>JAOTON010002140.1:1955000-2555000 GCA_034440635.1 Lepas anatifera | reverse complement strand
GAAGCGCCAGCAAGAAACTGATGAAGCAGCTAACTCGTTTGAGCAGCAAGATCGCAGACTCCTTGGACTCAGACCCGTCGCCGCCTCGGCCTCGGAGGGAGAGCGGGGACACCCACTCCACCTCCTCCCGGCATACCGTGGCATCGCACCATCATCATCATCCTCACCACGACCACCAACACCAACAACAACACCAAAATCAACACCAACACCAACACCAACAACAGCACCAGCAACAACAGCAGCAGCAACAAGAACAACTACTACAACAACCGCAACAACAACAACAACCACGACCACCACCACCACCACAGCAACAACAGCAACAGCAGCAACAACGGCCACAACAGCCACAACAGCCACAACAAACACAACAAACACAACAACAACAGGGTGTGCAGGAGCGGCTGTTGGCGCCTCCGCCCCGGAGGCAGCCGCCACGGCCACCGGACGGCCGGAGGCTCAGCGTGGCCACCATGTCGACCTACATCAGCCAGAGTTCGCAGAGTTCCGGCCGAAGTGTATGTCTGATGGACACTAACTATGGAGACGACGGTAAGAGATTGGCACTCGAGTCTGCCACTTATGGAATCGCGTGGCTACCTTAACACGAGCCCCGCTGGGGTCCCTGGCATGACGCGCCCCGCTGGGGGGGGCGTATTTCGCCCCCACCCCCTCCGTATCTCATTTTCCAGGAAGGCTAAATAAAAATTACGGGCGGCGCTCGAAAGCTCTTGACGAGACGAAGAGAAATTATAGGAAGTGTTTTTATGTCAGGTCAATATTGAGGTCAGCGTAGGTCAAAGAAGGCTCCATATGCTTCAAACGGGGTATGTAGTGTACGTTTCCCCTCTAGATTTTTACTCAGTGGAGCTAGAGAAAATATTTATCATTGGATTTATCTCATCGTGCGAACCAAATGATGTATAATATGACCTTGCTGCGTGAAATTGTGAAAATGGCCTGACATCGAGCTAGTTCAGGGTCACAGGGTGACCTGGTATGGTCATGTTGCATATCAATCGACTCCCCGTAACAATATCAGCACAATGCAAGCAAAATAGGAGCTTTATCTCAATTCCGTGAGAAGTTACTGGCAAAACAATCACTGTATGCTCCTGTGACCTGACATGACGTTTGAGAGGTCAGATGGTCAAAAACTCATCTTTATGGTCAAGTTCGTGGTAAGAATACATGGTTTGAGGATTTTCAGCTTTATCTATCCAGTATTTACTGAAAACGAGCCCTTTGTATATTTCACCATAGACTTACAATGGGATGACCAAAAAATTGACCACACCTTAGGTCAACAATATCAAAATTTCGAGATAGCAAATTTATAGGCCCTATTGACCTCATCATATTGTGAAAGTTTCAAACTGATCGGTTAGGTGATGTTCCTTAGACGACGCCTTAAACTCGTGATTTTAGGTTTTGAGGTCGGGCTGCTCGACCTTGGATAGCTCCTTGACCTGACATGGCCTAACCTAAAAAAATTGATCAGATGCGGAAAATTGATCAGGGAAAAGTAACTGTAAGTTTCATTGTTCTGCGTCTCTTTGTTTTTCGCATTATTTTGGGAAAACCAGGAAGGGGGCGAATTCGCTTCCCACAGCGGGGCGTGTGTTGATATCTGCTCTTTGCTGGAGGTCGTGTATCAGCTAGCATAACTACGAGTGTTGTTCCATTTGCGATTCTGATCAAGGTTCACTGGCGAAAAGAGGCAACAGCTGTTATCTCTTCAGAGAAGCAAGTATATGCTACTTTTGGGGGCTCGCAGCAAATGGTGGCGACCATTAGAGGCGAGATAGACATGTGCTAGCCTCAGAAGCTAGCCTTACTGCCGGGTGCTCGTGCCAGCCAGCTTTGTGCGGCAGCTGCCGCCGATGCTGCTCCCTGAGCAGGCGGCGCTGCCCAGCAGGGACGACTCTGGAGCAGCTGCTGCTGATGTACACGGCGGTGGTGCTGCCACCTGCTGGCCTTCTCTGCTGCATCTGCCGCCTTCCCCTGACCCAGAGCTCGACCTATGGCGACGACCTGGTGATACAGCTCCTACGCTGCAGGCACGCCATACACCTCGACTGCCTACGAGCCATGGTCGAGAGCTCCAACCAGGTACGGTCTAGGCCTACCGGAGTTTTAGGTGCGGACACCAGGTGTCCCTATGTAGGCACGCTCATCGATAGGAAGAACATCAACGTGCTGATTTCTGAATGAAAAACAATATCAGAGTGATACCTTCTGACAGGATGGTTCCAATATTTCCTCAAGATGGGTGGATGGTAGCCTCGGGGCCCCCTTCTGGGACTCCCTTTAGGGCCGGTGGCTCCCGCCATTCTTTTCACTTAATGAGCGTGAATTTTTTGCAAACTGAAAAATTTAATAGATGGAAGGGCGGATCCAGAATTTCCTCAGGGGGAGGGGTGTGTCAGCCTCGGGGGCCCCACTTTGGGTACGGAAATTATCATGTGTTGAATGTGATTTACAGGCTCCTGTTGTTAACGTGCTTATTTGTGAAGGGACCCCGAGACCAACTGTTGGCGTTGCCTGAAATCAACTCTCAGAGACCCCCTGAGACCACTACTTGTAAGCCCTCTGAGACCGACTGTTGAGGACCCCCCGAGACCACCATTGGGTTCGCCCAGCACGCCTATCTGATCTCAGCTGGCTGGGCGAAGCCCAACTGTTGGCACATCATTTCTTTGCTCTTGGAAATATGTTTATATGTCGATAGACATTAGTGTTAAGCTTATCTAGATTGGGTGTTTTGTAAATAAGTGCGTGCTGGACTCAAATGAATTATTGTTTCAGATTTTTAATGTCAATTTGGTGCAATTTAATAGGTTTAAAGCTTAGGTATTTTGTGACTTTTATCGTCCTGCTTTATTCTCTGCGACATAATTTCCCCTAGGAATTTTCTGTCAAGAACATGTGTGTTTGCCTAGACACCTCAGTGCACAAAACGATGTGGCATCCATTTATACATATACCCTCGAGGAACTGAAGAAATTGGAACCTACAGCAAAAGAAAAACATATACAAGCGATAACTGTGGGTATATGGCAACAACTCGAGAAAACGATAACACCATACATCTCAGGTTGTTATGAAAATTTTCGCGAGGGCTGTCCTGTAGGCTGTGTCATATCAGGGGTAATTGTTTCAGATCAAGGTGCTCCTATGATTTTCTTTTGCCCTGGACACAAAGAAACCCGATGATAACCTTTATTTCCATGACATTGTAAAACCCATCCAGCGCAGAGCCGATGAAAGTCCGCCTATCTCTTAACAAAGGGCGATACCAGCGAACCTGGTGGCGGCCAGAGGAACCAGCGACGTTAAGTTGTATTTTCATCGTCACAGGTCTTATATTGGTCCGGAAAACATTATTAATGTATGATTAAGCGAGCATGCGAATTTAAGATTCGATTGAAGCCAAATTTTAGTCAATATTTCGGCTGCATATGCTCCACGGCCCTCTCAAACTCGGCCGGGAGACGAAGGACCGATTGTCTCGCTTTTGTACTGAAACAGGGACAGCATATAGAAGTGGCTCGAGTTATGTTGGATTTTTTTAAAGGATAAATGCCTATTTTTCATATTCCTGCACTGCATACGTTTTAGATTCTTTCTAACTGACTAAAAGACGACCAGGCGTAGGCCAACGCAAACGCAGGTAGACCCCGTATCGGCAAGTTTTCCGTCAAGCATCCTTCTCACTGAGTGGTAGAAAATGTGGCGATACATTGCATTTCGCTTCATTGTTAAAGCCATTATTTGGGCAAATGGCACACCAATTGCACAAGTCGAAAAGGTGCCACCAACTCTCATCCTGGTAGGCGTGTGCAGAAATAGAGCAAGCTGCATCGTATTCAGGGAAATTACTGGGGTCTGATCCTGGCGCGCTTGGTTCAGATATTCATTTGTGACTCCCATTGAAACATGGTTTCGGCATTTCTACTGTTGAAAAGGGAATGATCTTGCCTACTTTTACACTGTATGCCTCAATGAGGACGTAGATTGAAACATATTATCCAGTGAAACTGGCGGAAACCAGACCCAGCGCCGCTCAGAATATTGATGTTACAGCCATTGCAACTCTGTGATTGGTATTTTGGAATCGAACACGATGTAATTTTCGTTACTTCGACTTGAATGTCTCATACAATGATCACTTGAACCTATTCAGGAATTGTTGCTATCCAACTCTCCTCAAAACCATTCTCTCCTTGTCCCCTTTCGTATTATCTGGCGGAAACATTCTTCCTGTTCCCATTCCATATTCTTAGCCATTGTTCCCTTCTTTTTCCAGTTTCTGTTACCATTTGGTATGCCCTTAGAAGAACAACTAGATATTTCTCCCTGGATTCCCGGCCTCAATACCCGTCAGACAGCCTCCTACAAATGGAGATGTAGTAAATCATGTATCATAAGCCCGTTTCCTTCATCTTCCATTACCACTTTCTTACGTCGGTATCTGACGTTAGCGTTAAGACTGCTGCGCTTGTATACATGGCGTGATACATGTATACAAGCATCAAATTATATATACAACCATCAAATACATCAAATGATACATTGTGTACATGGCCACAGCTGCTTCACTGAGCTAGATGGTGAAGTTTATGCTTGCAATGATATTGCATTGTCTCCGAAATTTTCATTGTGTAAATGTCAGAGTTTATGAGAATTAACACGCGCCCACACGAGGTGGCGGGCTACCGGCCTCCTCAGGTTTCCACAGGAAGTAGAAAACACCATCACGCAGCGCCACCGCAATTCATCTACCTCTAACCCGACATTTTTACAATTTCTGGCAAACTTTTAGGTATGGGTCATATCAGGTCAGACCGCCAACCCAGGTCAAGAGACCTAGCCTTGAAAAACTTTGGAGGTGCATCAGTAAGATCAAATTTAACCTATCGTCCTTAGATTCACATCACATAGTAAGGCTACCGAGCAAGATAATTGTTCGTAGCAGGATTTCCATATCGATAACCTGGGACACGGTCAGGGTCATGAGCGTTCCATTAGAAATGCATGGGGCAATTAGTAAATTTTGATAACTTGAGAGAATTGAGATTCGTCGAGAATTGCGATGGAGGTTTTATTTTTACGTTGCCGCGTCTGATTTGCCACTACAGCTTGATTAATATTCTTTTTACCATACAGACCTAAGTCCCGCTCTAGGTTAAAGCAGGTTAAGTTTGAAATTTGACTAGACAAGATTATAAGATATATAATCCGATCAAGCTCGACAAGAGTATTCCAATGGTACTGAAAAAATTGCTACGGCTCTCCCCTGTCAGCTATAATGCCACAAAATTTTGGTTTCCACTTTGTTTTTGTAAGGAATACTTCGAGCAACCTCAACGATTGACCTCGACCAACCCGAACAAACGATTGTATGTAACATTGTCGGTAGATTAAAACTAATATTTAGCGGCGTCGCTCCCAGTGCACTGTTCATTCTACATGGTTTGCTGAACCGCAGGATAACCAACAGTTACGCCACGGAGCCTGTGTGATATCAGATGGCTCCAAAACAGCACTGCGATGGCTCGTGTTTTTTTCAGAGCTTATGCCTGGAGCATGAAAGTGTGAATAATGACTGAAGAATGTACATCTGACGGAGAGCTGTGCTGCACAATGCAAAAATATTAACTTCATCAAATTGTACCAACATGCACACGATTTTAAAGCAATGCAAATGTTTAATTCCAGTGCAAAAGTTATATCGAAACAAAATTCAGTTATGTGAATGAAGCGTTTTTACTACGTCTCACAGCAAGGGTGCCTGCAACTATATCGAGAGCACGGTCAAACTGGCAACATATCACGATGGTTTAAAAAGTCCAATGAAGAATCGAATACATGATGCCAAAGGTACGCATGCCCTTTCTTACGCATACATTGTTTCGGTAGGATTAAGTTCTTGTGCATTTCGCAATCAAGCAAAGCCAATGCTGCCAGACATCTCTAAAGTCTGTTCGCCAACGCGATTATGGAAAAATGAATACAAGGTTTCATAAAATACCAGCGGTAAATAAGATATCCATCACTGTTCATGTAATCTCTATAAACAAAGGAAGAAAGGTTCGGGTTTCGTATACCTATGTTTGAACCAAACAGTGTCGTGCTGTGCAAGTAGACTTTCTTTTATGGGTGCTGCGTGAATGATCGCAAATTTAGTCATGGCGAATGTCCAATACAAAGGTAATATTAAATGTACTGGTATAAATTATTTGGCTTAAGTAATGAGAGATCTGACGGCCATCATTGCAGGTTAATGAATGTGATTGTTCAGGAAAGTCAGTATCAGTATTGACGTCGTCTCAGTGTATTCCCTTATTCATCAATGATTATACAAGGCACCAGGAGTGTGGAATTATATCTATTTGTGGGTGCCCGACCACCTCCAATGAAATGTGGGAACAGTGGTAAAAGTGATAAATTATCCTTTGATTTTTTTCTTTTTGCATTTCAAATACTACTTCTTGGTTCAATGCAGTTCAACCCGCCTGGAGAGGGCTAAACACATGATACGTTTTGTTATTTATTTTCACGTAGTAGCTCTCGATATTGTTTTAAATTTAGCAGCCCCAATCATTAAAAAACATTAATTAAAATCCCTTTGAACTGGCGTTTGAACTGGGATCCGTGTCGGCCATGGAATGATCACCTTTTTAAAAAATACCATGTGAGGCAACCTGTTCAAGTGACCAAGTCGAAAGCGTTATGATTTCACAACAAATTTTTCGCATATATGAGCAGATCCAAATTCCCCCTGGGAATGAAAGCCTTTTAGACACGTTGTTTACATTGCATGAATCCTCCCAAACTTATGCTGTGCTGCACTTGGTCACCTTGTATAGATACTATTTTTCCACCCCCGAGAGCGACGTAATTGGGTGAGTTAGTGGTGCTAATAGGATAAGTTATACTTGTTTCAATCAGCGATAAATTTGCGAGATATTTGTAAATTGTTGTTTCAGGCTGCAAGGCATTCCCATTACTGATAAGTTCGTTTGCCCTTGTCTCCCTCGAAACAATGGATATTTTTCTATCACTTTTGATGGCTGCTCTTTTTCTTTATTATAAATCGTGTCCAAGTTGTGACCAGTTCAGTTTTAGGAGTCGGGAGTCTCACTAGAGTCATCAAGGGACTTTTCACGGAGACTCCGACCCCACCACCCAAACGAGCAACTCCCACGGTGAAGGGTTAATCAAGAAACCAAAGTTGAACGTCCTTCAAAGCATAACGACGGCCACCTACCTCAGGTCACCCTCTCACCACGCAGTTGCCAGCTGACCTACGGTATTTACGGTACCTTCCACCGGCCAGTTTACCTAAATTATTTTGGCAGAAGGTGCAAAAATTTTGGGTTAGAGGTAGATGAAGTGCGGTGGCGCTGCGCGGTTGTATTTTTTCTTCTACCTGTGGAAACCTGAAGAGGGCTGTTGCCCGCCCCCTCGTGTGGGCGTGTGTGAATTCTCATAAACTCTGACACACGATGAAAATTTCGTAAAGACAATGCAATATCATTGCAAGCAACCAATTCCAAAAGCAGTCGTTTTGTTTGCGGTGTTAAACATAAGAATGTACTTCTGCAATGGTCAAAAACCGTCTGCATACCTACATTAGGTGCTAAAAATTTGGCATTTATAGCAAGAACGCATTTTTGTAATTTTTATAGAAAGATGATTTATGAAGCAAAATTTGTAAGGTGTCTAAAAGGTCAATTTCAACGGCGAAAAAGTCAAGCTTGGTCATCTAAGAAAAGGTCAAACCAATTAAAAGTCAAAATTTTCTTTTTCAAATTAATTTATGGTTCAAGACAAGTTCAATGATATACAAAACTTGTTAATCGGGCACTGCGTTGTTGAGTTGTGAAGTATCAAAGATGAGCCTACAAGTTGACCTCCCAAAAATGCATCGGGCTATAACTCGGTCATCGTTGTTCGGAGGGGGCTAAGATTCTCACAGGCGTGTTTCTGGCCAAAAAATACCCCGGAGACAAAGTTACAGATTTTTTCTAGCCGTGGTGGTGTCAAATTGAAATATTTTTGGTCGTTTTGTCCTGGAATGCCCTAGGAGTCAAAGTTGCTCTAGAATTTATCGCACATGTTGTGTTGTTCATACACGAAAAACATTGTCCGGACAATTCAAAAGTCTGGACATGTGCATTTAGATATTATTAAGAATCTAAGTATATATTTTTTGAACTGGACTTTGTTCCAAGGGAGGTCATCTAAAGCATGGGTTCTGGTTGCGAATCCGGGGGCTTTCCAGCACAGATCGACCAGACCCCTTACATAGGATAGTCTCGGACTTCGTTCCAATTCCGTGTACTGGGTTGTTAGGAGCGTAGAATCCTGATCTGAGATTATTTATTTCCTCAAACATACGTTTTCGGAGTTATAGCTTGAAGAAAATAATGGAAATTGCCGATTTCGTCAAAACATGGTGATATACAACGATTATTTCTGCCGTAACTTTCATTTCTTAGCTTCAAATGACACGGGATTAGGTTCAGCATGTAACAGCTAAGGTTGAAGCATCTCGTTTTTTATTCGAAATTTTCAAAATTTCTAGAAACGTTTTGACCAGTTTTTCCAACGGTGTTTTCAAAGTGTGGCCAGTAATTCACGTTAAAGGCATTTATAGGAAACATGCGCACCCACATCTCCTCTGTGAAGTCAATATTTTTTTGCGTTCTATACTTTATCAATGTATGATTAGCCATAGAATGACGCCTTGCGTGTAAAAATCGGCCGCCCGGCGTGCCCGACCGTCGTCGGCACGGCTGCCGGTGCGAGGGCACGGGCAGCTGATTGACTCGGGAGCATGTGATCTCTTGCAATCGTGAATGTGTTTTCAGGCAGTGCAGTGATTCAGAACGACCAAAAACAGCGCAGTTGTGTTATGAAAAAGCTAGCACCGTCAGAATGCGTTTCTACAATGAGTTTCGCACTCCAATGTGTTGGTCTCATTGTACACACAAATGGTAAACACGGATATGTTGCGTTTTAGCCCGCGCCTCGGTGGGCCTCCGAGCCACCTTCGCCATGGTGGGGGTGTTTGAACACCCCTTCCTCGAACTCGGCCCCTATATGCGGAATAGCGAAAAAAACGCAAACGATGGTGGAGAGCTCATACAAATTCATGAAGAAACTACATCAGTCACTTTTTGGCTCAGGTCAATATTGAGGTCATGGTAGGTCAAACAAAGTGGATTTTGAGTAGAGTTTTTGGGCTCTAGCGTCGGACTGAGTTGAGTTAGAATCATTTTGTTGGCACCATTCGTTTCCTCTCTCCATGGCGAATGGAATGATGTATAATATGACCATACTAGGTCAAAACAAAAAAATACCTGACCTCAGGTCAGGTCAAGGTCTGTTTTAAACTAGCATAGTCGGTATGTATATAAATCGACTCGCAATAGCAATCTGAATGCAGTAATATCAAAATAAAAGCTGCATCATCATGTCATGAAATGTTGTTGACCTAAGTCTGAGAACTGCTTAAGTAGCTCCAGATGACCTCTCAAAGGTCTCAGGTCAAAAATTGCGACATAAACCTGGAAAGGGGGCCATCATACTATGATTTAGAGAATATGAAGGTATTATCAGCTGTATCTGCACAAATACAGCCGAATTTCCGTTTTTCCGATGTATTTCAAATGGAGAGGTCATGGTGCGTACTTGACCTTAGTTCATCGATATGAAAAATCCCGGAATATATGTTGTGGCACTCGGTGGGCCCATTCTGTGGTATAAATTTCAATCCGAGAGGTACATTTCCTAATTGTGGCACTCTAAACATTTTTGACATAACATGACCTGGATACCGAGCCTGCACCCAGATAACGTCCTAGGCACACACGGCTGCTGGGGATATTTTTCGTGCATACTATAATTGTGCCGTTTTGTTTTCAGTGTAGGAAATTTGGGGTTAATGCCGATGCTTGTGTTTAAATGCAGTATTTAGCACGTTAGTTCTGTGTTTTAGTTATTTTGGTCAAATTATTTTTGTGTAGCCTTGTCGTGTGAACACGCGCCAGTGTGTAGATGAAATGTGCACAACGCGCCAGGTATGTTTATTTCAAACAATGAGTTTGTGTTGGCTCCTTGTGTTAATACAATACCAGTGTGTAAATGCAATGTGTAACGCACTCAGCTAACACACTGCTCTTATTTCAAAACCGTTTGAAAAAACACGCCAGCGGCGATGAAAATTGTTGTTGGTTTGTCGCGCAGGAGCAGTGTCTAGTGTGCCAGGCCATCTACGGCCGGATGGTGGGCCGGCAGCCGCCGTCTGTGTATGGTAACAGGCGTGCTGTGTGTTGGGTACAGACGCAGTACCTGCAGTGTCCAGTGTGCCAGGCCATCTACGGCCGGATGGTGGGCCAGCAGCCGCCGGGCCGCATGTCCACCCGAAAACTGCCCATCCCGCTGCCGGGGTACGACTGCGACACCATCGAAATCTCCTACATGTGAGTAGCACGCCATCCACCTGTTCATGGTGCCAGACTTACCAAAATGTCTGCGGGGATATAACCTCTGACACTTTGGTCAGACTCAGTTTAAACAATCCGGCTCAGCTTCCGGGCCCACGATAACTAGATGCAGCCATTTCGATGGAAATGGAAAAGTGTTCACGTAGGCTTAGGTAGGCTCGTTCTGGAATATTCCGTTTGTGAGCAGATAAGCCACGACGCTATTTAAATATCGTGCGTGTGGGGAGACACGACCGTGACACCCAGGTCGGAAACGTGAGCCCCAAACGATCTTATTGCTCTTGCAGTGTTTTCATTAGAGCGTGACACTTTCTTAGCGTCGGATGTGATTAACTCAGGTGACAAGTTTCTTCGGCCATTACTTCCGCACTAGGTCTGGTTGGCCCTACAGCCAATTCACAGCTTGTTTTTTAATGCTCCATTGTTGCATTAAACCGGCCAGGTTTTCGGTTCCGATGGGAATCGTATAAATGGGGCCGGATGGCCTAGTGCCGTCATTTATCCCAGACACGTAAGTAGCCTCGGTACCCAGACCCTTGTTACCACCATTAGTCCTGACAAAATATGGCGCGGCTCAGACGAGTGTGGCGACGCGGAACGTACTGTCATGACAAACAAATTCATTTTATTCGAATCAAACATCCACGTAAGTTCAAAACCCCATTCTCTCTCATTGGCCAAAGAATGATTTATGATCAAATTACTTATATCCAATGAAAATATTGTATTTCCAATCAAAATTGTGTCTAATGGTACGGGCTGCCCTCTTGGTCCTTCTTCTAGAAAAGGACCAAAACCTAGTGGCAGAACGGTTCAGACACCCGCATACATGAGTGGATTGGGCCGTTCCTGCGGTCGGTACCGTGCTGAGGCCGGGGTCGGTACCGCGCTGAGGCCGGGGTCGGTACCGTGCTGAGGCCGGGGTCGGTACCGTGCTGAGGCAGGGGTCGGTACCGTGCTGAGGCTGCGGTCGGTACCGCGCAGAGGCTGCGGTCGGTACCGCGCAGAGGCTGCGGTCGGTACCGTGCTGAGGCTGCGATCGGTACCGTGCTGAGGCCGGGGTCGGTACTGCGCTGAGGCCGGGGTCGGTACCGTGCTGAGGCTGCGGTCGGTACCGCGCAGAGGCTGCGGTCGGTACCGTGCAGAGGCTGCGGTCGGTACCGTGCTGAGGCTGCGATCGGTACCGTGCTGAGGCCGGGGTCGGTACTGCGCTGAGGCCGGGGTCGGTACCGTGCTGAGGCTGTAGTCGGTACCGCCTGAGGCCGGGGTCGGTGCCGTGCTGAAGCTGCTCATGTATCTGGGGAAATCGCCTGCCTCCAGACTGGCATCGCATGTATTAAGCGTGGGTTTGATGTTTGATGCCTGTAAAGTGCCGCGCGCCTATCTCGAAAGGGCAGCTCGATGACGGGAAAACAATTTCTTACGAGACGGTTTTATTCCGTTTCGGCGGACGAAAACGAGCATCACAATTCGGAAAAACCCCATGCTCACAGGGACGCCACTTCGAGCCAAAGATAACGCAATTGTCGATTTATCCGTTTCACGACCAACTCTAAATATCCACCATACTAATACCTTGGAGGATAACTTCACAATTATTGGACAACATGATCAACCAGGCGCTAATCGGAAACACAACACCTTTGCAGCAACATAAACGTACCGACTCGGTGCGCTTCCATAGATGGCGGCAACGCGCAAATTCTCCATCTTGCCGTATACAGACATCTGGTTCCATCACGGGACCCCACCGGCTCGGGATCGCGGCTCACAAACAGTCACATGGCCGCCAGAGACCTACGAGTTAAACGTATCATTACAAATATATAAAGATAACTCGAAAACCCAGAAAATATCGTGTGAAAAACGTCTGATTTAACTCAATATCGAAAGCATATCACGCATAGCAAATCACATTGATAAGCGTGTGCCATAAACTACTTACGGAGGGCAGCCGGGCTCTACATACATCTTGTCATCACAGCGTCCGTCAGCGAAAAGACCAACGCCCCTCGACAGCCGACCCTGGTCACCACACAGCGCCCGCAGCAATTCGCATGACGTCAGTCAAAGTCCCTACACACAAGACGCACTATCGAAATAATCGCACCTCCAACTGAAACATCAGACCTTTCACGACTCAAGAACAGCCTGTTTAAGAATACTCTACCAAAACAGCGCAAATCATGCCTATTCCAAATACAAAACAATTATTACACCCCAAGCACTAGGCTCACGTCACGTGACGTCAGTGGCCTGACCCAAGTTTACCACAGACCACCAGCCATCTAGCGGCAGGAGGACACACCGACAATACACATTAATCCCGTCCTCGGCGCTTTCAACAATACGACTGATACTTTGCCAACAGGGCTGCAAACGGGCGCTTACAATGCCCACGACGGGAAATAACCTTCCGTGTTCCATCCCGCTCCTCGGTGATAAGGTTTCTCAAACGCCCAAGCCAATACTCTATGGAACCGAGCAAGTGTGCCCGTTGGTACTGGCCCTAACAAAAGAAAAATAAGATAAGAAACAATGGGAGTCAGCCAGTCGGAGTCGACAGCTCTGGCCAGGGACGGAATCGTGGTCGATACAATTCCAGCCTATAGTCTGAGTAAACAATTTCACGGGTTGTCATGAGTATAATAGCCATGATACAACCTGCCATGAATGGAGCACGAATCAAGAGGAAGAGGATGCAGACGTAGCTTTATGCTCTCTCCACGTAGCTTTTCACAACCCCAAGGTGTTCGAGCAGGCCTCAAACTGTCCAAGGGGGCGTCGGCTGGGACTTCCACCAGCGTCGACAATGATCAAATTTTTATTGACTACGATTGAGGCGCGGATTCTGATCCAGCTTATTGAAGTAAGTGATTGTCAAAGAATGTGGATGACGGGGCAGTGTTATATTCTGGGTGATATACAAGTTTGTTGTTAGCAATAACACGGACGAGAGGCCCACAACCATTCTGAAGACAGTGTGTATTGGATAACAAGTATCGTATTGGAGCTGCATTGGGCTCCAATAAAGAATTTATTGCTACTTGGGGCATTCCAGAATAAATCGACGCAACATATTTCACTTTGACACCGCATGTCTGGAAAAAGTCTGAAAATTTGTATCCGGGTGAGTTCTGGGCACAGCTGTGAGAATTTTAGCCCCCTTCTACCGACGGTGGCCGATTTATAGCCTGAGGCATTTTCGAAATGTCACGCTGTAGACTTGTCTTTGATACTTTTCAGGTCAAAGACGCATGGTCTTGTTTTTAAATTCATGTATCATTGAACTCATCTTGAAATAAAGATTATTTAAGACAAATTAATTTTGTAAAATTCGAGCTTTTGTTAATTTGATATTTTCTTCCGTGACCTAGCTTGACCTTTTGGAAGTGACCTTTTGACCATGCGTGGTCACTGCGTGACCTTTTGACCATCCCATTACGAATGATGGCATATTGAGCTCATTAACTGAACATTTCCCTTTAGTGTATTAATTGTATGATTTTTACCCTTCAGGTTTTATCTAGTTTTGGTACTGATGGGAAAGATGCCCACTGCGTCACATGCGTGACCTTTTGACCATCCCATTACGAATGATGGCATATTGAGCTCATTAACTGAACATTTCCCTTGAGTGTATTAATTGTATGATTTTTACCCTTCAGGTTTTATCTAGTTTTGGTACTGATGGGAAAGATGCCCCCAAAGAATAAGGAAAGATATCCCTTGGGCAACTCTCCCGGTGGAAAGGGGGCGTCTTTCCCTAGAGCAGTATAACGTCATTTGTTAGAGTAAACAACTATGTGTTGAACTTAGGGTTAGTCCAAACCTTGCCCACGGGCAGCGCCACGGAATTGTTTCTGGGGGCAACGGACCCAGGACTGGTGATGGCGGGGGCGGAGGCCTGCAGGGTGTCAGCAACGAACTGGCCAACACCAGTCTGGCACAGATAGTCCTCCCTCGGGCGGAAACCGAGGTATCCACCGGTGAGGAAAACGGAATCCCCGACGGGAACCCCCTCACTGAAGAAAAGCAATCAGCTCTGGAGGAAGGCTCACAGGCAGTGATGCAGCCTCTCCTCCC
Organism: Lepas anatifera; assembly: GCA_034440635.1. Lineage (NCBI taxonomy): Eukaryota > Metazoa > Arthropoda > Thecostraca > Lepadidae > Lepas > Lepas anatifera. The sequence continues at coordinate 2,540,394 of JAOTON010002140.1, read as the reverse complement.
CCTCCACATCCTCACAGACCACAGAGATCATCCAAAGCTCTGCCCCCCTCTCCACCTCAGCCGCGGAGTAACCACACGGAAGAAGTGTTTCGTACCTTTTACATACCCGGGTCAGTTCCAACAGAATGGCGGACCGCAATATGTGTGCAACCGGCCACGGTCACACTCATACTCTACTGACCGCGACGAGAGGCACCGCCCCTCTCGCGAGAGCGACTCGACCGGAGGCGGGCCCAGTCGAGAGCCAGCTCGGGTCAGATCTGGGACCGGTCCCCAAGCGCTGAACACTCAGGCACGTTGTCAGGTGGAGCAACATACGAGAAGCGTAGTGACCAATTATGTTATATACATCTTCGCAAAGGTTCGTTTTATATCTTTCCTTTCTTTCCATTCTTACGCGTATGGCAATGGATTGTAACATTCTACAATGGAACCTGCGAGGTTTCCGATCCAGCCTCACAGAGCTGCAGGCACTGGCGTCTGCCAAGACACCCGTTATAGTCGCCCTTCAAGAAACAAAACTGAAGGGTGGCCAGAGCTGTAATTTACATCATTATAAAACATACCGATACGACTTACCCAGCACAACTATTGCACACGGCGGTGTGGCTGTCCTGATACACTACAGTGTGCCATCAGTTTTCTTCCCGATCCGTACAAACCTGCAAGCGGTAGCTGCAACAGCAGACCTCAGAGACATAAAACTGACAATAGTATCTCTATATTTGCCCCCTGGAGAGGCCTTTCCTGAAATGGAATTTCAGGACTTATTACAACAGCTCCCCACAAATCACCTCATACTAGGCGACTTTAACTCATACAATGCATTATGAGGCTGTACTCGTACCAACACACGAGGAAGACGCTTAGAAGACATAATAACACGAAACGACATATGTATATTAAATACAGGTCACCATACGCATTTTTCATTGCCGGCAGGAACAACTTCCGCCATAAATCTTTCACTCTGTTGCTCTCCTGTTGCTAATCGCTTTCATTGGCGCATCCGTGACAACCCCTGCGGAAGCGACCACTACCCAGTTTGGCTGTGGTCAGACACGCCCCACCCGGGGATGCGGGCTCCGCGCTGCAACTTCCACAAGGCCAACTGGGAGGGGTTTACAGCTGACTGTGTTTTACATCTTCGACCGGAGCATGGTAAAACTGCGACGACACTTTACGAAGAGATATGCCTTTGCATTAAATTATCTGCGGGAAAGTTTATCCCAAAGACGAGCCCGCTCCCCCGCCGCATTCCTGTTCCATGGTGGACGCAACAATGTGGCTAGGCCATCAGAGCACGGCGACGATGTTTCAAAACATTTCAGAGACGCCCTACGACCGAAAACCTGATCTTATACCGGCGTGCAAAGGCGCTGGCCAGGCGCACCGTTAGGGGCCAAAAGATCCTCATGGTGTACCTACATAAGTGCCATTAACCGAATGTCCTCCTACCGATGTCTGGAAACGCATAAATAGTATTTCTGGTCGAAGCATACCTGCACGCTTACCGGTTTTGCCGCAAAATAATGTTACTATCACCGATCCCGTGGAAGTAGCCTATACATTTGGAACGGTCTGGGCTGACCGGTGGCGTGTGGGAACCACTGACCCCCGCTTTACCCGCTATAAAACCATCTGTGAAAGGACACCGGTGGATTTTAACACCAACGACTCACTGCCATTAGTGACTGTTTCACATTAGAGGAACTCGATTTAGCTCTTTCACGTACAAAGAATACTGCTGCCGGCGCGGATGACATACATTACGATATGCTAAAGAACCTTGACGGAAGATCACTAAGGGCGCTCCTATCTTTTTATAATCATATCTGGACCACACACGAATTTCCGGACGCATGGCAAGAGGCCACGGTTATCCCCGTACCATAACCAGGCAAAGAGGGGAGTGATCCTCTAGACTACCGTCCTATCTCCCTCACCTCATGTGCATGCAAGCTTTTTGAGCGGATGATAAATCGTCGGCTCGTGTGGTATCTAGAGAGCACTGGTTTCTTTACTAACGCCCAGTGTGGTTTCCCAGGCCGATCTACCATTGACCACTTAGTTTCGCTCGACACAGCTGTACGTCGCTCTTTTACAATGAAACAACACACTGTTGCTATATTCTATGACATTGAAAAGGCGTATGATACGGCATGGCGACACGCATTTCTTGGAAAGCTTTATGACGCGTGGGTGAAGGGCCACATGTGCGACTTTCTGTCAAACTTTGTTAGAAACCGATACTTTCGAGTTAAAGTAGGGAATGTCATGTCTAGGAGGTTTGAACAACTGAGTGGAGTACCCCAGGGAAGTGTCTTAAGTATGACCCCCTTCGGCGTCTTAATTAATGACATCTGCGACGCTATTCCACAAGCCGTAGACAGATCGCTCTTTGTCGATGATTTCGCTATCTGGGTGACTACTTCGACCACGATGTCTGCACAGCGTCAGCTAAAAACATGTATCGATCGCCTAACTGAGTGGAGCCTGCTCAATGGTTTCAGGTTCTCAACAGAGAAAATTGCGTGTGTACACTTTTGCCGCAGAACTCGTTTTTGTCCGGAGCCGAATCTACGCCTATACGGAAGACGTATCCCGGTCACCGACCAGGTGAACTTTCTCGGGATCATTGTCGATAAGCGCCTCACATACGCCCAGCACATTTATCTCTGAGGGACAGGTGTATCAAGCGCTCTAGTATTTTGAAGATGACCTCGCGCACGTCTTATGGTGGAGACAGAGTAACGCTTTTACGCCTATACCACGCACTGATAAGGCCTGTCTTCGATTATGCATCAGTGACATATGACTCTGCTCTAACGAGCAAAAACAGCCATTAGACGCGGTGCACCACGCATGTCTAAGAATGGCAACTGGCGCCTTTCGTACCTCGCGAAGAGCGAGCCTGTTGGTAGACGTCAATGAGCCTCCACTCGACCTGAGGCGGAAGCGGCTCGCACTGATATATGCTAGTAAGATCCGCCAATACCCGACCCACCCCACTTATAAGTGAATTTTTGATAATTCGTTGATAGAGCTGTTCGCGGGGGAAGACAAAGTTCATCCTCGGCTCTGTGCAGTGCACAGTGTGCACCCGTGTTGCGCGTTGGCTGGAGGAATCTAGCGTCGAATTTGAGATGATCGCAAAAAAGCGACTCGAGAGGTTATTGCCATGGCGTCTATCCTCCGCCAAATGCGACTTAGAGTTGATGGGATATGGAAAGAGATTTACAATTGCATCAGAACTCGCGCAACCAGCAGCAGAAAAGATCAATTATTATCCTAACTACACCAACTTTTACACTGACGGCGCCAAGGGAGCGGCCGGGGCTGGGTGTGCCTTTGCTGGTGAAGAAGTCCGTCGTTGCTTCGGTCTTCCAAGCGCTGTATCTGTGTTCACCACTGAATTGTATGCAATCTTGCTGGTTTTACGACACATTAGACAACTTCCTGGGAAACGACACCTCATAATCACTGACTCGGCCAGTTCACTTGCTGCGCTCCGGTCTAGCCGAGCACGTGCATCGTGGCTCGTGCCTGCTGTTTTAAAGTTGTTGACCACTTTATCAGCCGACGATGTCGACGTGAAGTTCTTGTGGGTCCCAGGTCATATGGGTATAGCTGGGAACGAACAGGCCGACGAGGCCGCCAGAGCAGCGTCGTCGCTATCCCCCCAGCGACAGTATAGGGTGTCGGCAGATGATATTCGGCCCCTTATCAACAGCCTTTTGCGCTCTGAGTGGCAGAGGAGATGGGACGCTGAGCCTAACTGTGCCATAAAGCGTCTCCGACCAACAGTAGATATCTGGGAATCGAGCAGCCGGCGTAATAGAAGAGAGGAAATTTGGCTGACTCGACTCCGCATCGGCCACACGCACGTCACCCACGGACACTATCTGTTTGGTTCTGTCCCAAACACTTGCTCCCAATGTGATGCAAGACTGAGTGTTGATCATGTGCTATCTAACACAGATGTTTGTGCAGGTCTGCGTGTGGTGCGCGATCGATTCCTATTGGGGCTATCAATGCCGGAGATCCTTGGTGACAGGGCGTCAATAGACTTCCAACGTGCTGTAGCATACTTGACCGAAACAGGCGTTAACATCATGTACACCCCCAACAGTGAGCAAAGACAGTAGAAACAGTAGAAATTGAACTGTGATAGACTGTGGAGTGTCCCTTCACATTGCAAATACCTAACACTTTTGGCACGATTTAAATGAATTGATGAAATGAAACAATATTGATGGGCGCGATATAGCCTAGACGCTGAAGCGCCCTAAACCACAAAACACACAAACACACACACACACACACACCCCAGAGATAAAAATATCGCCCTGGCTGACACTAAAACAGTAAAAACTGTCAACAGCAGTCTACCATTTACCCGGTTTAAGGAACTCCTTCAATAGGCAAACAAATAACGATTAGACGATAGTGGGCTGCTGTCTGCTTTCTGGAAGGGTGTTACAGATTCCTGCTGACAAAACTGCCTGAGTTTGAGAGATTCCTGCTGCCTAAATTTGACCGGTTTTTTGGGGACAGGGCTGGATTGGTCTCACCGGCAGTGATAAGCAAGGGGCGGCAGTGATCAGCCGGGGGCGGCAGTGAGGATTCGAGGGGGAAAGTGTCTAACCAGGGACCGCTCATACATGGGTTATTAAAAAAAAACAGGGACAGCACTGATTAGCCTGAAGCGGCGTGAATCAGGGGAGACAGTGATCAGCCAGGGGGAGGCAGTGATGAACCAAGGGTGGCAGCGATGAGTCGGGGCGGTGCGTATTCGAGTCAAAATATGCCGGGGACGGCATCGATGAGCCAGAGGCAACATGAATTAGGGCGGCAATGATGAACCAGGGGCGGCAGTGATCAGCCGGGAGACGGTCCATCATCATATTTGGGGTTTTAGGGCGCGCCGACATCTAAGGTCATACGGCGCCCATAACACTAATAAAATACCTAAATAGAACATTTTCGCACGAGTTTCAATAAATCAGGTGCTAAAGCAGGTCAGGTTGTGAAAAATGGATCCGAAGATTATATAAAACACATGTAAAATAAATAAATAAAGAAACGAAATACAAATACTGAAAACTGGCATAGATAATTTCACACGACATACTAAGGTCAGCGACTAGGTAACATGAAACTCGACGTTTTGTAAAAGCTGAAAGACTGCTATGATGAATAAATGACATTAAAAGTAACGTTCTTCAGATATGACATGATGCTAGTGATATCCACAGAAGGATGCTCCCCAGAACACTAATTGCCCAGATATCCCCAGAATGCTCACTTTCCCGGGAGACGTCAGTGATGAACCAGGGGCGGCAATGATCAGCCAGGGGAGGCAGTGATCAGACAGGGGGCCGCGGTTATCAGTCAGGGAGCGGCAGTTATCAGTCAGGGGCGGCAGTTATCAGTCAAGGGGCAGCAGTGATCTGCCAGGGGGTGGCAGTGATCAGCCAGGGGCGGAAGTTCGCAGCCAATGGGCGGCAGTGATCAGTCAGAGGGCGGCAGTTATCAGTCAGGGGGCGGCATTTATCCATCAGGGGGCTACAATGATCAGCCCAGGGAGGGCAGTGATCAGCCAGGGGCGGCGGTTATCAGCCAGGGGGCGGCAGTGATCAGCCAGAGGCGGCGGTCATCAGCCAAGGGGCGGCAGTTATTAGTCATGGGGCGGCAGTGGGGGGGGGGTGAACCAGAGGCGGCAGTGATCAGCCGGGGGCGGCAGTTATCAGGCGGGGGTGGTAGTGATGTGGCATACAAATCAGGGGAAAAGTGATAAGCCAGGCGGCATTGATGAGCTAGAGGTGGAACCAATCAAGGTGAATGTTATGAACCAGGGACGGAAAAAAATTGCCAGGGGCGGCAAAAATCAGGGTGGCAGTGATGAGATAGGGTGACACTGTTCAGGGCAGTGGTGATAAGCCAGGGGCGCACATTTATTGGGGGTGCTCAGCACATTATTGAGGGTGCTCAAATTAGGATTGGGGGTGCTCGGGCACTCCCAAAGAGGCAGAAAATTACACCCCTGATTGTACTGGACGTTAACCCGCTCGAGGTTGTCGTCCCACGGGTATTTGCATGCTGGTTTACTCGCTAGCATGGTATTTTCAGCGAGTGGGTGAGGCTCAGGGCTCACGACCAATCAGATTACTGCTACCATATGGAAGGTATTCCTTCAGGTTTGAAATAAGCCAATAGGCCCCATTACTTTGAACTTTAAAACTGGCGGAAATTTTATATCGAGAGCTTTGGGTGAAATCAAATATGCCAATAGTGGGTTCTCAACACGCTCTGGAAAACTGCTATCTCAGTTTAAAAGCCATCATAAAAGTAGGACCTCCCTTTAAGGTAGTATTTCTGAAAACGATAGCATTTCGGAAAGTTTGTCATGTTCTGGGAAAACTTGAACGCCTTGAGATAGTTTTGAGTCAGTATTAAAAAACTGATCTCATTCCTGACAACATATTTGTATGGCCCTAGAACTTTGATCTATTTCTAAGTATGAGGATAATGTTCGAAATGGCTTTTCCGTTCGAAATGGCGTCACAAAGGGCACTCTGGCTGTTGAATGGAGCTACCATACCGTGAAGGCTGGAAACCACTCTTGTCAGCGAAATTAAAGAAAACAACTAAATTTTCTGTTTCTTCTTCTCTATTCAAATGTCTATGTCAAATTTCAAATGGCTATGTCCATTCAAATATGAGCTGCAGTATTTCTGGTTAGTGTCTGAACCATAGCCAGAGTCGGAGTGGATATTTTTAGTCCGGAGTCGAGAATATGTCGCCAGCGGGACACCAGTGACGAAAGCTTTGCCCGTACCAAAAACTGTCCTACCCTCCCTTCAAAGGTGTCGTCAGATGGATTCGGTAAAATGCGCATATTTGCTGGCCCTTGCCTTTCGCGTTTGTGCTTTTCGTTTTTGGTGCAATGCAGCGTGTAAAGTGACTGGCTGTGGTGGACAGGATCTCGCCGGGCATCCAGGGTGCGGAGCACCCGCGGCCTGGCCGGCCCTACCGCGTGCGGGGCTTCCCCCGCATCTGCTACCTTCCCAGCTCGCCCGAGGGACATCAGGTCAGTTACACCGCAGTGGGTGGCGGCGGCAGTGGGCTTCTGTGCCCGCATTACCCGGGGCCGTGTATTACCTTCTGGTTGGCGTAGTGTACACCCCGTTATGTAATGTTTATTGTAGCAGTTTTTGTGGTCTGTCGCGACCCAAGGAGACTTGACTGAATGGCTCATGTGCAAGAATGCTTGCTAGACGTGAGGCTGACACTCGTGATGGATCGACCTTTCTACAGTCAGTGATAACAGCGTTGTGGCAGTGCAGGTAAACCTCTATCAAATCAACAATGGTGGCGCATTGCGACTTCCCCTCTTGCGGCGTGTGCCAATGGTGGCATGCCTCCCTCCAGCGGCGCGGCGTGGACAATGGTGGCATGCCTCCCTCCAGCGGCGCGGCGTGTGACAATGGTGGCATGCCTCCCTCCAGCGGCGCGGCGTGTGACAATGGTGGCATGCCTCCCTCCAGCGGCGCGGCGTGTGACAATGGTGGCATGCCTCCCTCAGCGGCGCGGCGTGTGACAATGGTGGCATGCCTCCCTCCAGTGGCGCGGCCTGTCAAATCAAGCACAAATCAAATCAAATCGGTATGTCACACAGGGACGTGCGCCTTTTCCCTGCTGTGGTGCGGTGCGGCACGCAGTGCCATTATTTCTGTCACTGCTGTGGTGCAGTGCGACACTTCCGTAAAACTGAACGACTTGGTCCATGGGGCAACTTTGGCCCACCAACAAAAAAATGTGTTCATTATTTTATGGACATGTTTTGTTGGGGTACTCTGCCAAACCTTATGGTGGGATAGATGGTTCACTATGTGTAATGCATATTATAGGGAATTGGCACCTTGGTCGCATCCTGAAATTTAGTGCGATTAGGCGTAATTTTGGTTGAAAATAATGAGACCACTCCTGATTTCTCTGAAAAATGTATAATAAGCTCAATATTTTTATTTTTTAAATGCTCCTCTAGAAAAAGAAATAAATATCAGCCTGTGGATGATATCACGATCTGGCAACCACTACCATACTTGAAACGCTTCAAGGGCTTCGATTGGCTGACGCTCATCGTGACGTCAGCATATGTCGTCACACCAGCAGCTCACAACAATGGCCGCCCGGCGAGGTGTTGATGGAAAGGGAATGTTGATGTTGATGCAAAGGGAAGGAACGCCGCGGACGATGCTCCATGACTGGTCACAACTCGACGAGTTGCGATACCCACAAACCAAAGTGCGCAGGGTGCGGAAGTGAACACGAGGCTTGGAGTCTGTCATGCCCAAGGCTGGCTGAGGCAAAAGAGGCCCAGAGGAAGAAAGTATCACCTCCCCCAAGGAGACACCGGCCCCAACGTCCCAAGCCTCTAGAAACAGACGCCGTAACAACTCACCGTATAGGGACGCGCTGGTACGGAACGACTCCAGAACATCGAACGAAATTCACCCCGATGCTCGTCCGTCACTAAGCCTGGACTCTAGTAACGACAAATGCATGGACCTCTCGCTGCGCCAGTTCCTAGCGATGGTTATAGACCTGCTCCCCCGCAGGCAGGATAGCGACAGTACAGCGAGATGCACAGACACGAACGATAAGGCGACCCAAACCACGCCGAAACTCCAGGACGCGGCAGTGTGCACGGACCCTAGAGATTTCGAGGTCCCCAGGCCTCAGTTGGCTCCTCAGGAGCACACTGACCAAACCCAAAAAGCTACCACTGGTAAGCGGGCACGAGAGGAATCTCCAATACATTCCCCGTCGCCTAAGGGCCCAGTCACATCACCTGTAAGGGAGGAACACAGTGCAGTCGCTGCCCTCCCTCAGCCTACCGAGAGTGCTGGAACCTCACCCAGGGTCGTATAACCCCAGGCAACAGTGGATTCTACCCTGATGCCTCCTCCGTCTGGAGACACAACAAAGCAAAGGGCACACACGGAACAGAAAATAGAAACAACAGTCAACAAAACAAACAACAAACAAGAGACAATAAATAAAGAGCAAAGCAAAAAAAAAACGAAAACCCGCGTCTCCAACAAGCAACACAACCAGGCAAGACTCAACAGAAACAACAGGAAAACGACTGGGACACCCGTTCCGGTCCAGTAAAGGTGTCCAGTTAGAAATTCCTCGAGTAACATTAAAAACAACTCACCAGCAAACGAAAGACTGCCTCTCTGAGCGGGCTCGATCTACCATCTCATGTTTACCAGCCTATTTCGTATTATTCCAGGGTAACTTTGTTTAAACGGCGCATAGGTATAGGCTTACCCTTCATTATCGAAAAGATCGTCGGTTAAAATAATATCTCGTCTATAGGGTGCGCGAGAAAAACACGCTTTCCACCCACACGAATTGCAACATTGCACTGTGGTCGGAAACGCTGTCGTGGGTGGCCACGGGGCCTTTTTCGGATTGTGGAATTTAGGGGTTTTATGGCTGCCGATGTTAAGAAAATTGTTCAGTGCCTATTTCCTATTTCGTATTATTCCAGGGTAACTTTGTTTAAACGGCGCATAGGTATAGGCTGACCCCTCATTATCGAAAAGATCGTCGGCTAAAATAATATCTCGTCTATAGGGTGCGCGAGAAAAACACGCTTTCCACCCACACGAATTGCAACATTGCACTGTGGTCGGAAACGCTGTCGTGGGTGGCCACGGGGCCTTTTTCGGATTTTGGAATTTAGGGGTTTTATGGCTGCCGATGTTAAAAATTTAGGGGTTTTATGGCTGCCGATGTTAAGAAAATCGTTCAGTGTTCTGAATGACCCCTATTGTTAAGCTAATTTGGTTGAAAGATGCACTTATTACTCATAAAAGTAAGGCGATGATGAAATCCAGAAGTAAGGCACTCGATGCGTCTGCTAGATCCGGGTTTTTAACTTCGAATAATAAACGTCAAAACTGTGTCAGGCTAAGAATAATTAGGATCAAAATGTTCCTCATAATGTCAGCTTTAAGATGATTAGCATTATGTGTATATTTGCATTTTGGTAAAGGTATATAATCAGCGTTTTAAATTACCCCTTTCATAAATTCACCTTACAAAATAGTTACTAACTTTGAATGGACAAACAAAAAAGTTACGTTTGTGGCAATTAGTTTTTTTCTGTGGAAACTTAGGTCAAGTAATTCTCCGTCATGGCCTGAAGAGAGCTAAGTGCGCAAATGTGCGCAAAATTGTCCACAGTGTAAATTGTACCGGGCCGCCCGCCGCCCGGAGCCGTCCGCCCGCCCGCCACCCGGCGCCTGCGCGGCTCGCCGGCCGCCCGCGAGGTACGGGGGACGCTTATCAGGTGCTTCTTATGTCGTATTGCTCGCCTTTTATGCACATTATACGTTTTGGTCTGCACCATGCAGTTTTTTCCAGAATTCAATCCTATATATATATCTTAATTTATAAACATCTCTGTAGGGTCAACATATGCCAAAGTAACAGTGCAGTCTCAGATTGTGACTCTGACTGACTTTGACCTTAGTCACACAAATAGTTTTTGTCCAGCTGATGAAATGGAAAAAATGGCGTATGTTGGTGGAGTCACATCGTGCTGTTTTCCCGGCGCGCAGCCAAGGTTTTCCCGGCGCGCAGACTGCCTCTCCCCTTTGCTGAGCTTAAGCACTGTAAAGAGATTCCTGCACGGCATCCTGTCGTTTTCTGATTTATGTTCCCCAAGTTGATTATAAGAAGACTGACACCATCACAATGTTTGTCTCGGAGGCTCTCAATAGCAAGTCTCAGGGATCCAAGCGTTGGTCTGGCAGAGCCCACCAAAATTTTGAATTGGGGGCCACAGATCGGCTATCAGGACACCAGAGTTTATATCTCTGGGCCTCCAGAATTTGTCTCTGGAGCAGCGCCTAAAGTTTTCCCGGGGTTTTCAGAGTTGGTCTGGAGGACCCTCAAGAGTTTGTCAGGGGGGGCGCCCAGAGCTGGTCTCTGAGGGCTCTCAGAGTTGGTCTCGGTGGGCCCAATATTCTGACTTGGGAATCCCGAAAAGTTTTCTCGGAGAGCCCAGGGTTGCTCTCGGATGGCCTTTCACACGCGCATTGACGGGGGGCGGGTACCCGCCCCCCTCGGGTTTTTCGGAGATCGTAGAAAAAAGGCGGCGCGTAGCGCCGCCGTTCTTGGCATACCTTTTCCCTCATCATTTTTACAACTTCTGTGAAAATTTTAAGGTTAGGTCATCTCAAGTCAGGTCACCAGTACAGGTCAAGTGATCCGACCTCAAAAGAAGTTTAAGATAGCATAAGTCGGAGCAGGGTGACCTTATCCGATTGAAACTCATATCACATAATGGCCCTACCGAGTTCTCTAAAATATGTCCCGGTATTTTTGATATTGATGACCTAAGATCAGGTACGAGGCATGAACTCTCCATTGGAAATACATTGGAAAAATGGTTTTTACGGAATAACTCAGTAACGGATGGTGATATAGCATTTATTTTAGCTGCATTAGACTCGCCTGGGCTTTGCGGTTCTAATGATATGCATTTTATATAATTTGACCCTGACCTGACCTCAGGTCAGGTCAAATCCTTGATTTGACGTAGCAAGGTCAGATTATATATCATTCGATTCGGCTTGCTGAGAGGATTCATATGGTTCAAGTCGTTTTTCTCTATCTTTACTTGTTCAGATGTAATGGCCGAAAAACTGAATTTACATGTTATCCCTATGACGGCATGTTTTGACCTCTCGTGACCTTAAACGTGACCTGAAAAAATGTTTCAAATGTTTTCGATGGAGAAGTGGATGGGCAGCCCAACGCCGTTTGCCGTTTCTCGCTACCTACCGTGGTTCTCGAGATCTTAGGGGGGGCGGGTACCCCCGTCAATGCGAAGGTGGCTCAGACCCCCGTCAATGCGCGTGTTAAGAATTCGTCTCGGGGGCCTCAGAGTTGGTATCCAAGGCCTTTAAGGGTTTGTCTCGTCGGCCAATACAGTTGGTCTTGAACCTGGCTGAAAATTGGTTTCGGGGGTCCATAGATTTGTTCCTTGGGGTCCCCAGAGCTGGTTTCGGAGGACCCCAAGAATTGTTCTTGGGGCTCCCAGTGTTAGTCTCGAGGACCTTCAAGAGTTTGTATTGGTTCATGAGGCCCCCAGAGCTGGTTTCGGGGATCCCTAGGCTCGTTCTTGGGCGACTCAATAGTTTTTTTCTGGCTGGAGGGGAGGTTTTGTCTCAAGGCACCGGCCGATTTTTCTCAAACTGCCCAAAGAATTCGTGTTGGGGGCACCTCAGAGATGGTCCCTGGGTCACAAAATAATAAAAAGGATACCACGCTTTATTTAGCTAGATAGACAAAGAAACAAACAAGGTCGGTAAAAACAGTCAATAAAAGTCACGTGAACCACACCGATTCACTCTTCAATCCCATCAGCCACCGCTGACGTTATTTTTATTTTCATTAGCGATCTTTGCGCTCGGGGCCCCGTGCAGTGCCCACGAGCCTATATCCACGCATACGCCCCTGCTATGCTCTGAGAATTGTGATCTGGCCTTTATTGATGTACCCGACTAAGATTTTCAGCGCTAGCATTTGTCCATGAGGAATATGAGCTACTGATTTGAAAAAGTAAATTCCTGTCGGGCGCGGTGGTATGGTGTTTGTCGCACTTGCTTTCTACGGGGTCGCCCGGGCTTACGTCCGGTGGATTTCTTGAGTACGGAGAATCCGGCTCCTAAGAAAAAAAGTAGCAAGAGTCGACAACGCTGCATGACCATAGCAGTGGATGAGTTTATAAGCCCCAAAATTGTTATTCTGGTCAAAAGTCGGTTCATTTTTCTTATGCATGGGTTCCCATAAAACTAGGAAGGGTTCTGCACGCTGCCGTCAATCGGGTACTAAGATTAGGGAATAGGAGCTTTTTCTCACCTCCACCACCTGAGGCAAAGACTGATAGGCAACGATGATATTGAAAGCATCACAGTCTTAATGCGTGCTCAAACAATGGCATTAATCTAGAAACAGTGTGGTGAGAATGCTACAAAAGAAAAATAGAAAGCCCGGAAAAAAACAAAAAACCGCAAAAAACCCAGACCCGTGGGCTTTTTACAAAAAACCTGGGTTTTTTCTAACCCTGCTGAAATTTAAAAATGTTTCCTAAAATTATTCGGCGGAGAGAGTAGGTAAAAAACCTAAAACATAGGTTATGCATACTGGTATGTTAACAAATACGAGACATTTTTGGTTTTACGAGTAGAAAAGTAGCAGCGTGCGGAGTGACCGGAATGACTCTCGTGATCTCATGTGCGATCACTTCCTATAACTTTCGAATGTAACAATAGCAAAAGGCTGGTTTGTGTGTCTCCGAAAGACAACATCAGTAGGAACTCCGGAACAAGGTTTTTGGACAGATGGCTGCCCATCATTCAGAGCTGCCGGTCCCGAGATCTAAACACCTTATTTACATGCATTTCTTGTGCTTACTTAAACTCTCAGATGTGTTAAAAGCCAACTTTTTGCTATTGATACATTCGAAAGGGATAGGAAATGAGTGTTTTTGCACGTTGCTACTTTTCTACTCGTAAAACCAAAAATATCTCGCATTTGTTAATGTACCAGTGTGCATAACCTATTTTTTAGGTTTGTTAACTACTCTCTTCCGCTGAATGATTTGAGGAAACCTTTTTAACTTTCCGAGAAGTGACCAATCTTATAGTTTTTTCCTAGAAGTATTTATGTATTGCTGTCACGCGACTTTGGTAACTTAAATTGTGCGGTGTTAACACCAACATCTATTCGATCGATACCATCCGACAACTCGCTGACGAAGAACTGAATACAGCTTGAAAGCTCCAAACCTTTGCTTTTTCCAAGTGAAGAAGTCCATTCAATAGTGAATCGAATATTGGAAACAGTAAGTTAGCCGCTCTGATATCTTTTACACTGGACATATATCTACTTAAGGTTGTATGCCTCGTCAACATCGACCAAATTTCAACGCTATCATTTTCAGTGATCACGCCCCGGTCCACCTTAGATTATGTGAGATGTTGTACGGAGGGATCTGCCGTCGGACTCCCTGAGGTCTGTGAAAATTATTCCAAACAGTTTCTTTCCGGAACCCCGGACCAAGCGCCGCTTCACTGCTATCTTCTCCGATTTAAGGGGGCACCTCAATGGTGTTTGACCTCCTCCCCCCGTTCCGCTGCCTATGTTGCATGACATGGTCCACAGGTGTTATTTCTGGGGTTTAACGACGCCCAACTGTCAAGGCTTTACGGCGTCGCCAACTCCACCCTGTCCCTGCAGTGTTTTGGGGAAGAAGGCTAGGTATAGTTATCAAATAATGAGCGGGGTGCTAAAGGCGGGACCAGCGACTCGGTAGGCATACGCTGTAGCGCCGAGCCATGCGCCCCCTGGTCGGCAGGTGCTGAGTACTGGAGTGTAGCGCCGAGTCATGCGCCCCCTGGTCGGCAGGTGCTGAGTCTGCTGGAGTGTAGCGCCGAGTCATGCGGCCCCTGGTCGGCAGGTGCTGAGTCTGCTGGAGGAGGCGTGGCGGCGGCGTCTCATCTTCACTGTGGGCTCCTCGGCCACCACCGGCGAGGAGGACCTGGTCACTTGGGCCGGCATACACCACAAAACAGAGCTACACGCCAACAACAGTGGGCACGGCTACCCCGACCCAGGCTACCTGCGCAGGGTCACCGAGGAACTAGCCAACCACGGCGTATACTGACTCGTAGTGACGTTATACCGACCCCAATGGCGATGTAAAAACGACACCTGGGTATTATGAGCTCTCACTGACTGGTGGTGACGCCATGCTGGATCAGCCTAACGCCACATCAACGGGCCCAGCTCGGGGCATCGGCTGACCTCACACTGGCCTCTGACTGGCCCCATGTGACAGTTGGATACAGTTTGGACCGCTCGGTCAGTGGGCAGTTTTCTCGGGGTTCAGTCGATGACCAGAGGGCCGCCGCCGCCCAGCAGATGTGCTGTCTGCGAACTGTGACAATAACCCATACTGATCAAATATTGTGCCATTGGTAGCTGAAATTGGAGAAATGCCCGACTTCTCAGAGCTGCGTCAGTTCATGATTTAGTACGTGTTGACAGTTTAACGTTTTTTCGCGACATGTCAATGTCGTTAGCAATACGTAAGCCATACCGTTGTCACTAGCACATTAACTGATAGCTTTGGGAATGTTGGCTCCGAAGGCTGTTCTTTAGTGTGAATGAATTGCCGCGCTCCGAAGGTTCCACGCTGGATCGCATGTCGCAGACGTCATTTGCCTTCGGCCGCCTCACCATTATGCTGTGATTATTGTCGGCAGTTTTAGTAGCTTTTAATGATAACGTGCATGTCATGATTGCCGATCACCAACGGTTTTGTGCAATGCACATGCTATTGCGTGCTATCGTTTGTCACTTATTATGTTTGTATATAGGCAGAATATGGTACAAATTGCAAATCGCCCAGCTGGCGCCAGTGTATATGAGCGTGCTCTGTGGTTCCAATTACCGAAGGAAACGTGAGAAATAACGGGGCATAGATACGAGCTTTCAAAACCGTTGTTTTGCGAAGATACCGTGTGTAATTGTTAAGTCACGCAGTGATTACGCTGAGACGCTCTTCCCATGTGGGTGAGGTATTGGTGTCGAAATGCGATTTCGGCTGTTGAGAGCTGGCGCATTCGATCACATAAACCAAGTATCGCGGACATTGTGGGTCACCCGATGATGGAATCAAGCCACCTGTTCCATCATTGTGTTCGGTTGCAATAATTTATAAACACCAATCCACCGCCATGCTTCTGTTCTACGGTACTGTATGTGCAAAAGTGTACAAGACGCTGTGTAATACATAAATCACTGAAGATAACTCTGGCTGTGCAGGCGAAGGGTCAAACGATTGCCGCCGCACACGCGCTGGCTAGCTTCGAAGTTTCGTGCATAAAGGGACCAAATTCTAGTCCCATTCTTGTGACATTAATAACAAATGGCTCTGCGATTTCCAAAATGTATTGCGGAGCATGGCGACCCCTTGGCAGAATTATCGCGGGATGTGAGCATGGCTCTCATGTCACATAGTGCATATTGCTTGGTTTTGTGTTAACAGCCCATCGACAAGAAGATTGATTGGTCTCCCAGCAGCGCGTAACTGCCGTATACATTCTATAGAATAAACCCGGCTTGGCCGTTTCTTCAGTGGCCACACCACAAAAGTCCGAATAGAGACCCCCTAAATCACAGCCCCACTCCTGTCCTCTCCTGTTCTTCATCAATCACATCTTCATCCAGCAGCAGCTTGCCGAATACTCCGGTCCTGAAGCCTTTCACCATGTGCAGTGCAGCCTCATGGTCGTCGGGCCGCTGCACCACTCCGCCTGTCGCCACATCCCTCACCCTCTTGTACCGCCCTCTACTCACTGCGCTGCTGGCTAGCAATGCTCCTACATCATCTGTCGGAGCCGACACGCACATGTGCTGCACGTAGGAGAAGTTGTGGCGCCGGTTCATCCAGTAGAGCAGGTAGTCGGCCAGGTGGCGCGGCCCTACAAGGTGATCCTGCAGGGCGGCACACAGCGCCAGCCGAAGAGCCGCCTCCGGAGGGCTCAGGCGAGGGTCCAGCACGCCCGGGGTGTCACGCACATAGATCAGTGGTCGCTCACACACTTTTATCTTAGTGAGGACCGACCTGGTGACGCCAGCTCGAGCGCCGACCGCAGTGGCAGAGGCCCTCCGTAGGTGGAATCCGCGCAGGGCGTTGATGAGAGATGATTTGCCCACGTTGGGCACACCGACGATCATGCAGTTATGTTGTCGGGGGTCGGCACGTATGGCCCGTTCCTGGCCACTAATCAGGGCGACCAGCCGCTTGACCAGACTCCGAATGCCCGGGTCGGCCGGGTTGTGGCACTCGGTGAACAGCAGTGGAGGGCCGCCTCGCAGCCGCCTCACGATTTTGTTGCGATGCTGGCCGGAGATGAGGTCGGCTTTGTTGAGCACCAGTATGCGCGGACGGGCAGCCAGCGCCAGAGCCAACTTGTCGTTCCTGCCCGAGAACGGCACGCGCGCGTCATGTACTTCAACCACGGCGTCGACAGCTCGTAGTTTGGCTTCCATCTGGTGCCAGCCGGTTCGCATGTGGCCGGGAAACCAGCGGAGCGACTCCACCGGTGGTGGCTCGTACTGCTCCCTCAGACAGAACGAGGACAGGCACCGCCGCAGGGCAAGAAATTCGGCCCTGGATGGACGGAGAGTCCCCAAAGGGTGCATAGCTACTGTTGCATTCAACTTCTGAGTTCACTGTTTTTGACGTCTCGAAATCTTCTCAGATATTGCATGAACCGATCTGAAACAGAGTATACTTGATGATTCAAGAGATTCCAAAAGGTGGCTGGTGTGACCGATATCAGAGAGATGTACCAGTTCTGGGCTGAGCAGCTTCAAGAATAAAGGCGGTTCAGGGCGGCACATAGAAAAGCAATGAGGCGACTGAAAATGAAGAAACAATGAAACGTAGAGAAAGATAACATCAGTAAGAAACACTTTAGTGCAGAACGGGAGGTAGACAAATATAAATCGATGACTTTTGAGCTATTCTGGGTGAAACAAGCACCATAAAATGCTTCAGTCAAGCCTTATTAGAAGATGGAACACGGGAGCATGCCCTGACAGTGTGGTTTGGGAACAGAGGTCGTAATCAGATGAGCGTGCTTTTCTTTAGAAAGTCGACAGGTTTGGATGGAGGCGAAACCAGTTTTCTTTGTCCCAGATTCACAGTGAATAGACATACCATGTCTGGGGGCGCCCAGAACAGGACGTACCAAGTGTGGGGGCGCCGAGAACAGGACGTACCAAGTGTGGGGGCGCCGAGAACAGGACGTACCAAGTGTAGGGGCCGAGAACTGGACATACCAAGCGTGGGGGCACCCAGAACTGGACATACCAAGTGTGGAGGCACCCAGAACTCACATAGTTACAATAATGCGAGTGTAGTCCTGCGCCGTGCCATGGTGACATTGTGATCACACGCCACCTGGGGTTTTGTACTGAGGTAGCCCGCGTTGTTGTCACGAGTCGAAAACTAGCTTCTCTGGGCTGGAAGACCTCTAGCAAATGGGAAAAGTCGAAGTGTACCGATCTACACCGAAAGCCTTTAATTATTTGTATTTATCTCTCAGAAACTGGCACCCTTGCCCAATTACAGGGACTGTCAATGTTAAAAATACGCTAAACAACATCTATTCGCGAATGAATTAACTAGATCACGCAGCTAGTTGGACGTCAAGCCTAAAACTCCCGCAACTTCCAAAACGCAACCCACGTTCAAATAGTGGCCTTTCTTCTGTATCATTATTTGTAATCTCCTGAGAGCAATGCGCGCCTTTTAAAGACATTTTGGCCACACGTTCTAAGACCGCCTTAAATAAATAAAACTGAACTGAGAGGAGGTGTAGTGGTTTGCACGCTCGCTTTTCATGCGGTCTACCCGGGTTCAAGGTCCAGCAGGTTCCCTAAGCAGGGAGCAATCTGGCTCCCGAGAAACCATTCTGACAGGGAAAGAGTTGGTGACGCCATGTGACCCTGGCAGTTGGTGCGTCGATAAGCCCAAAAATTATGAACTGAATAGATTGATCGGTAGTTATGTGCTGAGCAAGAACACTATCATACGGGATTTCAGTCTTCCGCACAACATCCGATTCGGTACGCTGTGTTCGGTGGCATGTTATGGAGGGTCAAAAATATAGCAGTTACGTAGGTAACGGAGCTGCGCTGTGCAATCGGATCTCTGAGACGAAGCTCCCCAAGTCCCCAAGACAATGCCTAGAAGGTGGTACATTCCAGGCGGGGTCCGCACTCCGCGCAACGGTGATGTGACAGAGGCACTCCTCGCAGTAAGCAAGGTCCCAATCCAAGCGAGATTCGCCCGTCGAAGGTAACCGCAACGTCCATACATACTCAATTATATATTCGCAGTCTTTATATTCCAATGCCACTTATTATGTCAACTGCGTCTACGAAATCAGGGGTTATTTGGTTCGCACAAACTTCAACGCACGCCGCCCCCTCCGAGACCGGAGCGCCAACACCACGAATAACCATTGCAATCATTAACGCAGCATAAGACAAGCAATTGCATGGACAATTCGATTCAGCACATGTCGTAGGACCAAATTGAATTTACCAAACAGCAGATCTAAGGACCAGATTATCATCAGGAACAAAATATGAATCCTAGACGAATAGAGCTTAAGCATATAACCCGTCGAAAATATGTTGGTTTCATGCAAATGATACTCCATCCCAATGGAAGTAAGATCGGAGAACACATAAGCCCGTAGCTCAGGTTTTGTACGGCCCAGCCCCCAAAAAAAATCCGCCAAATCCCCAGTTTGGTAATCAGAACCAACCTTATGCCATTAAAATATTAGGCGCCACTGTCACACGGTTTTCATCAGCACAAACAGCGGCCGTCAGCCCGCCAAACCCAGAACTAGTTCCCGGGGAGAGGCTACAGTCATGTGACTGGCGCAACGCGGCCCGTTGATGGTGCGACAAACGTCACACGAACAGGGCTATAGTTTGTTTGAAGGGATTGTGGCACCTTTATAATAAGGTTTTAACTGACAGACAAGTTGTAAAGCATGCCGGAAAACCCGGTACTCAACATATAATTTGTCTTGGAACTCGAAATTTTCGTAGAGAAAAGCTAAAAACCTACTAGCAATGTACCGAAGGAGCAGTTTTATTTCCTTCCATAGAAGAGCATTTTAAAGTTCAAAATATTGAGCTTATTGTACATTTTAAAAAAAAATCATGCACATTATCATTGTTTTCGGCAAAAATACCCCTAATCACACTAAATTCCGGGATTCGACCAAGGCGCCACATTCCCTTTAAATGGTCCTTCAGCGGTAAATTATTGCACCGTATACCCAGTCATGAAATGGAGAAAATATCAATTCAAAATTAAAGCATATCGACGGTATAATAAAAACCGCACCAACCAAAATCAAACTATCTTCACGCTGTTGAACTAACATGATTCTCCCATAAAGTTGATATAAAAATGGCGAATCATTTGGGCTACATACTCTACGAATCTACGTCATACTACGAATCATTCCCAGCAAACTAAAGGAAGGATCCACTTCACTGAACAACGATCCAAAGCCACGTAAGGGTTCGTTCATACTTAGAACCCGTCATAAGATGAGCCTCGGTAAAACAAATCCGACCCGAGCGTCCAACTGGTGAGAGGCATGACGGTCACCGCGCGTACCACCAATGTTCACTATCATCACAGGCTTTCTGAGCTGCGCAGCCTGGAAGAACATACCTATAGGCCGAGTACACCTGCAGCGACGACCCCAGCACCAACAGGGCGCCCGAGTCGGCCACGTGGTCCCGGACGGCCTGCACACGTGTCCGAGGCACGCTGTCACCGAAGAAGACGATATCCGGAATGAGGACGCCCCTGCAGTTCGGGCATGGAGGAACAACGAACTCCCTCACCAAATCCTGCCGAAATTTGCATTTGACTTTGAGGCAAATATGTGATCAGTCTCGGCACGAAGCATTCTAGTATTAAGAACAGCACCTAAGCCTATCGGCTACCAAAATAATTAAAGAACGAATCTCGTTCTTTCCATTTAACAAGTCCGCAAGACCCACCAAGCTGTCAAATCAACTCCAAGTCACTATTTGTTTGATAGGCCTGGATACAAATTTGCCGAAGACTACTATTCGAAGCAAAGCCTAAACTCTTACAGGAACAATAATTCCGTAACGAAAAACCATAATATAAGAAAAACACCAACTGGCTGTAACACTGCACACCAGACCAGTAGGGGGTCTGAGCAATCCCATCATCTGGGCCTCGTTTTACGCAAGTTACGTAATCCGTTTTTCGCCGTCCGTCTCCCGCTTAAATTGGGCACAAGGTCTGTGGCTGTGGAGATCAAAAAAGCAACACGAAATAATGTGAAATCGGTCACGAAAAGGCTAGGCGCTGCCGCGCTGGAGCACCCACCTCACTCAGCTCCACGTCGCCGTCTGGCCGCAGCTCTGGCACGTCCGCCTCGATCGCCACGTTGCAGTCCCTCAACCTCTTCTGCATGGCCGACCTCGTGTCCTTCCAGTCACATTCCAGACACTTAACACGGTGTGCTGAGCCGTGCAGCTCGATTACCGGACCACCGCCCGCCTTTCCGTGGAGACCATCCACGTTTTGTGTCACCAGCGCCCCTACAAGGCCCCGCCTTTGCCACTCAGCCAATAGCTGATGGGTGATGTTGGGCTTAGCTGACGAGAACGCGGCCCAGCCGGCGTAGTTTCTGGCCCAGTAGCGCCGCCTGGCGGCAGACGAGGAGACGAACTTGCTGTAGAGCATTGGCCTGCGGTCTGAGCGTGCGTAGAGGCCGACACCGGCTGACCTGTAGTCTGGTATGCCGCTCTCCGTTGATACTCCGGCGCCGGTGATGACGGTGATCCGTTTAAAGCGACGCAGCGCTTGGTTGAATGCATATATCGCGCCTTCCGATGGGTTGGCGTGTTCGGGGACGAAGGTAGAAATGTGCTCGACGGCTGGCTTGGACAATATGCCATGTCTCATGTAAAGCCGACTTGTTATCATATAATAGATTGCCATTGATTACACATGCAAATATCACAGCTATGGATAAGCACGGAGGGTGATAACGATTATCTTTATTCGAAACCGAAGCTACTTTGTTATGTCATAACCTGCAAGCAAACCATAAGCACCTTAAGTATCACAGGCTCAAGTTAACAGCCAAATATGAACTTCATGAAATTCCCCAAGTTCAAAAGCATAAACATATCATTAACTAGTATCAGGCGGTATTTCACTGTAAGTAAACAAAACAAGTGATCAAAAACATTCAACCTGGGCCCCATTTTATAAAAGGCTTACAGTGGGGGCATTCCACGACAAATCGACAAGACCATGGGTTGAATAACACTCTCATATCTCAGATTTTCATGAAAATTTGGGACTAGGGTTCTCAGTGGCGCTGAAAACGACTGTGGTATTTTTAGTCTCGCCCGGATAGTGATTTTGGAGTTATAGCCTCGGGCATTCCAGCATCGGACGCGTGCATCGGACTTCGCTGTTTTTGTGATTGAGACCCCATTAGCCAAACGGCAGTTTTTCAGGCTCCCTTCCTGTTATTCATACGGAGTTTTAGCGACCTAGCGTTCATGAATTGTAGCAAAATATGTTTAATCATTTACATTTTAACCATTTTCTGGTCCGGAAGTCCTGATTAACAAATAATATAGGAATATTTATTTATTTATTTTGCAGCACAATGGTGACAATACTATCAGCATAGGTCACAACAGATACAGACACCCATGGAACAGACATATATATTAAACCTGATAAACAATTTGAATTCAAACAGACACAACAACCCCAGGCCATTCCATTGATAAGCTAAGCGGGAAATATAAAGGAAAACATATGCCCAATATACATAATTTTAATCGCCTTGGTGCTCTTCTCGGGCCCCATCCTCATTTTTTGGCGAGTTATTCTGCGCCGATTTGAATGAGAGACTGGTCGCCTTACACCACTTTATGGTTATTAACCTGACAACTTATGGCTGTAAATTCAGGTCAGGTGAACGAGTTTTTACATGATTTCCACGTCCATGCGAGGAAATTTTGTTATTCTTAAACAAGGACGACAAAGTAAGGGAAAAACGCGACTTCTATCGCAGCCCCAGGTCGAGTTTCCTCCTCATTCAAAATCTCTTCGAAATAAAAATTGCCCAGATATCGTCTAATTATTTTGAGATCACGTCAATAATGACGCTTCGAGCTTGTTTGTGTTTATATCTTTAGAACAAGACGGCAAGGAGCTTCCAATGCCATTTCTATCTTTCGTATCACCTTTGACTCCTGAGTTAACAGGGTGAAGGCAGTTGGACCGACGCCCCACGTCGCAGTGGGTGCGAAAAGAGGCCAGGTTGTGTCTGGTTGACATACTTGGCTTTTTCCATTATTATCCCTTGCACCTGACTGGATTCAGCCTGATCAAAAATTTCTTGGAATCGGCTCCACCCTCGCCGGGGGGGGTCAGAACACCCTCCCTCAGGTTTTTCCGACTGCACACAAAAATGCCGGCGCGAAGCACCGCCGTACTTGGCGCACCCTATCCGTAATTAATTTGTCAACCTTATCTAGAATTTTACGGTTGCGTCATCTCAGGTCAGGCCAAAAGTGCAGGTCAAGTCACCAAAAATTTAGGATTTCATGAGTAAGAACGGAGTGAATCTGTCTTCTTAGAACTCATATCACATAATGGCCCCATCAAATATTGCAAAATATATTCCGGGATGTTACATATCGATGACCTGGAATCAGGTACAGATCATGACCTCTCCATTGGAAATGCATCGGAAAACGAAAATTGAGGGAAAGTGGCTTTATTTCTGTTGATACAGTAGAATACATTCGCATTCTCCAAATCGAAGTAGCTTAAGCCTCTCTCTAGGCTCATGCTGCAAGTTTGCACCTGTGATCTCTGAGAGGTCATCTTGGATTACTTAACCCGCGCCCCAGTGGGTCTCCAAGCCACCTTCGCCCTGGTGGGAGGGGGGGTGTTTGAACACCCCCTCGAACTCGGCCTCTATGTGGGATAGCGAAAAAAGCGAACACTGGTGGATAGCTCATACAATTTCATGGAGAAGTTATATTAGTCACGTTTTGGCTCAGGTCAATTTTGAGGTCATGGCAGGTTATAGAAAGTGGGATTTTGAGCAGAGTTTTTGGGATCCAGCGTCTGATAGAGTTGAGTGAGAATCATTTTTAGGCACCATTCGCTTTTTCTCGTCACGGAAAATCGAATGATGAATCAAATCGGAAAATCGAACAAACCATACTAGGTCAAAACCCAAAAATGACCTCAGCTCAGGGCCACTTTTTAACCTAGCATAGTCAATATGCATATCAATCGACTCGCAATAACAATCTGAACGCAATGACGTCAAAATAAAAGATGTATCATTTCATGCAAAGTTATTGACATAAGTCTGAAAACTGCTTAAATAGCCCCAGATGACCTCTCAGAGGTCACAGGTCAAAATTGCAACATGAGCCTGGAAAGATTCTCAGCTGTTAACTACACAAATACAGCCCAATTTCTGTTTTCAAATGTATTTACAATGGCGAGGTCATGGTCCGTAGTTGAATTTAGGTCATCGATATGAAAAATCCCGGAATATATGTTGTAGCACTCTGTGGGCCAATTGTATGGAAAAAGTTTCAATCCGATTAATTCACCCATTTCTTACTTATGCCGCCTTAAACATTTTTGGAGGTGAGGTCACCTGCACTGGTGACCTGACCTGAGATGACCCAACCTTAAAATTTTGGGGAAAGTTGCGGAATCAATCAAGGATAAATTTTGCCATATACGGCGGCGCTTCGCGCCGCCGTTTTTTCCTGCTCCGGAAAAGACCCGAGGGGGTGTTTAAACACCTCCCACCGGGGCGAGGTTTTAACAGGTAGAGTTGGGTCAATAATTTCGCAGGAAATCATGGAAAACGTTTAATTTGATACCATTACGTTTGGATTGTTATTGCAAGTCGATTGATATGCATATTGATTATGCTAGATCAGATGAAGACCTTGACCTCACCTTAGGTCACGTTACTTTTGTTTTCATGTAGTATAGTCATATTATACATGGTTCGATTTTCCGTAAAAAGAGGAGGCGAATGGCGCCTTACAATTGATACTAACTGAAATCAGTCAGACGATAGGGCCCAGAAACTCTTCTACACCCTATCACATTTTTTACCTGTCATGACCTCTATATTGACCTGAGACAAAACGTGACTAATATAGTTTCGAGATAAATTCTTATGAGCTATCCACCAGTGTTCGAGTTTTCTCCTCTATCCTGCATAGGAGCCGAGTTCGAGGGGAGGTGTTTAAACCCCTTCCACACCAGGGAGGAAGGTGGCTCGGAGACCCGCTGGGGTGGGTGTTATATAACACAAGTCCGGCACAGTGTGCCTTGTTAAACCCCATGAAACTCTTATCCACCCGAATACATATTTCAAGAATGAGCCTGAGAGCCTTATGAGGCTGGAAACATTGTTTGAAGCCATTACTCAGACATATCCAGCCTCGCAACTCTCGTGCCCAGGCGCCTCGGTTACTGGCGGACCGCCTGGGGCTAGGCACCTGCGAGACAGTACTGATTCCTTCGGTTCAAAACACTGTGCCCCCTGCGCGCCACACACTACTTACTACGCGTGACCTTGCACCTGTCGTGGTAACCACGTAGCAATCACGTGACCCAGGTATGCGTGCCAGTCGAGCGAAGGATCGGGGATTATCAGAGGCGGTGGCAAGTCAGCCAAAGAATACCCCGTCAGAATGCAGCAAAATCAGTAATTGTGTAATATTTTCTTACACATATGTCAGATTAGAAAATAATAATGACCACTAGAAAGCTCTGGGAAAACTACACAAGAAGAACCCGTTTGTAAAGGTATAGACACCATAGGTTGCGAGATATCCATCCTAAACCGGTCAAGCCTAGTCATGGCAATTTCAATTGCGGGGGACTGTACGTGAGACTGTTTTGGGATGAAGTATAGCTTTTCTTAAACTCGTTGAACGAACTAGGTACGCTGACAATAAGCAAAAGGGAAGCTATTTTAGGTGTTGAGGATAGGTTAGTGAACCATGCATATCATAGCGTAAGATATTGTCAACAGCAAAGAGAACCTCAGCGTCGAACCTATGTTGCGCCGATTAAAAAATGATAGGGAAACTGAACACCTTGCGGCAGTGTGGAAAGGGCGCCTGAACGAGAACACAGACAAGTGGGCTGCATGCACTTTTCGTTGAAACACTTCTCAAAGATCGAACGTTCCTCTGCTTTAGGATTCATCTCTTGATCTCGTGTATCGAAAATTACTTGATTCTTTGGTTGTTTTCTGCTTGCTTAAAACTGTTCTGGATATGATCTCACCCTCAGTGCTCGGATATGAATATTGCATGCGTAATTTGCGATGTGTGAACGGGTAAACTGATGTCTTTTTGCAGAATAAAGTATAAACATCGGATAAAAACTTTGCATACGCTGGCCTGTTTATGTTGTGCTGTCACTAGACCCGTTTGTTCGTTCCTTCTCGCTCTGTCCCTTTGTGAGTTTACCTTAAGACGGTAAGCTCGTGGTGTTGACGCTAGCTTGCATAATTTTCTTGGTTACTGCCTTGCTAGTGCTGTTAAAGGGAAGGTGGCACCTTCATAACGTGATTTTAACTGAGATAGCCAAGTTGTAAAGCAAGTCGGAAAACCCGGTACTCAATATAGCATTTGTCTACTAGTTTTATTTCTAGCATTTATCTTGGAACTCGAGATTTCCGTAAAAAAAGCTAAAACCTACCTGCAATGTACCCCTCATGTACCCCTAGCAGCAGGCCACAGTTTTCATGACTGTTGGTGTGACGACATCTGCTGGCGTCGCGATGAGCATCAGCCAATAGAAGCCCTTGAAGCTTTTCGAGTATGGTAGTGGTTGCCAGATCATGACATCATCCGCTGGCAGATATTGAGAGGAGTATTTTAAAAATCAAAATATTGACCTTATTGTACATTTTTCAGAGAAATCATGGACAATTCCATGATTTTCGGCTAAAAGTACCCCTAATTACACTAAATTCCAGGATTCGACCAAGGTGCCACATTCCCCTTAATGGCCCGTGTTTGTGACTGATCATGCTAATTTCCGCCTTTAAAGTTTGCTTTTTTGCTGCTGTTGCAGAAACTGCACCAGAAACACACTGCCTGCCAAATCACTGTACACTATTTACTCACCCTGCTTCATACTGTTAATTCTCAAATCTTTCACATGCAGGATATTTTTTTGGACAAATGCATCCGTATTCATCCCTCGGATGCGTGTTTTCGTAAGTAGTAGTAGTGACTGCTGCCGTTGGTAGTGACAGTTTCAATATTTCTCTTTTCTCTTTGAGTTCACTGCATGGTGTTTGTTCCACATCCGCTCCTTGCAGCAAGAAGTTTTCTTTCTTTCATTTGCCACTGGAATTGTCTCCCTTCGAATTCATAGGATGGCTGACAACTTGAAGGAAAGGGGGAAGAGGATACTTGCATCTTTGACGAGAACCCAGAGAAATGTTTTCGTTCTTATAGATAGCAGGGGAAGTAGGTTACAGGTGGCCTTATATTTTCCAGAACCGAGCAAAGTCAAAGCGAAGGCTTCTCAGTATTTCACGACTGCAGAAGGACAACACCAAGAAGCCATTAATAAGATTCAAGGTTTCCTGATATCACGGAAGGATGAACCCCATTCAGTGGTATCTGGCAATCTGAGCCAGGCATCCAAAGCCTCTCCAGAATCCACGGCCTCACGAACCGCTGAAATATCTGCGAAGGTAAAACGGCTGGAGGCAACCCTTCTAGAAGAGCGCTTTAAGCAGGAACGTCAGGCGCAAGAGATGCAGCAGAGACGAAAACTACAGGAAGCGAAGGATGCTCAATCAGTGGTGAAACTGCATGCACGGCTAACCAAGGCTGCAGAAGATGACCTCTCATGGGAGGGAAGGAACGATTTTACAGATGGAGCCGGTGAAAGTAAACATTCTGCGATAGCCGGTCAGCTGCAAGGTGTCCTACCTAGCTCTACTTTGGTGCATAGTTTGCCTCGCCTGACCCTACCAAAGTTCACAGGCGAGCCAGAGGAGTGGCTGAGATGGTATGCTCTTTTCAAGACGCTTGTACATGATCAAGTATCTTTAACCTAGACCGAAAAGATGCTGCACCTGCAGTCCTCAGTAACAGGTGTAGCACAGCCCACGATCGCTGGGATAATATGTGAGGGACCCTTGTATGAGGTGGCCCTGAAGGACCCTGAAGGATCGCTTTAGACGGAGGAGGATGTAATCCATTCTTGTTTGGAGGGAGTGTTCTCCTGTCCACCCCCGATGGAACTGGGCCCAGTTACCCTTAAAAGGTTCCATGTGTTAGTGCACTGTGCAGCCACAGTGTTCCAGAACCTGGGATATCAGGGGTATCTTGAGAACTTTGAAAATATTCGCAGAATCGTAGAAAAGCTCCCTTCTTGTATGAGACGAGATTGGGAGGAGCATGCCCTGGACATGAAACCAACAACCTAGTCTTGTAAGTTTTGATAATTGGTTGCAACAGCAGGTGCAAATTTCACTGAACTATACCAGAGTGAATCCCGACCCAAGGCAGCCAGCAAGTTCTACATGAAAACCATTTCAACGTCCACGTGCAGAGACTCGACCTGCACAGAGAACTACACTAAAGATCAACACGTCAGCTGAAACGCTCGAGCGCTTCTGCCAGGAGAGGGAGCATTGGTTAAATGAAGGTCCTAGGTTCCTCGAGCTGTCTCTGGATGAAAGAGCCTAAACTGTGGCAGATAATGGACGTTGCTTCTTCTGTTTGAGGAGTGGTCACATCCTAAGTCAGTGTGGGTCTGCTAAACCCTGCAGTCAGGAGGGTTGCAATATAAGCCATAAAAAAATACGTTATGGCAGCAAGCGTGCGAGAAGAATGACACAGGTAACGCAAGAAGCGACAGCTATAGAGAAGCAAACACATCTGACCGTGTCGGTACTGCTTCATCACGTTCAGATTCCAACACAACGCAGCTAGAAGTTCCGTGCGATTCATCGGAACACGGGGACGAACCAGAACTGTATGTGCGCCCCTGAGACAGGATCTCAAACATCTGTGTTGTGAATATGTTGCCGCCTAGCTTGGCCTAAAGAGGAAGAGACAGCCTCTCTGTCTTCAAAATATTGAGGGCGCTGAGGCAGTCCAGAACAGCCCAATACTCTCTCTGTAACTTATGCCAGAAGATAGCGACAAGAAGACCTCTGTACCAGAGATACTTACTGTGAAAAAATCAACTTAACAGTACCGCACATGCAGAAAAAGGGTTGCTGGGCCCACCTCCGGGACTTGAACGTACCAGATCTGTCTGGACAGTAGGTGGAGATGCTTCTGGGCGTCCAGTTTGGATATCTGCGCGGCGCGGGATCATCCCTATGCCCTCTGCGGATGGCATGAGTGGCCGTTCCCGTGGTACCGCCCTCTGAACGCCTACTGGCGGAGCATCTCTTTCTGCCGGGCCGGGGCTCGCCCGGCGCCATGCAAGTTGGCGGCGTCCGATGAGGAGGCCCGTGCGGGTGCGTTGGAGCCCTACTGCTGCGGGTCTGCCGGTGTGTCGCCGAGGAACTAAGGCGGCGATCCTTCAGGGGCCCCGCCACCGCCGGGGTCCCGCTGCCGGGGGTGGACCAGGCGGCGCCGCCGGGGTGTCGGCCTGGACGGGGCTGGCGTCATCGTCACCATCCTCCTTGCCTCCGACTGCGTCTCCGTGGCGCTGACTGCCCGCTGCGGGCCGTTGCGCCGATGGCGGGCGCCCTGCGTGGCCGGCGCTTACCTCAACTGGGGGAGTTGAATTTGAGTACGCCGGTGCTGTCGGCGTGGGATCGTCCCTATGCTTCCTGCCGGGTGTCGGGGCGGCCGTTCTCGTGGTGCCGCCCTCTGGACGCCAACTGGCGAAACATCTATTTCTGTTGGGCCGGAGGCTCGCCCAACGCCATGCAAGTTGGCGGCGTCCGGTGAATGGGGCGGACAAGGGTGCCGTGGAGCCTCGCTGCTGCGGGTTTGCGAGTGTGTCGCCGGGGGACCAGGGCGGTGATTTCTCCTGAGAGCCCCGCCGCCTCCGTGGGCGGACCGAGCGGTGTCGCCGGGGTATCGGCCTGAGCGGTCCTGTCGGCGGTGTGGTGGGGAGCGCCGCCGTGTGAGCCGATTGGGACGAGAGCGAACTGAGTTGTGGCTGTGGAGGAGTGCCGTGCTCATTTTATCTTCGTGCCTGCAATCTGTACAGTTTTGCTTGCCGTGGTGTTTTGGAATGTCCTATCGTTCTTACGTTTTAATGCGCTGCTTCCGCGTCCGTGCCCGCCTTGGCGTTATTTCAGGGATCCCGCGCTATAGGGCGGGATCATATACGTGTATGGATCCAAATGTCCTAGAGGCTGTTTTACAGCTCGAAGCAAAGGTGGGCCAGCCGGAAGAACCTGTGGTTATGCACACAGCCTTTGGGTGGACAGCTGTGTCAGCTCACAGCTCTGTGTCTTCTTGAACCCGATAGTGTGTAAAGTATGGCACTTTCGATGAGATCTCGTCAGCGCGAGTGCCCTTCGAGGCAGGAGCGAATGGTGCGAAATTTACTACCCTGGTGCGATTTCCCAGACGGGTGAGAGGGTGGCGATACCAAAAACCAACGAAATCATATGGAAGAAGGGAAAAGGTACCTAAAAATAAACAATTACAACACAATAGCACCAGTTGGGCTAAGTGCACCAGATTTGTTGCAAAATAATGTTTTTGAAATTTATTTTTGAATACTGACTGGCAAATCTAACGAATATGGATAGTCCACACTAAGCAACAGTACTTTTACAGGTTTTCAATTATGCATAGTAAGAGCCGCATGGCAAAATCTATGGTGCGACACGGATTGAGATTTCGCAAGAGACTCTATTCTGACCGCTCGGCAGGTCTCGTTGGGTCTGTTAGCGTTGTCAGAAGTCGGTGACAAACGAAGTAATAAACAGCTTTTATTCTAACAGTTGTTTCAGTCCCATTGTCTGTCAGAAGCCAGTGACAAATAAAGTAAGAAACGGCTTCTATTCTAACAGTTTTTTCCGGTCTTGTCTGTTGTTGCTGGTGCTAGTGCTGGTGTTATTGTTTTGTTATCTACCATTTATCTCTTACGGCTTCCAAAGTATAAGTCATAAAATATAGTTCAAAGTGGTGATTTTATCCGCTCATTTTTGCTCCACACCAAGATTTTGAATGGTTAATATCAATAGATGTGGATGAAATTCGGCAGTGAGCTAGCTCACAGACATATGTTTCCATTGCAACAGGTTGCGGATAATTGAAACACCAGTATACCTTAAATTAAATGTAATACATAATGCTAGTATGTTTCCCGCTCGAAACATCATCCCACCGTCTGGTGGTATCATCTGTGCCCGGCCGCGCACTGAGAGCTACTATCCCAGACAGATGCCACAGCTATCTATGAGAGGTGGGATTTTCTGGGCACAAGGTCCCAGGGCAAAAGCCTGGCCCAGGCCAGCGGGCTTGGACTGGGCCTGAAGACCTGATTTAAGCCAATGTCAGGTGATGATGATGATGATTGTTCCGGCCGTCGGCGTTGCCATATGGAGGGCGCCCCTACAGGCGCCCCAACCGCCGCAGGAAAAAATCCCGGCCCGCCAAGCACGGCGCTGCTCCACTGGCGGCTCCGGTATAGGGGACGGTCGTTTGGTGGCCGAGGCGACGTCACCGCCTCCTCCGCCGTCCAGGTCCCACCTGGCCCAACATGTGGGGCCGGAGGCGACCGCCGTCAGGACCCCTTGGGATGGAGTTGCTTCTTAAAACTTATATACCACCAAAGAGATGGTACTTGAGCTCCAAATGTCACGTGTCACATCCAACTTGTGGTGTCATCCAATTTTTAAAATAGAGATAAATATAATGTGCCACTGAAGTGGTGGTGCATGGCTCCAAACGTCACGTTTTCCATCCAATTTTTGAACGGGGATTTCTTGGCAGTTTCTATCTATGCGCCGCTTTAGTCACACGTATTGTATGGATTCTCGTCGAACATTTTCTATGCCCACACCATTTAAGATCACAAATTCCGTAATATCTGTGTTGCCGGTCTTCATTATATCCTGTCGCAGGATGCAGAGTGAGTTTATCTTCTTGATCAACATATTTATAGGGCAAACAAATCACTAAATCAGATTTTTATTCGGTTAAATACGAAGCACTCAATTCAGTGACCCGGCCAGCTGGCCATCAGCTGGCCAAGGCCCAATGCCAGGTTGATAACGGGCTTCACCCAGGCTCATTCCAGGCTACAACTGAACTGGGACTTCAAAGTCAATTTTCTGTATGTTAAATAAGCCTTTTTCAGTACAGACCTAGTTTTTACACTGAAAAATTTTCTTCTTCATGCACCAGCAGCTTTTGAAAATGCATTTACAATCAATTTTGAGACATGGACTTTTAACCATACATCAGGAATGTAAAAGCATGAAGCTCTAGCTTTCTATATGTTTTTCGTGCCAGGGTCAAAAGCAAGTTACTTAAGCCTTTAAGCCTATATCAATATTCACGATCAAATATTGAATAATGTCTACAGTTGCACACATCCATGCTGTACTGTCATCTTATGAATCTCCTGATGACTTCAGTCTTCAAGTCATATATGGGTAAACAAAATATAAATTGTGATAGCGCCATTTGTTACTTCCATATTGTCAGTATACCATTTCAAAGGAAGACATTTAACCAATTCTCTGCTAAAATTATATTGATACTAACAGCCTTTGAAGGAACCTTTGAAGTTGCACCAAAACATGAATATACTTGACATTATTTGTTGCACTTCCCTAGCCTCTATGAAATAGAAATTACAACCATACGTTTATTTGTACACAGTACACAGACCTTAACGGACAGAGTAACCTGCGGGGGGCCTAAACAGATCCGGCGCCAAACTGTGTCGCAGCGAAAACGGTACCGCAGAGCCCCGGCCAGACCAGAGACCAGGGCCAGGGCCAAACACATGGCAGGGGGAGGAGCGGACCACGGTCCAACCGACAAGAGCCGCAGTCGGGAATCGAAGGACGAGTAGGGCAACGGCAGAAGCGGCGCCCAGGCGAGTGAAAGTGAAGGAAAAAATGTTGGCTGAAGATGTGTAATAAAAAAATATCGTGTGTGCTGTTTGTGTATCCAAGCGACGCGGCGGATGCGCCACTGAGGGTGCCGTGGAGTGCAAGCGAGCTGATCCGGTCACGGTGAGTCCCTGTGAGGCGCGAGTGTGTGCTTGGCCATTAGTAGCGGCAGGGAAACGCTCCCAGGGGGCAGGGGTAGATCAAGGTTCAGTCGACAGGAGCCACGGTCAGGGGCAGACGCGTCGATCACACCAGCTGCACCATGCACTTAAAGGGAGATACGCGAAAAAATTTTTATTGGCTAGATCAAAAGGTCACAAAAAGTTGTTTCAGAAGTCATATTCTCATTTTTGCGAATTCAGCCTCCAAATGCCTTAAAATTGATCTCAAAGTCAACATTTATAGACGACTTTATCGATACACTGCATATCGATGTATATGACGTACACACGGCTAGGGCTATCAATTTCCCTAAAACAATGGTCGTATTTTTCCTAAGCAGTGACTTGAAAGTCTTGAACCGATAAAAACAAAAATTATTTCAGAATATCTACAGCCCAAAATAATATTATAATAGAAATATAGGATTTTTAAGTAATCACAACTGACCAATCAGAAGGCATAGCCAACTCAAAGGGGGATCACGTGACCTTCCTGACGCAAAAGTTTCGTCATTCTGGGGATATTGCAGAAAACGGTTGAAGACCCGAGGACGCAGTGAGACATATATGAACGAAAAGAAACATATTTAATCTGTATTGAAGCAAGGGAAACAAAAGCATAGTTATATAGGGGATTTCGAAGATTTTAGTGAGAGTTGTTCTCTTATTCTCATGTTATCTTCCACAGGTAATAGTACAAATAGTATTTTGCAGAGCTGATGCAGAAGAAATCTTCTGTTTTGTGCCTGTTTTTTTCTTTGTACCACCGAGTATATGTGAATGGCTTCAGAAAAATAAAGCCCATCGGCCCATCTGCCGTGCTATCATAGTTAGCAAACCAATAGAGACACCATAGTTAGTTACAACAGTACTCTGAGCAAGTGCCATAAAACGTTGTTTTTAGTCAGAAAGCATAAGGGAAGGAGATTGTGGGATGTTGGTGTGCGATCATACATGTAGGTTCTGGAGAAACTATGATATTGTGCTAAGGTTGATGATGGATGAAATATTTTTGTACCAACTGTAAGTGAACTCTGTGAGTTTGCTAACTTTTAAAGATAGATGTTCTTTAATATTTGTCATTCTTAAAAGATAAGCAAGACATTTTTTGGGTTTTGGCAACCTATGTGGCCCTTGAGCCTTTTAAATTAAAGATTAAACAGAGCATTCAGATAGCTCAAATTAGACCTTAACATGCCTTGATCTATACATGTTTAGGTACTATGGCAAGCTCATCTCTTTTTTCTCCCATATGCTAGGTGGGGCAAATTTAGAAGTCTTATCCTTCCTCTATGTTGGAGATGTATGATGTGGGTAACAACAACTCTATTTTCTGTCCTCAATGATATTCTGTCTGGAGAATGTGGCTGGTTTCTTGAGGCATTTGGGGCAGCGCAGATCCTGCATATATCTGGAGGCATAAACTTGATTTCCAGAAGAACTTTTTGTTTCCAACTGGTGCACACATCCATTTTGGTGTGTGGGGAGGTCGCTTATCAATAATTGCCATTTTCTCTGTTCTCCTTTTCATTGCTTTGTAGCAAACATGATATGTTTTATATATATTCACCATTGTGGAAAGTATGGCAGCTGGTCAGAAGAGTCGCACCAGCCATCTAAAACTCGGGCACAAATTTGCACAGCCAGCCACCTAAATTCACACCAATCTGCAGTATACCAGGGAGAAAGCACCCATCCCTACCCTAGTGTGCAAAGTATGGCATTTTCTTCAAGATCTCGTTGGTGCGAGTGTCTTGGAGACAGGATCAAGTGGTGCAAAGTCAATCAACCTTGTATGAATTTGTGAGACTGGTGCAAGAAAGGTGACACTGAAAACCAAACAAATATTGACTGAATGGTTATAAAGACTGAGGAGAGGGCTTGGAAAAGTCCTTAACTATCTCACTAATAAGAGAGACAGCATTGCATTGTGTGGGTAGGAATGAGAGCGTTTTTCCCTGGTAATATGACAGGTTAGTGTCAATTTTTGGTGGCTGTCGGTGCAAGAATTTCAGATGGCTGGTGCAGCTTGTCTGGCCTGCTGCCATACTTTGCAGACAGGTCCCTACCCACATAATGCAATTTTCCTTGTGTCTTTATAACCATTTTTCTATCATTTGTTTGGTTTTCAGCGTTACCTCCCTTGCACCAGTCTCAAATTTGCACCAGGTTAATAAAATTTGCACCACTTGTTCCTGTCTCCAGGGGCACTCACATTGACTAGGCCTAGTCAAAAGTACCATACTTGTAGCAAACAATGATTTTGTTGCTTCTTTTTCTGCTGTCACTTTTGTGTAATAACTTGAAATATAGTAATGTGATGGATAGCATTCTTATAAAACATTTTGGCCCTAAGCCAAGTTTGTGCTCACATTTAAGTCCTGGGAATTGAAGTTTTCCATTCCATATTTTTTGCCTGTCCTTTCCTAATGCTTGTATGAATTTTTCAGGTGCTGCCAGTGGCTTAAGATCTGTGGATGGTCCCTCACTTCCTGGAGCTGCTGAGGAACCACATCTTGGACCAGGGTCTGAGGCTACGGGGTCCAGAGGCACCGGTAGTAGACAAGGGCCTCCCCCAGCAGCTTTTGGCAAAGGAAAATGCCAAGCTTCTGCTTTGTCACGCTCTTCAGTGGAAGCATATAAAGGTATGGGCCATCTGTTTTGTGCATCAAACTTTTACTTGCGTTCTTTTTTATATGTGCTGGACGTGAAATTTAAATGATTTGTATAGGATTTTAAATTATTCAGTGCTCGAGAGTGCACCTTTCCATTTGGTTTGTACCGTTTTTATTAATATATTGTGTACAATAGTATTTGCAGAGGCAAAATGGATTGCATTGCTATCAAATGAATCTCAGGTCACTCATCCGAATGAACATATCAATATATTTTTCACTGGCAACGGGAACATAGCAATAATTTTAGTGGTCCTCTTTTGAATAAAAGGACATTATGAACCTTCCCTGATAGGTGAAAATAGATTTAAAACAAATCTATAAATGTGTGAGAGCTGATCATGTTTCATCTTCTAATATGTGTTAAGTTGAACAATCATGATAAATGACTAGATTGTGAATATTTGGCTAAGTGTCAGTTATTCGCTCGATATAGCAAAATATCCAATAAAACTGTTCATTTTGACAATCCCCCTTCAGTTGATGATCGTCAGATGAAGTTTATACCACAAAATTTCCGTCAGGTGACTGGCCAGGAGCGACAGCGAGTACGTCCAGCGGCCCAGATGCTCAGCGAGCGCGTGGGAA
Source organism: Lepas anatifera (assembly GCA_034440635.1). NCBI lineage: Eukaryota > Metazoa > Arthropoda > Thecostraca > Lepadidae > Lepas > Lepas anatifera. The sequence continues at coordinate 2,504,142 of JAOTON010002140.1, read as the reverse complement.
AGTGTCTACTCCACCTATTCGGTCAGCGCTTCGTCAAGCAGGCTCAGTTCGTCATCACCTGCGACGAGATGTTCGACACCTGCAACTTCCGGTGCTTCCTGGACGGCAAGGCTCATCGGTCAGCATTCGGCTTGGAGCACACCATCAATGCTCAGTATACTTCTCTGCTCGAGTTCATGCGGCTGATTCGGGACTCCCGAGTCGGATGCCAGAGCAGGTACCATTCCAGAACGGGTTCATCATGTCCTTAACAGCCCTGCGAGGTCTCCACAGCATGCTTCAGAACATCTACGGTGTCAAGTACTTTCTGACGTCTCGGGTGAATCAGGACATGGTAACAAACTTCTTCTCTCAGGTCAGGTGCTTGGGAGCAGGCAGCACCCACCCAACGGCGGTGGAGGCGAAGACTCGTGTTCTCATGCTAGACCACATGCTGATGGATCCCCAGTCTCGCTGGAAGAAGAAGAATCAACATACCTGAGTGCGGCTACCCTGCAACTGGACACCCCCCTCCGACAGTCATTACTGAAGAGCTGGATGACATCGCTGCTGTGTGATCAGATGGAGAGGGTGCAGCCGTGCCCCGCTCCACCGGTACCGGACAACCCGGAGCAGGACTGGCTGGACGAGGATGACCAGGACGACGCCGCGGAACGAGCTGCTCCGTCAGCAGGGGACGCGAACCAAAAACTTTGTAAGCAGGCACCGGCCTACGTGGCGGGCTTTGTTGCTGCAAAATGCAAACCTGTGGACAGCTCTCTCTGATACATATCATCGACCGTGCCTGTAGTAGATGAAAGTGGAAAACTGGAGTGGTTGCAACGTCTCAATCGGGGTGGTCTCACAATACCAAGTGAAAAGTGGCTTAGGCAAGTAGGGGAGCTAGAGGTTTTAGTTTGTGATATGCATGGACCAAGCGACATCGATAGGAAACCAGGATTCATTCGCCGTTTGACTTCTGATGTGCTGGTTAAATTCCCGGACCTTCACGAAAAGGTAGCGCGAAAGTACGCGGTGACGAGAACACACATGCGGGTGAAGTGGCTGCAACGGTTGTATGCGGAGGGGAAGCGAAAGGCAAGGGCAGAACAGAAAAGTCGTCGGGAAATGAAGAGAATGCGTTACTACATTTAGTAAAAGTGATTGAGTAGTATCCTCAGGTAGCCAGCTATTATTGATGATACTGTATCTGCACCCAGTTCGTATACTAATCGGGCGTTTACCCGCTGTAGCGCCGCGTCAGAGGTACGAGTCGGTGATTGATAAAGGATTATTTATATATTTTAGGAACGTGCATTGATCTATATATCTATGATAGAAGTGATAACAGTTGTGTGTACGTTTGGTTTTTTACATGTGTTTTTTGTGATTTGGATGTCCCTTGCGCAAAAACATTTAAAAACCTAAAAAATAGCGGGGAGTGGTGTGGCCCATAATATTTGCTATACATTTTTCTTCTTTGTTTTTCTTCGTAAAGTAAATGGGCACATGGGGAAGGGAAGGGCACTCCTGCATACCCAACAATGGGCAGGGGCAAAATTTTATGCGTGATCTGTACATTTTGTGTTGCGTAGTTTGTTGCCGCCGTAAACTTATCAGTTGTGTATGCTAGTCAAATCAAACTGTTGGCTTCCCTGTTATGTATAGTAGTGTGACCTTCGTACACAGTGTCCTATTTTTGGTGCATCTGAACAAGAAGTGAAGTATTCGTCATATATTTATCGTGACGAACGGCTCAGTGGCTGAGACTGCGTTAGTGCGCAAACCATGAAAGAATACGTGTGGAAATGAACGCAACACCACACAAATTATGTGCACGGCGTTACGATTTCGTTTAGCATTTGTATACCGTCGATTCTCTGCTCACCTATATCATGATTAAATGTATGATTATGGATTGCGATATTTCATTTGGAAATGTCTTGAAAAATGTTCCCGCCTAACATATGGCTGGTAGTTATGTTAACACGCGCATTGACGGGGGGCGGGTACCCGCCCCACCCCTCGGGTTTTCCGGAGACAGTAGAAAAACGGCGGCGCGTAGCGCCGCCGTACTTGGCATACATTTTCCCTCATCATTTTTACAACTTCTGTGAAAATTTTAAGGTTAGGTCATCTCAGGTCAGATCACCAGTACAGGTCGTGACCTGACCTAAAAAAAAGTTTAAGATAGTATAAGTCGGAGCAGAGTGAACTTATCCGATTGAAACTCATCACATAATGGGCCCACCGAGTTCTCTAAAATATTTTCCGGTATTTTTGACATCGATGACCTAAGGTCAGGTACAAGGCATGACTTCTCCGTTGGAAATACATGGGAAAAATGTTTTTTACTGAATAAATCAGTAAGGGATGGTGATAAAGCGTTCATTCTAGTCGCATTAGACTCACCTTGTCTCTGCGGTTCTAATAATATAAATTTTATATAATTTGACCTTGACCTGACCTCAGGTCAGGTCAAATCCTTGATTTGACCTAGCAAGGTCAAATCATATATCATTCGATTCGGCTTGCTACGAGGATTCCTATAGTTTAAAAGTAGTTTTGCTCTATCTTTACTTGTTCAGATGTAATGGCCGAAAACCTTAATTTATATGTTATCCCTAGGACGGCCAGTGTGCAAAGTATGACATTTTTGACGAGATCTCGTTGGTGCGAGTGCACTTGGGGACAGAAGCGAGTGTGCGAATTTTACCAACCTGGTGCGAATTTGTGAGACTGGTGCAAAGAAGGTGACACTGAAAACCAAACAAATAATGGCTAAGTGGTTATAAAGATACAGGAGGGGGCCTTATGAAAAGTCCTCAACTAACTAACTAACTAATAAAAGAGATAGCATTGCATCTTGTGGGTAGGAATGGGTGCGTTTTCTCCCTGGTATATGGAAGATTGGTGCGAATTTTTGGTGGCTGGCGGTGCGAGAATTTTAGATGACTGGTGCGACTCGTCTGGCCTGCTGCCATACTTCGCAGACTTGTAGGACGGCATGTTTCAACCTCTCGTGACCTTAAATGTGACCTGACCAAAAATGGTTCAAATATTTTCGATAAAGAAATAGATGGGCTACCCAACGCTTTACCGTTTTTCGCTACCTACCGTGGTTCTCGAGATCTTAGGGGGCGGGTACCCACCCCCCTCGTCAAGGTGAAGGTGGCTCAGACCCCGTCAAAGCGCGTGTTAAATTAGGAGACATTAAAATTGTAGTGAAAATTTCCCGCAAGGTCATTTTCATTTCCGCTGGGGGCTAGAGGGTAAGATGCTCCAACGACAGAACACTTGTGCCAATGAGCGCTGCCACGGCACCTAGAATTAGGGGGGGCAAACCCATTTCTGCCTCTCCTAGGTGGGAACTAATTTTTTTGCTCTACAGACCTTGTGTAAACATCTCTTTCAGTGGTTGTCAGACCTAGTATAAAGCTACATCTCCAAGAACATGATCGCTCTCCGGGGCGAGGGGGAGCGAATATTTTTACTCTACAGACCTAGCGTAAACACTTTTCAAAAATTTCTCCGGCGTTTTGGGGGCCAAAAGATAGTTTGGTCCCCCTCCAACGCTTTGGGGGCGATGGTCCCTCCGATACACATTTGGTCCCTCCGATACACATCAACTCTACAACACAACCCCTGGCCATCCTCGGCGCTCATAGATTCTGATCTAAATGCACCTTTTTCCCCTCTACAATAGAAAACCTGGATCAGCCATTGTATGTTTCTGTTCAGAGCACCATAGTCTACACACTTGAAACACTAAAAACGGGTCTTCACTCATACGCGTCGGAAAAAGGGGGCCAGGGGACCTGGCCCCCACTTTTCGGCCAAAAATTTCCTGATCTCAGTAAAAATTAGGGAAACCGGACATTCTCATATCCAGCCGCTGCGGAAGGATACGAGGAGCCCAAATTCGAAGAGTTTTTGGTCCTGATGTTGAAAGTTTTTTGTCAGCATCAGGTTGAAGTTTGGCTGGCCCCCCCCACTTTTTTCGGTGGCGACACTTATGTCTTCAATGTCCTTACTTTACCAAGCCGAGCCCATTACAGCCTTCGGGGTACCGCCGGACAGATTTTCATCTCTAGTTGGGTTCTAAAGTGACTCAACGGCAATTTGCATTACTCCCGGCCGGCTCCTGGGTTTGTTTTGCAAAACTCGAACAGAGGTGTGTTGGACTGCTGGCAACCTACAAACTCTTTTGTGGTGCGCAGGAGCAATTCTGCATATTAGGGGCTGGCTGCAGTCTGCATTCTATAAAATACGATATTGCGCGTGCGCGTGGCAGAAAAACCTGCCAGTCCACCTGCAGCCGAACACATTTTCGGTTTGTTCGGGTCGGACCGTAGGTAGAGGTTTAAATCTTTTTTCAAATCTTTCTTGTGGGATAAATTTGTAAAATTAATGACTAAAAAAGTGTAAAAATACATTCTGAATACAAATACATAATATGAGAAACATCAAAACACAATTTAAGTAACCATGGCAACGAGAAAAGACTGTCCCTGGCTAGTGATGGAGTGCTGGGTTTAATACTCTAACTGCTATTGATAAATATTTCGATAATTGTGATGTGGCCTCCCAAAAAATTGGTCGAAGATGCAAAAATGATTATTGATTTCAGGATTAGGATTTTTCAAATATCAAGAAACCACAATAACAATTTTTTCGCGTATCTCCCTTTAATGTACAGGTTGCATACACACTGCCGCTTCCAATTTCCATGATAACGTAATATTCCAATTCCGTAGCACGTAACATATGTATGAATTACTCTGGGTTTCACCCAAGGGTGGCTGGACGTGTTTTTACACTAAATATGACACGGCTGACATGACATGACAGCAGAAAGTTGGAGGCGCTGACCGAGCAGTAAGGCACCACACTCAGCGCCCGCTTCAAACGTCAATTATTCCATTATAAGCTTTGAACATAACATCACTTCCCTCCCTAGATAACCTTACTTTAAACTTCTCTCCCACCTCACTCAAAAATATACAGAACACAAAAACAAAACTTATCCCAAATTACTACGGATTTTAGACACCAATACGCCAAATTCCCCGCGGCCCCTAGCAGCAGCTTGTAAAGCATTGCAATGTCAGAAAAGAGTCATATATGAAACAAGTGCGCAAGAGGTGGCCTATTTTCAGTAACAGAACAAATGCACCACACACTTTGCGCTTATTTTTCAATCTGTGAAATTAAAAAAAATCAAGAGAGATTCTTGCTGAAACAAACTTACTATTTTGTCAAATTTTTGTGAAAATAATATAAATGGGTGTTCTAATGTAGACAATCATGGCGCTTCAGATCCATACTAAGCGCAAGCTCATAAAATACAACAAAGCAAAGAGAAATAGGGGATGGTCCAGTGGTCGCCCGTCCATAGCAATAGCCAGTGCAGGGCCCTAGAGACAAGTCCCAGTCAGTGTCTCTATTGCTTTGCGGGAGGCCATCTTTCGAAAATCGGAGAGCTATTGGTGCCAGGTGCTTTGATCTCTCAATATAGATAAGAAGTGGATGATAGATATTGGAACCAGTTTTAAAATGCCTCTTGTCGTAATAACTGGATTTCCAGCCTCTGGAAAGTCGAAGCGTTGTGGGGATCTAGTGGATTATCTGAGGTCCTCCACGAACAAGAATGTAGTAGTTATATCGGAAAATAACTTTGTCAAGGATAGGAATTCAACATACTGCTGTGAGTTATTTTTTCTCATACCTGATATATTTCATTAAATTTTCCCCATCATTGGACTGAACTTAAAAAAGTGTTTCAACAAATGCACAGGCTATCGCTATTATGGTAGTAGGCAGATCATATCTCGGTTCAAAAGGATCACATCAGAAGGTCCACCATTCAAAGGGTCTTATGATCATAGGGGTATTATGGTAGTAGACAGATCACATCTTGCGGTTCAAAGGATCACATCAGAAGGTCCACTGATCAAAGGGTCTAATGTTCATAGGCTCTACACTTTGAAAGTTAGACCTTTTGAATAAGAGGTCCAACATTCAAAAGGCCCAAAAAGGCATGCTCAGATGCATGAGAGTGGGGTGCATGATGCCGAAGAGGTGTGCTAAGACACATGATGGCTAACCTTAAATAAGACGTCCACTTTCCCGAAATATTTTCTATAGAAATGATACATTTTCAGAATCAGCAGGACGCCCTCTTTCCATTAAGTGAGGTCCCGTAGCTCCACTCTCGCTTAAACCCCGATTTTCAACACTTACTTAACCTGAACGTTGTAATCATGTGCCGTTCATCGTAGTTAATAAACAAAACACCAGAATTGACGAAGACAATGGCAGCTGATCGTCAGTGAGCTTATGGAAACCATCAGCTGACTGGCGATTGGTACCTTTGTACCTGAGGTAAGGCACTGCTAAGGCTGCCTTGCTAAATCGATACATAGGTTAGGTTAGGTTAGGTTAGGTTAGGTTAGGTTAGGTTAGGTTAGGTTAGGTTAGGTTAGGTTAGGTTAGGTTAGGTTAGGTTAGGTTAGGTTAGGTTAGGTTAGGTTAGGTTAGGTTAGGTTAGGTTAGGTTAGGTTAGGTTAGGTTAGGTTAGGTTAGGTTAGGTTAGGTTAGAACTAGTGAATTTCTCTTTTTTTAATCTCTAACCATATTTTCTACACCTACAATCACACAACTTTCTTTTGAATTATTGGTTCGGAGCATGCGGACATGTCGATGTAGTAGTTATTGCTTACATTTTGATTAAGGTCGTGGAAGTGTGTGTTATACTTTGATTTCTGTCTTATTTCATGGCTAAAACATGAAGGAACACTACAGTTAAGTATGAACCGCCGTTTTGTGATTTTACGCATTTTTTTGCAGTTGGACGGTTATATGTAGGTGCGCCCACATGATAATAGGAGGAAATGAGGGTTAGGTTAGTTTAGGTCAGGTCAGGTCAGGTCAGTTGTGTATGCGCTTGGTCCCTATTTCCTAATCTGGGGATATCACCCCTTTTCCAGATTCTGAGTGCGCCTCTGGTCTTGGTACCACTTTGGGAAATGTTTTAGAACTATCCCCACATTCTGCAAGAAAATCCCAAGAGGTGAAATAGACTGAAGGAGGGAGGGTTAGAGGAGTAGCATAAAGTGGTACTCAGAACAGAGGTGCACTCAGATTCTGGAAAGAGGGGTGAAATCCCCAGACTAGGAAATAAGGACTAAGGGCATACACACCTGACCTGACCTGACCAACCCGACCTAACCTAACCTAACCCTCATTTCCTCCTATTATCATGTGCCTTAGCACACCTCTGCGGCATCATGCACCCCACTCTCATGCATCTGAGCACACCTCTTTGGACCTTTTGAATGTTGGACTTCTTACTCAAAAGGTCTAACTTTCAAAGGGTAGAACCTTTGAACATAAGACCCTTTGAACTTTGGACATTCTAATGTGATCCTTTTGAACTGTGGGATGTGATCTGCCTACTACCATAATACTGATCATAGGTTCCACTCTTTGAAAGTTAGACCTTTTGAATAAGAAGTGCAATGTTCAAATGGTCCAAAAAGGCGTGCTCAGATACATGAGAGTGGGGTGCATGATGCTGCAGAGTTGTGCTAAGGCACCTGACAATAGGAGGCAATGAGGATTAGGTTAGGTTAGAGGGGTGTTCACAGCGCATGTGTACGGTGTGGACGTAAAAATTCCTCAGGCTATGTAGGCCCCGCCCATCTGCGCCATGACGTCAGACTCATGTGTACGGTGTGCACAGTCAAATGAACAGAACGAACACATGTTTTTGGTGTCAGACGCATGAGACCTGGAGGCAGAGCTTCTGAAAACACTATCATGAGCAGTATAAATGTCATTTTCCTATGACAGTTTGCAAAAAGACCAAGAGCCAACTTGCAAGATTCTGCCATCAGAACAGGCATTCGCTAATTCTAAAACCGTAGGCAGTACAAGATATCCTTGAGGAAGGCCTAAATACATTTCTATATTTGATGTTTTTACACAACCACATGCCTATAATAAATTTCCCTCAAGCCACAGTCCCTCACCCACAATCGATTCCTCATATCAACTTCAAAATGGAGAACTGAACCTCTGCTTGTCGGGATCAAAATGTTGTAAGCGCGCCACTTGCGTAGCTTTTTCATGTGTACGGTGTGCACTGTCTCCAACCGTCCACACTGTACACAGGTTTGTGACGTCATACCCTCTTCGCGCCAGATTAGGCCCCGCCCCATGACCTAGTTCTGCTCTACGCTGATTGGCTGTACGCAGACTGTACACACTGTTCACACTGTACACATGTGCTATGCGCTTTGAACACCCCTTAGGTTAGGTTCGGTCAGGTCAGGTCAGGTCAGTTGTGTATGCTCTTGGTCCCTATTTCCTACTCTGGGGATATCACCCCTCTTTCCAGAATCTGAGTGCGCCTATGGTCTGGGTACCACTTAACACTACTCAAACCCTCCCTCCTTCCATCTGTTTCACCTCTAGGGATTTTCTTGCAGAATGTGGGGATATTTGTAAAACATTTCCTAAAGTGGTACCCAGACCAGAGGCACACTCAGAATCTGGAAAGAGGGGTGATATCCCCAGACTAGGAAATATGGACCAAGGGCATACACAACTGACCTAACCTGACCTCACCTGAGCTCACCTCACCTCAGCTCACCTAACCTAACCTAACCTAACCTAAACATAAACCTTACCTAACCTAACCCTCATTGCCTCCTATTATCAGGTGTCTTAGTACGCCTCTGCAGTATCATGAACCCCACTCTCATGCATCTGAGCACACCTTTTTGGACCGTTTGAACGTTGGACTTCTTATCCAAAAGGTCACGAAAGGTCAGGAAGTGACTTTGCCGTATATCAAATGAAAGCCAGTGACGAGAGATACACGATGGTGTTTGATTCGGCGTTCTAGCTGAATAAGGGCAAAAGTTATTGTCAAAATACTGTGTTTGGCTCCTGGTGACCTTGGATGACCTCGGAGATGTCAAAGGGCAAAAATGAACCCTGGGATCCGTGAAAGGGTGTCCATGAACGCTGTTCTGAGCAGTCTGAGCATTTGCAATCATTTTTGCGACTTTTATATAATAAGACATCTTTTCCCCATGCTTTTTTAATGGGTGAGGTCACCTCGTAACCTGACCTCAGGTCACGAAATCGAAAAATCCCGGATTCACACCTTGTAGACTCTGGCGGGGTCATGAAGTATAGGAAGTTTCTAATCGATCGACTGATAAATGTAGCTCTTATACAGCTCAAACGTTGAAGTGAGGTGACCTTGGTTGACCTCGCCTGGTGACTTGACCTTGGGTGACCCGATGTGAAAAATTTCAGGATGGTGGGAAAATGATGTAGTGAGAGATAGACCTCTCAACCGTTGTGCTGCGTCTCGTCATTTTTCTGCTATCTTGAAAAAGCCTTGGGGGGCATCGTTGGTCCCTGGTGGGACCAGGGTTAATACAAAGGTTAACTAATTTTTTCAAGGATATCTTGCACATCGCCGTAATTGATTTGGTTGAATTACGTGTGCACATGCAGCACGGAGCAACATCGCTATATCATCACCCCCAGCAGCGTTGCAAAGTCGTGGGGCGCAGTAATTTGAACCTGTCCTTTGGGATAAAAGGCACTGAGAGGAAAACTCAGCGTTCAGTGGGACAGTATCGCTGAAAACTTTCGCTCATTTTAAGTCCATGTTCTACCAAAAGCCAACTATGCATAATGAAAAACCTGTAAAAGTAATGTGTGCTTAGTTTGGACTATCAATATTCATTGAATTTTACCATCTGTATTCACAAAACTAATTTCAAACACGTTATTTTGCGGAAAATCTGGCGCACCTAGCCTAACCGGCGCAATTGCGTTGCAATTGCGTATTTCTAGTTCATGTTTCCCCTTTTCATATAATTTCGCTGGTTTGTACATTCGCCACCATTTCACCAGTCTCAGAAATTCGCACCACTCGATCCTGCCTCGAATGGCACTCGCACCGACAAGGTCTCGTCGAAAGTGCTATACTTTGCACACTGGCCTCACACTCTTCTATAATTGTTTTTACCAGACCTTAATAGCTCCAATTGCATGAGAGCTATGCACAAGTTTCTTAAGTCATTGCATATAAATTTTTAAAGCCACTGCATGCTTCTGAGCAGCGGGCCGGAGCCCAACGCTCTACCAACTGAGCCACCAGGGCGGCTCTGCCAACTGAGTTTCTGTGCGATAACAGAGTTTTAATCAACTGGAGACGCCCACCATTTACCGCTTCATCAGAGATGTTATGCTTCTATTACGGGGCAAGAACGTGCGCTATTCTACGTGTGATTATCTTCATAATCACAGCAGATTAAGATTCTTCATGGGATTCATTTTTTTCTTCGGAAATCTCGAGTTCCAAGGCAATTAATACCTTCAGTACCGGGTTTTCCTACTTGCGTTACAACTTGGCTATCTCAGTTAAAATCACGTTATGAAGGTGCCACCTTTCCTTTAATGCGTGTCTCTATCCGCCTGAAGATGATCAAATTCTGAAACCTCGTTTTTATCTGTTAATGCATCATGTGTTTGTTTGGTCAAGGACAAAATAGGGGAGAGTTGTGCAGCAAACCAATATAAGTAAAATGACTAGATTTTCAGATTATTGTAGACTATTTTTTTATAATGGCTGAACCGCTACCTGCGTAAGGGTACTCGTGCCAATTTTTGGAAGGGTGAATGGGTTAATGGCCTCTAATTTTGCCGGTTTTGGCTGTGTGACATATCGAAGTCTTACCCTTAGACGCTGGTTTTTTGGCCCTACGATTTTTGCAGGATCCTTTCCCTGGCTAAGTCATCGCTGCGTGTTATAATTGCGGTTGGTTTTTGTTCAGGTTTTTTATTTTTGTTGCATTTTCACACGGAAATGCTTTAGTAACGTTCGTTATAAAGATTTCATCTTTTGGATATTTCCTTTATTCTTAGTCTTTCTGACTCGTCTTTTTGTAGGTCTCCCTGAGTTCAAAATTGTATTCCAGGCATGGTATTTGTCACTGCTAGCATTTATCAAGCGTCCGCAGTAACGTGTTCGTGCCTTTGTTTCCAGCTGTACAGGACGAAAAAGATATTAGAGGAGCATTGAAAGGAGAACTCGTAAGGTAGGAAAACAACGAGGTTGAGTCGATAGTTTTTCATGGGTATTTTTGTATTTTGATAATAATTGTTCGGGTTTAATGACGCACCAACTGCCAGGGTCATAAGGCGTCGCCAACTCTCACCCTGTTGGAAAGGATTTTGGGGATCAGATCAACTTATTCAGAGGCGCCGCCGGGACCTGAACCCGGGACTAGTGGTGTAGAAGACAAGGGTGCTATCCATTAAGCCACCTCATCCCCTGTTTTTCTGGTTGATTATAGTTGGAATCATTCTTGCCATTTTCGGCTGCAGAAAATGAAGTGATTTTTATTTTTCCCACACACGGAAGGATAAGAATTCGTCTGATCTTAAATGTCAGCAGTAGTTATATTTTGGCCATGGTATTCGATTACTTTGATTTTCATTCTTCATTGACCAGCTACACCTCTCGCTTGACTCTATTCTCCAAAACTGGATTTTTAAGCAATGTTTTCATTTTCTCGAACACGGATAATATGACGTTGATTTCGTATGCAGGCTGATCTCGTGTGAAGACATAGTCATCCTGGACGCGCTGAACTACATCAAAGGATTTCGATACGAGATCTTCTGCATCAGCAAGAACTGCAAGACACCGCAGGTGACGCTGCAATGCATTGCCAGCGACCAGCAAGCATGGCAGTGGAACCTCAACAGACTCGAAACTCAGAGGTCAGCAACATTTCACTGCTATGGTACAATTAGTCACTTAGCCTCATGCTGCAACAACCGCAGTTGATATGCTTGCAGGATCCTATTCTCCGTGACTGGTGGCGTAGTTGTTACCATGCATCGTTCGCAGCAAATGAAATTCAAAATCAATTTAATCAAAAGTTACCGGGCTTAGTTCAAGTCATCAATTCCATTGCGTTTTTCAGTAAGAGTATATGACATCATTTCTACTCAAGTTGTGCTCCACGCACCTTTTAGACGTTGCTGAAGAAGTAAGCGACGCTGGCAGTTCCCAGGTGGTCAGTTTGTATCGGAGAGAGTGATTTAATCAAACCCCCAAAAGAGCCGTGGTCCTAACACTATGCTACAGACAGTTAATAACAAATTTAACGACTTGGTGCCGGCGTACTTCCCGTTGCGCTTGTGTCACTCGGTTTGGATTTTATACTATATCAAATATTTTATGTCTGTCAAATACGATAAAACCCTACCGAACTCAACAGCTGGTCTGTCTCCTAATAAACTCGCAAGGGACATGGGTGAAAAGAATCGGGCGCGGATTGCTCTTAGCTCATTACATGCCGTGTCAGGACATGTTTAACAGTAAGCCTGCTCCTGCAGCGGCGACAGAGGTTTGGCTCTGAACTAGAAAAATAGTGCCCGTGCGTCGCATATGTATGACCAATGCGGAGTCGTGTAAGACAGACCTCCCCCTTCTACTGTTCCTGCTGCTCGACTCCCATGGTTCTATGGTTGGTTTGATCTGTTTGAAAGAGCAGGCCGACTCGATGTCCCATCTGGCTTACCACTCTGTTCTGAGGAGATGGTTGATATCTGCTTTTAAGTCAGACGCTGGGACTCTGAAGTCCCCACTAGGCATACCTTAGAAGCCCTTCTGGCCGTCGAGTCGGCTCGCTCATCACCTGGTATCCCTACATGACTAGGAACCCATAAAAGCTGTATCTTGGCCCCAGCAGAAGAGGCAGTATTCAGAAGTCTTTGGATGGTGGGCACTAGCCAAGGTATTGGTGGGTGACTAGACTGGAGTGCAGCTAAGGAGCTAGCTGAGCCTGTATCGATTAAAAACTATCCATCGGGACCTCGGAGAATGTGATGTAAGACTTGGATAAGAGCACATAGTTCCGTAGTAAAAACAGATACCGATGCTGGAAGCCCTGAAACCTCGACTTATGTCATTCCCTACGAAAGTACATCCAGCGCCTGAGATACTTTTGGAGCCGTCAGTGTAAAAAAAACAGAGTAACTTGTATATGCTGCGCTCTTTTCCAGGGCGGATTGCTGCAATAGGTAGTAGGCTAGGTAGACGGCTCATTCAAGAATCCAAAATTTTAGGAATTCTAGAAACTCCCCTCATTTTCCCATGCATTGAACAATTTTGAGACGATCTGTAAAGGTTTCATCCCGATATCTTCAAAACTGATGAAGCGCAAGCGGTCTGAAAGTGGGCTTTTCAGCTTAATTTGTAGTTAAGGTATGCATGTTAAACACCATTGGATACGAGAGAACACCAGGCTTCACGGAAGTGATCTCAAATACCAGAGTGTTCACTCTGCATGAAGCTCTGCGACTGGATGTTGATGGTCTGAAATCTAGAGATCTTAGAACTATAAGCATACTAGAGACTTTACGAACAATGTGACTTGGTACCTAACATTCCTGCTCTTGTGTTAAAAGCTCTTAAGTATGAAAGCGATATCTCTTCAGGTTTAACCACGTCACGAGAAAAATCGTCGGGGGGCCTCTGGAGCCCCCCTCTACACTAATAGGGTTAAAGGATGTCTAATCACTGGCGGAACCAGGGGGAGGCATTAGGGCCATGCTCCCCCAAAACGCGCCAAACCAGGGGGCCTAAATGTTTTTTTGGCCCGAGGGGAACAGTGTGGAGTGCAAGTAAAGAAAGAAATACGTCATTAGAGATAGTCCAAAAAAATGTAGTTTTTACCCCTTTTTAAGGTTTTTCATCCTCTAACACTGCCAGTCAAATTTTATGGGTCGGCTGGGAAAAAACACCCCCAAAAATTTTCACAAAGTTACACCCCTGGGTTGAACCCGTGCAGGAGTGCATTGGAATGTACTGTTCAACCAGTGTCATCTGTGTGATCCGTTGCAGCCCCTATTGATGAGGAACCTTGTCCCGTTGAACTTTCAGGCCATTTGATACACAATTGGTGTAGCACGGTGAGAGATGAAAAGAGGCGCTGCTTTGCAGTGGCATGTGGTGAGCTGCGCCAGTGGTCTCGGCCGCGCCTGTGGGTGCGCTCATCTGCTCCAGGGAGGGGTCCCGCACAGTGGTGCATTCTTTCCTTCCCAGCAATTGCACAGGCCGTATACGACATGATGCCTTGTTTGTTCTGTTGCTGGTATTCGTGGACAACGTCTGAAACAGTGCCGCGTATCTCCGCGGTGGAATTGTGACATGGTGCCGTGCATCTTGGCCACTGGCGACCGCTTGTTGACACTTGGCTGTATTACTACCTCAGATATTCGCGGGCGGTTTTTGATGCGCTGCTGATGCGGTTCGAGGAGCCGGACAGTCGGAACCGCTGGGACAGCCCGCTAATACCGGTGCAGCCGGACCAGGAAACGCCCTCGCAACGGGTGCTCGAGGCCCTACATCACGCGCCAAAGCCCAAACCTAACCAAAGCACGCAGAACGTGAGTCATGCTCCATTCGTGTGAAAATTTCGCGGGAAAAAATGTTTGTTTTTGCTTCCAGTCTATTCGGAAAATAGTGTACTGAGGTTGCTTGAAGAATGGTGCTCTGTAGGAGACGTAATCCACTTGGTAAATTGTTATTTTACTGGCTGCCGTATGACCTGTGATGTCGGCGCGCCCTTAAACCCCAACCATGATGATATTTTACAGTTGCTGAAATATGGAAACTCGGGTTGACAGCGAGGGAGTATGAACATAGTACCAGTTTCCCCCCTTGAATTCCCGTTTTTATCTCCCTTTGTAGACTGCGGTACGCAGCAGGGTTAATGGGAATGTATCGCTGAAATACTTGCTCTATTTTCTGTGTGCACTCACCGTAGGGTGAAGGGGCGATTAATGCTTTTATGTGGACATGCGGTCATAAACATCCGTATCTTTCCCAGCCGATGCTGGCACCGACAAACTACCTGTTCGAACTCGACCAGCAAACGCAGGCTGTCGTGAAAGTGAGTACCCCGAGACCTTCGACACCACATTCGATACCCCGAGCCCTTCGACACCATATTTGATACACAACCAGAGCTATTCTAAGTGAGGGATCGTAGGCCTATCCCGTATTTTTATTTAAGTTATTTATTTTTCTTGCTTTTAAAGGGAATGTGGCACCTTGGTCGAATCCAGGAATTTAGTGTAATTAGGGGTATTTTTAGCCGAAAATCATGAAAACGTCCATGATTTCTCTGAAAAATGTACAATGAGCTCAATATTTTTATTTTTGAAATGCTCCTCTAGGGTGAAAAATAGAACTGCCTAAAGATGACATCATTATCTGGCAACCACTGCCATATTCAGCAGGCTTCAAGGGCTTCAATTGGCTGATCACTCACCGTGACGTCAGCGCCGTCGTCACACCAAGAGCTGACAACTGTGGTCGCCTGGCTGGGGTAGATTAGGGGTATATTTAAGGTAGGTTTTTAGCTTTTCTCCACGGAAATTTTTAGTGTCAAGACAAATGATATATTGAGGACCGGGTTTTCCGGCATGCTTTACCACTTGGTTATCTCAGTTAAAATCACGGTATAAAGGTGCCACATTCCCTTTAATAGTAGCTATTTTTCATCTTATGACCTTGCCAGAGGTTATGTTCCGTGTTCTGGTCGAAGACACCCTCATGAAACGGCCCTTCTCATGAAGAAACGGTCCTTCTCATAAGACCACCACTCCTACGCGCGGAATTCAACACCACCTCCTCTTTATTAAATCAATATTTTCACTTAAAATTAACTCCGAAATTCTGTTGAATTGTTACGGTATCCATGTTGCTATTCGGCCTACCTGAAACGTGCGTTTTTTTGCTGAGCGCCGCGGCCGCGATAATACTATCGCCTCGGGACTACTAGGTACCTTTGAAGACACATTCTAACAAATGTAAGAAACCTGATACTGTGGCTGGCCTCTGAAATATATTTGTGTTACTTGTCGACGTGTCAGATTTCAACATCTGGTCTGTATCGGTCTCTTGTTCCTAAAGCAGCAGTGTGATGCCAATATGTGATGTGCTTGTTCCGTTTTATTCCATTAAATAACCTATAAACTGATGTTATCTGTTGGTGATTTAAACCTAATAAGCAGAGTTGGCCTGCGTGCTGTGACGGGCGCCCTCTGGCTCGCGTGCAGGCGGTTCTGGCAGCTCAGGAGGGCGCCGTGGAGGGTGACCACCTGTGGGTGCCGCTCTCTCAGAAGCGATACTTTCTGCAGCGGCGACAGACTCGGGCGCAGCTGTCACGGCTGCGGCGCAACTTCCTCACCTACATCAAGTCGCACCCCGCCAACTCCAGCAGCATACCTACTCTCTTTGTAGAGTACCTCAACAAGGCAGCTACGTGAACAAAGGGGAAGGAGAGATAGCACTGAGCTGTGAGGGGACTGATTTAAGCCGTACACGTGACTGATGTAGGACATTGGGGTGAGGTATTTGGGTTCATCTAAAACCCCGCCGGGATGTTAACGTGATCTGTCATTTGCGGTGGCGAACCTTATTTGGCGACTTGATTCAGTGCCGGCGTCAGTCGCTGGCATTCAAGTAGGGAACATGATGGTGCTTTTATGTTGTCTCCATTTTTTTAACCCACGTCCAAGTAAGGGGAGGTGGGTGAACACCCTCGGGTTTTCCCGAGGCACCCAAAAACGTGTCACATGCGAGACTTAATGTTCGCATCTGGTACTGGAGCGGAGATTGCGTGGGTGCTCGGAACTCCTCTCCCCACCCACTGAGTTAAAGTCTAGTTATGATGACGTGTGCTGCAAATATCAATTACGCATACAGGATAAAACATTGCAACATGTTCCTGCTGTATTTCTATAAAACGGTTCGATATGTTGTATGTTCGAACTGTTGTTTGTTTTATAATACATACCTATCAATTGTTGTTGTTTGTTCGAATGTTTTATTAATATAGATAAATAAACATTTAACAAATTTGAACGAACAAGCTATACTTTATTCATTATAGTTTGGATTCAGACAGAACCTGTATGCCAATCGCTCATGTTTATGACTCAGTTCCTAATTCTTTGGAGGAAAGTTATATTACTTGTGGTATTTATTTGGCTCTTAAAAAGACGTTTAATACTGTAATTTTTAAGATACTGTGGAAAAAGCTCAAACGGTTAAAAATTTTAGCATCTTCTCTTGTAGGCACCAAACAACAACGGTCTGTACTAAAAAATCGACCCTAAAAAATATATTGATGGGGTCTCACAGGGTTTAGTCCAGTTCAGTCCTTTTCTTAATCTTTATTAATGACATTCATTTGGTTTCCACAATAGCTACTTTAATTTTTTGCTGATGATACAGCTATCCTGGTCAAAGGTAAATATATACAAGAACTCCAAGAAAACATTCAGAGCACGCTTCTGAAAGTCACTAACTAGTTTAAAGCTAATCGTCTTTCATTACATGTCCCAAAATGTTGCTAGCAAATCTATTCTAAAAGAAAAAAGGCTAATTCGGATATAATTGTGAATGGAGAAAAATTAACTCAATTAACGTGAAAATAAAGTATTTAGGACTACACATCGACGAAAACCCAAGATGGGAATCTCATATCAACCACATCTCAACTATCATTAGCAAAAAAAACATTGGTATAATGAGCATGACTAAATTATTTCTGTCATCAAGGTACATTTTATGCTTATGTTACTCATTAGTTCTTCTGCATGTAAATTACTGTGCCAGTGTCTGGGGGTCAAATAATTCCTCTTAACTTGAACGAATCTTTGAATGATAAAAACGAGCTATTATGATTATCGTTAAAAAACATATTTTCCTCCAACTAACCAACTTTTCATAACATTGAAAATAGTAATGCTTCTAGATATCGTAAAAGAATATTTTGTAGTTATCCTTTCGAATTTCTCAATATTATGTTGCCAATTGTGTTGCATCTCTCTTGGAGTTACACATATCAAACATTACTAAACTGGCACAACATTTTAAAGTACCCTTTGCTTCGAAAACTTATAGAAAGTTTGCATTTTCGATTAATGGGACAAGGATATGGAATTATGTTATTTGTCCTTTATTTCCTTATTTTCATGAAGTCCAATTGAATAAAGCAAGCCTAAAAACAGGTTAGAGATTTATTTTTCAATAAATATGTATCTGAGGAGGTAAATGACCTGGAGTAAAAATCAGAAGTAAAGCTGGTTTGATTCTGAGATATCAATCGCATGCTTCACGAAATAAGATGTTAACGAAAGGATATTAATAGGTCAGACTCTGTTCTTCCCTTTCCAGATGTCTCAATTTTCGTTCTTTCTTCGTTTTCAGCACATTGTCTATATTTTCATCTTCATAAGATCAACTTTCGCAGTTGTTGGCACACAGCTTCAAAACGTCACCAACTGTTCACCGCGTTCACCGCGTACGCGCCTTTAACCCGGGTCGGCCGCGTGGAAAGCAAGGTTACTAACCACTATAATACGATCACAAATCCAAATGGGAGGAAATCGAGAGGGTATTGACTGCAGGACAGGCTCAAGCTCAAATAACACATGTTTAAAATTGCTTTGGTTCACAGTGTTTCCTCCGGATGTTGAGCTATCCGCACTTTGTGTGAAGGCATGATTGTACATAAATACATATATACATACCTTGGCACCCGTTTCCACAAGGAATGGAATTATATTTTTCACAGTTCTTACCGCAATACACTGAACGCCAGGGGAAAAGATAATGTCAACAAAGCAAATTTCACGCCAGGCATTTTATTTGCTCGTCTCTTAGTTGGAACTTTATGTCGCATTTCGTAAAAATAATCATTTGAAGCATAAGGTGTTCGGTGTAATGCGAAATCTAACTCGCAAGAGTAGCTGTTAAATATCGTCGAAATAGTGTGAGGTGTGTACCGTAGTGGCATGCCCACTGAAATGAGTCGAGTGCTGACATGCCTTTTGTTTTGGGATGATTTTTGTTTATGCAGTGATTGTGGTATGCAGTGGGTGCTGTATGGAGGGGGTGGGGAAGGAGGGAGATTATAAAGTTATAAAAACTGTATTAGCGACTTAGCTACTTACTTAATCATGAACTCCTGCTGAGCTCCGCGTTTTTTCAGCAATTTTGCATTTCGGTAAGTTTTCTCAGCGTTAGTGTTGTGACTGGTATTGATCTCATGGTAGGGTGTGGCTATTAGAGCTTCGTTGGTCCCTCTGGGCCCAACAGGAGCGCAGGGGTCACGTTGGATTCCAGGCGCCGAGTCCATTCTGATATGATGATAGAGATGGGCCTTTTCTTGTCTGACATTTCTTGTTTCGGTATTGGCCTTTGCGTGATATTCAAGGAATAAAAGTTTATTGATCTGCAAAAAATCAAAAACACTATAATACGAGTACCATGCCCCCACCTAGTTGGCATTACAAAGCTGCCATCAAGTACATTGCACTTGCAGTCATACTGTAGCTCTGCATTTTAGGCATTGAAATATAGCTAGGCGGATTTATTGTGACCAGCCGTTACCTAAAGCAATCCCTAAGGATGTTAACAAGGGATCCGTAATAGCGTAAATAAATGTTGCTGTTGTTTCATTAAATAAGTAAATAAAAGTTGATAAGTTATAGCGAAGTGGGATAATTGATATCAAAGCATTGTTGGTACTTTTCAAATAGTTTGTAATTTTGTAAATGTGATGAAGGGGGCCTAAATACCTGAATATACAAAACGCGGTCGTGGTGAGAAATGATTGAAATCCTCCTAAAGAGCTGAAAATGTATTTCTATTTTTAAAAATGGTTCGGGTAAGAAGCCAAAAAACATTGTTTGGTTTTTTGCTACGATTTATTAGATCATAATAGGTACAACTCGAAATCAGGGCAAAATTTCATTTATCAACTTTTCATATATTGACAACCTAGTGTGCATGCGTGCCTTATTAACACCAAACGAACTATTAAAAATTTTTCATTATTATGGGCCCCGTGGGCTGGGGCCCCTTTAGGTGGGCCCCCCACTTTTCAAACCGTTCCTACGCCCCTGAAAATGTTTCCAATGAAAATAGCTTCCAGAAGCAAAATTTGAATCCAAGCAAAAACCTCGCAGAACCGCGATATATATATATATATATATATATATATATATATATATATATATATATATATATATATATATATATATATATATATATCCGGGCTGTTCAAAGCTTCATGCAAGCGCTTACATTAACCCTGCTGATAAGACAGTCTGGCCGTTCGGCTCTACCAATGGGGGCGAGCGGCATGAAACGCCTCTGATAGCTTTACAACTCGGTCGCATTCATTCAAAGACCCGGCACCCGCCCTGCAGCAACTACTGATCAGCGACAGGTAATCTCGGCCGCGTCCGGCTAGCGGCGGTCTCTGATTGGGTTCTGGGAGCATACTGCGTCTGCAGTCAATTTGACGGAGCTGGATTTGCGAGATAAAAATTTATCGCTGTTAAAAAATGAGTTTTTTACGATGCAATTCATAGAGCATGGTGCTTTAATCTCTCGCTAAACATATATCGCATTAAACACGCACACAGCTGCTACATTTGATAACAAAGTATACAATTCTCCAGACAGAGCAGGGTGTCCGCGGGATCTGCCTTTGGCTTCTGCGTTTAGTCTATTGCAGTTTTTTGTCAACATAGCAGATGCTACGATGAAAATTGAGACAGCTACTCCAAATATTTGGATTCTCAGGTCTTTGGTGATACAGAAAAGACCAAACTTGATACTTTTCGTCCGACATTTTCTAAGCTGCTAGTGTAAAAGTTGTCTTATAATACAACTAATGGTTAGAAAAATCGGTGCCAAGCAGGTATTTTACAGACGAAATATTTTGAATCCACGCATGAGACTGTACCAGAAACAAGAAAAAAACAATAAGGCGGTCTCCTCAATTTCTTACTCATTACCTAAACCAGCGTAGCATGCGTATTACTGTGCTCAAAGTTAATCGATAGTTCCAAGGTTTCCATTGGATAGGAGTTTTTCAGGTTATACCAGGCGCCTTTCCACTCTCACTTTAACTTTACATCTGTGATTGATACATTTACGCCTACTGGCCCACATTTTCGGGAGTTGGGCGATCAATCCATCAGCGTTGAATTTCATGTCTATCGCGGCAGGTAACTAGGCAATTCCACCAGAAATCGACCAAAAATACCGTAAAATAAAACCCTTCTATTTTTATTTTTTCTAAAATTGGTGCCAAGTGGGTTTCAGAGGTGTAGAATCTAACCATCGCGTCCAAAATAAATTATTTAAACATCTGGTATTGCAGATATAGCCTCCGGTATTTTTCGGGCGTCACCATGTAGGTATTGTTTTGAAAGCCTAGGTATAGTTCTGCCATTTTTAATGATCGTAACGATATTTAATTTTTTGTTCACTATTTGGCAGATTTCAATTTGGCTATCTTCGCTTTTATATTTCTGCAAAATCGACCTCATGACATCGTGACCTAGTTTTTGAACGGTATCTTTGACCCGCAGTACAGTGAAAATTATAATTTCGCATGATAGCATTTTTACATTTGGAACTTATTTTTTAGGTAAAATAATAAAAATATGAATATACTACTTTTTACTTCCGAAACTTGGCACTAGGTGTCACTATGGAGCTGTACCGTCGTAGCTCACGATGTAGTTAATGCCAGTGACGGCGGAACGTCCGAATTTAAGGGGGCACCATGGACTTTTCAAACCATTTCTTTCCAGTCAACGCCATAGGGTGTGTTAACCATTGCATATACAGGGGGATTGTTGCAACCCCCCTCTCATGTTTTTTCAAGAATTGAAAACGAGCTTCTTAAGTTAGAGTCTTGAAATATTGTATAGCCTCTGGGGCATTCATTACGCATATTTTGAAGTATTACGCATATTTTGAAGAAAAAATTGTGACTACCTTTCAAGGTCACGGAGGTATGACTTCAAGAGTGGAGACAGCTGGGATCATTTGGGTGCCTGTACCCGTTTTCATGTGAATATTTCAGACCTTCATCGTTCTTTTGCAGCATTTGCTCATGAACTGGCCCACAATATTTTCTCCCAACCTTAGACTTGACCTTGCGCGACCTCAGTGATAACTCTGTGTCGAATAACGACTACCGATGCGTGTTTCAATTTGGTATTTTTAAATGAGACTAACACCGAATTAGTTGACTTCCGTCCGATATTAACTTGACCTTTTTCGACCTTTGACCTTATATGACCTTGCAAGGGGTTAAGCAATAACAGATGAAGAAACAAACTTAATTGGCGTAAATGATGCAGAATGGCTTATGAATAGTCAATTTGAATGATATGGACACTAAAATAGCTAGTTTGCATATTATATGTACTTGACCTTATTTGACCTTGAAGGTGGTGTAAGTCATAACAGATGGTGAAGCAGGCACTTGGCGTAAATGATGCAAAATTTCTTATGAATAGTCAATTTGCATGAGAAGGACACTGAACAATAGGTTTTTCTTTCAATACAGACTTGACCTTTTCGACCTTTAAACTAATTTGATCTTAAAGGGGGTCTAAGCAGTGACAGATGATTAGACACGCACTAAATTGGTGTAAATGATTCAGAATGGCCTAAGAATAGTCCATTTAAATGATGTGGACACTGAACTGGTTACTTTCACTTCTAAGGAGTACTTTTGACATCTGAACCAGTCCCATGCAATGCGATGCGACACTAAAAATCACCAATCATTATTTTAGTGCATTAAACTTCTTCGTCACAAAAGAGCTAAAATAATGAGTACGCTGAGCACAATTCACTTGACATTACCACAGGTCAAGCTTAAACACGTTTGAAAATGTCACAACAGATTGGTAAAGGTTATAGAAGCTGAACTGAGGTAATAACATATTTTAAATTCAAGATATGTCCGAGGGAAGCGGTACAAAACCTCAAAAGCCGAAAATCTTTATTAACCCTCGCCCCACCTAGAATAATGAAACCGATGGCCCCCAAGGTATTTTTTTCGGAATAACAGAAAAACAACGAGGGGCAGCGCCACGGTTGAAAGTCTTACCTCTTACTCCATTATTTTCCCATAATCCCTGAAATTTCTTACCTCGGGTCACCCTAGGTGAGGTTAACCAAGGTCACTTCACCTCAACTTTTTAGCTCAACCATAGCTTCATTTCTAAGCCGTTCCATTTAAATCTTTCTACACTTCATCACACCTCCGGAGTATACAAAATTTATATCCGGAATTTTCGGATTTGGTGACCTGAGGTCAGGTCACGAGGTGCCCTCTCCCATGGAAAAACATGGGAACAGCTGTCTTATGAGCTAAAAGTCACAATAATCGTAAATGATCAGATTGCTCAGAAAAGCGTTCTTGAACACCCTTTTATGGATCCCTGGGGCGATATTTGCTATTTGACCTATCTGATGTCTTCAGAGGTCACCAGAGGTCAAAAACAGTGTTTTGACGATAACTCTTGACCTAATTAAGCTAGAGCACTAAACTAAACATCATCGTGAATGTCTCGTCACTGGTTTTCATTTGATATACAACAAGGTTACTTTCTTACTTTCGTGGCCTCAGGTCATATTAGGTCACCAGGCGCCCTCTGGATGTCATACCACTGGCCAGAGGCCATTACGTTCTACATAGTGGAGAAAGTCCTGGAATTTTCCTATAAAATGATTTTTTGCCAGATCTCAGTAGCTCTAATGGCGTGAGAGCTATGCCCAGGTTTCTTAGGGATTGCATATTTTACTGGAAATAGCCTATCGTGACCTAACCTGACCTAGCCTGACCTCTGGAGGTCAAACCATATACCTGAGCGCTCAAACATGCCAAGTAAAATAATGCTGAATTCACAGGAGCTTTCTAATGCACCTTGCAAATTTGCGCTAACTTCCATATTTTCGGAGCTAGGGGGTCATTGATTGCCCTCCGGTGGGGCGAAGGGGGCACCGGACCCCCGGTGGAGCGCGGGTTAAAAGCTTCTGGAAATGACATCATAGTTCGGTGATTCAATGTGACGGGGACACACTTATTTTTAAAAGATATGCTTGCGGAAATTGCCATGACTAGGCCCGACCGGTGTAGGACGGATATCACGCCACCTATGGTACCTCTAGCTTGACAAGCGGGTTCATCGTGTGTATTTTTTCAAGAGCTTTCCAGTGGTTACCATTATTTCTTAATCTGACATCTGGGTGAGAAAATATTACACAATTACTGATTTTGCTGCATTCTGACGGTGTAGTCTTCGTCTGACTTCCCATCGCCTCTGATAATCCTCGACCCTTCGCTCGACCGGCATGCATACCTGGGTCACGTGATTACTACGTGTTTACAAGGACAGGTGCAAGGTCACACGTAGTAAGTAGTGTGTGGCGCGCAGGGGGCACAGTGTTTTGAACCGAGGGGATGAGTAATGTCTCGCAGGTGCCTAGCCCCAGTGACTGAAGTGCCTGGACGCGAGAGTTCCGAGACTGGGTATGTCTTGAGTTATGGCTTCAAACAATGTTTCCAGCCTTATAAGGCTCACGGCTCACAGGCTCATTCCGAAATATTTATTCGGGTGGAGAAGAGTTCATGGGGCTTAAAAAGGCACCCTGTACCAGATTATTTGTTATTTAACACTCGCCCCGGCGGGTCTTCGGGCCACCTTCTCTCTGGTTGGAAACCCCTTCCCTCGAGCTCGGCTCCTGTACAGGATAGAGAAAAACGCGAGCACTGGTGGATAGCTCATAAGAATTGATCAAGAAACTATATCAGTCGCTGTTTGTCTCAGTTGAGGCCATGAGGTCATGACAGGTCAACAAAAGGTGATAGGGTAGAGAAGAGTTTCTGGGCCTTATCGTCGACAGAGTTAACACGCGCCCCGCTGGGGTCCCTAGCATGACGTCAAATCGATAATGGCTCGCGTACTTCAGCCCGCCACCCCGGGGTACGGGTTCGGGCTTGGTTGACGGAGGCTGGCATTGATACTGACCTTGTTGAACATTATGGCGTAGCTCCTGTTGAGCCATGGATTGTTTCGGCAGTCAACACAAACACGAACTTACTCGAACAATGCAAAGCTTTGCCACCTGAATTGATTCGTCAGTTGTTTATGGATCTCTGCTCTGAGTCTTTTGAAAACCACGGCCGCTTTTACACAGATACACAGATAGCTCTAAGAGTGGCAGTGGCACGGGTTGTGCGTTTGTTGGTGAGGGTGTCGAGAGGTGTTTTTAGCTTGCCGCGTGAGGCATCTGTTTTTACCTCTGAGTTGTATGCGCTTTTCGTTGTTTAGACCAGGTATCCAGGTCGAGGGCGAGACAATTCGTTATTTTTACAGATTCACTGTCCTCTCTACAGGCATTGAGGTCTTTTTATTTTTATAACGCATCATCATCCTTTCTCTTAGTTCTCATTAGACAGAAGGTGCACGTTCTAAAGGAAAAGGGGAAACATGTCGATTTTGTATGGATCCCAAGCCACTGTGGCATCAGCGGCAATGAGCGGGCCGATTCAGCTGCAAAGGCTGCAGTAGAACGTGATGTCCCCCCTGGTCTTCATATTCCATTCTTTGACCTGTATGCGCCTGTTAAGAAGTTTTTAATGAGAAGCTGGCAGCGGCGATGGGACGAGGACCCCAGGGGAGCTAAGTTGAGAAGTGTCAAACCCAAACTAGGGAAATGGCTTTCTGGCAGCGCAGGATCTAGGAGAGAGGAGGTCGTTTTGTCGCGGTTGCGAATTGGCCACACCCACGCAACCCACTCTTTCCGCTTGAGTGGAGAGGATCCTCCGCTCTGTCCGCGCTGTGGCGACTCGCTGAGTGTCAAGCATGTCCTTGTTGACTGCCGCGATTATGAAATTGAATGGTTTAGACACCTGGGAGGGTCGCCCTCCTTGTAGTTCCCTTCTTGGAGAGTTTCCAACCATGGGACTGTCTAGTATTTTATCGTTTCTGAAGAGCATCGACTTTAATGTTATTTACTCGCCGACCTAAGTGTGTGTGTGTGTTTTATTTTTTTCGTTTTATCCGTCTTTTTACTGTGGACAGACTTTTAGCCACGTTGATTGTTGAAGCCATTCTGTATGTATTTTATTGAGTGCTATGGGCGCCACATGACCTTCGTTGTCGGCGCGCCCTTAAAACCCAATTATGATGATGATGGTCCCTAGCATGACGCGCCCCGCTGGGGGCGTTTGTCGCGCCCTCCGTATCTCATTCCCCACGAAAGCTTAAGGAAAATTACGGGCGGCGTTCAAAGGCTCCTGACAAGACGAAGAGATTTTATTCGAAGAATTTTTATGTCAGGTCAATATTGAGGTCAGCATAGGTCAAAGAAGCTTCCATAGGCTTACAACAGAGCAGTGTACGTTTCTCTCTCTAGAACGGCCCTCAGGGTAGCTAGAGAAAATATTTATGCAACATTGGATTCATCTCATCGCATCAAATCGAATGATGTATAATATGACCTGGCTAGGTCAAATAGTGAAAATGACCTGACCTCAAGCTATGTCAGGGTTACAGAGTGACCTGGTATGGTCATGTTGCATATCAATCGACTCCCCGTGACAATATAAGTACAATGCAAGCAAAATGGGAGCTTTATCTCAATTCAGTGAGAAATTATTGGTAAAACAATCACTGTGTGCTCTCGTGACCTGACATGACCTTTGAGAGGTCAGATGCTCAAAAACTCAAATTTATTGTCAAGATCGTGGTAAGAATAGACGGTTTGAGGATTTTCAGCTTTATCTATCCAGTATTTACTGAAAACGAGCCCATTCTATATTTTACCATAGACTTATAATGGGGTGACCAAAAAGTTGACCCCACCTTAGGTCAACAATGTCGAAATTCCAAGATAGCACATTTGTAGACCATAATGACCTTATCATAGTGTGGAAGTTTCAAACTGATCGGTTTGCTGACGTTCCCTGGGCGCCGCTTCAAACTCGTGATTTTAGGTTTTGAGGTCGGGTCACTTGACCTTGAATAGCTCCTTGACCTGATATGACCTTAACTCAAAAATGTGGTCAGATGTGTAAAATTGATCAGGGATAAGGTGCCGTAAGTTTCGTTGTTTTACGTGTCTTTGTTTTTAGCTATCTGGGGGAAACCAGGAGGGGGTGAATTTCGCCCCCTCCCCAGCGGGGCGCGTGTTAAATTAGAATCGATTGTAAGGCACCATTCGTCTCCCCTTTTTACGGAAAATAGAGCCATGTATGATTTGACTTTACTAAATAAAAAATAAGAGACGTGACCTAAGATCAGATCAAGGTCATCATTTGATCTAGCATAATCAATATGCATATCGATCGACTTGCAATAACAATTCAAACGTAATGATATAAAAATGAAAGATTTATCATAATTTCCTGCCAAATTATTGACCTAAGTCTGCCTGCTTAAGTAATCAAAGATAATCTCTCAGAAATCACGGGTCCAAACTTGCAACATGAGCCTGGAGAGGGGCCTAGGCTACTACGATTTCTACGATTTGGGGAATGCGAAGGTATTCTATGCTGTATCAACAGAAATAAAGCAATTTTTATCTCATTTTTCGTTTTATATGCATTTCCAATGGAGGTCATGATCCGTCCCTTGGTCATCGATATGTAAAATCCCTGAATATATTTTGCACTATTTGGTGAGGCTATTATGTGATATGAGTTTTAATTAGATAGATTCACCCCGTTCTTACTTATCTATCTTAAACTCTTTGGAGGTGAGTTAACTTGACCTGCACTGTTGACCTGACCTGAGATGACGCAACCTTAAAATTCTGGAAATGGTTGAAGAATTAATCCCGGATAGGGTGCGCCAAGTACGGCGGTGCTTCGCACCGGCATTTTTGTATACAGCCGGAAAAAACCTGAGCGAGGATGTTCAGACACCTCCACCAGGGCGAGGGTGAAGACGACTACAAATTACATTTTATCAGGCTGAATCATGTAAGGTGCAAGGGATAGTATTGAGAAAAGCCAAGTATGTCAACCAGACACCACCTGGCCTCTTTTCGCAACCACTGCGATGCTGGGGGCCAGTCCAACTCTCTTCCCCTTGTTAACTCAGGAGTCAAAGGTGACATAAAAAATAGGAATTGCACTGCAAGATCCTTGCCGTCCTGTTCTAAAGATGTAGATACAAACAAGCTAAAAAATATGACTTTTGGTGATCCCTGGTAGCGCCATTATTGAATTGATCTCAAAATAACTACGCGATATTATTTCGAAGAGTGGGCCTGTACAGGAGTCGCGTTTTCCCCTGGCTTTATTTATTTATTTTATCTCACACAATATCCGTACCTGGTCAGCAACAGTGTTTTGTTCGCCTGGCCTGCCCCTCTCACTGAGCCGGGGTACAGCTACTAATTCTGGATCTTTGGACTGAGGCCAGAAAATTGTCAAAAAGAAAAGCTTGAACCAATAGTAATTTTCATCAAAATACGTGCATTCGAAGACTCTTGTAAAATGCCCAGTGCAACATCAAGTAAAGCTACCTTCGTAGACGGTATAAACCAAGCATACTGCCCTGTAGCGTTCAAGGTTTCGCAGTGAGGGCTCTTTGTTCTGACTGATGCATGGCTGCGTCCCTGTTTCCGAATGAAAGTGTACTTTCATGTAATCTTCACCGCTCAAATGTCAGGTATTGCAGCTTTCCCGTATTTTGTTAGACGACTAAATCGCACTGTTCGCGAAATATTCCTTCGAAAAATATCTAATTTGATGCAGAAAAATATAACATATAAAAGAATGAGCTCTGAACGCTTGCCAATGTACACAAAAAGAGCAACCGACAACTTCAAATTGAAGAAAACGGTGCCAAGCAACGATTTTATGGATTATATATTGAAACCTACACACAACACTGTATTACAAACAAGAGAAGCCCAACAAGGGCGTCTGTTCAATTTCTTATGCATTAGCTGAAGCAGTGTGATGGATCGACGCTGCTGTAAGAAGTACGCACTCTACTGCAATTCGCACTAACAATCAATTCGTGCCCTCAAATCCCTCTTGGGACACAGGTCGACAGGAAGGTCAGAACAGGTACATGTGCTTCTCTTAGACCATAACACGTTCTGAATCTATGGCGATATTATGGCCGTGCTCTGTGATTACATTTATAAGAATACAAGCTCCATCAATCATAATCACCTAGACCGGCGCTGGCTTTGAAGCGAAGACTGTTTTCTCTTGAACATCACCTGTCATCACATTTGCGTCATCTAACCATTTCTGTTATCACTTATTCATCGCCTTGCACTGCCTTGGTATGACGCATATGAGTCAGTCAGTCGACACTAAGTTGGTGTCCATGTCACTGGGCCGTCTATCACCTACACACTCTGACAACTCCGCAGAAAGCGTCCCAGACCACCCGAGACGATTATTCAGCCACGGTCTATCGGTGGTTAACGCACGATTATCCGTATCTTCTGGGGTTACTTGTTCGGTTTCAATGGCTGCTGGGAGTTCTACAAGTCTCCACAAAATTTGGACGCTGGCAGAAAATAACTTCCTCTTAGCCTCTTCATTTACTATACATCTCAAGCCTCACGCCACCAATGGACGGAGCACGCGAGACAAAATGGTGGAGCGAAATTTCCACCTTAAAATTTATTGCCAGATACAAAATATTTGGAAACTTCACACAAGGCCTAGTCTAAGCCGATCTTCAAACTTCCCTTTTAGCTCGTCTTTGGCCCGCAGTCACCATGCATCACTGATGAAATCTTGTCCAGTACTCAGCAAGCCGACAAATTACGACGGCGTACTTCATTCGTCGTCGTCATCATCCCGTTTTCCACACAAGCAGAAGATGAGGCCAATCACAAAGATGATCACTGTGGAAACACCACAAAAGGCAATTAACTGGCTGTGTTTTATCTAAGCAACTGAAAAGCCTGGTCAGTAGCGCAACCAAGGGGGGCAGGGGTCATTCCCCCGAAGTTTTTGTCGGCGCAGTTTGGGGTAAAAAGAAAAAATGTATATGTGTGTATCAAAACTAAAAAAATATGTTGCTATAACATAAAGAATGGGGGGCACACCTTGATCGATATTAGGGGCACAAAGGATTTGGGAACACATTGGAACAGTGGCGTAGCCAAGGGGGCCCTAGGGGTCTGCAGACCCCCTTTGGTCTATCTTAAGCACTGCAAAGGATCCTCGGATCAGGGGGCCCCCGAGTCAGTCTCAGGCCCCCCGCCCCACCCTGAGAGTTGGTCTCAACGGGAGGGGGGAGCAGAAGTCGATCTCACGCACCCCCCGAAAGTCAGTTTCAGGGCCCTCTAGACTTGTTCTCAGAAGGCCCCGAAAGTCGGCCTCAGGGGACCCCGAGAGCCGGTCTCAGGGAGCCCCCGATAGTCGTTTTCAGGGGCCCTCGAGAGTCGCTCTCAAGGCTCCTGATGAGAGTCGGCCTCAGGGGTCCCCGAGAACTAATCGTGGGAGACCCAAGTTATTATAAGGTGCCCATCAGCTTTGGTCCGAGGGGACCTCTCAGGGCAGTAGCACAACCAAGGGGGACTGGGGGCCATCCCCTCGAAATTGTTTGGGGCATACTGAGGTAAAAAGGAAAATAAAAGCATGTATATGTATGCATCAAAATTAAAAAGATATGTTGCTGTAACAGAAAGAATAAGAGGAGGAGCGGGAGCACTAGGGTCGTTCAAAGAACGTTTTTTACTTTTCAGACTAGATCCCACTTTTGCCCCATGTGTAAATCACGGACACATTATTGGGCCTGTAAAAATTAGATGGAAGTCGGTTGATTTCGATTTATAAATTGTTTTTTTAACTGTGACAAGAATTCCCGACCATTGACCATACACATCAGGTCACACACAGAAGGTCATCAGGTCCCACATCAGGTCAGGTCAAGGTCACTATCTAATCTAAGATAGTCAATATGCACATCAATCGACTCCTAGTAGCAATTTCAACGTAATTGTATCAAAATAAAAGTTGTATCGTCAGTTCCTGCAAAGTTATTGACCCAAGTCAGAAAATCTGCTTAAGTAGCCCAGATGACCTTTCAGAGTTCACAGGTAAAAAATTGCAACAGGAACCTAGAAAGGGGCGCAGGATACTACGCTTTGAGGAATATGGAGGTATTCTCAGCTTTATCTACACAAATACAGCCCAATTTCTCTTTTCACTATGTATTTCCAACGGAGAGGTCATGCTCCGTACCTGACCTTAGGTCATCTATATAAAAAAATCCGGGAATATATTTTGTAGTACTCGGTAGGCACATTATGTGGTATCGGTTTCAATCCGGTAGATTCACCCCTTTCTTACTGATGACACCTTAAATATTTTTGCAGATGAAGTCACTTAACCTGTACCGTTGACCTGACCTGAGATGACCCAACCTTAAAATTTTGGGAAAATCTGCGGAATTGATCACGATCAATTCAATCATTATCAAGGATAAGATGTGACAAGTACAACTGTGCTTCGCGCCGCCGTTTTTTCGTGCCGACAGTATAGCCC
This sequence comes from Lepas anatifera, assembly GCA_034440635.1. NCBI lineage: Eukaryota > Metazoa > Arthropoda > Thecostraca > Lepadidae > Lepas > Lepas anatifera. Next base: position 2,472,697 of record JAOTON010002140.1, on the reverse strand, counting down.
GAGAGGGTGTTCAATCACCCCCCACCGGGCCGAGGGTTAACGTATGAATGTGTTAATAAAATGTTGATATAATTGTACGATATATTTTTACCGTAGCCACAGCTAAAAAACGTAATTCCGTAGTCGATGAGATATAACGTAGCGTAACACCGTAGCATAGTTTTGGCCAAAATCGAACCGTAACGTAGCGTAATTCGGTAACGTAACGTAGCGTAGGCTATCTCTGCCCGTGCCCACGCAACGGCGCGCCGGGCGGCCGATTTTTACGCGCATGGCGTCATTCTATGGCTAATTACACAATGATAAAGTCTAGAGCACAAAATATTATTGACTTCACTAAACAGATGAGGTATGGGTATACATTTTTTTCTATGGGTGCCTTTAACGTGAATTACTGGCCACACTTTAAAAAAATCGTGGGAAAAATGGCCAAAACATCTCTAAAAACTTTGAAATTTTCGAAGAAAAAACGAGATTCTCAAACTTTGTTTGTTACATGCTCAACCAAATTCAGTGTCATTTGAAGCTAAGAATTGAAAGTTAAGGCTGAAAAGAATCGTTGTATATCACCATGTTTTGACGAAATCTGTGATTTTCACTATTTTCTTCAGACTATAACTCTAAAACCGTACGTCTGAGGAAAGAGATAATCTCAGATCATGATTCCACGCTCCTAACAACCCAGTGGACGAAATTGGAACGAAATCCGAGACCATTCTATGTAGGGGCCTGATCGGTGTGCGCTGGATCGCCCCATGTTGTAGATAACTAAATTACCGAGACAATAGGCGCCCGAAATATTTATCGCCTTAGCTCACCCTGTCATTAATTTTTAAGTTTAATGCATTTTTCTTCTGAGGATGATGTTCATCCATTTCTGTCCTTATTCTTGTTGTCTAATTTCTTACGAATATATTTGAAAGTTGTTTATTTCAGAATGTTTAGGAAGGTAGTGATTGAGGTTGAGCTTATCAATCTAAAATCAGCTGAAGTTCGAAATACCCAGTTCGATTTGCTCTTGTAGATGATAAAAGCTTTATTAATTTTTACCTTTCCTTCGGTACTGATGCCAGATCACAATTTTTAGATTTGTCTATTTTTTTGGACGCAATTGGCGTAGATGCAGTGGATCTTTAGCGATATCTTTTGACTGTATTCTAAATTCTAGAAGACATGTAGAGGAAAAAGGACGCTCAATATAAGGGATATGGGAGAGTGCCCCAGATGTTATGTTTTGCATATTCCTTGGACGGCTCTTCTGATGAAACCGCTCACTTACCCCCAGTGACGGATCTAGGATTTCGTTAAGGGGGGGGGCCAGGCTCGGGGGCGCCGAACCTGGGGGGGCGCCGAACCTGGGGGCACCGAACCTGAGGGGCGCCAATTTACCACCCAAAAGGCGGCCAGTGTCAAAGAAAAAACGGGTTTAAAAAACGATTTGTAAATGCTTATTTTCATGAAAGCTTCCTTTTAGTGAGCAAATGTTCACGTTTACCGTCAAACATATTTCGGGCCAGCTAACGACTGGTACCTTGGTAGAAAATGCTGAAAGCACCCACTGACACTAACTGAAGCACGATGAGCAAATAATACAGTTATCTTCGGTCATGGCGAAAACTGAGGTGTCGTATCCACCACCTCCACTTATCACAGTTGTCTTGGCTAACGGCTCCATGCTGAAATACCCGATTGACGCTAACCTGAGCCTCAGAGACCGCAGAGCCTCTGCGGGCCTGGGCCCCTGAGCTTTTGGTGGCTTCCCTGAGTTGATATCGAGTCCCCTCAGCCGATCTGGGACCGCTTTAGATAACCAGGCCCTCACACTGAAGTTGAAACCTATATGTCGCCACTGAAGCCTATTGAGCTTTTCGGGGCCCCTTTATTGGCATAGGGCCCCCTCAACAGGCCCTGGGCCCTCTGAGCTAATTTTGAGCTTTCTGAGAGGGAAATTTTCAGGTTGCCCCTGGGCAGTTCTGGGACCGTGAGAGGGTATTGTACAGGAGCTTACTGGCTTGGCCTTAGATCCTTCGCTGCTTTGCCCCCCTAAGCTAGAAAGAACCCTGTAGGTGGAATTATTGTGGCAGCCATGAGCTGGTCTGGGGCCCGTGAAAGGATTTACTTCAGAGGTCACTCTGGTTTGGTCGTAGGGCCCCAAGCTGGATTAGTGTCCCTTAAGCTGGTCAGGGTCCCCTGGGTTGGTATCGTTTTCGTTTAACTGATATAGGTCCCTTCAGCTTGTTTGGGGCCCGTTGTGCGTATCTGGGCACTAGTTCGTCGAGGCACCCAGCTAGTCAGGCCATATTAGTTTGTTATGGGCCTCCTGAGCTGCTGAAGGGTCCCCTCAGAGTGTCCAGGCCCCATGAGTTGAAAATTGAACCCCTGGGTTAGTTTTGGGTCCGTGAGCTTATTTAGGAACCGTTTAAATAGGTAGGCACCTCACGCTGGTCTTGAGAACCCTGTTTTGGCACAGGGGTCAAATGAGCTCGTCGGGGGCCTTTATCTGGGCCCCCTTAACTGGCACGGGCCCCTCAGCTGATTTTGGAGACCCAAAATCCCTCCTACTGGATTCCACCCACACCAGATTTCTTGACTCCCTGAAACGAGTCACTGGGGAATTTTCCCGCGACCAGCTCTGGGGTCCCTCCCCCAAGACAAAGCTTACAACATGCCTCTTCACAAGCCCAGCAGCAGCACAACTTTAATCATTTTCCCAAAAAACACAGGGATACATGCGGACTAAAGCTGTTCAATATGCATATTTATCGACTTGGAATGACGATCAAAACGTATCAGTATCAAAATGAAGTCTCTATCGCCATTTCCTGCGAAATCATTAGCACTCGCCCAGGTGGGCCTCTGAGCCACCTTCGAATTCAACTGGGGCGAAATGTTCAAACACTCCCCTTGAACTCGGCTCCTATGCGGGATAGCGAAAACACACAAAGACCGGTGGATAGCTCACAAAAAATCACAATGAAGCTACATCGGTCACTTTTTGGCTCTGGTCAATATTGAGAACATGACAGGTCATAGACGGTGGTATGTTAGAGAACAGTTTCTGGGTTCTAGCGTCTGACAGAGTTGAGCTAGAATCATTTTTAGGCACGATTCGCTTCCTCTCGTTACGGCAAATCATCAAATAATGTATAATATGACTATACTAGGTCAAAACATAAAATGACCTGACCTAAGGCTAGGCCACGTTCACCATCTAGCCTAGCATAGTCAATATGCATATCAATCAGCTCACAATAGCGATCCAAACAAATGGTATCAGAATAGGAGTTTTATCAACATTCCTGCAAAGCAATTGACCCAAGTCTTAAAACCTGCTTAGGAAGCCCCAGATGAACTCCAGATGAACCCCAGGACTTGGCCAGCTGATTGCCAGCTGGTCGGGTCACTCTTCGGGTGCTCCGCGCTTCATGTCACTTAAAAAAGTAATTTTAGCGTTTCCTCTTGCAATTGTTCATTTTTCATGTAGTTAAGCCTTCTCTGGCTGCGGTGTAGGAATCTGAAGAAGATCGGCAGTGTGGCTTGTGAGGTATGTTTGAGATTAACTGATATGGACAAGAAAATATTCCGAGGATAAGTGTCGAAATACGTGCGGCAAACCCGACGCATTGAAGAAAACTGCCTCGGAACTCATCAGAAATTTTACTGTAAAAACGTGACGTTGTGCGGCAGGTGCCATCATTTTCCGTGTCACTTTAATGCTGAAAATACGGCACCACTAGCCAAAAGAAGCATAAAATGTTTAGATTAAATATGTGCCTGTTCATCATTGTTTTTACCAGTGACGGATCCAAGGGGGGCCCAGGGGGCCCGGGCCCCCTTAGCTCCCAAGCGCTCCAGTATAGCTCAGCTCATATCGGGCGCCGAAGGCGCCCGATATGAGTGGCGCGCCTGTACCCATCTCGTGCGCCAAGGTGGTAGATACCACTTATTCCACTTGAATTAACACATACTCCTTAAAACCATGGCAAAGCGCCCCTGCCCAAACATTAGACGCCTTTACTGGTCTTTTGCGCCCCAGTAAAATGTTGCAGATTAAATTTAGAAAGCTAACAAAAGCGCCCCGGCAAAGAAAAGGCGCCACTAGATAGCAAGATTGCGCCATGGGGAACAAATACACCCCTGAGTAGCCTAGGCACCCCCTGGATGAAGCGCCCCTAGGTAGCCTAGACGCCCCCCTGGATGAAGCGCCCTACGGATATCATATGCGCCCTTGGCTAGGAAAGGCGCCCCTGGGCAGCAAAGGCAAATCTTGGTAACATACGTACCCCGGACAGCATAAGCGCCCCTGAGATAGAAGTAGGCGCTTTAGGAAAATTAAATGCTCACCTTGGGCAGAAAAAGGCGCCCTTTGATAGCCTAAGCGCCCAGTGGAAAAAGCGCCCTACGGATGTCATATGCACCCTTGGATAGCAAAGGCGCCCCTGGACAGCAAAGACAACACTGGATAACACAAGTGCTGTGGACGGCAAAGGCGCCCCTGGGTAGCAAAGGCGCCCCTAGGAAGGCACCCCTTCGATAGAAACCCGCCTTTGGATAGCCTAGGCGCCCCCTGGATGAAGCGCCCTACGGATATCATATGCGCCCTTGGCTAGGAAAGGCGCCCCTGGGCAGCAAAGGCAAATCTTGGTAACATATGTACCCCGGACAGCATAAGCGTCCCTTAGATAGAAGTAGGCGCCTTAGGAAAATAAAATGCTCACCTTGGGCAGAAAAAGGCGCCCTTTGATAGCCTAGGCACCAACTGGAAAAAGCGCCCTACGGATATTATATGCGCCCTTGGCTAGGAAAGGCGCCCCTGGGCAGCAAAGTCAAATCTTGGTAACATATGTACCCCCGTACAGTATAAGCGCCCCTTAGATAGAAGTAGGCGCTTTAGGAAAATAAAATGCTCACCTTGAGCAGAAAAAGGCGCCCTTTGATAGCCTAGGCGCCCACTGGAAAAAGCGCCCTACGGATGTCATATGCACCCTTGGATAGCAAAGGCGCCCCTGGACAGCAAAGACAACCCTGGATAACACAAGTGCTGTGGACAGCAAAGGCGCCCCTGGGTAGCAAAGGCGCCCCTAGGAAGGCACCCCCTTCGATAGAAACCCGCCTTTGGATAGCCTAGGCGCCCCCTGGATGAAGCGCCCTACGGATATCATATGCGCCCTTGGCTAGGAAAGGCGCCCCTGGGCAGCAAAGGCAAATCTTGGTAGCATATGTACCCCGGACAGCATAAGCGTCCCTTAGATAGAAGTAGGCGCTTTAGGAAAATAAAATGCTCACCTTGGGTAGAAAAAGGCGCCCTTTGATAGCCTAGGCGCCAACTGGAAAAAGCGCCTTACGGATATCATATGCGCCCTTGGCTAGGAAAGGCGCCCCTGGGCAGCAAAGGCAAATCTTAGTAACATATGTACCCCGGACAGCATAAGCGCCCCTTAGATAGAAGTAGGCGCCCTAGGAAAATAAAATGCTCACCTTGGGCAGAAAAAGGCGCCCTTTGATAGCCTAGGCGCCCACTGGAAAAAGCGCCCTACGGATATCATAGGCGCCCTTGGCTAGGAAAGGCGCCCCTGGGCAGCAAAGGCAAATCTTGGTAACATATGTACCCCGTACAGCATAAGCGCCCCTTAGATAGAAGTAGGCGCTTTAGGAAAATAAAATGCTCACCTTGAGCAGAAAAAGGCGCCCTTTGATAGCCTAGGCGCCCACTGGAAAAAGCGCCCTACGGATGTCATATGCACCCTTGGATAGCAAAGGCGCCCCTGAACAGCAAAGACAACCCTGGATAACACAAGTGCTGTGGACGGCAAAGGCGCCCCTGGGTAGCAAAGGCGCCCCTAGGAAGGCACCCCTTCGATAGAAAAGCCGCCTTTGGATAGCCTAGGCGCCCCCTGGATAAACTAGGAGCCCAAGAAGGAAAACGAGCGCCCCACTGGGAAATACAGGCTCCCTCTGTATAACATAGATGTCCCTTATCCACCTTCAGCTGCCCTGGATTGGAGCAGCGCCCCCAAGAGCAAAGGCGCCCTTGGACAAAAAGCCGCTCAAAGGCGCTCCTAGATAACATATGCGCCCCTTAGATAGAAATAGGTGCTCCAGGAAAGCAAAATGCGCCTCTTGGTTAAGAAAGGTGCTCTTGGATAGCAAAGGCGTCCCTGGACAGCAAAGGCAAATCTTGGAAACATAGGTGCCCTGGACAGAATAGGAGCCCCTTAGATAGAAAAAGTGCCCTTTGATAGTCCAGGCACCCACTGGATAAAGCGCCCACGGATATCATATGCACTTTTGGAGGCGCCACTGGACAGCAAAGACAACCCTGGACACAAGTGCTTTGGACAGCAAAGGTGCCCCTAGGAAGGCACCCCTTCGATAGTAAAGGCGCCTTTGGATAGCCTAGGCGCTTTCTAAATAAACTAGGTGCTTGAGAAGGAAAATGAACGCCCCATTGGAAAGTACAGGCTCCCCCTGTATAACATAGATGTCCCTTATCCATCTTCAGCTACCCTGGATTGGAGCAGCGTCCCTCAAGAGCAAAGGTGCCGCTGGACAAAAAGGCGTCTCCGTATATCAAGGGCACTCCTAGATAATATATGCACCCCTTACATAGAAATAGTCACTTCAGGGAAGTGAAAGGCGGCCTTTGGTTAGGACGGCGCCCTTGGACAGCCTAGGCGCCCTCTGCATAAAGCGCCCTACATATATCATATGCGCCCTTGGATAGCAAAGGCGCCCCTGGACAGCAAAGTTAACCCTTCTTGAAATAGATGATCTGGACAGCATAGGCGGTCATAGATAAACTAGGCGCCTGAGAAAGAAAACAAGCGCCTCACCTGAGAGTACAGGCGCCCCCAGGATATCATAGGTGTCCCTTTCCATCTTCAGCTTCCCTATTGTCTATGGTTTGGCACACCTGTCCGACAGTCGCGCGCTCTGTTACAGGGCTCGAGCGCTCAATTTGAGCATGGACTGCCTTAAACCACATTTCGTTAACCTATAACTGAAGGCTTAGTGCTCCATCGCTGCAACCGGGTGTCTTTTTCAGTATGTGCGCCCCACTTCCGAGAACGCTGCCCTCACCAACCAGCAGTCCTCCCCGCTAAGCAGATGAGCGCCTCTTTCTGATAACTAGGCACTTTATTTCAGTGTTCGAGCGCCTTATTTCAGAATTTTTATTCTCCATCTATTTTGGGCTCCTCCTGGATTGCATAGGCGCCCCCTCAAGTGCAAAGGCGCACCTGGATAGAAAAGTGCGCCCCATGTTTGCAAAGGCGCTCCAAGACAGCATATGCGCCGCTTAGATGGAAATAGGCATTCCATTAAAGTAAAATGTTCCCTTTGGGTAGCAAAGGCGCCCCTTAACAGCGAAGGCAGCCCCAGATAACAAAGGTTCTCTGGACAGCATAGGTGCCCTTTAATAAACTGGTGCCGAAAGAGAAAAATAGCGCCTCACCGGAGACAAAAAGCACCCCAGGATAACGTAGGGGCATGTATTTCAATCATGTCTGTGATTGAAAAATACATCTAGACAGCATATGCGCCCCTGGATAGAAAGACACCCCTGGGCAGTAACGGCGCCCCTGGAAAGCAATAGTGCGCCCCTGTGGAGAAAAAAGCCGCCTCCTGAATAACCTAGGCACCGCCCCAGAAATATCAGATGCCCGTGGATAGAGCAGACTGCCTTGAATAAAACAGCGGCCCTGGATAGTAAAGGCGCCCTTTGATAGCATAAGCGTTCCTTAGCAACAATATGGGCGCTACATGAGCTCAAGGTTCACGCGCACCTAAGCCCAATAATAGAGCAATCAATCGATGCCAAAGCATTCCTTAAAGCACGGGCGCCAACTTCCTAAGAAGTAAAGGCGCCTCTGGGTAGCAAAGGCGACCCTCGACAGTGGTGTAGGTATTCCTGAATAACAGCAGCGTCCCTTGATAAGAATAGCCCCAAGATGGCACAGGTACCCTGCTGATAGGAAAAGCGCCCCTGAATATCAGAGGCACCCTCTGAATGAGGTGCCCATGGAGAGCATAAGGGCGCCCTATGTATAGCAAATTTCCGCCCCCTGGATAGCCTAAGCGCCCCTTGCATAGGGTAGGCGCCACTGGGTAGTATAGGTTACCTTGAATAAAAATACGCCCCTCAATACCAAGGTGAACCTGGATAAGAAAAAGCTCCCCTTGGGCACTGGGTATCAAAGGCACCCCCGGAACAGCAAAGATGCCCCTGGATAGCTAGGTTGCGTCCATTGGGGAGCGAAGGCGCCCCTGGGTGGCACAGGTGCCTCATCGAAGCAAAGGCCCCTCCAGAGAGCATAAGTGTCCCTGATGAGCACAGGTACTCCTGGACAGCCCCTAAATGACGTTGCATAATGTTACGACACCTATTATGACGCATGCTATTACATCAAAGTAAAGGTTATTCAGTGTTTAGATCAAGGTTACAGGTCAATTTTAAAGGTCACTGGCCTTGATGATCAATGCTTGATCAAAGGTCATTGGTAAGCTTGGGCACAGCGCTAGTTATAGCGTAAATTAGGCCTAATTTGTTGGGTTGTGCCGTAATAGGTCAATGACCTTGAAGGACCTTGACCTAAAAAATTGCAAACATTGTTTAGAGCCTTCCCTTTTGGCCTCAGCCCTGTTCTAGAGTATTCGCGCCCCGTTCCGGCCCGTTGGGGGGTGCTTGAACACCCCCTCGAGGTCTCCCAGTGGCACGAAAAAACGTCGGCGCGAAGCGACACAGTACTTGTCACACCTTATCATTGATCAATTCCGCAACTTTCCCTCAAAATTTAAGGTTGCGTCATCTCAGGTCAGGTCACCAGCGCAGTTCAAGTGACCTCACCCCAAAAATGTTTAAGGTGGCGTAAGTAAGAAAAGGGTGAACCTATCGAATTCAAGCTTGTACCATATAATGGGCCCAAAAAGTACTACTAGATTTATCCCGGGATTTTTCCCATCGATGACCTAGGGACAGGTACGAATCATGACCTCTCCATTGAAAATGCATGTGGTAAAACGGAAATTTGCCGAAAAATTGCTCTATGTCTGCAGACGCCGCTTGGAATACCTTCAGATTCCCCAAATCATAGTATCCTAGGCCTCTTTATCGGTTCATGTTGCAAGTTTAGACATATTACCTCTGAGAGTTCATCTGGGGCTTCCTAAGCAGGTTTTAAGACTTGGGTCAATTGCTTTGCAGGAAATATTGATAAAACCCGTATTTTGATACCATTTTTATTGCTATTGTTACTTGATTCATATGCATACTGACTATGCTAGGCTAGATGGTGACCTTGACCTACCCATAGGTCAGGTCATTTTTATGTTTTGACCTAGTATAGTCATATTATGCATTGTTTGATGATTCGCCGTAACGAGAGGAAGCGAAGTGTGCCTAAAAATGATTCTAGCTCAACTCTGGCAGATGCTAGAGTATATAGACAGAGACATGTTGTAAGCTTTGTCTCGGGGAGGGACCCCAGCGCTGATCCCTGGAAAAATCCGCAATGGCCCCCAGGGGCCCTCAGGGTGTCAGGAAATCTGGCGTGGGTGGAATCCGGTAGGAGGGATTTTGGGTCTCCAAAATCAGCTGAGGGGCCCGTGCCAGTTAAGGGGACCTAGATAAGGGCGCCCGACGAGCTCATTTGACCTCAGTGCCAACACAGGATTCTCAAGACCAGCGTGGGGTGCCTACCTATCTAAACGGTTTTTAAATAGGCTCAGGGACCCAAAACTAACCCAGGGGTTCAATTTTCAACTCATGGGGCCCAGACACTCTGAGGGGAACCTGCAGAAGCTCAGAAGGCCCATAAAACTAATAGGGCCAGACTAGCTGGGTGGCTCGCCGAACTAGTGTCCAGATACGCACAGCGGGCCCCAAACAAGCTGAAGGGATCTATATCAGTTAAACGAAAACGATACCAACCCAGGGGACAATGACCAGCTTAAGGGACACTAATCCAGCTTGGGGCTCAGAGCTCAGAGCTCCAGTTTTTAGCTCAGAGGGCCCAGGACCTGTTGATGGGGCCCTATATCAATAAAAGGGCCCCGAAAAGCTTAATAGGCTTCAGCGGCGACATATAGGTTTCAAGTTCAGTGTGAGAGCCTAGTTAACTAAAGCGGTTCTAGATCAGCTGAGGGGACTCGATATAAACTCAGGGAAGTCACCAAAAACTCAGGGGCCCAGGCCCGCAGAGGTTCTGCGGCCTATGAGGCTCAAGTTAGCGTCAATCGGGTATTTCAGTATGGAGCCGTTAGCCAGGACAACTGTGATAAGTGGAGGTGGTGGATACGACGCCCCAGTTTTTGCCATGACCGAAGATAACTGTATTATTTGCTCATCGTGCTTCAGTTAGCGTCAGTGGGTGCTTTCAGCATTTTCTACCAAGGTACCAGTCGTTAGCTGGCCCGAAATATGCTTGATGGTAAACGTGAAGATATCTTCACTAAGAGGAAGCCTTCATGAAAATAAGCATTTGCAAATCCTTTTAAACGCGTTTTTCATTGACACTGGCCGCCTTTCGGGTGGTAAATTGGCCAGTGGCGGATCCAGGGGGGCAAAAATGGCATTCCCCAAACGGAAAAGCTCGGGACAAAACTACACTGAGAAAAATTTTGACTCGCCTAAATTTCCTGCATTGTGGTGACTCCGAACTCTCGTATTCGCTGACTCTCAAAATTAGGTTGAGTCGTTCAGCAAGAATCCAATGAACCTTCCAGCATGAACGAATTTGAGCGCGGGGTCAGATGATGAGTCGGCCAAGGACAGCCTGCGCCTCGCTCGATCGTGGAGTCAGCTGACTCTAGAACCGCGATCAAAGTGACCCTGGCGAGAGCTGAGTGAAAAAGGACGCTGCACGTGCTGCGTCAAATTTCGCCGCGCTCATTATTTACTGCTGTGTGGTAGTGGTGCAGCGTTGGCGGCGTGTATATTGTATAAGTGATAGTGGTATTTAGTGTTTTCATTCAATTATTTTGCATTTTAAACTGCGGTCGGAGTCCAGATGCTTATCAATAGGTGATTTTGCTGAGATAGAGTGACGTATGATGGGATTTGTAGGTTTTTCTATTAGTCTTGACCCTGATATTTTTATGAGAGAAAAATGATGTTGATGTGGTATTTTTACTTCAACTTCTCTGGAATAGAGACATACAAAGACGGATGCTAGCATCAATATTTACCAGGTAAGTCATACTTGGAGCAGTCACATTTAGTAGGCTCATCTCCAACCATTTTGTGTTCTTAATTTTTCGTATATTGAAATAGTTATCTACATAGGGGAAAGTAAATGTATTGCGCACCCCTAAGGGAACTCACTTGCTAGATGAATTTCTCCTAGTCAATGCTGCTACTGTGGATTAAATTACAAAATTTGATCATTTTTTGTTTTTGAGAAAGCAATTCCTGGCCTGAAAATAGCATGTTCTAACAGTGAATTCCAATTTGTGTGAAACTATGCAAAGGGCACATTTTCCAAAGTGTGAGGGTAATTGCGCCCGGGAGGGCGCATTTAGATTTAATTGCGCCCTTCCCTCATGTCATGTTAAGTCAATGGCACACCATAAATAAGCATTAGTATAGGAGGAAATGGGGCTCGGCTACCTCCCAAGCTTTTGATCTGGAGGGCCTGGAAGGCATTTTAATGTGGTATTCTTGCATTCAGAATGACTTGAAATAATGAAATTACACTCATATGTATAGGCCTTGGATTTGATTTTTCAACATACATTTGGATAGGGCGCACTTGACCAGGGCGCAATTATTTGTAGCATTTAAATCAGAGACGTCTGCCTTAAAAATTTACTGCCAGGGGGAATTTATAATTTTTGCTCTCAGAATATGCAATGAATATCTGGCTTTGAGATTAAAGCTATCGATTTTGGAATGTTACAGCCATATTCTTATTGTTCAGGTTCATAAACCCGTGCAGATTTAAGGAAGTACTGAATTTATTTTGCTAGCTTATTAAAATACATTCTTATGTATGAATTCATTGAAACATTGGGTAAATGTATGGATTAAAGATGAGAACTGGATTTAGTTGCACAAAACAAACTGCCACTAGTACCTTTGTTATAAGGGGGGTGCAGTTAGTTAGGGGCGCAATACACGCTTTCCCCTAGATGTTGTACATTAAGTCCTGGTGATAGTAAAAGACAAATACTTATTTACATCTTAATCCTGTGTCTCTCCTGCACCATAAACAAAACACTGGCAATTCCCAATTAGCCAGCTTTTGCTTCAATGTCAAATTAATACAGACTACCAGAGGTATAAGGGTTGTTAATTTTAACAATTAGGTGAGCACTCACTGACAACTAAGAAGTGTGTCACTCAAATGTTTGCGGGATCCTGTGCTGTGGTTGTGTGCTACCATTAAGTGCTAGTGTCATGGTATGATATGGTATGATAGGTGGTAAATTTAATGGGAGAAAATTGTTTGTGGGTGAATGTGGTGTTAAATTCATTCTCAGCACATAATATTATGTCAGATGATGGTCATAAGAAGGTGATAAACAATTGCTCACCTACTTGTAAAATAATACCTTAAAAGCTTTAGAAAAGAATACCACATATGTCCCATCATGTTTGCAAATTCAGGCAGCATGAGCTCTCAGATATGGGTTTTGAGGTGACCTTGGTGAAGCCAGCTAGGCTGAGGCAGACAAAGGAGCATGTCAGTGTGATAGGCTAGGTGGGAACTAAGCTGTCAGTTTTCTGCACTGGAGGCTAGAATGTTTAGTTACTAGGCTTTTACTCACACATCTTGTGAGAGTGAGAGAGAGCAAGAGAGAGAGAGAGAGAGAGAGCAAGAGAGAGAGAGAGAGCAAGAGAGAGAGAGCAAGAGAGAGAGAGCAAGAGAGAGAGAGAGAGAGAGAGAGAGAGCAAGAGAGAGAGAGAGAGAGAGAGAGAGAGAGAGAGAGAGAGAGAGAGAGAGAGAGAGAGAGAGAGAGAGAGAGAGAGAGAGAGAGAGAGAGAGAGAGAGAGAGCAAGAGAGAGAGAGAGAGCAAGAGAGAGAGAGAGAGAGAGAGAGAGAGAGAGAGAGAGAGAGAGCAAGAGAGAGACCTCCCGACTATGACATATGGTACCATCATCACCTTCAAAGCACAGGGGAAAGAAAACAAAGAGAAATGAGCAAAACAAAATTAAATTAAAATAAAAATTCCATGTAACAAATGCTAATTGAACAAATTGTGCTTCTCGCACTTGTCCTAATCACATTATTGTTTCATTGATCTATTTGCCTTCAGCGATAGTCTTGTAGTGCTCAAGTACCGTTTATTTATACCTGTTCCATATCCATCCTTCATGCAGGTCTTGTCTCTTTTTTACAGATTTGGAGCAAAATCGACAGAATGGTGGATTGTCCGCCAAGTGTCCTCTCGGGCGAAGTTCAGGCCACGTTCCAGAAGTTGCTGGCGAACACTGTCTCTGCCACTAGCTGTGATCGAGGTGAGCATATCGTTGATGGCAATTTGTGTATTGGGTTGGGGTATGGGGTGCAGGGTTACCAAGTTAACACGCGCCCCGCTGGGGGTTCGAAATTCGCCCCCCTCCTGGTTTTCCCAGATAGCTCAAAAACGAAGAGACGCAGAACAACGAAAATTACCGTACCTTATCCCTGATTGATTTTACACATCTGACCAAATTTTTTTAGCTAAGGTCATGTCAAGTCAAGGAGCTATTCAGGGTCAAGTGACCCGACCTCAAAACCTAAAATTACGAGTTTGAAGCAGCGCCCAGCGAACATTAGCAAACCGATCAGTTTGAACTTCCACAATATGATAAGGTCATTGGGGTGTACAAATCTGCTATCTTGGAATTTTGATATTGTTGACCTAAGGTGGGGTCACTCTTTTGGTCACCCCACTATAAGTCTATGGTGAAAAATAGAATGGATTCGTTCTCAGTAAAAACTGGATAGATAAAGCTGAAAATCCTCAAACCGTCTATTCTTACTAGGATATTGACCACAAAGTTTATTTTTGAGCATCTGACCTCTCAAAGGTCATATCAGGTCACGGGAGCAGAGAGGGATTGTTTTGCCAATAACTTCTCACTGAATTGAGATAAAACTCCCATTTTGCTTGCATTGTATTTATATTGTCACGGGGAGTCGATTGATATGCAGCATGGCCATACCAGGTCACTCTGTGACCCTGACCTAGGTCGAGGTCAGGTCATTTTGACTATTTGACCTAACAAAGTCATATTATACATCATTTGATTTGCCGAGGTGAGAGGAATCCAATGATGCATAAAGATTTGCTCTAGCTTCCCCGAGGAAAGATATAGAGAGGGAAACGTACATTGCTCTGTTGTAAGCCTATGGAGCCTTCTTTGACCTATGCTGACCTCAATATTGACCTGACATAAAAATTATTCCTGTAAAGTCTCGTCGTCTTGTCAGGAGCTTTCGAACGCCGCCCGTAATTTTCCTTTAGCTTTCGTGGGGAACGAGATACGGAGGGGGGCGTCATGCGAGGGACGCAGCGGGGCGCGTGTTAATGGAGCGTGTGATTTGAGTGAGTGCCTTAGATACGTGAACTTTGAGCTTTTTGGGAGTACCAGTGTCGGGAAAAAACCGATATCTCATATAGACTAGAGCAGGGAACTTGAGTAATGTGCAGCCTTTCATGATCTACTATTCCTTGCGCGGTGATATATTATGTTTCTAAGTGTGTTATATTTCTTTGCACTGGTGTGTCCGCCTCGCTCGTGATTAAAATTATCGCCCGGACGAATCGGGCAATGCATGGAAAGTTTCATATGAGAAAAAATCCGTATGGAACTTTTCCGAAAAATCATATTTTTGACCTATGGTGGAGTTTGACCCAGCTTGATATTTTTTTCCAACTGTATTTTGTTTCAAGAACTTCTGTTTTATTTCTTAACTTCAGTGTGAAACCTTGCTGGGTACACGCCAAACATCTGAAATGATGTGTATGGTGATGTGAACTTTGAATGGGGTTAATGAGGTCATGAAGTAGGTCATGCCGCTGTGGTTCCGGTAGAATATGCAACATGACCATACCAGGCCACCCTTTGACCCTGACGTAGGTCAATGTCGTGATATTTTTTTTTACAATTTGAAATAAGGTACCATATTTTACATCATTTGGTTCGCCACGATTAGAGGAATCGCTTGTTTAGAGCTATTAAATATTGAACAAGATTTTCGATACATTGGACCAGGTATCGTCAGACTTTTGCGTTTTGCAGCTCAATGTACCTCGTTGTATTGAGTTATAAGACATAACAAACATTTTGTATGTTTCATTGTCACCCTGCAGTGGTTTCATCCACCCTGGTACCCTAACATTGGATGAATTGTCTTAACTGCCAGTGCTTCTTGTGAAGAATATCCCGCGATATTCGATTTTACGGTGCAAAAAAATAATTCAATGTGTTTCTATAAACAGGAAAATGTTACCGCGCGAGTCTTCTCGACAACACCTTTGCTTTACAAATTGAGTGATGCAATTACATTTCCGCAGAGACTGCAGTCACGGACATGGTGCGCCTCCTCCGCGCTGATCTGAATGACGTCATCCAAGGGAAAGCCGAACCTGAACACCAAAATGGACCCAGCACCTGGAACGGCCAGATGTACGTCGATGGCAGGCTGTGATTGCTGTCTTGACAACGGATCCTGAGAAGGCGTTCATATGGGGCGCAGTTCTTCTGGTTTTCAATCAGTGGTGCGCGGGAAGTCTCAAACGCATCAGCGATTTCTTAGTGCCGGTTGCATTCAAGGACAAGGGTGACGCCGAGGGCTTTGTTCTGAAGAACAGGAAGGCGATCCATGCCATCCTGCGTGAGGGAATGGAAACTGCCAGTTCTGTGGAAGAACAGTGTTTAAAGGGGTTAGGGGGTAGGGTTAGGGTGGGGGTTTTATGCTTTGGTGCTTTCCATAAAACTGTATTGCTGACCTCATAAGGCTAAACTGGTGTGGGTGACTTCATCCAGGAGTGGAAATTTAAACCGACAGTACTGTATCTGCATTTGGAACGGCCGGATGTACGTGGAAAGGCAGGCCGCGTTCGAGGGGTTCATACCACGGATCCCGAACAGAAGCTTTTAAGAAGCTGTGATATGGTTCAAATTGAGTGAATACTTTGACGAATAACTTGTTTTGTGCTACTTTTTATGTCCCTGCGTGACCGTCCCTTGCCAAACTAGTGTGCCGTACGCGGCCGTTACCGGTATCTGAGCTGATCGTAGACCAGCCACCCTCCGGCGGCGGCCGCGCATTCCCGCCGAGAGACGCCAATGACCCGCTGGAAGATGTGTATTTGGACGTTGTCTCGCTGCAATGGGTACGGCGTGTATTTCCGGCAAGTTGACATTGTGATAGGCTGTTATAACGTGATCATAATGTGATTTTCGGTCGGCATTGGCCAGCCCCACTCGAAGTGCGCACTTACCCGGTTACCCGGTAAGAACAATTCTGTTCAGGGGACTTACGATTCCGTCAAGGTCTGCCCAGTGATTGCTTAGTGTGTAGTTCAGTTGCCCGGCCAGGATAACTACAGTTAACACGCGCACCGCAGGGGGCGAAATCGCCCCCTCCTGGTTTTCCCCCAGATAACGCAAAAACGAAGAGATGCAGAACAACGAAACTTACAGTGCCTTATCCCTGATTAATTTTACACATCTGACAAAATTTTTGAGTTAAGGTCATGTCAGGTCAAGGAGCTATTTAAGGTCAAGTGACCCGACCTCGAAACCTAAATTCACGAGTTTGAAGCAGCGCCAAGGGAACATCAGCGAACCGATCAGTTTGAAATTTCTACAATATGATGAGGTTATCAGGGTCTACAAATCTGCTATCCCAGAATTTTAATATTGTTGACCTAAGGTGGGGTCAATTTTTGGTCACTACATTATAAGTCTATAGGGAAAAATACAATTGGCTCGTTTGCAGTAAATACTGGATAGATAAAACCGAAAATACTCAAACCATCTATTCTTACCACGATCATGACCATAAAGTTGAGCATCTGACCTCTCAAAGGTCATGTCAGGTCACGGGAGCATAGATTGATTGTTTTGCCAATAATTTCTCACTTAATTGAGATAAAGCTCCCATTTTGCTTTCATTGTTCTTATATTGTCACGGGGAGTCGATTGATATGCAACATGACCATACCACGTCACTTTGTGACCTTGACCTAGCTCGAGTCCAGGTCATTTTTACTACTTGACCTAGGAAGGTCATATACATCATTCGATTTGCCGCCAGGAGAGGAATCCAGCGATGCATAAAGATTTGCTCTATCTCCCCTGAGGGCAGATCTAGAGAGAGAAACGTACACTACTCTGTTGTAAGCTTATGGAACCTTCTTTGACCTTTGCTTACCTCAATATTGACCTGACATAAAAATTTTTCGTATACAATCTCTTCGTCTTGTCAAGAGCTTTCGAACGCCGCCCGTAATTTTCCTTTAGCTTTTGTGGGAAATGAGATAAGGAGGGGGCGAAAAACACCCCCCCAGCGATCTAGAGAGAGAAACGTACACTGCTCTTTTGTAAGCTTATGGAACCTTCTTTGACCTATGCTGACCTCAATATTGACCTGACATAAAAATTCTTTGTATACATTCTCTTCGTCTTGTCAAGAGCTTTCGAACGCCACCCGTAAGTTTCCTTTAGCTTTCGTGGGAAATTAGATACGGGGGCGAAAAACGCCCCCCAGCGGGGTGCGTCATGCCAGGGACCCCAGCGGTGCGCGTGTTAAGTTTGCTTGGATTATTGTATGTTTCGTAAATTAGTCGAAATTGTTTGCCTGACGGTAATAAAACGCTACAAACGTGTGTGTTCTTTTGCTGCTAGTCCTCGAAGCGATTTATTTAAATTATCCTTTTAGGGCATTTTGTATGACCCTCCTATAAAGGGTCACCTGACCCTGTTTTGGAGGGTCACATCGTACGTAAATGAAGGGTCAACTGACCCCGAATCGGCGGGTTCCATGGTTATTTGGCGAGTCAAGTGACCCGTCTTTAAAGAGTCATGTGACCCCCTTAGTCCTGGTGACTCTCCTCTGCGGTGTCGATGAACACCGAAAAAGATAGGACATTTTTACAGGGTCACATTACGCCGCTCCGGGGAGTAAACTCTTCTTTCCGGAGTCAAAATTTTTCTCAGTGTATGTTTTCGCCCCCAAAGCGATCGACCTCCTTTTTCCCCTACTCCTTTTTAGTTTATAAGCAAGATTTTGGTGTTTCAACTCTCAACTTCAAACAGAACATAAGTTGATAAGATGTTCCCTGGCCGGTCCTCTCGAATCCGGAAATGTAAAAAACGCTGAAGATTATATATTCGGGCACAGCCCTTCATCAGAATCAAGGAGTAAATATCAATAATTCTCAGTTATAGTATAGCCAGACCTCCATAGTATAGCCAGCCTTGGATAGGAAGAAGTATCTCGAGCCCTTTTTTTGCTTTTCGTCTGAAATACCCCAAAATTCTTCCGGCAAGTGATATTGGTGGCGCAGCTTTTGACTGCGTGACGTTTTTTTTTTCTTTTCGACTGTGGTTTGTCCCTTCCAAACCGACCGGCTAGATCCGCGGCTGAAATTGGCGCCCCTCAGGTTCGGCGCCCCCCAGGTTCGGCGCCCTCCGAGCCTGGGCCCCCCTTAACGAAATCCTAGATCCGTCACTGGTTTTTACCATCATGTTGCATAAAGCTATTGTCAGTGACCCTACGCTACCATCTGCACAATTCCGAATTGATGCAGTCTGCCTTGGAAGAAAGGAGTTGTTAAGAACATTTGGCACAAGTTGCTCTATTTTTGTCGATGTACTTAAACATATGCAAAAGAAACGGCAGCGAAGCAAGCAAGTCGACCTCTATCTGATCTCCCTATTGCTATCTAACTCTTTTGCACCTGAGCCTAACCCGGGTCCTTTGAATTCTCACCAAACATCTGTCCCAGAGCTCTCCCAATCGGTGAGGCAGTGTGGAACGTGCGATAACACAGTGCAATGGAATACAAGAGTGGTCTGTTGCAACGAGTGTGGTCAGTGGTATCATGCACGTTGTCAGTTTATCGATACGAGTCATTTGCACCAAGACGATATGTGGTGCTGCGCCGTCTGCGACAATCGAAATAGTCAAACACTTTTCGAATTCCCAGAAGATGACACGACCTCCGAACTTCTGACCACCTCGCTTCTGACACCTAGCAGAGGTTCTATTGGAAGACTTATCCATGCCTCTACTCCGGTACGCACAAACCAGTCATCCAAGAGAGACCATCGTCCACTGCGAGTCCTGAACTTAAATCTACAATCAGCAACCGGAAAGAAACCAGAAATTATTCACCTAATAGATAGTGTAAGACCTGATATTGTTATGGCTACTGAGACCTGGCTTGACTCTATCCAGACGGATGCGGAAATTTTCCCAGACACCTACAAAGTATATCGCAAGGACAGAAACCGACATGGGGGAGGAGTGCTGTTGGCGGTGAAGAACACTTTGGATAGCTACCATGTGCCCGAGCTACAGGAGGACTGCGAGCTTATTTGGGTGAAGTTGAAGCTGAAAGGAAAGAGAACCCTATACCTATGCGCCTACTATCGACCCAATGTGAGCGATGAAGAGGGTTTAAGGCTATTCTCTAACTCAATCAGCCGAGCTACTGCAATTTCAAATGCTCATGTTCTGATTGGGGGTGATATGAACTTCCCCGGTTGGGACTGGAGAACGATGTCACTGAAGCCCAATGCCGTACATCCGCGATTACACAATGACTTTGTGGACATATTAAGCGATAACGGACTCGAGCAGCTTGTCCTGTCACCAACAAGACGAAATAACATCCTGGACCTGATGATAACAAACTGCCCTCAACTCATCTCAAGAGTAGAGGTCATTCCGGGATTATCTGACCATGATGCTGTTTACTGCGAGTTTTCCATCAATCCAAAAAACCGCAAACAAACACCAAGACTAATCCCACTTTACAAGAAGGCAAATTGGACCGGTCTTAAAGGCGCATGTAATGATATCATTCCCAGGATGCGTTCTATGAGACATGCGGCCACTACTGAAGAACTGTGGACTTTTTTCAAAGACTCATTATCGGACGCCATCGCCAAATTCATTCCACACAAAGTAGCTCGTTCAAAGGAAAGTAAACCATGGATAAATCTTTCTCTTCGGCGCCTAATCAACCGTAAAAACCGTCTTTTCAAGAAGATGCGCAAAACAGGAAATGAAGACACGAAAACAGAGTATGTACAATTGCGGGGAGAAGTTCAACGACAACTGAGGCGTGCTTATTGGCACTACCTGAACTCTATCTTCGAAGGTATCGACCCAGAACAAAGAACCAAAGATAAGCGATTTTGGACATACATCAAACATCTTAAGTCATCAAATGTTGGTGTTGCACCATTAAAAGAAAACGGTCACCTGATATCCGACCCCAAAAGACAGGCTCAAATACTAAATAGCCAATTTCAATCTGTTTTCAGCGAAGGCAGAGGCTACAACCAAGACGAGTTCAACAACAAATGTGCTATGCCTCCTCACAATAGTCCAGTCCTTGAAGACATAACCATCACCGTACAGGGAGTGCGGAAGCTGCTTACCAACCTAGACCCAAACAAAGCTTCTGGTCCGGATAATCTGAGCACTCGAGTACTGAAAGAACTTTCTGACGAGGTGGCACCGATTCTTACCATGATTTTTAGATCTTCTCTGGAATCTGGTATGGTCCCTGCTGACTGGAAGACCGCACTGGTGACGCCGGTGTTCAAAAAGGGCCAACGAAACGATCCAGCCAACTACCGTCCAGTGTCACTCACCAGTGTATGCTGCAAGACACTGGAACATATACTTACCAGCACCATCATGAACCACTTGGAAAATAACGAAATCATGAGCAGCCAACAACATGGATTCCGTAAGAAGAGGTCTTGTGAAACACAACTTCTAGGATTCACAAATGAGCTCATTGAAAATACTTCTCGAGGGCAACAGACTGACATCCTCATCATGGACTTCGCCAAGGCTTTCGACAAGGTCAATCATAGCCTGCTTATCCACAAGCTTCGGCAGTATGGCGTCGTTGGAAAAATCAACCAATGGATTTTAGACTTTCTGACAAGCAGAAGACAGGCAGTGGTTGTCAATGGTGTCAAGTCCGGGTTCATTGATGTCAAGTCTGGTGTGCCACAGGGAAGTGTCCTCGGCCCGTGCCTATTCCTCGTGTATATTAATGATCTCCCGAACAACCTGAGGACACGATCAAGACTATTTGCTGACGACACTGCAATCTACACTGCAGTGGATAGCATGTCTGACCAGTTAGCACTGCAACAAGACTTGAACGCGCTGGCATCGTGGGAACGCAAGTGGGACATGCAATTTCACCCGCAGAAGTGTGTCTCACTTCCAGTAACCAGATGCAGGGAACCCTTGCCGTATCAATACGTACTACACAGCCACACATTGGATACAGTGAGGAGTGCTAAGTACCTCGGCATCACCATAAAAAAGACATCGGCTGGAGCGACCACATTGAAAACGTTTGTTCCAAAGCAAACAGAGCTCTAGGATTCTTGAAGAGAAATCTGAAAATAAAGTCATGGAAAATCAAGGATACTGCATATAAAGCCTATGTGCGTCCTATCCTCGAATATGCAAGTACCATCTGGGATCCGCACCAGCAACAACACATCAACAGGATTGAATCAGTTCAACGGAGGGCAGCGCGCTTCGTTGTGAGGGACTTTCGAAGAACATCAAGTGTAACAGATATCATGAAGCGACTCGAATGGAGATCTCTCGAGGAAAGACGAAGAGTAGCCCGGCTAACCATGCTTTACAAGATACTACATGAGACGGTAGCCGTGGAAGACATCAAAGTCAAACTGACGCCACTACCAGAAAGACAGCGACGAGGACATGGTCAACAATTTTTGATACCACGATGCAGGACCGAATACCACCTCAACTCGTTTCTTCCAAAAACAATCAGCGACTGGAATGCTCTGCCTGAAGAAACTGTCCAAGCAGTGTCGGTAAACTCGTTTATTAATATGTTGTGTAAACCTGATAATCTTTCATAGGCTCACCGTAAATTTGTATTGTAATTGTTGTAATTGTAATTGTTAAGTGAAATTGTTAAGTGTAATTGTAAATTTGTTGCTAAAACGTGGAATGTGATTTGTACGCTAAAGACGCCCGAATTGGCAAAATAATCAGCAACATGATTGTGGCCAATAAATGGTAGACATAAATGGTAGACAACTCTCAGAGGTAACATATCTAAGCTTGCAACATGAACCGATAAAGAGGCCTAGGATACTATGACTTGGGAATCCGAAGGTATTCCAAGCGGCGTCTGGAGACATAAAACAATGTTTCGGCAAATTTCCTTTTTCTCGTGCATTTCCAATGGAGAGGTCAGGATTCGTACCTGACCCTAGGTCATCGATGGGAAAAATCCGGGAATAAATTTATAAGTACTTTTTGGGCCCATTATATGGAACAACTTTGAATTCGATGAATTCACCCTTTTCCTACTTGTGCCGACTTAAACATTTTTGGAGGTGAGGTCACTTGACCTGCACTGGTGACCTGACCTGACTTATTTTTTATTTCGTCTCAGGGGGAAGGTGTCGGGACAAAAAGTGGCATACCATGGGCAGGGGCTGGAGGCCTCTTCTCGATCCAGGGGTTTTGGGTGGGTTAACACTAGCACGGCAATACAAGCCATAATTTAGTTGTAGTAAGCTCCATTTTAAAATGAAATGAAATAAAACAATTACTCATAATTCATGGCTGAAATAGAAAATCGAAGTCACAGGTTGAAACGTATAATACAAGGCTGCAATTTTTTTCCTATTAACCCGAATTTTTCCGGGGTCAATGCCAGGACCACGTTGGGTCTTGCCGGGACCAGTCGAGGCCTGCCGGCGCCGGGACCAATAATCTAGAAAAAAGTAAATCCTCTGGTCAGCACAATAAGTCCTCTTATCCCGTGGCATTCTACCACTCCTACGTCACACAACAGTTTAAACACCAACACTGACAGCAGAAAACTGGCGTCCGAAACGAGGCAGCCACCTTAAAGCCTCCATTTGACATCCAACTGCCCAAGTAACAATGTCATATAACTGTGGAGGATGTGCTCCCAGCTTCATGAGCTGCGCGCTGGACATCTGACACCTCGCGCGTGTCATAAAGGCAATGACGCACAATCCGGGGTGGGGACCACACAACTGCGGCCAAGGTCCATCCGTGTTGGATACGATGTCGTTTCAACATGCAAAACAGACCAAGCCTGCATAAATGCACAAGTCTCTTCATTTTCAAAATCCAAATGGATGACTCAAATGCGTAATCGATTTTGTTGGCATCCCGTGGCATTCTAAAATCACATGGCATTCTAAAATCATATGGCATTCTAAAATCATATAGCATTCTAAAATCATATGGCATTCTAAAATATGGCGAGTCGTACACCTTTAACCGAAATAAAAAAGCATTGATTTCAACCTTATGTTGAACACGTGTTTTTTCTGCCTTTATTTTCCACCTTTAATCACGATTGCAGAGTCCAATCGCTCCTGAGTCAATCTACTGCCCGCGCCCACGCCCGGCGGCCGTGGCGGCCGCGCCGACGACGGCCGGGCGCGCCGGGCGGCCGGTTTTTACACGCATGGCGTCATTCTATGGCTAATTACACATTGATACAGTCTAGAACGGATAATATAATTGACTTCACTAAGCAAAGGAGACATGGGTGCGCATTTTTGCTATGGATACTTTTAACTTGAATTACTGGCCACACTTTCCAAAAATGTTTGGAAAAATGGTCAAAACATCTCTAAAAGTCTTGAAAATTTCGAATAAAAACGAGATTCTCCAACTTTGGCTTTCACATGCTCAACCTAATCCCGTGTTATTTGAAGCTAAAAAATGGGAGTTAAGGCTGACAACAATCGTATATCACCATGTTTTGACGAAATCGGCGATTTTCACGATTTTTTCAAGCTATAACTCCGAAACTGTACGTTTGAAGAAAAAAATAATATTAGATCAGGATTCCACGCTCCTGATAACCCAATGGACGAAACTGGAACGAAATCCGAAAGTATGCTATGCAGGGGCCTGGTCGATCTGTGCTGGAACGCCCCCCCCCATCTATGTAAATTGCTTGCGCCTGGTTAGGGATAATCAGTGAGATATGCTTAGACATCTCTAGGGTATAAGCGAGGCCGTGTGTGTACACAGTTCAACATCTTTAACGGCAATTTTTGTTTAACACATTAATTTTTATATCAGTTTTGACATTTTTTTATTTTTACCGGTTTAATCTATTAATACGTTCGTGTCTAAATATTCGCGCCCAGTTGTCACTCTAGGGCCAAGAAAAAATACAGAGATGAATGCCTTTTTGACTACCCTTCTTCGCCGAAGGAAAATCTGTACCAGAATTATTATTTGCTGTGGATATGCGCATTAAAAGAAAATTTCAACCGCACATAGGGTGCCTTTCCCCCTTTAAGATGATTTAAAACGCATGTAGTTAAAAGTTAGAAATCTGCATTATGCTCAAGATCCTTTTTTAGACCTTGCTTGTCACCAACAATCGACGAGTACCTAAGCATTTACCACTGGATGGTAAATGTGTGCCTTTTTTCAAATTCGATGTAGGTGAGTTTGAGAAAATTTTATGTCTTCGACCGCACAATTAGTGGTGTTATTTCTGTGAAATTTACCGTTGAATGGCCCTCTAGGAAATTTCCCGCTGATGAGATGGACCCCATTGAAGGCCCCCTTGGACAAAAACGTTCCGCCGCCACTGATCGCCATGGAGCATTGATCCTCACTTCGGTGGGGGATGTTTATTGTTTAAACACCCCTCGGGTGTTTTCCGGTGGCACAAAAAAATAGCGGCGCGAGGCGCCTCCGTACTTGGCACACCTTATTCTTAATTAATTCTGCAACTTTCCCCAAAATTGTAAGGTTGGGTCATCTCAGGTCAGTTCAACAAGTGACCTCACCTCCAAAAATGTTATAGGTGGCATAAGTAAGAAAAATGTGAATATTCCGAATTGAAACTCCTATATAATGGGCCCACCGAGTACTTCAAAACGTATACCGGGATTTTCCATATCAATGGCCTATGGTCAGGTACGGATCATGACTTCTCCATTAAAAATTCATGGGGAAAACAAAAAATTGGCCGAAAAATTATTTTTTCTGTAGATACCGCTTGAAATACCTTCGTATTCTCCAAATAATAGTATCCTAGGCCCCTTTGTATGTCCATGTTGCAATTTAGAACCTGTCACCTCTGAGAGGTCATCTGGAGCTACTTCAGCAGTTTTCAGACTTGGATCAATAACTTTGCAAGAAATGATACAGCTTTTATTTTGATACCATTGTGTTTGGATTGTTATTTTGAAACGATTGATATAAATATTGACTGTGCTAGGTTAGATGGTGACCTTGACCTGGCCCTAAGCTACCTCGCTGACCCTAGCTTTTGACCTAGTATAGTCATATTATACATCAGGCGATTTGCCGTAACTAGTGGAGGCCGATGTTGCCTAAAAATTCTAACTCAACTCTGTCGGACGCCAAAGTCCAGAAACTCTTCTCTAGCATGCCATCCTCTTTAATCTATCATGACCTCAATACTGGCCTGAGCCAAAAATTGACCGGTGTAGTTTCTTCATTAATATGTATGGGCTATTCACAAGATTTCGCGTATTTTCGCTATCCCGCATAGAAGCTGAGCTCAAAGGGGGAAGGGTGTTTGAAACCCCCCACCAGGCCGAAGGTGGCTCGGAGGACCGCCGGGGTGGGTGTTAAAGAACCAGATATGTGCCTTCGCTTCTATACCACCTGGAGCTACAATATAGCTTTGAAATGTTTACATGCCACAAGCAGTGGAGCTTCGACTGACAAACAGCACTACGTCAACTCCAGTCTCACCCGAAACGAAACGTTTGCAGACTATCGCACCCTTGTCCAAACCTCTGTACTCACAGCCAATGACGAGCGCAACAGGACCGACGAAGCCGGCGACGCCCATGTCTTGTATCATCACCATCAGGTAGCTGTCGGTGGGCGCGTAGGCCAGGACAGTCAGGACGAAGCCGGAGACCAGCAGCGAGAAGCCCAGGTACGTCAGGATGATGATCGGCACGGCACCGATGCGCGAGAACTGCCGCACGAAACCCAGGTGAAACGCAGATAGCACCGGCGGTTGGCGGGGCAAGAGTCCTTCTCTGGATGTTGGCTCTCCCATAGAGTTTATACTACCGTGGGGGTGTGACACATCCAGAAGGGGCCTGAATTGAGCACATATTTCGAGCCGCGTTCAGCAGTCATGGAGCGGGGAATGCCCATTGTGTTTTTTCGACATTTGGCTGCTTTTTGGGAGGTGAACTAATAATTTTCCATTTATATTTAAACCTAGCTAGGTCTATCAGAGCTGCATGACGAAATCCATGGAGCGAAGCGCATTGAGATTTCTCAAGCGGCTCTATACTGGCCGCTCGGCGAGTCTGGTCGTGGTCTGTTGGTTTGTCTGTCTATCCTGAGAACTGGCCTATTGAGCACTGGCCTATTGCACACTGGCCTATTGAGCTGAAACCATTGGCATAGTGACTTTCCATGCAGGAAGTAACACTCTGCTCTTGCCTAATTCGCTGAAGAGGAAATCACACTGCTTGAAGGTAGAATCTTGTATTAATTAATGATGGTGCCTAGCAAGGTAAAATGTTGTAAAAAAACATAATTACTGCTTTGGAGCATTATACCAGCTGATAATACACACAACAAAATTATTTGTCCAGGCATTACATTTTACATTTTGGAATATTACATTTTGGTGTATTTTGACTTTTGCAGAAATATCTACACTTTCGTTGACACCTCTCACCTGCTGAAGCTGCTGAGGAACCACATCTTGGGCCAGGGTCATAGGCTTCAAGGTCCAGAAGTAACGGTACTGGACAAGGACTTCTTCCAGCAACTTTTTGCAAAGGACAACGCCGAGCGACAGCCTTGCCATGCTCTTCAGTGGGTGCACATACAGGTGCGGTGTAGCAAGTTTGTGTATCAAATTCCCATTCGCTCTCGTTTTTGTCTCTGTTTAACGTGAAGTTTAACTGATTTCCATGCAGGAGCAGACACAAGAGCATCGTTGGGGGAGGACGCGGGAGAAATTATAAAGTTTTTCTTTCAGAAAATCAGCTCAAATTTTCGCCATTTTGGGGGTGCATGTCCGCTTACCCTCACCCCTTGCGTCCGCTAGTGTTTCCATAGGATGTGGACTGATTCAGAACGCGGTAGCGCACTTTTCCATCTGGTTTAAAACATTTGTATGATTGTTATGACCCATTCAACTTGCAGTTACACAATTAATCGTATGACTATCGAGTGAAAGTTTAAACTTAACTCAAAGATTAGTAACTGACTGAAGCATCATTAAGTGCGTGCGTAAGCTCAGGTTACTCATTCGAATAAACATATATTTTATTATTCTCTGGCATCGGGAACGTGGTAGTTGCTTATAAACGAGTACTTTTTATCTCACGTGAAGGTGCGGAAAAAAGTAGGCGTTACTACCATTGGTACTTGACGGACCGTGGATTAATTGCCAGGACCACTGGACTCTTTCTATTACCTTGACTGGACTAGGGATGACTGGTGTGGAAAAGTCGTAAATCAGAAAGGCCCGTGGTTTCCTTGTATATAAAAAGAGATAACGAACCTTGCAGTGGGTATGTCAAAATATATTTTTTCAGTTTTAAGTAATGACCAACGTATAAAAACTGGATGTATTCTGTCTCATGGTTTTAAGTTGAAGAACCGTAAATCACCGGCTTGTGAATATTTTACGGAGTGTCTGCTGCTTGCTCGATATAGCGATATGTGTGATAAAACTGTTCGCGTATGACATTTGCTCATCAGTCGATAGTTGTGATGAAGTTAATAACAAAACTCTCCCGTCAGGTGACTGGCCTGGAGTGACAGCGAGTACGCCCCGAAGCCCGAATGATCGGCGAGCGCGTCGGAAAGATTCTGCTCCACCGACTTGGTCAGCGTTTCGCCTAGCAAGCTTAGTTCATCATCACCGGCGATAAGGTGTTCGACATCTGTAGCTCTCGGTGCATCCTTGACGGCAGGGCTCATCGGTCGGCGTTCGGCTTCGAGTACACTATCGATGCTCAGCCACCTCTCTGCTCTAGTTCGCGCGACTAAATCGGGACTCCTGGCGCGTTGAAAGCCAGAGCAGGCTGCCCTTCCAGAACGGGTTCATCATATCCTTAACTGCTCTGAGGTCCCCACAGCATGATTAAGAACATCTACGGCGTCAAGTACTTTCTGACGTCACGGGTGAACCAGGACGTTGTGGAGAACTTCTTCTCACAGGTCAGGGTCTTGGGAGCAGCCAACACCCACCCAACGGTGGTCGAAGCCAAGACTCGTATGAGACTCTTGTTGATGGGGCCTAACCGTCCGTGGGCGCTGGTTCTCATGCCAGACCATGGCCCATTGGAGTCCCAGTCCTGCTTGATGAAGAAGAACCAACTAACCTGGGTGCGGCTACCCTGCAGCTGGGCCCTCTGACAGTCAGTACTGAAGAGCTTTACGTCGCTGCTGTGTGTGATGAGGTGGAGAGGTTGCAGCCGTGCCCCGCTTCACAGGTACAAGGAACAGGACTGACGGGATGGAGATGACCAGGACGCCGCCGCGGAACCAGCTGCTCCGACAGAAAGGGGCATAGACCAGAAAATGTGTAGGCAGGTGCTGGGTTACATGGCGAGCTTTATTGCTATGTAAACTGTAAATCTGTACAGCTGTCTCGAACATATCCCATCGACCGTGCTTGTAGTAGATATAAGTGGGGATCTGGAGTGGTTGCCACGTCTCAGTCGGGGTGGTTTCACAGTACCAAGTGAAAAGTGGCTTAGACAAGTAAGGGAGCTAAATGTTTTGTTTTGTGTTATCCGTGAGCCTAGCAACATGGGTAGAAAATCAGGACTTATCCTCTGTTTTGCTTCTGGTATGGTAGTTAAATTCCCGGACCTTAACGAAAAGATAGCGCGAAAGTATGCGGTGACGAGGACTCACATGCGGGATAGATGTTCAAACCATGTAAAAATACATATGGAAATGACCGCAGCACTACATAGTTCGTGTTTACGGCGTTGTGATTTCGTTAAGCCTGTGTAAACCTTCCATTCTTTGCTCACATCCATCATGAAAAGATATATGGGCATGGACTGCGAGACTTTATTTCAAAATGTATGCTGAGATGATGCTGGTTTAAATGGTGTTTTCCTGAGAAACTAGCGCACTAAATGATATGGAACGTCGTTACCGTCGTTACCCCCATGAACATAAACACACTGCTCTGGTACATCGATCTTGTTTCACGATATTTACATGAGCGTTAAAAAGAGTTTAGTCGCATTCTGGAAAATTCCTTGCCAGCATTTCTGAACGGAAGTGCCTCCCAGCTCTGTTGTGCTGTGACCTGAGATAATTTCAGTGTAATAAAATTCCCTGAAAATAAGACCATTAGAAAAAGTTCCTTTTCAGTATATGGCTGACAATTAATACTAAATTTCGAGACAATAACTTTGGATGGAAACATGTCTGTAAGAATGAATTTCCTAAATACCCGTTCTTCCCTACATAAATTTTTGCGATTGTAGAGAAAAAAAATCGGAAAAAATATAAGGTCAGATTCCTGCTCCCAAGAAAAAAATTGCTACCACTTCGGATCCCTTTGATCGAGCATGATTCCCCCACCGACTGCCCTCGTATTCCTAGGAAATGTCGCGGGGTCCAATGCAGAGTTCTAATTCGTTTGCTCGCCCAGCGCATTCTTTTAATTCCCCGAGATGAGGGGGCATACATTATCCTCAAGAGTAAGTGTGGCTTAGGCTCATTATGACAAATTGCTCCCCAATAATTTACCTGGGAATTCAGGGGGTAAAGCGTTCCAACGATAGAACACAAATCCCTAAAGCCACCATGGCAACAGAGATGTCTCCTCACCCCCCTGGCATGCGAGAATTGGTGTATTTACTTGTGGTAAGACACCCATCCCCCCCCCACCCCTACCCAAGATATTCTTGGAACAATTTTGGTGACCATCCGTGCCTGACATCTGGCCCATTGTCAGAACCAGGGGTATGTTCGGACAGAACGCTACCAGCAGCGGATGCAAGATGTCTATGGGGCTGAAACTCCGCAATATTTCTGGATGCCGATAGAAAGGGGTTATTCGGAGCAGGGGGGTAGCCAAGGGGGGGCGACAGGGACAGCCGCCCCCCTCCCCCTGAGGGCCTGAAGGGCCCCCTGAGGACACGGGCCGCACGAAGCGCGACACGCCCGCACTATGCTCTGTGGCCAAATTTGAAATTTCATACCAGACAGGGCCTCTTCAGCACTATTCTGTAACAAGCAGGGCCCTTCTTACCCATCAGGGCCCTTTGGCGCTGTCGCAGGGGCCCTTTTCGGGGCGCCGCCCCCCCCTGAGCGAAATCCTGGCTACGCCCCTGATTCGGAGTAGGTGTGCAGAGGGTTGAGCACCCCTAGCCCCCTCCCCGAAAAAAGTATACAAATCCGTCACTGATCGTTATCTCCCCTCCCCGATCAAGACCAGGTGAACCCTGAAACGTCTATTGCTACCCCCATCCCAAGGGTGCGAACATTAGACATCTCGGTGGCTGCGCTACCCGGATTCGAAAAACTACATTCGCGTTGTGTTCCTTCCCATACACTACAACTCTGTAGCAAAACCCTGGCCACCCTCGGCACCCTCATAGATTCTGGTCTAAATGCCACTTTCTTCCCCTACAAAGGGAAAACCTAGATCTGACATTGCAAGTTCCTGTTAAAGGGAGATACGCGAAAACAAATTTATTGGCTAGATCAAAAGGTCACAAAAATTGTTTCAGAAGTCCTATTCTCATTTTTGCGAATTCGGCCTGCAAATGCCTTAAAATTGCTCTCAAAGTCAACATTTCTAGACGACTTTACCGGTACACCTCTTATCGATTTAAATGACGTACCTCCGGATAAGGCTATCAATTTCTCTAAGAATTAGATCATATTTATCACAAACAGTGATGTAGAACTTCGAACTACTACACAAAAAAATTACTTAAGAAAAACAACATTCCAAAACTCTTTTGAAACAGAAATATGGGGCTTAAGATAAACCACAATTAAAAAATCAGAAGCTTAGGAATTCTCGTATCAGTGTCACGTGACCTATCTGACACAAAAGTTTCGTTATCCTGGGGCTGAAGCAGAAAACGACTCAATACCCTAGGTACGAAACGGCTGAAGACTAGAGTAATTATGTTTTTTTCGTTTTTAGGGCAAACTAACTAATTTTTTAGTTTTTAAAGGTTTTGTAAAATCAATTCAAATACAAATACAGGAGAACATTTTTATTACAAAAAACATTACTTTTCAACTTAAAATAGTTTTCGAAAAGTAAGTGATGGGTGAAGGTTTTAGCATTTTATCGTAACTGTTAAAGGGAGATACGCGAAAAAAATTATTGGCTAGATCAAAAGGTCACAAAAAGTTGTTTCAAAAGTCCTATTCTCATTTTAGCGAATTCGGGCTGCAAATGCCTTAAAATTGCTCTCAAAGTCAACATTTCTAGACGACTTTACCGGTACACCTCTTATCGATGTAAATGACGTACCCCCGGCTAAGGCTATCAAATTCTCTAAAAAAAACGGTCCTGTTTTTCCTAAGCAGTGACTTCAAAGTTTAAAACTATTAAATAAAATGTTATTTTAAAAAAGCTACTGCCAAAAATCATATAAAAACAAAAATATAGGACTTTTAAAAAATCACAATTGACCAATCAGAACGTACAGCCACCTCATAGGGGGTCACGCGACCTTTCTGACGCAAAAGTTTCGTCATTCTGGGGATGAAGCAGAAAACTACTCAAGACCAGAGGTACGAAACGGCCGAAGACTTGAGAAATTATGTTTTTTTCGTTTTTACAATTGACCAATCAGAACGTACAGCCACCTCATAGGGGGGGTCACGCGACCTTTCTGACGCAAAAGTTTCGTCATTCTGGGGATGAAGCAGAAAACTACTCAAGACCAGAGGTACGAAACAGCCGAAGACTTGAGAAATTATGTTTTTTCCGTTTTTAGGGCAAACTAATTCATTTTGTATTTTTAAAGGCTTTTTAAAATTAATTCAAATACAAATACAGCAGAACAGACATTTTCATAACAAAAAAAGCATTACTTTTCAACTTTAAATAGTTTTCGAAAAGTAAGTGATGGGTGAAGGTTTCAGCATTTTATCGGAACTGTTAACCTATTTCGATAATAAGTGAGTGGCCTCCCAAAATTTTTCGGAAGATACAAAAATAATTGACAGTTTCGTAATCAGGATTTTTCAAATAGCAAGAAACCACAATGATAATCTTTTCGCGTATCTCCCTTTAACCTATTTCAATAATAAGTGAGTGGCCTCCCAAAATTTTGCCGAAGATACAAAAATAATTGAAAGTTTCCTAATCAGGATTTTTCAAATAGCAAGAAACCACAATAATAATTTTTCGCGTATCTCCTATAACACCATGGTCTCCACACTTGAAATACTAAAACCCGATCTTCACTGCCCTTTATTTACCAAACTGAGACCATTACAGCCTTCTGGGTACCGCCAGATAGATTTTCATATCCATTTGGGTTTTGAAGTGAGCCAAGAGCAATTTGCATCAATCGGTATCAGCTGACTGCAGTTCGCCCGGAGGTCCCGACCCGGCCGGTTGTGTCCGGCAGCGCTCGCAGCGAGCGAGAGTGACCGGATCGAGAGAGGTGCAAATTTGACTAGTGGAAAGTGGATTCCAAGCCTGAGAAGAAGTTTCAAAGTGACATACTAAGCTCAGTGTCATTTATAGGCTGGACTTTTTTTTCTCTGAGTGATCAGTGGATCGGGATGAAGCAGAGATTATTCTCTTCTGGGTAGTTTATGGCTTTTTAATGTCATCTCTCTCCGGCTGAAGGGCTGTTTCGGACAGTGCAGAAGGTCTAATGAAATTTATAATTTATATTGAAACCCTCTGAAGTGTTTCCTTTGAAGTCTGTGATGCCATCTGGGAAGAAACACAGTGGACGTGGCGGTAAGTCTCCGGTGCGCCCACGTGCTGAGGCGACCGGCCGGCCCCACCCCTCCCCTCCGCGGCAGCCTGAGCCGGGCCGCGGGCGCAGCGTCGCCGGCAGCTCCAGCGGCGGTGCCAGTGCGTGGACCCGAGTGGGACAACAAAAATCGGTGAAAGACATGATTCATCGGCTGGACAGGCCAGGCCAGGCTGGACCACGCAGTGCGAGCCCGTCCAAGAAACGGCGAATGTCCCGCGAGAGGTCCCCGTCCACTGCATCGTCGGGTGACGCCTCTGATTCTGAGGTTGTGCCTGGCCAGCCGCTAACCGAGGTGACGCTGCAGAGAGCTCTCCTGAAAATGGCGGACAGAATCAAGAGTGATATGGCAGCTGAGTTCATTCAGCTCAGGGAGGATCTGAGCCAACTTCATGGCAGGATTCGTGAGCTTGAACAGCATGTCTCCGAGAGGGATCACCACATAGACAATCTAGAAAGGCGGATCAGTGACAGGGACATGAGGATCAGTGAGTTAGGAGAAGAAGTGGACCGGCTCCATACCGAACAAAGAAGAAAGGATTTAATCTTTTCTGGTGCAGCGATCCCTTCACCTCCAACCGAGCACTGGAAAGAAGATGTGGTGGAGACCGCAGTGTCTTTGCTGGGAAAAGAGCATGCCAGACGTGTCCGTCTCGCGGAACGATATCGAGGATGCATTTCGCATTGGGAAGAAGAAGATGATCATCTGCAAGTTCAGGGATGCGGGAAAGCTGTCAGTGCGCGATAGGATATACGAGGAGAGGTTCAAGCTGCGAGCGATATCTTCTGCAGATAGCGGCACAGGGCCCAAGCCGCTTTACGTAAGTGAGAACCTCTCGCCATATAGACAGGCTATCCTTCAAGCGCTGGTGAAGGAGAAACAGGCAAAAAAGTTGTACACAGTGTTCTCTCAGAACGGAGTCGTCTTTTGCAAGACGATGCAGCACGGAAGGAAGATTCGGGTGCACACCTTGGAGATGATTCCGACCGTGCTGCGTGAGTAGATTGGATGGTTATCGCTGCCTTTGGAACACCTCATATCAGGCGGCAACGATAAGCATAAAGCAGAACAAATGATAAGCCTAAGCAGTAAATTTGGTCCTATATTTGTATTGCTCGATTCTGACAATTACCATTGCCTGACGGACGGAAGAAAGTTTTTTTTATAGTTTATATTTTTCAATCTTACTGTGTGTTTACTGGAAAACAAGATTACACCTTTTCGTGATAAGGCCTTAGGTTTGGTTGTGTGCCCTTTAGCCGGGGTGATTTTGTGTGTTGTAAAACTTTTTCTTTTTTGAAAGTCACCTAAACGGTGCTTTATGGCATATTGTAGGAGTTATGTGACGCATTTTGGAAAGTCAATGGTTTTTAAGTTGCGGGCTAGCTTAGTTAAAGGAAAACACGTGTTTTTCTGCCCCTCATGCGTGGTGATAACGATGTTTGAGCTTGAGTTAGGATTGTTTTGGAAGTTTGTAAAAGCCACTACAACACGCCTCTTTAATTACTAGATGTCTGTTTTCTGTCAACTAGACAGTTTTGATATAGTAACGTTTAACGTAAGAGGGTTAAGAAGTGCATCAAAGAGAAGAGCAGTATTTCGTTTCTTCCATGATCAATATCTTAATCATGTAGTTGTCCTTCAAGAAACCCATTCCAGCATTCGAGACTGCAGATTTTGGGAGGCTGAATGGGGTTCATCTGTATTATTCTCCCATGGGCCAAATACCAATGAGGCAGGTGTGGCCGTTTTGATTCCCAGGTCGATCAGACAAGCCTGCACTTTTACCGAGATGTTTAATGACAAAGAGGGCCGTTTCTTGGTCGTGGATTTTGCATTTGAGTCTTTTCATATAAAACTCTTTGCTACATATGCTCCAACTCAAAGCAACGGTCCGAGACAGGTTAAATTCATTCAGATGATTAGAGACCAGATGGAGAAAATAATTCCAGCTGAAAATGATTTAGCAATTTTGTGTGGAGACTTAAACATTCATTTAACAAAGTTTGATAGCAGCAAGGATAAGTTTTCTCCTACTCGGGCTGCGAGAAAGTTAACGAAATTGATGAAGGATTTCAATCTGGTAGATGTCTGGCGAGATAAATATCCGAGCTGGAGGCGATATACATGGAGGAGACTGGCACCTCTTCAACAATCGCGCATAGATTATATTTTTGTCAGCGAGAATGTGCTTGATAGACAGATGTTACGGACAATTGAAATAAGGCCAGGAATTTTGAGTGATCACAGCCTCGTTAATCTAGAGTTAACATTGTTTAAAGGCAATAGGGGACCCGGATTATGGCGATTTAATAACTCGCTTTTGGAAGACACTAATTTTGTGTATTCTGTCAAGGAAGAGGTTAATAAGTTTCGTCAGTTTTTGGGCTTGTATGCACCCGACTTGAATTCAGGGGTTGGTCTTGAAATGTTGATGAGTCAAATTAGAGTAATTTGCATACGCTGCGGTAAGCGGAATGCGCGCAACAAAGCTCAAGATTTGCGCTTTCTCTTTGAGAGGTTGGAACGCTGCGAGATACAGATGTGTTCCGACCCTAGTGAGGACACAATAAATCGATATACAGATTTAAAAAATCAATTAAACGATTTAGAAGAGGAAAAGGGTAGAAGGGCTATGCTTCTGTCAGGGGCAAAGTGGATTGAACAAGGTGAGAAACCTACTGCTTATTTCTTGAAGTTACTGTCAGATAGGGCGAGTAAGAAAAGTATCAATATTCTTGAAGGTCCAGACGGGCGGATGGTGACAGAGAACTCAGAGATTTTAGAGCTATGCAAGAATTATTTCGAGGACATTTATAGGACTAGGATTGAAGATAACTATGCCTCTTCCGATGGATCCTCATTGATGAATATAACCATTCAGCCGCGGTTAAATGATGAGGATAGATTATCTTGTGAGGGGCCATTATCTAACGAGGAATGCAAGTTTGCCCTTGAGGGTATGTTAAACAACAAAGCGCCGTCGGTCTCTGGGTTCTCAAAGGAATTTATGCTGTTCTTCTGGGATGATATGGGGGACATTGTCACCCGTTATGTGAACGATGCCAGGCGAGCGGGGTGTTTCTTCATTACCCAAAGGAGAGGAGTTATCACCCTTATACCTAAAAAGGGGGATCAAAAGAATTTGAGGAATAAGCGGGCTATTTGCTTATTAGATATCATTTACAAAATTGTGGCAAAGGTCTTGGCGAATAGGCTCAGTAGGGTAATTTCAAGATTAGTTTCTCCTGATCAGACCGGCTCCATTAAAGGAAGGTACATTGGAAGTAACATTCGAACAATATCGGATGTAATCGAGTATAGTAGAGCACAAAACATGGATGGAGTCCTGTTGGGTCTAGATTTTCGAAACGCGTTTAATACTGTCGAGCATGCTTTCGTCTATGACGTATTAAATGCCTTTAACTTTGGTCCCGACTTTATCCAATGGGTGAAACTGCTTCATAAAGGTACTGAACTTGCCGTTATAAACAACGGTTTCACTTCCACTTGGTTTTCACCTACCCGAGGACTTCAACAGGGATGTCCATTATCTGGTCCCTTGTTCGCTCTCGTTGCTGAAATTTTGGCCATTAGAATAAGAGAGTCAGAGTTAGTCCCAGGTATTTGTATATCGGGACAAGTTTTTAAAATTTCGCAGTACTGTGATGATATGACTTTGTTCGTTAAGGATCATGCGTCCGCTCAAGAAGGCATTCGAATTGTGCAGAACTTTGGTAAAATGTCTGGCCTTGAATTAAACATGGAGAAGTCCCAGTTCATGTGGCTTGGAAAAAACGTAAGGTGTGGTCAGGCAATTTGTGGGATAAAGGCAAATACGCGCGTTAAGATTTTAGGCGTATGGTTTAGCGCTAATCAGAGTTGTACCGAAATGAATATCAACCCAATTATTGAAAATATTAAAAGTACTTTGAATAGGTGGTCTCAGCGGGACCTCACGCTTAAGGGGAAAATTACTGTTGCTAAATCCTTAATTGTATCTCGACTGATTTATGTTATGTCGGCAATGGACATCCCCAGAAAATTGTTAGATATAATTCAAAGTCATGTAATGAGGTTCTTATGGAGAGGTCGGCCTCCAAAAGTTGCGAGAAGCACTTTATATATGAATATAGAAAGTGGTGGGTTAAAGGCTCCCAACTTAGAATTGGTGCAAAAATCAAACCGGATAGCTTGGGTAGGAAGGCTCTGTCGTATGAGGGACCTACCCTTTGTTGAAGTTTTAGAGAGAAAGCTTAAGATGAATATTGTGGACGTTCTCAAGATGAACTTCAACGAGAATTGGATCAACTCAAGACGAATCCCAGAATTTTACACATCTATGTTCAAGTGGTTTAGGGAAGCTAACCCAATTCAAGAGCCCACCAGTGGTACAGAAGTACGGCGACAGATCTTCTGGAATAATGAAGCCATTAGAGTACAAGGGAAACCAGTTATGAGTAGCGCAGTGTACGGAAATGGTATTAAACATCTAGATGACTTTTTTGATGACGCCGGAAATGTTCTAGCATATGATGACTTCATAGCGCGATTACCGCAGGTGCATATAAATCCTTTAACATACATGGGATGGTGTAGAGCCATTCCGATGCAGTGGAAGCAAAAAGTGATAAATAGTGAAAAACTTAGAGCCGAAGAAAGGGCTATAAGACCTGTCCTGGAAATTAACGGTAAAGCAGTGCCTTTATGGTTAATTAAGTCTCGCTATTTCTA
This sequence comes from Lepas anatifera, assembly GCA_034440635.1. Lineage (NCBI taxonomy): Eukaryota > Metazoa > Arthropoda > Thecostraca > Lepadidae > Lepas > Lepas anatifera. The sequence goes on along the minus strand of JAOTON010002140.1, from coordinate 2,434,781 downwards.
TTCACGCTTGCTTACAGACAGGACGCCTGCAGCACAACTAAAATGGGAAGAGAATAACATTGATTTTGAAGAAGGATGGAGAAATATTTTTGCACTGCCATTCCAAATTACGAAGTCCACTAAACTTCAGAGTTTGCAATATCGAATAACACACAGGTTCTTTCCTACTAGAAGGTATTTGTTCATTCGTAACGTAGTTGACGACCCATTTTGTGACGAGTGCGGTGAAGTTGATTCATTGGAGCACTATTTTGTTGAATGTGAAGAGGTGAAAACCTTTTGGCGAGAATTAGCGAATTCAATAAACAGAAGGGTCGAAAGGAAGCACGCGTTCATCTGCAGCAAGAAAAATATACTCTTTGGATGCCTCGACACCACGAATATCGTAAATCTTATTATTTTGATTGCCAAACAGTATATCGTCAATCAGCGGTTTCGTGAAGGACAAGTAACTATAACCTCGTTTATAGTAACGCTAAATAAATACTTCGAAATTGAGAAGAGTATTGCCCTCAAAAATTTAAAGATCGAGAAAATGAAGGTGAAATGGAACTGTTTCATTTCCGAAGCTCTTAAGCTTTCATTAACTGACGAATCAGATGAATAACATCAAGAAGCGTGTTGAAAAGGCTAACTCGGTATGACTCGGTATGACGGTATGTTGCACACTTAAGCTTCAGCGTTCGGTGTATGTGGATGTACATAAATTAATAAAAAAAGTCAGCTGACTGCGCCAGCCCAGCTTCGCATCCGACGGCCCCGGCCTGCTTCCCGCCAAAGCACACTGCCGCGTCCGCCTCCCCGCTTCCGCGTCACAGCTACGCTTAAAGGGAATGTGGCACCTTGGTCGAATCCTGGAATTTAGTGAAATTAGGCGTACTTTTAGCCAAGAATAATGAAACCACTCATGATTTCTCTGAAAAATGTACAATAGGCTCAATCAGGGGCGCAGCCGGGGGGGCACAGGGCAGGGCATTTTTTAAGGAAAAGTCAGTGGGGTGGCATTTCTTGTGCTGGCCATTATAGTGTCTTCATGGGGAGCAGGACCCAATTTTGAGGGGGTTTAATAAAACTTAGACGCGTTATTGTTTAAAAATTTTCTCAATTTTTGTGTTATTCCATGTCTAGAGATTATAGATGCTGTCCAGGGCTGTCAGGTTTTTTTCAGCGAAAAAGATCAAACTGAGTTAAAAAAGGGCAAAAGAGGGCAATGTTTTATTTCCACTAAAATAGCCAAATAAACAATACAAAAGCCAGATTTGAGGCTAAAAAGGAGCCATAGCGGTAGTCATAAAACCACAGAAAAAGCGACTTGTATCACTGTTTAAGACTTATTGTTTTAACACACTAAAAAGGCTAAGCACTTCATAACGCCACACCAGCAACCAGTCTTACGCACTTTGATTACACCGTGTCCCGTCTAATCCACGAACGAACTCTTAGCGCTGACAACTGACTGTGTGTGAAATGAGAACATCATGCAATGTCACGGTATTGGCTGAGATGTGGGCAGGGGCGCAGCCAGGGGGGGCACAGGGGGCACGTGCTCCCCCATCGGTGCCGGAGTGCCCTTATGATCGCTAGGCGGTGTACCCCGTTTGTGTCGTGCCGCTCGAAATTTGGTGCCCTACGCCGTTGAACCTAGATGCAACTAGACCGCATTTAGAGCTTAAAACTATTGTTTGATAATTTAGAGCCTTTTTCGTCAGCTAGGGCATTCTGTCGCCTTTTTAAGCACCCGGTAGGAGTAAGAGCACATAATCCGTTTCCAGCTAATGCCTCATCGTCGCCAATAATCGTACGGGCGGAGCCAATATGGTGCCCCTTGAGCTCATCTGGTGCCCACTGAACTGGTTTTGACCCCTTGAGCTGATCACGTGCCCTCTAAGCTAGTCTGGTGCCCCTGAGTCAACCTGGTGCCCCCTGAGCCATAATTGTGCCTCCTGAGCCCATCCCATGCCCTCTGACCTAATCTGGTGCCCCCTGATCTAGTTTGGCGCACCCTGAGCCTATTTGGTGCCCTTTAAGCTGATCTGGGCCTCATGAGTTGATTAAACAATCTCCTTAGCAGCTCTGGGGCTCTGAGCTGAGCTGGGCCCACTGAGGCTGTTGAGGCCCCCTGAGCTGGTATGGGGCTTCTGGACTGATTAAGTTCCTCCTGACTTGATGTGGTACCCCCGAGCTGATCAGAGCCCCGATCTGGTCGGGGACCACTGATTTGATTGTTTGTCCCCAAAGCTGGTCTGGTGCCCTATGGGCCGATCTGCTGTCCCCTGAACAGCTCTAAGGCCTTTTGAACTGATGGGGCCCAGAGCTGGCGAGGGATCCCTGAGCTAATTTGGTGCCCCTGACTTGATCTTGCCCCTTGACCTGACTTGATCTTGCCCCTGACCTGACTGGGGGCCCCTGAAATTATCTTGGGTCCCAAGAGCTGATCTGGGCCCCAAGAGTGGATCTGGGTTCTGGGGGTACCCTAAGCTGGTCTGGGCGCTGAGCTTGTGATAGCCCCTTAAGTCGGCCTGAGGCCCCCTGAGGTGATCTGGCGCCTTAAACTGTTCGGGGGCTTCTTGAACTGGTTTAATGCCCTATGAGCCTATCTGGGGCCCATTGAGCTAGTCTGATGACCTAATCTCTGGGGCCACTGAGCTAGTCTAATCCCTGGGTGAAGCATGAGCTGCTCTGGGGGCCCTGATCTACATCAGGGGCCCCTGAGGTGGTCTTGAATAGATAGAGAATAATAACACTAGGCCAACTCCCATCATCTCGGGGCGGGGTCACTGAGCTAGTCTAGTCCCTGAAGGCACAACTGGTGGGATGGGGGAAGCTGCTCTGGAGGGCTCTGATCCATACCTGGGGGCCCCAGAGCTGGTCTTGAAATGATGGGGAGTTAGAATACAATGGAAACTCCCCTTGTAAAAGGAGCTAACGAGGAATGAGGCATCGCTAAAACGGCTTGTGATGGTTACGCATCCCCGGTTATATAAATTATTATACTGGTGGTTTCTGGGAAGGGATGATAAAAGTCATGTGCCCCTGAGCTCAGAGCACAGTCCTCTAGTCCAGGATTTCTATTAATTTATTTAAATTAAGAACTAGTTTTCACAATTTTCAACCCTGTCACACCATACCCATCCAAACCATCGGCCTGTTCACTTTTTCAATGCCCTTAATTTGGGCCGATCCTTGAGAATATGGAACTTAATAAACGCGTTCACAAGGTATCTCCCAAATTATTCCGGTAGCAAAAATTGTATTCTTCCAAAATCATTATGCCACTCCTCGTCCCACGGTGATTCTGGGAGGCGAGGAACCTAACCTACGTTCAACCAGCGCTCAGTCGTCACGGCAAAACCAGCGGGCATAACAGATGAATTTCCGACTCCAATATTTCTTAACTTGCACATGATAACAGATATCACAGGCTCCGCTGATTTATCTGATGTTAAGTATTTGCATGAGTTGGCTGATTTGCCCTTAAATCTATTCAAAACAGTCGTGTTTTGGCTACTTCCATGAAATTTTGGTGATTTTTTAAATCTAGTTTTCCTTCTCCGTCAATGCTTGATTTGCATTTTTATTGAACCATAGATGCCCCAAAAAATTATATAAACAAAGATAAAGTAGGGTTTTTTAGGTTACGTTAAAAAGTGCCCCTTTTCTCCCGGGGTGCCCCTCAAAGTTGGTTTGCCCCCCATACTAAAGCTCTGGCTGCGCCCCTGGATGTGGGCTTCTAGTCGGGTAGAACAGGATGTTTGGGTGTAGGTCAGCGCTCATCTCCAGCGTTGTGATTAGTTGATGCTGCTTTGCCGGGATTTCCCGTAACTACGCGCTTTGTTTCGTCTTCGCACGATGTAGTAGACAGTCACGGGTGGAGGTTTTTTAACAAAATTTTTGTGGATTGCCAATTTGGGACCAGAAATAGAACAAAGTTATAATAATCGGGTGGTGTTTTGTCTTATTTTTTTGGTGAGTCTGCATTTGGTAAATTTTAAGTCATCTGTCTACTTCACTGGGGGGGGGCAATTTCCGGGCACTGGGGGGGGCATTTCGGCTGACTGGGGGGGCAAATGGCCACCCAGTTAACATATTAAAAAATGGCCTGGCACAGGGGCACGTGCCCCCATGCATCGGTGCCGGGGTGCCCTTTTGATTGCCAGGTGGTGTGCCCTCTTTGGGCCGTGCCGCTCGAAATTTAGTGCCCTACGCCGTTGAGCCTCGATGGAACTAGACTGCATTTGGTGATTTCAACTATTTTTGGCAATTAAGCGCCTCTTTTGGTCAGCTAGGGCATTCTGTCGCCTTTCCAAGCACCCGGAAAGAGTATAGGCACGTAATCCGTTTCCAGATAATGCCTCATCGTCGCCAATAATCGTACGGGCGGAGCTCATATGGTGCCCCCTGGAGCTGATCATGTGCCCTCTGAGCTGATCTGGTGCCCTCGTAGTCAATCTGGTGTCCCACTGAGAAAATAAGTGTGCCTTCTGAACCTATATAATACTCTCTGAGTTAGTCTGATGCCTCCGAGCTTGTCTGGTGCCCTATTAGCTGTTTTAGTGCCCCATGAGCTGATCCGGGCCCCCTGAGCTTATTTAATGCCTCCCGGAGTTGATCTACTGTCCAGGGGTGCAGCCAGGGGGGCACAGGGGGCACGTGCCCCCATCACTGCCAGGGTGCCCTTTTGATTTCTAGGTGGTGTACCCAATTTGGGCCGTGTCGCTCGAAATTTAGTGCCCTACGCCGTTGAACCTAGATGTAACTGGACCGCATGTAACGATTGAAACTATTGTTGGACAATTTAATACATTTTTCGGTCAGCTAGGGCACTCTGTCACCTTTCCAAGCACCCGGGAAGAGTATGGGCACCTAGTATGTGCCCACCTAATGCCTCATCGTCGCCAATAATCGTACGGGTGAAGCTAATTTGGTGCCCTTTGAGCTCATCTCGTGGCCTCTCAGCTGGTATTGGCCCCTTGAGCTGATTACTTGCCCTCTAAGCTGATCTGGTGCCCCTGAGTCAATTGAGTGCCCCACTGAGCAAATAGTTGTGCCTCCTGAACCTATATGAGTTTTTCTAATGCCTCCGAGCTTGCTTGGTGCCCTAATAGCTGATTTAGTGCCCCATGAGCTGATTCGGGCCCCCGAGCTGATCTCATGTCTCCCCAAGTTGATCTACTGTCTCCTAAGTCAATATGGTGCCGCTTCAGCTGATTAGGTGCCCCCTCAGCTGATTATTGATGTTTCCTTAGATGGTCTGGTGCCCCCTGAGCTGTTTTGGTGGGCCCTGAGCTTATCTTGTGTCCCCTGAGTTGTTATGTTGCTCCCTGAGCTGATTTAGGCCCCTGCCATAGTCTGGGGGGCTGGGAGCTGATCTGGGCCCCCGAGCGGATCGACCTGGTGCCACCTGAGCTGCACTAATGCCCCTGAGTCGATCTGGTGCCTCCCGAGTCCATCTGATGCCCTCTGAGCTAGTCTGGTGCCCCCTGAGCTAATCTGGTGCCCTTTAAGCTGACCTGGGCCTCCTGACGTGATTTCATGAGCAGCCCTAAAGCCCTGAGCTGAGCTGGGCCCACAGAGGCTGATGAGGGCCCCTGAAATTTTATGGGGACTCCTGAGCTGATTAAGTGGCTCCTGACTTGATCTGGTATTCCTGAGCTGGTCGGGGACCACTGATCGGATTGTTTGTACCCAAAGCTGACCTGGTGCCCTATGGGCATCTGGTGTCCCCTGATCAGCTCTGAGGCTTTTGAGCTGATTGGGCCCCGAGCTGGTGAGGGATCCCTGAGCTGATTTAGTGCCCCTGACTTGAACTTGTCCCCTGAGCTGATCGATCTGGTGCACCCTGAGCCGATATACTGCCCCTGAGCTTAATTAATGCCCCCTGAGTCGATCTGGTGCCTGCTGAAACATCAGTGTGTCTCCTGAGCCCATCTGATTACCTCTGAGCTAGTCTGGTGCTCCATGGCTAGTATGGTGCCCTTTAAGCAGACCTGGGCCTCCTGGGTTGATTACGTGATTTCCTGAGCAGCTCCCAGGCCCTGAGCTGAGCTGGGCCAACAGGGGTTGGTAAGAGCCCCTGAGATGGTATGGGGCTCCTTAGCTGATTAAGTGCCTCCTGACTTGATCTGGTATTCCCGAGCTGATCTGGGCCCCGAGCTTGTCGGAACCACTGATCTGATGGTGTGTCCTCGAAGCTGATCTGGTGCCCTATGGGCCGATCTGGTGTCCCCTGAGCAGCTCTGGGGCTTTTGAACTGATTGGGCCCCGAGGTGGTCAGGGATCACTGAGCTGATGTAGTGGCCCTGACTTGATCTTGCCCCTTGACCTGACTTGAGGCCCCTGAACTGATCTGGGGCCCCAAGAGCTGATCTGGGGCCCAGGAGCGGATCTGGGTTCTGAGGGTACCCTGAGCTGGTCTGGGCTCTGAGCTTGTGAGAGCCCCTAATGTTGGTTTGAGGCCCCCTGAGGTGATCTGGCGCCTTAAACTGTTCTGGGGTTTCTTGAACTGGTTTAAGGCCCTATGAGCCTATCTGTGGCCCATGGAGCTAGTCTGATGACCTCATCTCTAGGGCCAATGAGCTAGTCTAGTCCCTGGGTGAAGCATGAGCTGCTCTGTGGCCCTGATCTACATCAGGGGCCCCTGAGGTGGTCTTGAATAGACAGATAATAAGAACACAAGGCCAACTTTCATCATCTCGGGCCGGGGTCACTGAGCTAGTCTAGTCCCTGGAGGCATAACTGGGGGGATGGGGAAGCTGCTCTGGAGGCCTCTGATCCACACTTGGGGGCCCCAGAGGTGGTCTTGAATACGCCCCAGAGCTGGTCTTGAATAGGTGGGGAATAAGAACACGATGGAAACGTCCCTTGTAAAACGGAGCTAACGAGGAATAAGGAATCTCTAAAACAGCTTATGATGCCTATAGGCACCCTGGTTATATAAATTGCTTATTATACTGGTGGAGTCTGGGAAGGGATGATAAAAAGGCATGTGCCCCTGAGCTCAGAGCACAGTCCCCTAAACCAGGATTTCTACTAATTAATTTAAATGAAGAACTAGTTTCCACAATTTTCAGCCCTGTCCCACCATCCCCATCCAAACCACCGGCCTGTTCACCTTTTCTTTACTCTTAACTGGGACCGATCCTTGAGAATATGGAAGTTAATAAACGCGTTCAAAAGGTATCTCCCAAATTATTCCGGCAGCACAAATCTTAATCTTCCAAAGTCAGTATGCCACTCCTCGTCCCACGGCGATTGTGGGAGGCAAGGAACTTAATCCGCGTTCGACCAGGGCTCACTCGTCACGACAAAACCAGTGGGCATAACAAATGAATGCTCGTCTACAATATGCCTTAACTTGCGCATGGTAACAGATATCACATGCTCCGCTGATTTCTCTGATGACAAGTACTTGCATGAGTTGGCTGATTTGCCCTTAAATCTATCCAAAACAGTCGTGTTTTGGCTACTTTCAGGATATTTTGGTGATATTTTTCCTTTTTTCGGTTTTAATCGAGTTTTCCTTCTCCGTCAATGATTTATTTGCATTTTTATTGAACCAAAGATGCCCAAAAAATGATATAAACAAAGATATAGCAAGTTTTTTAGGTTACGTTAAAAAGTGCCCTTTTCCCCGGGGTGCCCCTCAAAGTTGGTGTGCCCCCCATACCAAAGCTCTGGCTGCACCCCTGGGCTCAATATTTTGTTTTTAAAAATACTCCTCTAGAAAAGAAATAAATATCAGCCTGTGGATGATGTCACGATCTGGCAACCACTACCATACTTGAAACGCTTCAAGGGCTTCGATTGGCTGATGCTCATCGTGACGTCAGCATATGTTGTCACAGCAGCAGCTCACAACAATGGCCGCCCGGCGACGGGCTGATGCGGGGCTGGTGTCAGGTAGGTTTAAGCTTCTTTCTACGGAAATATCGAGTTCTTAGACAAATGAAATATGGAGCACCGGGTTTTCCGACTTGCTTTACTACTTGGCTATCTCAGTTAAAATCACGTTGTGAAGGTGCCACCTTTCCCTTTAACCGGTATTCACAGCATCGGCCAGAAGTCACCGCACACCTGCATCCGACATCGTCTGCCGGTAGAGACCAAGGCCCTAGAATCCCGTAGAGACCACTTCCCAATTCTGATTGGAGCAGTCCCTTCGGTCGCACCGGAAACTTTAGCTTCCAGGTGGAACCACCGCCGTGCGGACTTGGCGGGATTCGAGGCCGCGTGCGGCTCGGTCAACCCTGGCTCGGTGAAGGCGCAACCCAGGCTATAGCCAAACGCAATTTTAATGCGATATATACGCAATTAAAAAAACAACGGTTCTCTCCGCTGCGAGAAGTTGTATCCCCATGCCTTCAGGCCAACCAAAGCCCACGCCCCTGCCGTGGTGGAGTGCCAGTTGCAGGGCTGTGATTCTAAAAAGAAAGTGGGCTCTTAGAGCTTTTAACAAGCATTCTACAAGACTTAACCTGGTTTCTTTCAAGCGTGCAAGAGCAGCTGCACGCCGCGTAGTTCTAAATGAGGAAAGGAGATGGTGGATGTCTTACGTCAATACAGTTCAGCCCCCCTCCAACAGCAAGCGCAGACCACCGGATGTGACGTCACACGTCATAGCATATAACATTGGAAAATGAAATGATTAAATACCAAAATGTTTCAAACAGATGCCCACAATCGAAAATAAAATGCTTATTAATTCCATTTAAGATAAACTTAATTACCGTGTATTCTCACCAATTCGTAAGCGGGAAGTGCCATTAGCAGCAGTTTAACACACGGCTCAATGGTGAAAGGAATTCCTCCACTCCCAGTCACTCGGGCGTGGAGGGATCCCTCTTGAACGTACCTTTAAGTAAAGGTATCTTGAATACAGTTAACCGTTATACACCCACAACACAAGTATGGTCACACATTTAGAGCATCAAAGGAAAACGCAAAACTAAAACTCCAGTTCTCGAAATCAATGGACACAAAGTTACCGATCCCCGGAAATTTTATATTATTGAGGTTGTTTCCGGAATTTCCTTTTACGAGGAATTTGTTTTCTTTTTCGGTATTACTGGGCCGTATTTTGTGGGCTCCTGCTGTTCAGTAATTGTGGAGATCCTATGCATTATTTTATTTTGCGCGGAGAGCGGTGGTCTGTCACACAGACGGCTGCAGCATTTTTTTAACTGACAAACATCATTCATCACACACTGTCCAATCATCAGACAGATGCAGCATTGTTATGGGATCCCACGGGCGGGTCAATAGCTTACCGAAGAGAGTGCCTCTTCATCCTCTATTTCGCTGCGTTTCATCATCTTGCACGTCCACCTGAAACATTCGGTTGGTGTGAGGTGTCAGAGGGTGATCACCATCTAAGCCAAAATACCTGTTCAAAGTTTCTCGCAGAAAACAGACATTACACATTGGAGCGGACCTCGCGATGTGTGAGCAGATTCCGCATGTACAACCATACTAATGGTGAAGTAAGCGACACATATCTGAAGAAAGGGCTTATGAAAACCTTTTCAGCCCCTAATGCATTTAACTGATTGATTACCAGAGGTACAGCTACTTTAAATATCAATATACAGAATAGTTGCAAAGGTTATTGCCAATAGGCTAATGCTAGTAGTCAGGGGTGTAACTTTTTCAGGAGTGTAACTTTGCACACTTCTAGGGGTGCGCGAGCTCCCCTAATGTTCCAAAAGCACCCCTTAAACTATTCTGCGACATTCTAACAGAGCTTATGCCAGGATTATGTAGCAATCAAATAGAAAGTGTCTGGGAATTCGGAGCTCTGTTGTAGCTATTCATCTGGAGAGATAATTTCGAGCTTAAAAATTTATTTAAGTGATCTGGAAGTCTCATATAACTGCATGAGGGCATCTTTAGACGGCGGGAGTAACTATAATGAGGGAGTAAATGGAAATGAGGTAGCTGCCATTTGCGACAAAAGCCGAAGGAGCGCGTTTTCCAAAATGTTAATTGCCGTGTCGCTGTTGTCTCAGAATCAGCACCATCGAGTGCAGCTAGACTCGTCGTTTCCTTGATCATGTCTTCCAGAAAGAGAAAAACAAGGTTCACTGCTGGAATTCTTCTCCAAAATGGCATGATGCATGCTGCAATTTCTTCCTGAATTCATTTAGGCTGCAGATCAGACCTGCCCATAGCTGATATAGGTGCCAAAGCAGGGTCAAAGAGGCAACATGTGGGAGCTGTGCATCTATTGAAACTTGTTTAGGAGGGGAGGGAAATCAGGACCAATATCTGGGAAACGTAGCTTATGCTTAACCCTCGCCCGTCCGAGAGGAGCATCGATGGTCTCCATCAGGCTTTTTAACAAACACTCCACTGGGGTCCCTGGCATGGCGCACCCTGCTGGAGGGTGGCGTATTTCGCCCCCTCCGTATCTCATTTCCCAGGAAAAGCTAAATAAAAATTACGGACGACGTTGGAAAGCTATTGAAAAGGCGAAGAGAAATTATACGAAGTATTTTTATGTCAGGTCAATATTGAGGTCGGCTTACGTCAAAAGAAGGTTCCATAGGCTTACAACAGGGCAGTGTACGTTTCCCTCTGTATATTTTTATTCAGCGGAGCTAGAGCATCATTTGATTCCTCTCATGGTGGCAATCGAATGATGTATGATATGACTTTGCTAGGTCAAATTGTGAAAATGACCTCGACATCGGGCTAGGTTAGTGTCACAGGGTGACCTGGTATGATCATGTTGACCCCGTGACAGTATAGGTAAGCACAATGCAAGCAAAATGGGAGCTTACCTCTATTCAGTGAGTAGTTATTGGCAAAACAATCACTGTATGCTCCTGTGACCTAAAATGCCATTTGAGAGGTCAGATAGTCAAAAACTCCACTTTACCGCCAAAATCGTGTTATGAATACACGGTTTGAGGATTTTCAGCTTTATCTATCGAGTATTTACTAAAAAGGAGCCCTTTCTATTTTTCACCATAGACTTATAATGGGGTGACCAAATAATAAACCCCACCTTAGGTCAACAATCTCAAAATTCCAAGATAGCAGATTTGTAAACCCTAATGACTTTATCATAGTGTGAAAGTTTGAAACTCATCGGTTGGCTGATGTTCCTTAGGCACCGCTTCAAATTCGTAATTTTAGTTTTTGAAGTCCGGTTGCTTGACCTTGAATAGACCTGACCTTGACTTTGACCTTAACCTGACCTGACCTAAAAAATGTGGTCAGATGCACAAAATTGATCAGGGATAAGGTACTGTAAGTTTCGTTGTTCTGTGTCTCTTCATTTTCGCGCTATCTGGGAAAAAACAAGAGGGGGCGAATTTCGCCCCCAGCGGAGCGCGTGTTAATGCAGTTTTCGACCTCAGTTTGGCTATTAAAGAACAGTCAATAACAGGCTATTAAAGGAAATGTGACACCTTCATAATATGATTTTAACTGAGATAGCCAAGTTGTAAAGCAAGTCAGAAAACCCGGTACTGAAGGTATTATTTGTCTTGGAACTCGAGATTTCCGAAGAAAAAAGCTGAAACCTTCCTGAAATGTACCCCTCGTGTACCCTTAGCAGCATGCCACAGTTGTCATGGCTGTTGGTGTGACGAAATATGCTGACGTCACGGTGCGTATCTGCCAATCGAAGCCCTTGAAGCGTATTGAATATGGTAGTGGTTGCCAGATCATGACATCATCCACAGGCTGATATTTATTTCTTTTCTGAGGTATTTTAAAAACAAAATATACGGGCAGCCAGAGCTTTGGAGCACACCAACAGGCACCCCGGAAAAAGGGCACTTACAACCAAAAACTCATACTTGTTATATCATTTTGGGCATCTTGGTCAATAAAAACAAATAAATCATACGGAAAAAAACGATTAAAACCAATAAAAAAAAATATCACCAAAAACCAAGTATCCAAAACACACTGTTTATAGATTAGGCAAAAGCCAACCAGCAAGTACTGCAGGCAGATATTTATTTATTTCCCTAGAGGAGCATTTTGAAAATCAAAATATTCAGCTTATTGTACATTTTACTGAGAAATCATGGACGCCTCCTTGATTTTCGGCTAAAAGTTCCCCTAATTACACTAAATTCCAACATTTGACCAAGGTGCCACATTCGCTTTAAGGAACAGTCTCCTTAAACCAGGCGCGTCGGAACGTTTTCAAAAAGTGGGAGGGGGCACATCCGGCCACGCGTTCTCAACGCTGACAACAAGAGCTTTATATTAGCCCTTAGATGATTTTTAAAGTGACCAGAAATCACTGTTTTAACTTTATATCTCGCTTATCATACAACGTAAGGCTCATACGAGAACTACCTTGTCTATCACAAATCACGTCGGCACTTCAAGCTACCCTTATTAAATAAGTTTTGAAAGCTTTGCTATTCCAACAAAATGTTACAGCATATATAAGGTTTTAATCGCAGTAAAATGCAAACAATAACACTTAATAGGTAGCCGTTTGTCTGCGTGCTAGTCTTTTAAAAAAGACACTCCTGGTTGCACCACGTTTGCCGCTTTTCGATCTGTGACCTTTGATGAGCAAGAAGCTGAAAGCATAGGCACAGGAACTATTTTGAAGCTGTGAGAAGGGGTCGTCGACGTCGGTGGGGCCAAAGGTGACTCGGCTTATCGCTTGATTTGTTACCGAAAACAAGGTACGGAAACGACTGGAAAATGGTGGGCACTGCCTCCATAGTCCGAAATTTAGGGTTGCAGCCGCTACCACGAATTTTCGGCGTGTCTTAAAGAATATCTTGTCACTGGCGGATCCAGGGGGGGGACATTATGGCCATGTTGCCACTAAACGCTCAAAACCAGGGGGCCAAAATATGTTTGGCTCAAGGGGCAACCACGTGGAGTGCAGATAAAGCAAGAAAGAAGTTATTAAATATGTTTGGACAAAGTTGCAGGGTTGTTACCCCTTTTTAATGTTTTTTATCCCCTAACACTGCCAGTGAAATGTTATGGGTCGGCTAAGAAAAAGCATCCCTGAACATTTTCACAAAATTACAGGGGTGTAACTTTGTGAAATTGTTTAGGGGCACTTTTATGACATTTCCTGCTTTATTTGCACTTCGCACTGTTCCCCCGCGAGCTAAAACATGTTTTGATCCCCTGGTTTGAGCGTTTGGGAGGGGCATGGCCCTTATGCCTCCCTGGATTCGCCAGTGACCAAACATACTTTAAGCCACACGGCCAAAAATCGTGGTGGCGGCTGCAACCCTAACTTTCTGACTATGGGGGCCGTGCCTACCATTTTCCAGCCGTTCCCGTACCTTGTTTTCGGTAACAAATCAAGCGATAAGCCGAGTCACCTTTGGCCCCCACCAACGTCCGCAACCATTCCCCACAACTTCGAAATAGTTCTTGCGCTCATGCTTTATTGACCCTCGCCCCGGTGAGGAGTAGTTGAACACCCTCAGATTATCCGGCGGCACGAAAAAACGGGGGCGTGAAGCGCCGCCGTACTTGGCACATCTTAACCTTGATCAACTTGGCAACTTTTCCCAAATCTTTAAGGTTAGGTCATCTCAGGTTAGGTCACCAATGCAGGTCAAGCGACCTCACCTCCAAAAATTTTTAAGGTGGCATCAGTAAGAAGTGGGTGCATCTATCGGATTGAAACTTTTACCACATAATGGGCCCAACGAGTATTACAAAACTTTCTCCGGTATTTTTAATATCGATGACCTAAGGTCAGATACGGATCATGACCTCTGCATTGGAAATAGATGGGAAAACAGAAATTGGGCTGTATTGGTGCATATAAAGCTGAGAATACCTTTATATGGTCCAAATCGGCACGAATTGGACCGGATAAATTGCATCCTGGGCCCCTTTTCAGGTTCATGTTGCAATTTTTTACTTGTGACCTCTAAGAGGACATCTTGGGCTACTTAAGCAGTTTTCAGACTTAACACGCGCATTGAAAAAAACGAGCGCTGGTGGATAGCTTATAAAATTCATGAACAAACCATATCTGTCACTTTTTGGCTTAGGTTAATATTTAGACCATGACAGGTGAAAAAGGTGGCATTTTGAGTAAAGTTTTTGGGCTCTAGCATCTGACAGATTTGAGTTAGAATAATTTTTTAGGCACTATTCCCTTCCTCTTGTCATGGCGAATCGAATTATGATGATATGACCATACGAGGTCAAAACACAAATGACCTGACCTCAGGTCAGGTCAAGGTCACTTTTTCACCTAGCATAGTCAACATGCATATCAATCGACTCGAAATAGCAGTCCAAGCGCAATGGTATCAAAATAAAAGCAAGCTGTTTCATCATTTTATGCAAAGTTAGTGACCTAAGTTTGAAAACTTCTTAAATATTCCCAGATGACCATTCAGAGGTCACATGCCGAAAAATGCAGCATAGACCTAGGAAGGGGCCAGGATACTAAGGTTTGGATAATATGAAGGTAATATCAGCTGTATCTACACAAATACCCCGGTCTGCGACCTAGGCTAACACCCCACCGGCGCAGGAGAACCGCAAGACAATGTGCTGAACGCAAACCATATTTCCTTCTCAATGTATCCCTCCATTAGCCTGTTGGTCAGTGTTATCATTATTTTCTTTGAAATAACCAATAAATATCCCGCAGTCATCCCGGATTCGAACCGGGCACCCCTGACCACGAGACAGTGCCTCTAACCCCTATACCACTGCGGCACAATCTACCGGCTCCCACTGTCCCTACACCTGTGACCCGTCAGGAGGTCATTGGCCGGTATCACTCTATTAAACCATGCCGTATCGTGGCGCCGGGTGCTGTGTTCGTACAGAAAATGCATGATACAAAGCTGCTTCTAGAAGACGAACCAAACATTATATTGGCCTAGAATCACTTGTATCGGCGACCCAGGACTCTAAGCTAGCTTTATGCCAAGTTGCATCCACTTCCATTTATTATGAGGACTTGAAACCATGCTGAGAAGCAAACGTGTTCAGAGAAATTTAGCTCCTTGAAATACCCTTTCGGACGAATTACTCGAAAGCCGTTGGAGATAAGTGGGTAGTGTAAATGAATGAACTGACTGCAATTAATTTTCCTATTTAACCATGTCAATTGTGAGCTTGTGAATGACATGTGCTCAGAACCCAGAAGCTACAAATAAAAGGTTTTCTACTAAAATTATATTTATACATGTAAAACACCGAATTTTAATATCACGATATCCATCTCCAAATATTATCAGCGGGAAGCAATATTCTTTCATTGTTTGAAATGAAAAGTCAAATCGGCGCATTAGATCGTGAGATATTGAGATTTAAATGAAATGAACAAAAATGCAGTCCTCCGGCAAAATGGCAAAAACTAGGTCAGAATTGTTCGTTTTCCACTGGAAACTATGTCTAAGCACAAGAAAATTGACCTAGCTGCCTCCAGGTGGCTGTCTTTAAACTAACTGAAGTGTGCCTTCTGACATTTCGAGCTTATAAGTCGGCCGTCAAATTTCAATGGCTTTTTTGCTTGTATTAGAAATACTGCGTTTTGGCGTAATAAATATTGTCGGACTAGTTCGAATTTTTTTTTCTTAGGTGGCCCCTGCTGCTTTTTCAAAAGGAGGCAAATTTCAAGTTCGTCGCTTAAGAAACAAAAATGAGAAAAATGCAAAATTGAAAACATTTGTTCAAAAATTTCTCAAAACTATTTTGAATTTAGATTTAGGGGTCTTAGTTTGGGCGTCTAGCGTAAAAGGGCTATCACCTTACACAATTTCAGAACCCTGGCATCATCAGAACCGCCAAGCGGCCAGAATAGAGCCTCTTGAGAAATCTCAATCCGCTTCGCTCCATGGATTTCGTCATGCGGCTCTGACAACCCAATTTCTGTTTTTCCCATGTATTTACAATGGAGGGGCCATGATCCGTACTTGGCCTTACGTCATCTATATGAAAAATCCCGGAATAAATTTTGTAGCACTCGGTGGGCCCATTATGTGGTAATCCTTTCAATCCGATAGATTCACCAATTTTTTACTTATGCCACCTTAAACATTTTTGGAGGTGAGGTCACTTGACCTGCACTGGTGACCTGACCTGAGATAACCCAACCTTCCAATTCTGTGAAAAACCGCAAAATTGATCAGGGATCAATTCATTTTTGATCAGGGATTGATCAGGGATCAAAATTGATCAGGGCGTTGCAAGTACGGTGGCGCTTCGCGCCGCCGTTGTTTCGTGCCGCCGGAAGAACCCGAGAGGGTTGTTCAAACACCCCCACCTGGGTGAGGGTTAATAGCCAAAAATGAGGTCGAAACTGCGTTAAGCTAGAGTCATAATGTAGGCGAATCCTCTCGTTACGGCAAATAAAATTATGTAGGGTATGAACATGCTGTGGCAAAATCTAGGAATGACCTAACCGAAGGTCAGGTCAAGAGCATTATCTGGTCTGGCATAATAGATCTGCATACCGATTGACTCGTAATGATAATCTAAGCGAAATGATACCAAAGTAAAATCTCTATCATCATTTCCTGCCAAGCTGTCCTGCGAACAAAAATTTGTGGGAAAAACGATGGCAGTGGTGGAAAATTCCAAAATAGCTAGTAAAACAATTGGTCAGGTGTAAACCAGAGCCCTAGTTGAACAGGTGGATATTCCTTTAATTCCAAAGTAAATATTTTTAAATCTCCCCAAGCAGCATTTTGACCATACCATGGACAAATTTGGTACAGGTAAATCTACCAACGAAACCCCATGCAGTCTCAAATTTTTAAGGATGGAATTTCCACAAATAAAACTTTTGGGGCTTAACCAACCTCGGGAAAGAACCGGAGCCACCAAACTAACATTTGGGAGGAAATCAACTCTGGGGGCTTCCAGACCAACCTGTGCCCCCCTCCCCCCCCACGACCAGCCAAGGGCCCTGAAACAAAATATGGCCCCCTAACCAACCCAAGGGGGCCAGATCGGCAGGTGAAAAAAAAAGATTTTCAGCAATACCAGTCCAACATTAATTATCTAAGCATACACGTAAGTTTTCTGTCCGGGACAATGCCCTCCTATACGTAACCTATATTATCGGATTTGGAGGCCACTCCTGACCCAATCACGCACCCCACACCACAGGCCCAGAACCTGGTTACATAACAACCCAGACAAACACAAACTTCATCATGCAATAAACTCTTCCAGACTCTAAAATTTCTTTCTTACCGTCAATTCCCCTGCTTCTTTCACATATATACTCACCTTCATATAATAAGCTGCTATCAATGTCAATCGAAGCAACAGCCCCCTTTCGTGTTGTTTCTTCCTTTCGTCTACAATCAGCCAGGCGCGGCGGTTGCACACGTCAGAGCGACACTAATTTAAATTTCTGGTCGCTTTCCGCTTCCGGTCGCATACAACAAATTTCATTTCAAAAATTGCTCTAAATTAATTTCAAATCCTATAGACTAGAGAATTATACAACTAAAACACACCAAGAGGAGACAACAATGTTTGCAATAACGAATAGAAACCGGCCTGCAAAAGCCTAAAGATGCCCTTTATTTACTAGATGAAAGACGGCGATTGGTAGTCCATGCCTTAGACCGCCATACAAAAAGTGCCGATTTAAGGTAACTGGTTCATTCTGTTGCCCAAAAAATCATTTAATAAAATAGAGTTTCAATGTATTCATGTACCGGACACTTCAGTTGAACTAAATACAGCGTATTTATGCCTAGGTGTCGTAGGTGTCGGAGTGGATTTGGGGTCACAGGGCGGGACGCAGCGATGAAGGGCGATATGGATAAAAATTATTTTCTCGAAATAAATGGTCAATTTTCTACCAGACAATGTCAAAAAATACGCGCTTAGAATACAAATAAATAATCTTTAACAACAATAGACCAAAATGGTTTCACTATTCTCGGTACCAAAAATACAAAACAACTTTCAGGACGTAGCCAGAAGTCATTCACGATAAACTGCTTCCAGAAAATCTTCAAAGCGGTCAGCTCATTTTTGCAACACAAGGCTAGGGTGTCTAATTTTCCACTCACCAATTTTTAGTGGTGGAATTAGTGGCGTGTTCACCCATGGAACTCTGGGGCGGGGCACGACGTCTGCCCACCCAGAATTTCGATTCGTTGTCCACAAATCGGTGGATAAAGGATGCCAGGTAAATCTAAAAATATAAATCGCCAGATTTCCAGAAACCAAGAACCAAGACCGATTAATCATCTCTGGTGATTCCTGCTCTCTTTCATGGACGTGGTAGAGGAGGAATACTGGCCTTGTAGTAAGTATTGCTAGTAAAATAAATGTAAGTATTTTAGTGGGAAAATTCACAAAAATACATAAAGTGGTGAAAATACGTTGTCCCCCACCCGGTTTGGGACACGCCTGCGAAGTTGCCTGGGTTTCCTGCGAACCCATATCTGAAAAAGGCTTAAATCGTCACAAATGACCTTACAGTGGTCACAGATCAAACATGTCAAGTTGGACCTTTGGGATGGTGCAATACACTTATATTACGTCTCGCAATTTGCGAGAATAGGAAGTTGTTTTAACCCCTGCCCTGCTGAAGGTGTTTTACTCCCTCGCCCTACCGGAGGATCGATTCGACCCCCAACCAGTTGCAACCGTTTGAAAACTAAGAGAGGTGGAAAGACGCGGTAAAGCACAGCGTGCTGCCCGTGACCTGAACGTTCCGACGGTGTACAAGTTTATTTTACCCCAGGATAAGTATTGACCTTGTGAGGTCCCAAAATGGTGAAATTTTGACACCTTTAGAAAATCCCTTATAATTCGGAAATCAATTGACCTAGAATAAAGCCCAACGTGTCACCCTTTCACTAACAATGCTATGAATATCTCAATTACCATAAATTTCTATATCTCAAAAATAAGGTACTCATGGTCAGTTATCACAAGCACTTACCGTGAATTTTATTTCCAAGCTCTGCATTAACCATACCGTGAGTTACGACGGTACGGCTCCATAGTGACACCTGGTGTCATGTTTTGGAAGTCAAAAGTAGTATAATTAGTGCGAAAACAATATCTTTTTATTATTTTAACTAAAAGAGAATTTCCAAACGTCAAAATTCTATCACACGAATTTATAAATTTCATTTTACTGCGGGTCAAAGTCACCGTTCAAAACTAGGTCACGAGGTCATCAGGCCAGTTTTGCACATACATCAATTCAACCCTCTTGAAACTGAACAAAAATGGCGAGAAGAAAGGAAGGACTGTCGTCTCACGCACAGAAAATCTTAAGCGTAGTGTAGCAGCCAAGCTAGCAGACACAGACATCAAAGGGGCGATCCGTCTTTAAATTTAACATCTAGGGACGAGATCGCTCCCCCACTCTAACAATGTCGTAGAGGCCTTAAAACATCCGTCAGCGCCGGAAGACCTCTGTCTGCCAGCTGCACCTGACAGCAGTGGCAGCGCCTATACAGCAACAGAGGCGGAGGTGGTGGCAGCAATAGCCTCCTTTAATACGGGACCAAGCGCTGGTCTGGACGCGCTAAGACCAGCACATCTCAAATACCTGATGAGCCGTGCCGCTGCAGAGGCTGGTACACGCCTGATCACAACATTAACTGCCCTTACAAACAAGGCTCGAAGAGGTGAAATTCCTCAATTTGCGAGGGAAGCCTTCTTCGGTGCATCCTTAACCGCCCTGAAAAAGCCAGGTAGCGGTATAAGGCCCATCGCCGTGTTGGCCTAAAGCCCATCAGCTCAGCATTAGGTCTTGAGCTCTGCCCCATCCAACTGGGATTCGGAACACCGGGAGGATGTGAGGCAGCCGCCCATGCATCTCGTCTCTACATGGCCAGCATGGAAGATGAAGAGATAATAGTTAAAGTGGACATGAAGGATGCCTTCAACACTCTACGCAGAGATCATTTTCTCCGTGCAGTTCTGGAGCATGCCCCGTCACTTTATCTTCTTCTTTATTAATCATACCATAGGCCCACTCCTATATACTTTGGCCGCACAGAACTCCACTTAGAGACAGGTATCCAACAAGGCGACCCGTGTGGGCCTGCCATCTTCACCCTCACAATACAACCAGCCGCCAGACTTGTCACATCAACATTAAATTGCTGGTACTTGGACGACGGCACGATCGCGGAGATGTAGCCAGCGTCAGCGCTGACCTGGCAATGCTTTTGCCAGCAATGAGCACCATTGGCTTACAAGTAAACGATGAGAAGTGCCAAATAGTCCTTCCAAAAGCCCCATCTGAGAAGGCAGAGTGTTTAACACCGGGAGACATCCTAGCTATTATCCCTGGGTCCTCCATACTAAAGGAAGAAAAGCAAACCGTTCTCGGAGCGCTTATGACTGCAACAGCTACCGATGAAATAATCAGGAAGAAAAGTGGAGAGCTGGAGCTCATGATCCAATGTCTAAAATATACTGACGCCCACACTTCACTTTTTTGCTGAGGAACTGTCTGTGGCTGCCGAAATTGCAGTACATCCTACGGGTCTCGCCTGCTTACCAACTACAGAACAACTGCAGCCTCTCGTAGCCTTATGTCTGCCGTCACTGATATTACCAACACCAAGTTTGAAGAAGCTAACTGGACTCAAGCCGTCCTCCCAACACGCTACGGTGGACTTGGTCTTCGCTGCACAGAATACGTCGCCCTCCCCAGCTTTATTGCATCCATACATGGCTGCCGCCAATTGGTATCGTCTTTGCTTCCTGAACGCTTAGCACAAATATCCGTGCAGGAGTACGGGATAGCCCTAGAAGCATGGGAGCAAAATGCGAACGGGGCAGATGTTCCAGAGGAGAACGCGAGGGGTAGTCAAAAACACTGCAATTGAATCCCTTCCGAGCAAACATTCCAGAAACTTCTCCTCGGTGCAAACCAGTTCACCCGAGCCCGCCTCTTGAGCGCCCGCACCTCTGAAAGCGAGGCCTGGCTGCGCGCTATCCCCTCATCCAGCCTCGGCACGCTCCTTGACGATGCCACACTGCGAATTGCGGTAGCGCTACGCGTTGGCGCAGATGTGTGCATCTTTCACCAATGTCGTTGCGGCTCTACGGCTGACACCAAAGGCTACCACGCCCTCACATGTCGCCTCAGCTCAGGCCGCCTTCCCCGTCATGCAGCCCTCAATGACATCGTAGGACGATCCCCACAGACTGCAGGTCTTCCATCCATCCTGGAACCTCCTGGCCTGGATCGCGGGGATGGTAAAAGGCCAGGCGGTATTACGGTGTTCCCATTATCCCGGGGGAAGAGCCTGGTGTGGGATGCAACTTGTGTCAACACGTACGGCACAACAAATATCGGGCAAGTAGTAACATCAGTAGGAGCCGTGACAGTAGAAGCCGAAGAGAGGAAATGAAAAAATGTGCGGATCTAATGCAACGATTCCAGTTTCATCCAGTTGCATTTGAAACAGGTGGAGCCTGTGGCCTAACCACCAAGGTCTTCATCCATGAGCTAAGTTCTCGCCTCGCAGTTGTCTCTGGTGACCGCCGCAAAACTGAATGGCTGCTCCAACGGTTTTCTTTGGCCATTGTTCGCGGGAACGCTGCTTCAATCATTCTCGCACCGCATTCCGCTGCATTGCCAGGAAAACCAGAGCTCACCAGGCCAGTGCAGGTTCAGGAGAACCAAACGAAGAGTGTACCGAACACGCAGATGCTAACCTGCTCAGGCGTTTCTTGGTCATCTCACAAAACAACAAACATTGGTCTTTTCACAGCAGTTCCAGGAGAGCCAACAGCAACCAAGTGGCCACTGCAAGAAAAACCTGACACCCCCGCGAGCCGACTAGAAAAATGCCGTCTAGTATTCAATGAAATGGCAGGCAGGTCCCCGGGAACAGAAACTGAGCACGCGACGGAAGAGCTTCCGGTGGAAGCAGGCTCCTAGTCGGGACCCGATGGCGGATCCAGAGTTGGCTAGGTACCTCAAGCGGGTGAAGGGACAACAACACACTTTCCACAACGAGAACAATGACGGAGATATGATTCGGGGCTCCTGCAGCCGACATTCAGAGTACGCAGTCTACCAGCAGCAGCCTTCTGCACAGCCGCAGCCTGACTTCCGTCTCCGTGATCCTCTGTCCTCCGGGGCGGCAGCTGAAGCGCGTGAACTACGCCCTAGTCAGTCTCCCCAATGGTGAACGAAAGCCTAAAATATCGTTACTATCATCTAAAAACATGGCAGAACTATATGCTTTCAAAACAATGCCTGCATG
Source organism: Lepas anatifera (assembly GCA_034440635.1). Lineage (NCBI taxonomy): Eukaryota > Metazoa > Arthropoda > Thecostraca > Lepadidae > Lepas > Lepas anatifera. The sequence continues at coordinate 2,412,600 of JAOTON010002140.1, read as the reverse complement.
GAGACCCCCGAAAAAAGGCCGGAGGCTATATCTGCCATGCAAAATTTTGAAATATTTTTGACGCCATGGTTAGATTCTGCATCTCTGAAACCCCTTGACACCAATTTTGGAAAGTATAACAATAGAAGGGTTCTATTTTACTATATTTTTGGTCGATTTATAATGGAATGGCCCACGTGCTACTGTTATTTTTCAAATCCACACCGAAGAACATATTGTCGACGCGACTTAGGTACGTTGCTAGAACTCCTAAAAAATTTTTTCAGAACAAATAAAATGTTTCAAAAATATCGTCATTGTATTTACTGACCGATTTCAAACATTTTGATAAATATATCATTTACCCACTTATCATTGTTTCAATTGGATGGAACAGCTGTAGAAACTTTGCTGCGCAAGTAAAGTATAAAATTTCCGGACGCTATAACTCCCGAACCGTTTCGCCTAGCAGCCTAAAAATGTCCCAGGCGTGTTCTGAGCTATCAATAACCCCATACACAAAGTTTAAGGAAAATCGGAGATGCGAGGGTGTAAGGCCTGTGCTGAAATGTCGTGGAATGTCCCAGCTCTTAATTTTAGTACAAATAGAGACCTGTAGTTTAGCACAATACCCCACTCTTATTAGTATGAACGGCTTGACAGTCATGTACCCTATTACCTCTATTCTCTATTGTCCTCTATTACCCTGCATGTACCTGCCTTGTCCCGTCTCTAAATGATACACCACTTGGCACCACCACACGCAGGGCGATACAGCAAGCTCACCTGGGGTTTGTGCTCCTCGGAAACTAGCGGCGTTTGCTTGCTTCTCTCCTTCTTCAACTCAGCTCGGCGTGGCGCGTTTGTCACCACTCAGGCATTGGCCAGCGCCAGGTGAGCGGTCTCAGTGCGGGGTGACGGTATCGCCGCCCCTCGCTATCGGCGCCGTGAGTCACACCCGCGATAGCGCCAGCGCCGATAGTGCCGCTACACAGCTCCACCTGGTTTCATGCCTTCGGTCATACCGATGTGGCAAATGACAGCTGTGTGTTTAGAGCTGGTTCCAATCACTATCAAGCCAGGGACGGCGGATTCCAGGGGGCAAGCGGTGCAGTTGCACCACTTGATTTTTTTCAAGGGGTGCAAAAGTATCTTTTTGCACCGCTTGTTTTGGCTTGGTCCAGGGACGTGCCCTCTCTCCCGGCCTCGGCTGGCGCCCCCGGCCGGTCAGAGAAAATCAAGCCTAATCACCGCCTACCTGAAGAGGTAGAATCCTCTGTGAGAAAGACATTTTTATATATGAATGGCGCTCCCTGACATCAAAACCGCGTCGTGCACAGCAAAATGCGCCCCCTTGAGTAAAGGCGCCCCTCTGGATAGCATAGGCGTCCTTGGATAGCGTAGGCGCCTCCTGGACAGCCGAGGCGCCTCCGAAGAAGAGAAACGGCGCCCCTGGATATCACATGCGCCCTCTGGTTAGCACAGGCAGTGACGGATCCAAGGGGGCCAGGGGCCCGGCCCCCCCTTAGCTCCGAAGCGCCTCAGCACAGCTTAGCTCATATCGGGCGCCGAAGGCGCCCGATATGAGCGGCGCGCCTGTACCCATTTCGTGCGCCAAGGTGGTAGATACCACTTATTCCACTTGAATTACAACATAGTCCTTAAAACCATGGCAAAGCGCCCCTGCCCAAACACTAGACGCCTTTACTGGTCTTTTGCGCCCCAGTAAAATGTTGAAGATGAAATTTAGAAAGCTAACAAAAGCGCCCCGACAAAGAAAATGCGCCACTGGATAGCAGGATTGCGCCATGGGGAACTAATGCACCCCTGAGAAGCCTAGGCGCCCCCTGGATAAAGCGCCCCTGGGTAGCCTAGGCGCCCCCTGGATGAAGCGCCCTACGGATATCATGTACGCCCTTGGCTTGGAAAGGCGCCCCTGGGCAGCAAAGGCAAATCTTGGTAACATAGGTGCCCTGGACAGCGTAAGCGTCCCTTAGATAGAAGTAGGCGCTTTAGGAAAATAAAATGCTCACCTTGGGTGGAAAAAGGCGCCCTTTGATAGCCTAGGCGCTCACTGGAAAAAGCGCCCTACGGATGTCATATGCACCCTTGGATAGCAAAGGCGCCCCTGGACAGCAAAGACAACCCTGGATAACACAAGTGCTGTGGACAGCAAAGGCGCCCCTGGGTAGCAAAGGCGCCCCTAGGAAGGCAAACCTTCGATAGAAAAGCCGCCTTTGGATAGCCTAGGCGCCCCCTGGATGAAGCACCCTACGGATAAAATGTGCGCCCTTGGCTAGGAAAGGCGCCCCTGGGCAGCAAAGGCAAATCTTGGTAACATAGGTGCCCTGGACAGCATAAGCGCCCCTTAGATAGAAATAGGCGCCTTAGGAAAATAAAATGCTCACCTTGGGTAGAAGGAGGCGCCCTTTGATAGCCTAGGCACCCACTGGAAAAGCGCCCTACGGATGTCATATGCTCCCTTGGATAGCAAAGGCGCCCCTGGACAGCAAAGACAACCCTGGATAACATAAGTTCTGTGGACAGCAAAGGCGCCCCTGGGTAGCAAAGGCGCCCCTAGGAAGGCAAACCTTCGATAGAAAAGCCGCCTTTGGATAGCCTAGGCGCCCCCTGGATGAAGCACCCTACGGATAAAATATGCGCCCTTGGCTAGAAAGGCGCCCCTGGGCAGGAAAGGCGCCCCTGGGCAGAAAGGCAAATCTTGGTAACATAGGTGCCCTGGACAGCATAAGCACCCCTTAGACAGAAATAGGCGCTTTAGGAAAATAAAATGCTCACCTTGGGTAGAAAAAGGCGCCCTTTGATAGCCTAGGTGTCCACTGGAAAAAGCGCCCTACAGATGTCATATGCACCCTTGGATAGCAAAGGCGCCCCTGGACAGCAAAGACAACCCTGGATAACACAAGTGCTGTGGACAGCAAAGGCGCCCCTGGGTAGCAAAGGCGCCCCTAGGAAGGCACACCTTCGATAGAAAAACCGTCTTTGGATAGCCTAGGCGCCCCCTGGATAAACTAGGTGCCCGAGAAGGAAAACGAGCGCCTCACTGGGAAGTACAGGCTCCCTCTGTATAACATAGATGTCCCTTATCCACTTTCAGCTGCCCTGGATTGGAGCAGCGCCCTTCAGAAACAAAGGCGCCGCTGGACAAAAGGCGTCTCTGTATATCAAGGGCACTCCTAGATAATATATGCACCCCTTACTTAGAAATAGGCACTTCAGGGAAAGTGAAAGGTGGCCTATGGTTGGGACGGCGCCCTTGGACAGCCTAGGCGCCCTTTGCACAAAGCGCCCTACAGATATCATATGCGCCCTTGGATAGCAAAGGCGCCTCTGGACAGCAAAGTTAACCCTTCTTGAAATAGATGATCTGGACAGCATAGGCGGCCATGGATAAACTAGGCGCCTGAGAAAGAAACCAAGCGCCTCACCTGAGAGTACAGGCGCCCCCAGGATATCATAGGTGTCCCTTTCCATCTTCAGCTGCCCTACTTTCTATGGTTTGGCACACCTGTCCGACAGTCGCGCGCTCTGTTACAGGGCTCGAGCGGTCAATTTGAGCATGGACTGCCTTTAACCACATTTCATTAACCTATAACTGAAGGCTTAGTGCTCCATCGCTGCAACCGGGTGCCTTTTTCAGTATGTGCGCCCCACTTCCGAGAACGCTACCCTCACCAACCAGCGGTCCTCCCCGCTCAGCAGATGAGCGCCTCTTTCTGATAACTAGGCTTTTATTTCAGTGTTCGAGCGCCTTATTTCAGAACTTTTATTCTCCATCTATTTTGGGCTCCTCCTGGATTGCAGAGGCACTCCCTCAAGTGCAAAGGCGCCCCTGGATAGAAAAGTGCGCCCCATGTTTGCAAAGGCGCTCCAAGATAGCATATGCGCCCACACCTCCTCGGCATCACAAAGCTGGCCATCAAGTACCAACATTGCACTTGCAGTCAGGCTGGAACTCCGCATTTTAGCCATCGAAATATAGCTGGGCGTATTCATTGTGATCAGCCTTTACCTAGATCAATCTCTAATGATGGAAGGAATAGATCAGTAATAACCTACATAAATGTTCCAATTTTCGTCATTAAATAAGCAAATACAAGTTGATTAGGCATAGGGAAGTGAGGCTATTTGGTATGAAATCATTGTCTGTAGTTTTCTAAGCAGTTCTTAATTTTGTAAATGTAGGGTAGAGTGGGGTGAGACGCATACGTTAAGGAGAATGTGTCTGTACCAATCCTGCGAGGATGGAATTGCCTCATGTTTTCTTCGTTAAGTTCTGTGATCTTCTGTCTACACTCGGATAGAAATTTGGGACTCCAACACTATGCAAGTGTGCGAAATTTGTTTTTTCTTAAGGTGTTTTACCCCGATAGCGGGGTAAAACGCCCTAGCCCCGGCAAAACACCGTCATATAACACCCAGCGCATACTGTATCTCGTTACATGAACAAGTGGGAACATTGTTGTGATTACGCTTTACGATAATGTTGTGACAAAGTGGGCAAGTTATTCGAGGCATTAAAGCCCGACACAGCAAAAATAAGCAGATAGGCTTTTTACCTATTAACGGAAAACGCAAAAGCAATTTAAGATAGAGCCCCAACATATTTTAGGGGTGCAAAGCACCTTAAAGCGCCTCCGGTTCATTCTGCCTGCAAGTGGTTCTTCTTCGGTATGTCTTCCCATATTCTGGAACAGGATATCAAGGTAGGATGAGGATGGGTATGTATAATCTGGAAAATTTATGTAACGACGATAATGGTTCGGGATCGCTATATGCAAACAGTGCTTCGAGCAGATCCATGACGAAAGTAGGTATTTAATACATCGGCGGATCCAGGAGCAACTTTTGTAGGGGCCAAACCAACCTTTGGGGGTAAATCAAGAAGAAATCTCGAAAACGTAGCATTAAAAAAACGGCCAAAATTTGGCCTTGAGGGGAAAATATACTTTTTAGGGTTTGGTGGGGACCACGGCCCCTTTAGCCCCCTTTGGTTCCGTTAGTGATTTAAGACCACCCCTCAAGATGACCAAATGAGAGCAAACGCGAAAACTTTTCTGTGTGCTATAGGAACTAATATTTGAAACTCAAGGTCTTCTGTTACGGTGATTTTTCTAACCCAACATACTTTGCCATCACGACCAGTAGTGGTCGGATGGTGAAATAGCGATAGCAGTCCTACCTCCATGTCCTACATATCCAAAGGACACACTTATCCATTGGGGTAAAATGCCTACCAAATATTGGGGCAAGGCGCCTGGGGCATCTTACCCCGCACTACACATGGGCGTCTTACCCACGCAGCAACGGCAGCGTTGCAACAAATATTACTCAATTCTGCGGCGTTTCTATGCCGCATAGTGGCTGTCAAAATGCCGCACAAACTAGCTGTTTGACCTCACAAATTGCCGTGAGTGCGTCTAAAACGCATACAGTACAATCGCAACTTTAAGATAGCTTGTTTTTATATCCGGAGGGGCAAAAAACAACAAATGGTTGCTGAAAATTACTGGAGCAGACCGTCCAATCACGCTCAGGACCCGATCAGAAAGACCGCTACCAGAAAAAATACTAGATGGAGGGTCCAGATCCCACATCAGCCTGTAGACGGTAGTAGGCGTCTTACCCAGGTGGGCGCGTTACCCCACTCTACCCTAATGAAAAGGGCCTAAACATCTGTAAATATAAAAAAACGCGCTCGTGGTAAAAATGATTGAAATCCTAAAAAAAAGCTTAAAAATGTATTTCGTGTTGGAAAAGGGTCTAGGTAAAAAACTAAAAATGTTTTTTTGGCGTTTTACTATGATTTATTACATCATAATAGGTACAGCTCGAAATCATAGGAAAACAAATTAATTTCTCAATTTTCCATATATTGACATCCTTGTGTGCATGCATGCCTTATTACACTAAACGAGCTATCTAAAAATTTTAAAATTATAGGCCCCGTGGACTGGGGCCCCCCTTGAGGTGGGCCCCCTCTAAGGTTGCCCCCCCACTTTTCAAACCGTTCCTACGCCCCTGCATTAGAGCTATTGAGATCTAGCAAAAATAATTTGATAGGAAAATGCCAGAGATTTCTCTGCTATGTGGAACATAATGGCCTTCCGCCAGTGGTTTGACCTCCAGAGGGTACCTCGTGACTTAATATGACCGGAGGTCTCGAAAGGTAAGAAAGTGACTGTGTTGTATATCAAATGAAAACTGGTGACGAGACATACATGATGACCTTTGATTCAGTGTTGTAGCTTAATTAGGTCAAACAAATTTCGTCAAAATGCTGTTTTTGACCTCTGGTGACCTCTGATGATCTCAGATAGGTCAAAGGGCAATATCGCCCCTGGGATCCATGAAATGGTGTCCAAGAACGCTTGTCTGAGCAAATTGAGCATCCACGATTATTTTGTGACTTTTAGCTCATAAGACAGCTTTTCCCATGTTTTTTTCTATGGAAGAGGTTACCTGGTGACCTGACCTCAGGTCACCAAATCGAAGAATCCCGAAGATAAGTTTTGTAGACTCCGGAGGGGTCATTAAGTGTCGAAAGTTTTAAATCGATCGGCTTAGAAATGTAGCTATGGTAGAGCTCAAAAGTTGAAGTGAGGTAACTTTGGTTGACCTCACCTGGTGACCTGCCCTAGGGTGACCCGGGGTAATAAATTTCAGGGATGATGGGAAAATAATGGGGTAAGAGGTAGAACCCTCAACCACGGTGCTACCCCTCGTTGTTTGCCTGTTGTTTTGAAAAAAAAACCTTAGGGGCCATCGATTTCATTAGTCTAGGTGGGGCGAGGGTTAAGGAATATTTTTGGAATTTGAGGCTTTGTGTCGCGTTCCCCCGGACGTAGCTTGAATTTACAACATGTTATGACCTCAGTTCAGCTTGTATAGCCTTTGTTAATCTCTTGTGGTATTTTCAAATGTGTTTAAACTTGACCTATGGTAATCTCTTGAATTTTGCTCAGCATACTCATTATTTTAGCTCTTTTATGATTAATAAGTTTTAGGCACTAAAAACAAAATCATTGGTGATATTTAGTGGTACATTGCATTGCATGGGACTGGTTCAGAGCTCAAGAGCACTCCTTAGAAGTGAAAGTAACTAGTTCAGAGTCCGCATCATTTAAATGGACTATTCACAGGCCATTCTGAATCATTTACGCCAATTTAGTGAGTTTCTAATCATCTGTCACTGCTTACACCCCCTTCAAGGTCAAATTAGTTCAAAGGTTGAAAAACGTCAAGTCCGTTTTGGAAGAAAAACGTCTTGTTCAGTGTCATTTTCATACAAATTGACTATTCATAAGAAATTTTGCATCAGTTACGCCAAGTGCCTGCTTCATCATCTGTTATTGCTTACACCCCCTTCAAGGTCAAATAAGGTCAAATTTCGAAAAAGGTCATGTCCATGTAATATGCAAACCAACTAGTTTAGTGTCCATATCATTCAAATTGACTATTCATTAACCATTCTGTATCATTTACTCCAAGTAAGTTTGCTACTTCAATTGCTATTGCTTACCCCTCTTTCAAGGTAAAAAGGTCACAGGTCGAATAAGGTCAAGCCCTTATTGGACGCAAGTCAAATAATTCGGTGTTTAGAAATAATTCTCATTTAGAAATACCGAATTCAAACACGCATCTAGTCGATATTCGACCCAGAGTTATCACTGAGGTCACGCAAGGTCAAATAAAGGTCATTGAATGTTAAAAAAGGTCATAGAAGGTCTAACCTGGTAAAAATGAGCCTCGAAGGCTGAAAGAAAATATCGTGGGACAGTTCATGAGCAAATGATGGAAAATAACGATAAGAGTCTCGAGCATTCACGTGAAAACGTGTACAGGCGCCCAAATGACGCCAACATGCCTCCACTCTTGAGGTCATAACTCCGTGACCTTGAAGGGTAGGAACAATTCATTGCAAGATGTCCCCAATGAATGCGTCAGAGGCTATACAACATTTCAAGACTCTAACTTAAGAAGCTCGTTTTCAATGCTTGGAAAACCTGAGGGGGTTGAAACCCCCCTGTACGTGTAAGAGTTAAAACCCCTATGGCATTGACGGGAAAGAAATTGGTCCATCGCTACCCTCTTAAATTCGAACGTTCCGTCGTCATTGGCATTAACCGTACCGTGAGTTACTACGGTGTACAGCTCCATAGTGACACCTAGTGTTATGTTTCGGAAGTAAGAAGTAGTTATTTAGTGCGAAAGCCATGCTTTTTATTACTTTAACGAAAAGAGTATTTCCAAAGGTAAAAATCCTAATACACGAATTTATAAATTTCACTGTACTGCGGGTCAAGGTCACCGCTCAAAAACTAGGTCACGAGGTCATGACGTCAATTTTGCAGAAATATAAAAATCGAAGATAGGCAAATTGAAATATGCTAAATGGTGAACAAAAATGTAAAATATCGTTACAATCATTAAAAAAATGGCAGAACTATTGGCTTTCAAAACAATGCCTACATGATGACCCCGAAAAATGCCGGAGGCTATATCTGCCATGCCAAATTTTCAAATAATTTTTTTGACGGCATGGTTAGATTCTACACCTTTGAAACCCCCTTGACACCAGTTTTGGAGAAAATAAAAAATAGAAGGGTTTTATTTTACGAAATTTTTGGTCGATTTATGGTGGAATGACCCAGGTTCATGTTGCAATTTTTGACTTGTAACCTCTGAGAGGTCATCTGGGGCTAGTTAAGCAGTTTTCAGGCTTAGGTCAATAACTTTGGATGAAATAATGATACAGCTTTTATTTTGATATAATTGCGTTCGGGTTGCTATTGCGAGTCGATTGATATGCATATAGACATTGCTAGGTTAAAGAGGGACCTTGACCTTACCTGAGGTCAGGTCATTTTTGTGTTTTGACCTAGTATGGTCAGGTAATACATAATTAGATTCGCCGTGACGAGATGAAGCGAATGGGGCCTAAAAAGGATTCTAGGTCAACTGTGCCAGACGGTGGAGTCCCAAAACACTACTAAAAATGCCACTTTCTTTGACCTTCCATGGCTGCAATATTGATCTGAGCCAAAAAGTGACTGATATAGTTTCCTCACAAATTTTTGTGAGCTATCCACCAGCTTCCGCGTTTTTCGCTATCCTGCCCGCATAGGGGCCGAGTTCGACGGGGTGTTCAAACACCCCCACTTGGGCGAAGGTAGCTTGAAGGCTCACCGGGGCGCGGGTTAAAGCAATGGCTGTCGTTGGTTGAGAGGAAACGGCTGTGTGATTTGGGTCAAGCAAGGACAGGTTTTTGCTGCACCCGAGAAATAGACTCTACAAAGATTATCGGGCTGGAAATGTTGAAAATTTTTGTAGACAGGATTAAGTCCATTGATCTTGAAAACATGACCGATAATCGTCGCCACCGACGAAACAGTGATGGAGCCAGTGAATCTTCAAACCTCCTGTAGATAAGATAATGTCCCTTCTAAAAACAAAATCTCGTCAGGTTCAGGCTCCCTGTGATATTTGCAAAATACTGCCCACACAATTTCCGATTTTTCTCAATGTTTCTTAAATCGGGATGTTTAATGAAAATTGTGGGCCTGCAACTACCATGGGCCGATCCAGGATCGCCGATGGGAGTCACCTTGCCGGGCGGGGGGGAAGGTGGGACGCTATCCGTACCAAGTGGGTGCCACTTTTGGCCGGCAAAACAGTTCACGTGGTGCCAAGTCCTATGGCGGGGCGCCGATTTTTGCATCCTGGGGGGAGGGGGGTGGGATGTGACAGTTCAGGGGGCGCCATCGTCCCTTCAGAGGAGTGCTGCGATCATTTTAGGGTCGCCGAGGGTCGATGGGGGACCTGCATCCCTTTCCCTCCTGGATCTGCCTATAGCTCCCACCGCCCATCTTCTGACGCTTATCTAAAAATATGTTTTTACTGGAACCTGCAAACAAAGTTATATCACTGGTTCAGCCGTTTTACCAGCTTCCTCTAAATAAACGGACAGGTGATGAGAGCCCCGGCACCCAGTGACAGCTAACGTGTTTCGCAACCCAAGCACAAGGACGGATCCAGGATGGAAAAGCTATTGCAGGAGGAAAAAGCGGACCAGGAGGGTAAATTTATTTAGCCCCCCCGCAACAAAAGAGATTCTGATGTTTTTCCCGCCTGTGACCATCTTATTGGATGTTGACCCCTCCTCAAAAAGTGACTCGTGGTACTGCCACTGCACTGCTCCAGGTCAGTGACGCCAGACGTTCAGCACACAGCAACACAGTGGGAGCAGTTGCAGTACGAGTGCCCCTCAGACACGACGAGATTTGTGAAAGGGATGAATGAGCTGGCGCGGTGCCAGCCGTCCATTCATATGTGAGGTCACGTGGTCCAGGTATGACGAGAGGGTCAGGGATTATCAGAGGCGGTGGCAAGTCAGCCGAAGACTACCCCGTCAGAATGCAGCAAAATCTGTAATTGTATAATATTTTCTTACCCAGCTGTCAGATTAGGAAATAATGGTGACCACTGGAAAGCTCTTGAAAAAATACACATCATGAATCCGTTGGTAATGGTAGAGGCACCATAGGTTGCGAGATATCCTGCCTAAACCGGTCGAGCCAAGCAGTAACAGTGGGTCGAGCCTAGTCATGGCAATTTCGATTGCGGGGAGGGGGACTGTACGTAAAGTTAGCACACGTTCACCACAGATTCGGCACAGATTCAGCCCACATTCATATTCAGTACAAACTTAGATTACTACACTTAAAGCTATATCCTAGCTCACCAAGAGAGCTGATCACATCCAAACTGATATCAGACGAAGATATCTATGCCCCAAAGATATCTAAGACAAATATTTACGGAAAAACATCCCTTGGGGCGCCTCAGGGCCCGTTTGAAAATTTTGGTGAATAGGACGGACCCCTTCGATACTCTTGAAAATCGGCATGCGTGATGCTTATGTCCATTGGAGAAATCTGGCTGAAAAAAACCATATGGGGCATTGATAAATAAGGGGCCTCCGGGGGCCTCAAAGCCTAAGAATAGTACTTGTGGGCACCAGTTTACGAAAACTTGGGATTTTTTTCTTCATCATCAGAAAGGGCTGCATTTTCCAAAAACAGTGCAAATTTTTAGGGTGGCACAGGGCCCCTAGTTTGAAAATTTTGGGAATAGGGCGGACCCCTAAAACGGCATGGTGCTTATGTCCAGTGGAGAATTAAAAAACAATTGCCTTTGAAAAGTTTTTTCTTACATAAAGCTTCCATAGGGGCTCAGGACCCTTTGAAAATGTTGGCGAATAAGGCGAACCCCTTCGATTTTCTTGAAAATCGGCATGCGTGATGCTTATGTCTATTGGAGAAATCTGGCTGAAGAAACCCTGTATGGTGTCCTCAGCCAGATCATTTACAACACTTTCACGCGATTTCCAGATTTGTAGCTTGGGTCATAGGCGTGATGTACGGAGGTAGTTTATGTCTGATATGATTTGAGTTAGGTTACTTTTGGCTTAGTATCTGCATCTGTCTATTGTAATAGTATTTCGTGCAAACGTAATTAATACTAATTTTTAATTCAGCAATCACCCTCGACATCAATCAACGCTCCAGAATCTGACCTTGAACCGGTCGACCCATACCACAATGCTATTGTCAGTTAAAAAGTTTGACTGGCCGGATGTGCTTCCGTACCTATTTTGTAAATATGAAGACAAAACGCTATGTTGAAAAATGGTCTCATACCAGCTTGTACCCAATTGCTTAAAATCATTTTGTATTATCATAACGTAAACATTTTTACAAGTTAGGTTTCTGGACTACAAAAATTAATGAGGTAGGGCATGGAGTACTGAGATAGTAAGCGTCATCTTTGAGCAAAATAAGAACAGTCAAAACCATTGATGAGTTGGACCCGATGGTCTAGAATTTAGAGGGAAATCAACATGTGAAAACGTTTTTTGCACTTTACCTTATTGTGTGTGTGGGACAAATCTATGAATAATCATATATATCCGAAAAACAATTGGATACAACGTCACAAATATTTAAAAGCCATGAAAAACTCTTCCAAGGGCTACTTTACCCCTGCAGCAAATGTTAAAGCGCATGGAATGTTTAGGATTTCGATCTAACGAATACTGGAGGTGGCCCTCGGATGATTTCCAGCCTAAGAGCCGGAAAACTTTATTGGATATTTTTGTGAGAATTGATGCGCGTGTCGTTTGGTGGCACTCTTGACCCACCCTGGTGGGCCTCCGAGCCACCTTTCGCCCCGGTGGGAGGGGTTTCAAACAATCTCCCTCGAATTTGGCACCTATGCGGGATAACGAATAGAAGTGAACGATTTTTGGACAGCGCATAAAAAGTCATTACGAGACTACATTGGTCCCTTTTGGGTACAGGTAAAGATTAAGGTCATTACAGGTAAAAAAGGTGGCATGTTTGATAATAGTTTCTTGGCTCTAGTACCTGTCAGTGTTGGATTAGAATCATTTTTAGGCACATTTCGCGTCTTCTTGTTGCGGTAAATTGAATAATGTATAATATGATTATACTAGGTCAAAACATAAATATGAACCGGCCTATGGTCAGGTAAAGGTCACTATCTAACCTAGCATAGTTAAAATGAATATTAATCAACCTGCAAAAACAATTCAAAAGTAATGGTATCAACATAAAGGCTTTATCACAATTTCCTGCAGACTTATTCCCCAAAGTTCTAAAAGAAAGTGGGTTAAAATGACCTCCCAAAGATCACAGGTCAAAAATTGCAGCATGAAGATATAAAGGGTCTAGGATAAAATAATTTGGAGGATACGAAATTATTCCAAGTAGTATCTACAAAAACAGAAAAGTTTTCGTCCAATTTCCGTTTCCCCAGATATTTCCGAAGGAGAGGTCATGTCCCGTACCTGAGCCTAGGTCATCTATGAAAAAGTACTGCAATATATTTCATAGTACTCGGTTGGTCCTTTGTGTGGTATGAGTTTATTTTTGATAGATTCACGCTTTTCTTACTTTTGCCACCTTCATCATTTCTGGAAGTGAGATCACTCATACTGCACTGGGGTTTGAAGCCCTCGGGGGCCTCCTTGTTTATCAATGCCCCATAGGGTTTCTTCAGCCAGATTTCTCCAATGGACATAAGCATCACGCATGCCGATTTTCAAGAAAATCCAAGGGGTCCGCCCTATTCGCCAAAATTTTCAAAAGGGCCTGAGGGCCCTATGGGCCCACCCTAAAAATTGCACTGTTTTTGGAAAATATAGCCCTTCTGATGGTGAAGAAAAATCCCAAGTTTCGTAAACTGGTGCCCACAAGTACTATCATAGCTTGAGGCCCCGAGGCCCCTTATTTATCAATGACCCATTTGTTCAGCCAGATTTCTCCAATGGACATAAGCATCACGCATGCCGATTTTCAAGAAAATCGAAGGGGTCCGCCCTATTCGCCAAAATTTTCAAAAGCCCTGAAGGGCCCCTATGGGCCCCACCCTAAAAAATATTTTTCACTGTTTTTGGAAAATGCAGCCCTTTCTGATGGTGAAGAAAAAATCCCAAGTTTTCGTAAACTTGTGCTCACAAGTACTATTATTAGGCTTTGAGGCCCCCGGAGGCCCCTTATTTATCAATGCCCCATATGGTTTGTTCAGCCAGATTTCTCCAATGGACATAAGCATCACGCATGCCGATTTTCAAGAAAATCAAAGGGGTCCGCCCTATTCGCCAAAATTTTCAAAAGGGCCCTGAGGGGCCCCTATGGGCCCACCCTAAAAAATTGCACTGTTTTTGGAAAATGCAGCCCTTTCTGAGGGTGAAGAAAAAAGCCAAGTTTTCGTAAACTGGTGCCCACAAGTACTATCATTAGGCTTTGAGGCCCCCGGAGGCCCCTTATTTATCAATGCCCCATATGGTTTCTTCAGCCAGATTTCTCCAATGGACATAAGCATCATGCATGCCGATTTTCAAGAAAATCGAAGGGGTCCGCCCTGTTCGCCAAAATTTTCAAAAGGGCCCTGAGGGGCCCCTATGGGACTTACCCTAAAAAATTTGTTTGCACTGTTTTTGGAAAATGCAGCCTTTTCTGATGGTGAAGAAAAAATCCCAAGTTTTCGTAAACTGGTGCCCACAAGTACTATTATTAGGCTTTGAGGCCCCCGGAGGCCCCTTATTTATCAATGCCCCATATGGTTTTTTTCAGCCAGATTTCTCCAATAGACATAAGCATCACGCATGCCGATTTTCAAGAAAATCGAAGGGGTCCGCCCTATTCACCAAAATTTTCAAACCGGCCCTGAGGGGCCCCAAGGGATATTTTCTGTAAATATTTGTCTTAGATATCTTTGGGGTATAGATATCTTCGTCTGATATCAGTTTGGATGTGATCAGCTCTCTTGGTGAGCTAGGATATAGCTTTAAAGGGAATGTGACACCTTCACAACGTGATTTTAACTGAGATAGCCAAGTTGTAAAGCAGGTCGGAAAACCCGGTACTTCATATTTCATTTGTCTTGCAACTCGATATTTCCATAGAAAAAAGCTAAAACCTACCTGACACCAGCCCCCCTCAGCCCCCCGTCGCCGGCAGCCATTGTTGTGAGCTACTGGTGTGACGACATATGCTGACCTCACGATGAGCATCAGCCAATCGAAGCGCTTGAAGCGTTTCAAGTATGGTAGTGGTTGCTAGATCGTGACATCATCCACAGTCTGATATTTATTTCTTTTTCTAGAGGAGTATTTTTAAAAACCAAATATTGAGCTTATTGTACATTTTTCAGAGAAATCATGAGTGGTTCCATTATTTTTGACTAAAAGTACGCCTAATTACACTAATTTCCAGGATTCGACCAAGGTGCCACATTCCCTTTAAGTGTCGTGATCTAAGATTGTACTGAATATGAATGTGGGCTGAATCTGTGCCGAATCTGTGCTGAACGTGTGCTAACTTTACGTACATGCCCTGATTGTTGGATAATTGGTATTTGAATATTGGAGGCCCCTTTAGGGCCCCTCTTAATCAATGCAACGGGCATGTTCTTCAGCCAGATTTTTCCTTCTGGTATGAAGGTGCTATATACCAATTTTGAAGAAAATCGAAGAAGTCCGCCCTATTCGCCAAAATTTTCAAAGTGCCCTAGTGGGGCCCCTAATGGGCCCCATGACTAAAATGATGGTTGGATTATCTTTGGGAAAACGAGCCCTTTCATATGATAAGCATCATTATGCGAATTTTTTGTATTGATTGGTGGATAATTGGTTTTTGAAAATTCGAGGCCCCTTTAGGGCCTCTCTTAATCAATGCAACGGGCATGTTCTTCAGCCAGATTTATCCTTCTGGTATGAAGGTGCTATATACAAATTTTGAAGAAAATCGAAGTAGTCCGCCCTATTCGCCAAAATTTTCAAAGTGCCCTAGTGGGGCCCCTATGGGCCCCATGACTAAAATGATGGTTGGATTATCTTTGGGAAAACGAGCCCTTTCATATGATAGGTATCATGATATGCGTATTGTCCTTTTTTAAAAATATTTTTGCGTTCCGTTCCCGGAACATTTTTGTGTTAGTAGCTTAGTCTCATTAATACAGCGCACTCACACTATGTACAGAGCGGACGTTTCCATTTGCCGGCACCCTTACGGGACAGCGGCACCGCACTCGGCGGGCCATAGGCTGCTCCGGTCTCCCCAAGCCGCAGCGCTCGGCACAGGCCGAGCCCTCACATGAGGGCCGCGGGCGGGAGACCAGACCGGTGGATCACTTTAAAGGCCGATCAGGCCCGTGCACCCACACACAGGGACGCCGGCTGGCACGGCGTTGATTCCCTGCTGCGGCGCGCACTCCCCAGTGTACCGCTATTTCCTGGTAGGAGGCGGCCGCGGAAAAGGCTGCCACAGGTCAGCCTTGATCCAGGGGCCTTCCACACCCAAGCGTGGCGCCTTTGCCAGCTGCGCCACGGGGGTGGCATATGGTATTGTCCTATTGATTGGTGGATAACTGGTTTTTGAAAATTTGAGGCCCCTTTTAGGGCCCTCTCTTAATCAATGCAACGGGCATGTTCTTCAGCCAGATTTATCCTTCTGGTATGAAGGTGCTATATACCAATTTTGAAGAAAATCGAAGTAGTCCGCCCTATTCACCAACATTTTCAAAGTGCCCTAGTGGGGCCCCTATGGGCCCCATGACTAAAATGATGGTAGGATTAACTTTGGGAAAACGAGCCCTTTCATATGATAGGTATCATTATATGAATTTTTTGTATTGATTGGTGGATAAATGGTTTTGGAAAATTCGAGGCCCTTTTAGGGCCCCTATTTATCAATGCAACGGGCATGTCCTTCAGCCAGATTTTTCCTTCTGGTATGAAGGTGCTATATACCAATTTTGAAGAAAATCGAAGTCGTCCGCCCTATTCGCCAAAATTTTCAAAGTGCTCTAGTGGGGCCCCTATGGGCCCCATGACTAAAATGATGGTTGGTTTATCTTTGGGAAGCAAGCCCTTTCATATAATATGCATCATGATATGATTTTTTGGTATTGATTGGTCGATAATTGGTTTTTGAATATTCGAGGCCCCTTTAGGGCCCCTCTTAATCAATGCATCGGGCATGTTTAAGAGTGGACTGAATGCGAATCTGTGCTGAACCTGTGCTGAATCTGTGCTAACTTCCGCTACATAACTTGGAGCAGGTTTGAGATGAGCTTGGACGAGCTTGGAGGAAGTTGGAGGAGGCGCTGAACCGGGCGGGAGGAAGTTGGAGAAGCTTTGAGGAGGTTGGAGCAGGTTTGAGGAGGCGCTGGAACAGGCCCATGGTGTTTTCCAATCTCGCATTGACGCAAATAAAAACCTTTAAATTAATAAATGTTGTTTTAAATAACTCCAGGTTGTAACAAAATCCTTTAAAACGTCAAAATTTTCTTTGGAAACATGACATAACCTAACCGTACCTAACCAAGTTTTGATTTAGCGACGTTGCCTGCGGCGCCGAGCTTTCGCCTCCGGCGGCCTCAGCTTTGCCGGCTAACGCCGGCAAAGGCCGGGCCTTCGGAGGACTCAAGTCCGTTCGCTTCGCTCATGCGCTCGCTTCGCTCGCGTACTGTCCTGATTAGCGAAAGCTTTGAACCACACTGCGTTGGAAATATACGGATTTTCCTTCAGTGCCGGTCAGGTCAAAGGTCAGTCGAAGGTTGAGGTTACCTCCCTGCGGGAAATCTGCTGAATCATGAACACTTTGTTGGAGTATTTATCAGTATTCTGGAGTATTTACTAAAATTGTGTTATTATGATGGAATTGAATCTGCCATCGCGTTTCACCTTCATGTTTGTTTATTGCACAGTTCTTTCGGCGACGGTGGTGAGGCAACAACAACACATGAGATATACAAGGGATTTGGTGCCGAATTATATAGTAAAACAAAGTCAGCGCGGGCAGTGAGTATTATATTTGAGCTCAGTATGTCTGTTGATGTATGTAACCACTCATTACTAGTCTGTAATGCATTTGTTTGGCTTCCTTCAGTTATACCACCTAACCTTACCTAATATTCCACATTACCGTGATTTATTGCATGATAATCCAGACACCATTCAAGTTGTTCGGCAGCATTACATCATCATGGCTGGCGAGGCACAACAGTTACTATGCAGGGCATTGGAGAAATTACACTTGAACTTGAAGGATACGGACTTAATGAGGCTCTAGGCCTGTAGGTGTCCGGTCTTAGTGAGCTCGTGAAGTGTGGTTTCACTACCTAATCCGTGTCAGGTATGGTATACCAATAGTCCTCCCAGTGTTTGTCAAGCCTGGTCTTGAAATGTGTTGACAGTAGGTGCAGTGACAACATGACTGGGGAGACCATTCCAGTCGTTAACAACCCTAATGCCGAATGCATTGCGACGGATACGAGACTCGCACGAGGTTTAACCAGTTTGTATTCGTGTCCCCTCGTCCGAGAGTTAGCGTCTCGCTGGAAGAAGCGTTCAGGGTCGAGATCGATGTCGCCATGAAATATCTGGAATACGCGGATCATGTCCCCCGTCGCCTTCTGTAGTATAGAGAGGGAAGTCGAAGATCTTGCAGCCTCTCACTGTACGGCTTATGTCGTATTTCAGGGATCATTCGGGTGGCACGCCGTTGCACTCTCTCGACCTTTTTCTGGTCTTCTCGGTTGAAGGGCCCCCAGAGCAAGTTCCCATATTCAAGATGTGGTCTCACAAGAGTTTTGAAGAGAATCGAAGCGACACCAGGTTGATTGCACGAAATGATCTACGAATCAATGCTAGGATTTGGGAACTCTTTGCCACCGCAGATGCCGCCTGAGCACGAAACTTCATGTCTGCGTCGATAATGACTCCTAGGTCTCTTTCCTGGGCAGAATGGGCGAGCAGACTATCTCTCATTGTGTATGTGTGCTGCTCATTGGTTGTTCCGAGATGGAGTACAGTGCACTTTCCCTTGTTAAAGACAACTGCCAGGTGTCAGACCATGCAACAGCACGATCCAGGTCTGCCTGAAGAATCAGTGAAGAACTGGTCGAGTTAAGTGGAGCGTACACCTTTGTATCGTCCGCGAACACCTTTGGAGTCGTATGGAACACATCAGGCAGATCGCTCACATACACCACAAACAGTAGGGCCCCAGCACGGATCCCTGAGGTACACCGCTCACCACAGGAACCCAATTTGATTCACATCCATCCACCACTACTCGCTGCCTCTATCTCTCAAGAAGTCCCTTATCCAGGCAAGTATTTTCCCTGAGATGCCATAACCTTGCAGTTTGCAGAGCAGTCTTTCATGAGGCACAGAGTCAAAGGCTTTCTGAAAATCTAAATATACTGCATCAACTGGCTGCCCTGCCTCGATACTCCTACTCCAATCGTCAACAGCCTCTAAAAGTTGGGAGTCGCATGAGCGGCGGGGGCGAAAGCCATGTTGAGCAGCAGAAAGCAGGTGATTCCGTAACAGATGCTGCATCACCTGGTCACGGATGAGACCCTCCAGTACTCTACAGGGGATGCAAGTTATGCTAATGGGCCGGTAATTGCTAGCGCCTGGCGGTCACCTTTCTTAAAAATCGGCACCACCGACCCTCTTTTCCAAGTGTGCGGAAGCAGTCCTTCATCAAGGGTTCTCCTATACAGAGTTGACAGTGGTGCAGCAAGGACATCAGCAGCCTCGTACAGGACTCGAGGATGTAAGTTGTCAGGACCTTGGTTGCTGGTGGTTTTGAGACAACGGAGTTTCTGGTGAATGTGTTCGGAGTGATGACAAAGTCCACCAGATGTTCGCCTACACAGCGATTTGCGAAATCTGGAACAGCTGCAGTGTCCTCTCGGTAAAAACAGAAGCAAAAAACTTGTTTAACAATGTTGCTTTCACGGAGCACTGCACTGAACGACTCCGCTTTCGCCCTTCAAATCGCTGACTCAGGACCCAGCCTTCACTCGAGAGTTGACATGTCTCCAAAATGGTTTGATTGACTGCTTAATACTGCCTATTATCTTATTTTCGTGCTCTAGCAGCAGTCTCCTCAGTAGCACGAAGTCGATTGCTAAGCATGGCATAACGAGCGTGGTTCAGCATGCGCTGCATCTCATCCTGTGTGTGTCGGTATATATTCCAGGCAGATTGCTTCTTTTTCCTCAGCTTGAGAACCTCACGTGTTACATAAATGTTTTTCTGTTGCCTTCCCGCTGTACGATTGGGGATGCACGTGAAAGCGGCAGTCTCTATAGCATGAGTAAAGTAGGAGAAAGCTTCATCGATAGGCAAGGTTTGAATACTGTGCCAGTCAGTGGACGATAACATAAGCCTGAGACTCTCAAAATCAGCTCGCAGGAAATTTGGTTTACTTGATTTGACCACTGGCAATGGAGTGTAGCACCATAGACTGAAGTGCAGCGTCAAATGGTCGCTTTGCCAAGCCCTGGCAAGTAATCCATATTTGTGACTGAATGTGGTTCATTGCTGATCACGAGATCTAGTAGATTCGGAGATTCACCAACCCTGTATCTAGTGGGGTGCTGGACATGTTGAAAGAGAAAGCTGTCTTGCAAAAGTTGAATGAAGTTATGAGAGATATGAGAGTGTGGGGCAGTTGACATACACAAATTCCAATCAATTTGGGGCAGGTTAAAGTCCCCGGCGATCAAGAGGTGAGTATGGTTACCTGAGCACACAGATCTAAACAGGCCACAGAGAGAGTCAAGGGATTGTGGTGCAGACACCGATGGACTCCAATAGACAC
The DNA here is from genome assembly GCA_034440635.1 of Lepas anatifera. Lineage (NCBI taxonomy): Eukaryota > Metazoa > Arthropoda > Thecostraca > Lepadidae > Lepas > Lepas anatifera. Next base: position 2,392,393 of record JAOTON010002140.1, on the reverse strand, counting down.
AACCAATCATAACACTGTCACCATTCTTAACCTCAGTGTCACCCAGACATGTTCGACATGAGGAAAACCCTCCACTTTGAATTCGGAACTAGCCAAATGCTCTCTGACAAAAATGCACACTCCCCGTGTACCTGAGGCACCTAAGCGAGACTGTGAGGGATCAAAATTAATGAAGGATACGTATCCTGAAACTGATATAAGAGCGAGCGAAATAGGAAGAGTTTGCGCCTTGGGAATGATCTCAGTGAGAAGAATTATATCTGGCTCGCTACCAGCAATAGCTACACACAACTCATCACGTTTATTCAGAAACTGATCTGTGTTGGTGTACATGATGTTTAACTTGTGATCACCTGTTGGGTGTAGTCAATTTGAATGTTGGTGAGGATGACTGGGCACAGATACCTCGGCAGAGGAAGGTGAATTTCTAGAGGCAGAAGCGCCCTCCATCGCCACAGAGTTGGGTACCTCCATAGGCAGTGGGTGTGTAGCCTCTGAAGCTGGCGGATTTTGACGTTCTACTTCGGGCGTGCTGCTGTTGGGCCGGGAATTTTGAACAGCTGATCCAGCACGATCCCTCTCAGTACCCGGTTGAGCCTGGACACCACAACTGGAATTGTCTACGGGCAGCTCTGAGCTGTTTTGGGGTCGTGAAGAATCACTGGACTCTGTTCCCTGCCCCCGGATGTGTGTCCTTGGAGGCTGCAACTACACTTTTTCGAAGCTCTAAATAACCTATTTTAGAATTGTATCAACAAAACTTATATGGTTGAACAGAAAGCTAAAAGATTTTTATTTGTGAAACCATTAGACGTTTTGCAAAAACTCCAGTGAAGAATGTTATTTTTACCAATTTTCCAGTATCAAAATAAGGACATGTTCAGTACTAACAGCTGTTTGCAGTAAGACTAATCTCGATTTTGATTGGCTGTTGATTTCTGACCTTTTATTGGCTGTTGGTGGCACCTGCAGCAGAAGACAATAGCCCTGTTCTACCTGTCAGCACAGTTTTATCAGCACCAATCAGCGGGCCGTGTTGCGCCACGTCACAGGATTGTAGCCTCTCCCGGAACTAGTTCTAGAGGTTTTACTTGCGCCGACTTTCGCATCCTGGGGGGGTGGGAAGCGACATTTCAGGGGCGCCATCGACCTTTCAGGGGGCGCCGAGGGTCGATTGGGGGCACGTGCCCCCCTTGCCCCCTGGATCCGCCTATGGACCTAGGTTTTTCCCATGTGTTAAACTAAATGGTTCTCTCAGTTTGATAGTTATGTAAATTCCATCTGTTTTCCATACAATGGGGCCACTTTGAAATCGTGGGTAACTTCCAACAGTGTTAGTAATTGATGAAAATGGTATTTGATTCAGGAATGATTTCATGGAAAGTGTTGCAGAATTGTCAAGAAAATTATGAATATGTATAAACAGAGTTTATTTTCTTGATCTTTACGAAAGCACCTGAAAACTCCACAGGTTTCTTACACTGTGTACATTTTCTAGGCATGGTGCACAGCGGAAGATTCCTAATTTTCTGAAAGCCCACTGCATAAGGATTTGTGTCCTACCCAAGTATTACTTTCCCCTGCAGAGAAAGCCCTCACACTGAGTCTGCAAAGTATGGCAGGAAGGTTCTAGAATTCTCACACTGATTCGCACGGCCAGCCACCAAAAATTTGCACCAATCTGCAATACCATAAGGAGGAAAACAACTATTCCTACCTACTTTTCATCCCCCTCCCACTTCATTTGAACTGTTCATTCCAGACCCCGTTCAAGTTGTTTGGCAGCATTACGTCATCATGGCTGGAGAGGCAACACAGTTACTATGCAGGGCATTGGAGAATTTGCACTTTTTCGAAGCTCTAAATAACCTATTTTAGAACTGTATCAACAGAACTTATATGGTTGAACAGAAAGCTAAAAGATTTTTATTTGTGAAACCATCAGACGTTTTGCAAAAACTCCCGTAAAGAATATTATTTTTACAAATTTTCCAGAGCGTGTCAAAATAAGGACAGGTTCAGCACTAACAGCTGTTTGCAGTAAGACTAATCTCGATTTTGATTGGCTGTTGATTTCTGACCTTTGATTGGCTGTTGGTGGTACCTGCAGCAGAAGACAATAAACGCCGGTGATCTCTTGAGCGAAGGTAAATTTATTTCTCTCGGCTATTAAGTAGGCCTGAGTTTATCAAATAAATGCATGCTCTTTCAACAAATTCTTTGAAGTGATATGATTTTTTCATTAGACTTACGTAAAATAGGCTGCTCGCCGTTGAGGTCAAGGCTGCTGTCAAATGGGTGAAACAAGTTGATTTCGATTTATACTATATTGCTGCCAAATACGTCCAAACTTGGTATGTTCTAGCTGATCCTTCCAAAAACTTGTAGAACCTCCTAGAACTTATTAGGAAAGGGTGGTGACATCATCATGGGAGGACTATATTTAGTAGGAAACTTGGTGGTACCCGTAGTTAAAGTACCCTGTGATAATCAGCTTAGGATTTTCTATGGTAATTGGTATGCACCCTCAAAGTCAAAGACTGATTGTGTGCCAAATAACATTTTTTGTATGATTTTGCATCCTTTTGGTCAGATTAAATGGAAAAAAATCTAGGAAATGTGTTTGCTTTTGAAACTGTATTTTACATGACTTATTTTTGTTAATTACTGATCCTGGCATGGGTGTAGTGTGGATATGAAAATCATAAATGAGGTACCTATCATTGGCAAATAGCATTATGAAATCCTTCAAAATTATTTGTTAACATTTCTGAAATGTCAGCCATCTGACCACATATGTAAAGAAAAGTGTTGAGTTGACTCAACTCCCAACTCACAGCTTAGAGGGTGACTCTAATTCTGACTTGACTCAACTGGTCAATCAGCTGAGTCAACTCAGACTCAACCCATTTCTGGAAGTGTTGACTCAACTCTGACTCAAGAAAAACTTGAGTCAACTCAGAGTCAAATCTGGCCCTGAGTTGCAACTCAACAAGTCGGAATACATGAATCATTTTATTTTGGTTTCTTGCTATTTGAATAATCTTGATTATGCTATTCAGGTATTTTTGTATCTTCAGCAAATTTTTTTGAGGTCATTAAATTATTATTGAAATATGTAAATTGTACCAATAAAAGGTTGGAACCTGCTCTTCATTTTAATGTTTCCCAAGGCTATTAGTTTTAGAAGTTATAATTTTGTAATAAAAATGTCTGTTCTGTATTGGTATTTGAATTCATTTTATGTAACCTTAAAGAACTACAATATTTCTATCAGTTTGCCCAAAAAGTGGAGCATAGAATAACTACTCAAGGAAGTTTTAGTAATGGCCAGCTATCGTGTGTCAGCCATAGCCATAGTAATCTCCATTCCTGCCTCTCACATGGGAAGCCCAGGTTCGGCTCCAGATAGATGTGGTTTTGCTGTAGCAAGCCAATTTCTGATTTTCTGCTTGGCTACTTGTTCTATACCTACAAGTAGATGGAGGAGCTATTCTAGGACCAAATTCCTCTGGTTGTATGCCTCCACCCAGGCAGATGAAGGAGGGGAATGTGAGCCCCAAAGATTTTCTAATGTGACTGGTGTAGTGCAATTATACATGCAAACTGGTACCAGCTTGAGTTCCAGCTCCCTCCAATGCTTCCAGATCCATCAAACTTTCTTCCATTGGGAACCAGTTCCTCTGTTTTCTTACCGCTTTGAGACATTGTTTGCATTTGAAAATGTATTTTTGTGCCCTTTGCTGAAGGCCATTATGGATCACTAACTGCCATTTGTGCCAGCCAGGAACCAGAAACTGAACCAATAAAGGAACCAGTGGTGGTTCTTTGAGACTAAATGGGGCCCATGAAGCACTGACTTTTAATTCTTTGGTGACCTTTAAATTCTATGGTCACCAGAACATATTTGAAAAATAGCATAGTGGACTGGAGACTGGAGCACCCCCAGGATTTTTGTTTGGGGGCTCAGCTGGGGAGGGTGGTGGGAGGCTGATGGGAGGCATCATGTTTTACAGGGGGTGGTAGGTTACTGGGGGAAGTGGCTGGTGAGGGTACTTATCACATAAAATGGCAGCACACTATGGGGAGGGGTGGCAAGGTGAGAGTAGAACTGGTACTGAAAAAGCCAGATCAATGCTCATTTCTGGCCTCAATTGAGCCTGCGGCGGTCAACTATTACCAAAATCCTGTCAGTCGTGTTCAGCCCTCGATATAGGTGGGGGGGGACACTTTGGAGTTGAAAGGTTGGGGGCAGGCCTGCTGCCCCCCCCTTTTTGGGTTCCCTAATGATCAGAGAATAGCTGAGCATGAAACCTACTGAAGAATCACTCTTTTATGTTTCAGAATTGGGGGACCAGGGAGCGGGCAGCTTGGCCACATTTATTTCAGAACTTTCCCAATTGCAGTCAAACTTATAAAACTAATTGGAATATTTGTTATCACAAGTGTGAAACATACAATACACCCTAATATGATCCAGTTTTTGTTTTAGAAGGCAACTTTTCTTGTCCACAGCACTTTGGGGACAGACTGGCATCTCACCCCTAGTAAAAGTATCGTACAGGATTGTCCTGCACAACTGTGCAGGGCAGTTCATGAAGGATCCTATAAGTCAATTGAAAAAGTTGTCCTGCAGGATCATATAGGGTATCTTGCAGCAAATCCTGCACACATCCGTGCAGGATTCTGCATCACATGCAAGTAGCTCTCGTGATCGACGCTATTGGCGCTCCCGCGGTACGACCCTTAAAAAAAACATCAGGATTTCCTGATGATCTGGTGGTCTGATGGTTTTTGTGGGAAATTGAAACAGACCGGCTGATGGTTTCTGATGGTCTGGTGGTCCCTGATGGTTTCTGGTGGTTTCTGATGGTATCTGGTGGTTTCTGATGGTATCTGGTGGTTTCTGATGGTATCTGGTGGTTTCTGATGGTTTCTGGTGGTCATTTCCTGATGGTTTCTGGTGGTCGAGTTCTGGTGGTAGTTCTCTGATGGTTTCTGGTGGTCGTTTTCTGATTGTTTCTGGTGGTCGTTTTCTGATGGTTTCTGGTGGTTTCTGGTGGTAGTTCTGTGATGGTTTCTGGTGGTCGTTTTCTGATGGTTTCTGGTAGTCGTTTTCTGATGGTTTCTGGTGGTCTTTTTCTGATGGTTTCTGGTGGTCGTTTTCTGATGGTTTCTGGTGGTCGTTTTCTGATGGTTTCTGGTGGTCATTTTCTGATGGTTTCTGGTGGTCGTTTTCTGATGGTTTCTGGTGGTTGTTTTCTGATGGTTTCTGGTGGTCATTTTCTGATGGTTTCTGGTGGTCGTTTTCCGGTGGTATGGTGACTTCCAGCATTCTGTGATTCCAGCGGTCAGCAGTTTCCAGCAAACCACTACATGAGGTCTTCCAAAGATTCCCTCTCCCCTTCGTAACATGTATCTCTGGGTATTTTAACGACAGTGTTAATGAAGTCCAAAAATTGTAGGACAAAAAAAACGCATCCAAGATGAGCAAACAATCGATTGTGTAGAACAATTAGGTGATTCTCTGTTCTGATCATTTCATCATTGTTCATCAATCGATTGTGTAGAACAATTAGGGGATTCTCTGTTCTTTGATCATTGCTCCCAATTCCCTCCGTCGTACATCCCAGAGAAAAGGCGGACCCAGGGGGCAATCAGGGGCACTTGCCATCTGTAGAAAGATTGGTATGTCCCCTTGTAAAACCGTGTATTCTTCAATTGCGTCTCACCACCACCGCTCTCTCTCTCTCTCTCTCCGCTCCCATGGTCACACTGCCGTTCTCTCCCCGCACTCATCATCCCCAGTATCCCCCACACCGTGACCACCAATCAGAGCGCGCGCCGCCCCTATTGCCCAATCAGCCTCTTCCACAGTGTGCGCACCAAACCTCAGTTACAGCGCGCCAAACCTCAGTTACACCTCCACCTGATCATAAAAATCACACAGAACATACACACATTAACCCACACTTTCCATGAGAAAATATACAGAAACATTGAAAACACGCTAAAGAAATACACTTATAGACATATCACAGGTTCCGGTTCTGCAGCATCTGCTGCAGCCGTTCACTGCGCCGGAGCACGGGCTGCGGGGGTGGCAGTGTCGACTGGTTTGGAAACACCTCTCCCTCACTGTTGGTGGCATTCTCTGCCGCCTCTTCCGCCGCCAGCCCAGCATCCACTGGCCCTTCGGGCACGACCATATCACCAGTCTGACCGCCGGTGATGAACAGCGGACACAACACCTCATCACAGTGACCGTCCTCAACACCCGGTGTGTCTGTCGCTGTGTCCTCAAAGCGCGGCCGCACGTCGCGCACGTGCCACGGCACCCCATCCACCTCCACCACCTGGGGCGAGACCAGCCGCGTTATCACGCCGCGGCGCGACTCGACCGTACAGCGGGTGCCGGGGCGCTGCATCCACACCCGGTCCCCCACACTAAGCCGATTACCGTCCCGACTCAGATCCTCCCTTTGTGTAGGCGGCGGTCTCTCAGGTGGGGCGGGCCCGGGCCACTCCAACGCGTCCCTTCGGGTCGGCGGCAGCTGCTGAGGCGGGGAGGTGTGAGGCTGCTCAGATGGTGGCCGGACACAGTCACGCACCGGGTGCTGAAATATGCCGGCCGCCGGCGCGCTGGCCGCATCCTCTCCGTCGCGTGGGGTGACATTGTACAGATGCACAGCCTCTGCAATGGAACACTGGCGGCGGGCCGCTATCACCTTGATGGTACGGTGACATCGCTCCACAATACCATTGCCGCCAGGCTCGTGCACCGCTCGGAAACGGAGCGTCACCCTCCACCGCGACGCGAACGCAGCGAACACTCTGCTGCGGAAGGCGGTGTCGTTGTCTGCCAGAATTTCCTCTGGCGCCCCGTGCTCCAGGAAAACGTCCTCCAAATGATGCACGATCTCTGAGGCCTCAGCGCGACGTAACTGGCGCCAGACTCTATACCTGGACGGCCCGCAGTCAATTACTGACAAATAGGACCGCCCCTGGTAATGCGTCACGTCTATTGCCAGCCGCGCCCACGTCTCCTGAACACCCAGAGACCCGTGCTGCCACCGTGCAGGAGCGGGATCTATGGAGCGGCAGACATCGCAGCTTGCTACCACTGCTCGAGCCGCCGCCCTTGTCACGTCACGCGAGATGTCTCGCTTCGCAAAATATAATGTCCGTCGCACCCCAGGGTGGCCAGCTCTCTCGTGCACTGACCGTATCATCGCACGCTCATCGGCACCCTCACCCATCACCCTCTCGTCAGCCCTTCCGCAACACACGGCTCCTGCCTTCCTCGAGTAAATGACACTTCCACCCTGCGCCGGCACCCCTGCTGGGTCTCCGGGCTCAGCACCCCCGCTGTCGGCAGTGGCGGCCGCCTGCCGGGAGTTGACGCCCACCTCTCTACCTGGAGCGCCGCGACCCGCTGACACCGCGTCCAGGTGTGTCTGACGCGTGTCAGTCCCTGCCGGCACGCCGTCGGCAACCTCCGGTCCACACAGCCACCGCTTTGGGACGCGCGTCAACGCATCCGCCCGATTGTCTGCCGATTTGACAAGATACACTGTCATCCTCAGCTGCAGCTCCTCCACCAGCTGTCGGATGACATCAACCCTACGTCGGATGAGCATTTCGCCATGGGCCTTTGTCCGCAGACGTGAGCGTCCGGTCAAGGCGTCATCGATCCAGCGATGGACGGTCGCCGAGTCTGTGCGGAGCTCGATTTCTTTCACACCCCAGGCGATAGCTAGATTGATTCCACGAAGTGCGGCATCCAGCTCCGCCATGTTTATGTGTGCCGTCGCTTTAGCATCCCGCAGCCAGCAGGCATCCTCTACAACGCCGTCAGTAGGACTCTCGATCACCACACCTGCTGCTATTGAACTCGCGTCCGTCCAGACCACAGCTTGATCGCCCGTGAAGCACCACGGCCCGGGGGCCGGGTCGGCACGTGAAAGCCGGCTCGCGGTCTCCTCGATCTGGCTGCAGAGTGCTACGTCATCCGTGACGTCATCCCAGCCACGGGTCACTGCATTTACCCGCCGCTTCAGCCAGGCGACAGCAGGGCGGAGCCAGGCGACAGCAGGGCGGAGCCAGCCGCACACCGGGAGGTGCGCCACCAGGCGGCCGCACCACGCAAACACCGCGCGCCGAGTCAGCCGGTCCGGTGGGGCAGCTATGGGGGTGTCACGTGACCAGCAGAGTCCGTCAGGAGCCGTGCTGCTCCACTCGCAGGCCAAGCAGCCGAGCGCCGTCCGCAGCACGTTCTGGGGCCTTGCACTCGAGGCCGAAGGTGGTAAAGTGGCGCACAACACGCTCAGCGCTGACAATATCCTCATTCACCAGGAGATCATCCACGTATGGGACGACTGCGCGCTGCACCTCTGGATCCTGCGCCAGCACTGCACGGACGACGGCCTTCATGACTAGAGGTGCCACATTCAGTCCAAATCCTAACCGTGTCAAACAGTACCGCTGACCCTGCACTACGACCGTCTGGTACGGCCACAGTCGCCGGTCCAAGCGGAGCTGCAGGTAGGCCTTCCGCAGGTCGACCACGGCCACGTGAGACCCCTGCCGCCGCCATTTTCGCAGCTGGTCAGCACAGACGTCGGCGTCGGCAGTGTGGGCGTCCACGTGGCCGTTGAGTTCTCGATAGTCGAGGACCGGGCGAACTTTGGTCTGGTTGTCCTGAATTACTGCCATCAGCGGCAACAGTCCTCGCGGTGGGCCATCCGCCTCCTCATCGTAACGCTGCAGCCATCCATCGGCAATCCAGGCATCGATCTCCGCTTGGAACTGTTGCCGCGCTGCGGGAGGCACTCGTACTGCGCGACTGTATTGTTCAAACACTTTGGACCTTGGCCATGGGCCCATTTCCAGGCCGCAGTCCGGGCCCCCTGCGCTCTGTCAAATTGCGCCGTGAAGTCTGGCGCGTCCACTGCCAGGGGAGGGCGCCGCTCAGCCGAGGCACAGAACCTGACGTCAGCTGGCGTCCGGATGCTGACTCCGCCCAGGGCCGATATCCCCGCCATGCCCAGTATGGCGTCCACCCCCATGGGCCGTGTCGAAACCACCAGGGTCTCGAGTCTCACTCGACGTTCCCCAGTCTCCACAGTCACGTGACCCATGCCGCTACATTCCAGCACATCGCCACCCATCGTGGTCACCGCCAGCCCACTGCGCCGCTCCCACACTCGGCACCGTTCCGCACAAACGATATTGTCGGTGCACCCAGTGTCCACCAGCACACTGCTCGTCTCCCCGTCCACCACCAGGTTCACAATAGGCAGCGCATTCCTTAGTCCGCGGGAGACGGCGCTGGCGCTGACCGCTGGCCGCCCCCACGGCGTTTCCCGGAAACCTGTCTGGGCAGGCGGCAGCCAGGTGTCCCTGCTCCCCACAGGTCCAGCACCGTCGCAGCGGAGGACGCGCCCATCGGACCGGCCGCGACCGACCCTCAGGCCCCTGAGAACCACGGGTAGCGGCCGTTGCCATGGCAACCCGCTCGACACGCGCTGGGCCACGCGCTGCAGCCGCTGCCACGGCAACGCGGTCATCGCTGATGACGGTGCGTGCGCGTGCGACAACACTGGCGAGATCCAGCGCCTCGGCACGAGAGCCGGCGCGGATGAGCTGGCGCGTCGCCTCTGGTAGGCCGGAAACAAAAGCGCAGGCGAGTGTGCGGTCCGGCACGCCACCGAACAGGGTTGCCAGCCTGCGGAGGTCGGCCAAAAACACGTCCACCGACTCGCCAGGCTGGAGACGGCGGCTGGCAAAGGCGTCGTAAGCTGCGTGCTGATCAAGCGCAAACGCAGCGTATAAAGCGTCTTTCACGGCTACGACAGAGCTTCGCGCAGTAGCCGGGAGCTGTGACCAGACGGCGAAGGCTCCACCGGTCAGCCGCAGCGGCAGCACAGACTCCAGCGCCACGCCTCGGTGCTCGCACAGAAGTTCAGCTCGTGTCAGCCACTCCACCACGTCACTGCTCCCGTCGAACTCTGAGATGAGCCGGGCGTCAAACGCCACCGGTGCAGGCCCAACCGCCACCGGCGCAGGCTCTGATGTTTCAGGGCTTCTCTCCATAGTTGCCGAAATAGCTTGTAGAAAGATTGGTATGTCCCCTTGTAAAACCGTGTATTCTTCAATTGCGTCTCACCACCACCGCTCTCTCTCTCTCTCCGCTCCCATGGTCACACTGTCGTTCTCTCTCCGCACTCATCATCCCCAGTATCCCCCACACCGTGACCACCAATCAGAGCGCGCGCCGCCCCTATTGCCCAATCAGCCTCTTCCACAGTGTGCGCACCAAACCTCAGTTACAGCGCGCCAAACCTCAGTTACACCATCCCTCATTCCCGACCCTGGATATCGTCTGAAAGGGTCACGGCGCCAACTGAAAGTTCGATGGGACACTCCTAACATATCACTTTCCACCCGCCATCCTCTGTCTGCCGTGCAAAGGTGAAACCACGTATGCCATTTTTGGCCAAAAATTGTTTTTTATATCATTCGAATCGTCTACTCAAGCCGCATCTGGTGGCAAGATCGTGTTTTCGATTTTCATGATTATCTATAAGATATAATCAAAAACATTTTTGAAAACTACGCATGTCAAAAACGTTAGTCCCAATGCAAAGGCAAAAGCACGTGTGTGAAAAATATAGGGATAAAAACACGTATCTTGTACATACGTGCATTGTCCATGCGTGCCAAAACAACGTAAGTTTAATCAATGTCGGTGAAAAGGCGTATGTCGAGACATACGTGGTTTGACCACCCCTCGATAACAGCGATACCTGAACATACGTGGCTCATCCAAGACTATCATTCGCACAAGCAGGAGCGGTGCCAGTATGGCGGTGAAGGGTAAAGGTGGTATTCATATAGAACACCATATATTAAAGATGAATCAACTGTCGGCTTATTTTCAATGTCCATACCCATTCCGAATAAGTGAACTTCCTTTCTCCGAAGGGAATACCCTGCGTGCGCCTCTGCGCTCCTAAGCAACTTCCACCATATTTTCACAGTTTGGCGGCTAGTCTGCCTCGAAGCATCTGATGCGCTGCTACAGTTCTTTCCATTTTCTTTCGCTGGTTACACCATGGACGAAAAGAAGTGAAACAAGAAACGCATAGTGCGTGTTGACTGCGATGATCACAAGCAACTGAGACCCCAGTTCAGTTTCTTGTGATACTCCATAACGATGCCATCGCCCCGCAACGGTCGGGGACGCCGACGGGGGAACGCCCCGCGACTGCAGAGCCTGACTTCAGCTGCCCCGACGGAGGGGAACATCGGTGACTGCAGAGCCTGACTTCAGCTGCTGTCCCACCGGAGGGGAAAATCGGCGACTGCAGGGTCCGACTTCAGCCACCCCGTCGGAGGGGAACACTCCGCGACTGCAGGATCCGATTTCAGCCACCCCGGGGGAGGGAACACTGCGATTGCAGGGTCCGACTTCATTCACCCCGTCGGAGGGGAACATCGACGACTGCAGAGCCTGACTTCAGCCACCCCCCTGCGACTGCAGGGTCCGACTTCATTCACCCCGCCAGAGGGGAACACCCCGCGACTGCAGGGTCTGACTTCAGCCACCCCGTCGGAGGGGAACACCCCGCGACTGCAATGTTTGACTTCAGCTGCCCCGCTGGACGGGGACACCCCGCGACTGCAGAGCTTGACTTCAGCCGCCCCAACGGAGGGGAACATCCGGCAACTGCGGAGCTCGACTTCAGCTGCTCCGCCGGTCACCCGCCGACTGAGCAAGTTGACTTCAGTCACTCCGCCGACGAGAGACACGAGGATCACTATCCGCTGCAGTAGTTGTCATGTGTGCTTGCAGACAGTCTCGACTTATCACCAAGTCTACGTTTGATCCGGTAGAGGAACCAGAGGTCCATGCTGTGTCTAGTATGCGCGGTACAGCGTTCAAGGTCTCCGAAGTACTAAATAACCTGACACCTCACATGCCCGTCCACTAACAATGGTTCTAGAAAGAACTAGTGACGGTGGGACCAGCAAAAGTCAGCGGTAGAAACAAGCGCAATTGCCGAACCGGGGCAGGAGTCGCCAATAAACGTGCATCAATCTGAGCGTGCAAGGAACTGATGCTATGTAGCCATAACTAGCTGTAATAAATCAGGGTTGGAAAAAAGCCGGCTTAAATTGAATTTATTCCAGCCAGTGGCTTTTATTAATTTAAGCCGGTTTAAACCGGCTTAAATTAATGAAAGCCGGCTTAAATTCAGAATCAATGAAAGACCCATTCAATCCAAGAACACTCTTTCATATCAAAGATAGATAGGTGAGAACTGCACAATACTATCAATTTGCATATTGTTTGAAGAATTTGAGTTGAGCATGTCATCCATCAAGTTGGCTGAGCACAAAGTCAATATTGATTAATACTGGCAAGCTGGAGCATTCTGTTACGAACAGGTGAATGTGATACTGTTTCAACAGTTCACGTAATCACAGCGTTTTACCTGGATGTGGAGATAGGCCACATATTCTTTCGCTATTATGGTTGGTTGGATATATGGACTTTACATAGTCATTAAAGCAATTCCAAAACAAGGCAAAATTGTATTGGTCTCACAAAAAGCGTGACAAATTACTATAAAAAAACATTCATTGGGCAGCAACATATCACATTGCTCGACTGCATCATGTCGGCTTAATGACGGCCGCGCAGGGCCCTGTGCCAGAAAGACAGCTTTGCATTTGAAAGTTGGTGGTTAGAATTTTGGCCCTGTTCAAACTTAGGCCATTTACTCTATCGTGCTTTTTGGTGGTCTTTTAGTGGATGTTGGCTAATATTATTTGGTGCATGGTTATTGGAATGCAAAGGTATTTTTTAAAATGTTAATGATAGGTTAGCTTGTGCTAGGGTTTTTGTTAGCGTTTGTGACACTCCAAAAACATATGTTTAAGATCAGTAAGCACTTGAACATGGATATGGTATTTATACTTTAAGTTCCATATTATTTTTGAAAATATGAAAAACAGTTCTCGCGAGAACTTAACGTGAGTGGCTTTTATTATTGTCATGATAAGTGGTTTAAACCAGGGTGGCATAAATTAATTTATGCCAGCCGGTTTAATCCATGGTTTAAACCGGTTTAAACCAGAACGTGGCTTAAATTTGCCAACCTTGTAATAAATGTCATGAAGCGACAAATTAAATTAAAGAGTGAAGCAACTGAATATTGTATTTTCGGTTGACGATGATGCTTTAAAAACAGCAATAATAATTAAGCAAGGGAATTTTCTTAGCCTCTTCATTTGGAACATACGTTTTTTGTTCACAGCTGGCATGATTTCAGTCTGAATCTACAATAGAAGGTACCTATGGTGAAAACACGTATGTTTACATTCAATGACATACGTGTTTTGTCCTAAATAGACCGATCAAGAATCTGTAGCATACGTGGTTTTGGCATCGGTACTGTAACATACGTGGTTTTGGGATCGGTACTGTGACATACGTGGTTTTGGCATCGGTACTGTGACTTACGTGGTTTTGGCATCGGTACTGTGACATACGTGGTTTTGGCATCGGTACTGTGACATACGTGGTTTTACCATTGCATCGGTGCTTCTTAAGGAGGAAAATGTGGCCTGGACAAAAAGCGTTGTGGATTTGTTAGTCATATGTTCAACGTTTGAAGAAAATAACTATACCACAAAATTTTGCACGTCGAGACGTTTCCAACGATACCAATATCATAAAAAATAGATCCAATATCCTCAAAGTTGCGGCGCTAAACGGAAAATCGTCTCTCCTGAAAAATGCGTAATCGCCGCGGGACCACACATACGTGGTTTCACCTTTGCACGGCAGCTGTATCACATGTATCTTGCCCCTTTCTTATTTTTCTTTGTCAGTGATTCTTCGTGTGGAGACGACATTATTGTATCTATTGGGACAGTTCTGCTGGTTGGCTGTCTGCGGTGCAAGCAGTAAAGTTGTGCGCCGTGAACAGGGCCCAATTTCCATTCGCAGTTCTGATGAGGATTGCACTATGTATCCGGATGCATTTACGATACGGATAGAGCTTTTGGCGATGGAAACCAGTCTCAATCTGCCTCTCGTCCATCCGTATCCAGCCATGTCGGGCGGCACATGGCAGCATGACGGTAAAGGCTTTCCTTACAGTGCAGATATAAAGAAGAGTAGCCCGCAGAGGGCTTTCTTTGTTATGAAATGAAATTAAACCAAACAAAATTGTATCGTACTATAAACAAAAGTATTTATGTAAAAACATTCGTAAAACAAAACTATTATTCTTAAAACAAAATTGCATATTTCGGTAAAGAGAGTGAAAGAAGTCGTCAATGGTGGGCTAGAGACCTGGGCAAAACTGAGATTGAGGACTCCTACAGCTCTGTCCGTAGCCCAGCAAAAGTGTCATGGAAACCGCGATCGCTGTATGCTGATTTTCACCTTTATCTGGATCGCCTCATTGTGCATGTAAACCGGGTCACAGCTGCTGCGCCGAAACGATCGATACTGGGTCATTCCAGGACAAATCGTCCAGGTAGGCACCAACAAGTTCACCCCTCATATTTCCACCAAATTTTATAACCAAGGTCCCCTATACAACATACATATTTGGGCTCATGTTCAGGTCCCAAGGTCAAAGAGGTCACCAGATAGAGGTCATCATAATTTTGAGGTCAACGCAAACATTGAAGCGGGAATAATGTTGTACGCTAAAAGTGACTGATTGAAATCAATTGAAATGAATATCAATGGATAGAAGATACAGCGGGCCATTTAGGAAAAATATAAATTTGGTCTCAGGTCAGATTTTGACGTCGTCGGTTTGTGGCCTTTTCTTCAAATTAAACATGTTTTTGGAAAGTCCTATTTAAATTTGATTTCACTGGGTGGTCCTCAGGGTTAAACTAAAGGCTAACCAGTGGTGAGTGATTTTCTTCGTAACTCAGATTAAGTAACAGGTCACAGAGGTCATCACTTAGGGCAAAACGCTCGTTGGAAGTACCTTTGGTGCGGATACGCCTCAACACGCGTATATGGCTGTCAAATGAAAGCTGATCACTTACTCACCATGTATTTTGTACCATTATTTTTGCCTTGGATCTGAAACGACCTTTTAACCTGACTAAATGACCTAATAATTGTTGGGGTTTAACGACGCACCAACTGCCAGGGTCATACGGCGTCGCCAGCTCTCACCCTGTTGGAAGAGATTTTGGGGATCAGATTGACTTATTCAGAGGCTCCGCCGGGACTTGAACCCGGAGACTAAATGACCTAGCTTGACCTTAAATGTCACTTAAAAGACAAGTATGCAAATACGTCGTTACTGATTTAATTTCAAGGCTCCCAGACCGGTATTATGCGTCTACACAAGATTTGACAAAACTTTATCAGATGTGATCATGTACACACACTTTGTATCTCTCGCCTAATGTCACAAGTTAAGGTCTTGCGATATGTTTTTGATATGTTGATATGTTCTGCGTGATTTTGGTTGGAGCCAGGGGCGTAACCAGGATTTTTCATAGGGGGGTGGCGCCCCGAAAAGGGCCCGTGCGACAGCGCCAAAAGGGCCCTGATGGGTAAAAAGGGCTTGTCAGTGCCTCCTCTAAGGAATTTTCACTGGGTAGGATTTCATATAAATCAACTAAAAAATTCTAGGCCATTTGGTCCAGGCCTTCCAAGTGGAGCGAATTATTTCATGACTTGGATACTTACGCTTCATATAAAGAGCACTCCTTATTTTTTTCGTCGGGAATACGTGATTCGTTTATAAAAGCTCATCTCACAACTTTTTGGCTTTGTACGCTCCTGCATTTTACCCTCTCCTCCCATTTCCTTGCCTCCTGACCCCCCCAGCAGTTTATTCAACCGCGGCGGTGGCGGCCTCTTTTCATGGTCGTGTGTAACCTCTGACAGATTTTGTTGTAACCTCTGGTGAATTCAGATATCCAGCCAACCTGAAATGACTCATACTTTTAGTGAAGAAAGATAATAAAAACATCCATGATATTATCGAGGCGACTGCATTACATATATGGGCTTGGTGGATATCATGCTTTATAATGCAACTTTTAGAAGATCGCCCAGCACAGATCATGATCCCGGCTAAAACCGCCCTTGGTTTGTTCCAGCGGTGCGAGACGTGAATTCGTGCGCCTCCTAACGTCCGAGTTTCAGTTGTAGCAGTTTTTCTAGTTGTGATAGTGATGAAAATATATTTGAGATCACACATTTGGAATCTATGTGTGAGGAGACACTACTAGAATCAAGAAAATCCCGGTAAAATGAATGCCTGGATAAAGAAAAACCCGGTTAGTTGGCCTCCGGAATTGTTCATAAATTAATTCAGGCAGTGCGCGTTGCGACTGTAAGCTAATATTGCTAGCACATGTTTCATAGAAAAGGAATTTCTACTTACCATTTGCCCCTCCCCTCTGATCGACTCTTGGTGCCCCCTGAAAGGTCGATGGCGCGCCCCTGAAATGTCACTTCCCACCCTGCCCAGGGTGCAAAAATCGGCGCCCACCGATTTTGTGCCCACCTGATAGGTTTGCCCTCTAAAGTGCCACCCCCCTGGTCCGGATGGCGCCTCCCCTCCATGGGAAGGTGCCCCCCGATTGGCAATCCAGGATCCGCCAATGGAGTCAGCTGGGGGATTCCAGGACAGATCGACTAAGGCTTGACACCACCACGTCTAGAAAAAATCTGAAACTTTGTCTCCGAGGTAGTTTTGGGCCAGGAACACGCCTGTGAGAATCTTAGTCCTCTCCACGAATGGTGACCGAGTTATAGCCCGAGGCATTTTCGGGAGGTCACCTTGTAGACTCATCTTTGATGCTTCATAACTCAAAAACGCATTGCCTGACCAACGAGTTTTGTATATCATTGAACTCGTCTTGAATTTTACATTATTTTGGAAAAAGAAAATATCAACTTAAAAAATTTTGACTGCTAATTCGTATGACCTTTTCTTTTTTATATAGCTTGACCTTTTTGCAGTTGAAATTGCCCTTTTAGACACCTCAAAAATATTGCTTCATTAAATATATTTCGATAAAAAATGCGTTCTTGCTATAAATTCCTAATTTTTAGCACCCAAGGTAGGTATGCAGACGTTTTTTGACCACTGCAGTAGTACAGCCTTATGTTTAACACCGCAAACAAAGCGATTGCTTTTGTAATCGGTTGTTTGCAATCATATTGCATTGCCTACGAAATTTGCATTGTGCAAATGTCAGATTTATGAGAATTAACACGCGCCCACACGAGGGGGCGGGCAACCGGCCTCCTCAGGTTTCCACAGGTAGTAAAAAATCACCTTCGCGCAGCGCCACTGTGCGTCATCCAACAATAAATTTTTGCAGCTTCTGGAAAAATTTTAGGTCTGGGTTATACCAGGCCAGATCGCCAACCCAGGTCAAGATACCTAACCTCGAAAAAACTTTGGAAGTGCATCAGTAATATCAAATTTAACCTATCGTGCTTAGATTCACATCACATAGTAAGGTCGCCGAGCAAGATAATTGTTCATAGCAGGATTTCTATATCGATAACCTGGGACAATGTCAGGGTCACGATCTTTCCATTAGAAATGCATGGGGTAATTGGTAAATTTTGATAACTTGCGAGAAGTGAGAATTGTCGAGGACTGCGATGGAGGTTTTATTTTTACGTTGTCGTGTCTGACTTGCAACTGCAGTTTGATCAATATTCTTTTTACCATACAGACCTAAGCCCGGCTCTATGTCAAAGCAGGTTAATTTTGAAATTTGACTAGACAAGATCATAAGATATATAATCCGATCGGGCTCGACAAAAGCATTCTTATGCTGCTGAACATTTTTTCCTACGGCTCTCCTCTATCAGCTATTATGCCACAAAATTAAGGTTTCCACTTAGTTCCTGTAAGGAATACTTTGACCTCGAGCAACCTCAAAGGTGACCCGACCAAACGATTGTATGTAACATCGTCGGTAGTGATTAAAACTGGCTATTTAGCGGCGTCGCTCCCAGTACTGGATGGTGATAAAATACTCAACAATACTGGATGGTGATATCGTCAAGGTCGGTTGGGTGCGGCGCGCTCCGCACACTATTTACCTCTGCGTGCGAACCAAGGCGAAGATTACCAGTGCACGTGGTCCGATGTGCTCCTAAGGTGCATTAAATATCATAGGTATCTACTTTTTGAACTGCACATCCGGTATAGGTACAAATAGAGCCGGCTCTGTGTTGGTCAGGGTGTCGGAAGCCTCTGGAAACCTCGATGGGACTGCTACACTGCATATACATGCTCTGAACAACTAGTGGCCAAGCACCGGAGACGGTCGCTCCGCGGTATCCGAGTGGTTTAACGGAGGCACTGGATGGTCAGCCAGAAAGAGTGCGCCGGGTTCAAATCCATTCACGGCGTGTTTTCACAATACATCTCTGGCTTCTCATACTTCTATTGCTCGCAGGAGAGCGAAACGGACAACATGCCCTCCGGCGAGTGGCTGCCCCGGCAGTGGCGAACCCAGGAGCGGAGAAGCTGGGTCGTGCCCCCAGATTCTTTCACACAGCTGTTAAACACAATGCAAACTCAACCTCAACGTTTTACGTGACCCGCCTCCTGACATCTGGCGACATAGAAGTACACCCCTGACCCTCGCAAATGGCAGGCGAAACGCTGCGGATCAGCACTCAAAACGTCAGAAGTATAAGAAACAAACTGGGAACCCTACGGGCATGCTCGGAAGAATTAGAAAGATTTGATATTGTTTCATGGACAGAGACTTGGTTGAATGAATCTGTATGCACAGAAGAGCTACAATCAGTTCTCCCCAATCATGTATGGTACAGAAGAGACCGACCAACTCATGCTGGGGGAGTGGCGTGTGCCGTAAGAGACAAATTTCCGACTGTAAGGCGACTTGACCTTGAAGCAGACGGCACCGAGTCTCTAGTCATCGAGATAGGCACGGTGCCCAAGATGCTCATGTGCACTATTTACTGCCCCCCAAGTGATATGAATGCCTTTAAAAAGTGTATGGAAATGATGTGTGACATTGCAGCCAGATATCTGGGCAGGCCTCTAGTGTTCCTAGGAGATTTTAACACACCGGATGTGAAGTGGTATAGAGAGGCGAATTTAGGGACTTATGAATGCACTCCTGAGTATGTGAGAATATCAGAGCGGGCAGTTTTTATGTTAGAGAAGTGCGACATTGCTGGTGTATCCCAAACAGTAGCTGAACCCACGCGAAAAGACAACTTTTTAGACTTGGTGTTTTCGAAGTCCGCTCCCGTGAATTCAAGCGTACGGCCTGGTGTGTTCTTTTCTGATCATTTAGAAGTTATCAGTGAGGTTAGAGTAACGGCAGCTCAGGCACCTGTTGTTAATAGGTCCACGGCATTAAATTACAAGAGGGCGTACTTTGACGGCATGCGCCGTAGCTTGCAGCTTTTTCCGTGGGAGGCTATGTTAGATCTGAACACCGATGCCGCGACAGATGTATTTTACGATGTTTTACAGGCTGCCATACAGGACCATGTTCCAACTGTCACCTTGCGCCGACGATGTCCCCCCTGGTTTGACGCTGAGGCTAGGCGGGCTTTAAGAGAGAAAGAAGCAGATTTTAAGAGGATGAAAAGAGACAAAAACGATGAATCAACCCGACAATTTTCGGATAAACGTCGCCTTTTCAAAAACATTTCCTCTCACAAATATTTTAAATACCTTCAAGGTATGATCGGAAATTTTAAGACAAACCCAAAACGGTTTTGGTCTTACCTTCAGTGCATTAAGGGTAACAAGGCAAAAATTCCAAATCTGATGGACGGTCAAAAAGAAATAAGTGGGGACACAGAAAAAGCCAACCTGCTAAACGCGACATTTGCAAGCAAATTCACTTCACCGGATGTTGAGGAATTTCCGGCTGTCACTGAACATTAGGGTGGGTTGATTTTGCATTTTTATTTTTGATCCACGCTCCCCGGGCAATTTATGATGTCTTGGCACCCCGTGATCACGAATCAGGCCAAACAAAGTTTATTTAATCATTTTTTGTTCTGGCGAAAACGAATGGTTGCAGCGGAAAACATGATTTTTGAGCCAAACTGCTTCTTGCTGCTAGGAATGACAAATTAAAAATTAGACAAAAATACATGCTGATTGATTCGTCTATTGCCTACAAAATGACATCATTTCAAACGATCTGTGCCTCTCCATGATCTCGAAGCAAGAACAAATGTCGCACAAGTTGCCGCGTATTGCGTCATGCTCGCCACAATGGTACTGCCGCTGGGCGTCGTTTCACGGCCTTCTGAGCGGCGCTGAGTCTCCAGGGCCGATCGAGTATTTTGGTCCTGCGTCCTGTCTGCATCAAACTTGAAAAACGTCTGACTGCATTGCTTGTCTGGAGGTAAAAACGCTGATTTTAATGATTAAAAATTTCATTACAAGTCCCACACGCACTGCTGTTTACCTTAGCGTGATTGATAAGAAAAGTCCCTCACGGATATGCGCTAAGGCAACAAATATTGCTTTTGTCATGCCGGTTCAGAGAGACCTACTTTCCTCGCTGAATACTCGAGCTTACCTGTCTGAGATACATACCGTGTTTACAATTCTTGAGATGTATAGTGAGTTTGAAAGCATGATTTGTGAAGGCATGACTAGTTTGAAGAAGTTAATTTGTGTTGTTTTTGAAAGATGAGCGCGCGCAAACGGAAGGCGAGGTATCATTAAGTGTTTCAAGTGGCGTCATGCGACCTACCCAACAACAAGCTCCCTCTGAATCTGGATGGGATCGAAAGGATTTTGCAAATCAGAGCGCAACAAAATGGAGTCCCGAATTCCAGTAAAAAGATATCATAAGTCAAGTTGCGGATGAAACCATCTCGCAGTGGGACCGGGCTCTTATCCCGACCACGAGAAAAGACAAGGTCTTCGTTCAGATAAACAGCCTGTGGAAGGAGATAGACTACACTAAAAAAGATGGGCCACACAGCTGGAAGGCCTCTGAGGGCCGGTTTCGCGCCAGGCTGAATAGCCTATTCGATATCTCCTCGGGTGCCAGAGTGCCGGAGCACCCGGAAGGCTTTGCATTCTTGAGAGACCAGCGCCCGGACCGCCCGATGACGATTGGCCCAGTAGACGGTGTCACCATGGAGCGCTTGCGTCGGCAGATTAAAAGGCAAGCGAGGAGGACGACAGCAATGGAGCCAACACTCAACGCCGCCAGTGCCAAGCCATGCGCCCGGTCAACCCCTGTACCAGCAGTCTTCGGGCCTCGACCCGCTGCCAAATCAGCTAATCGAGTCATAAGATCGGTCACCTGGATGAATTGATGACAAGCAATGATGGAAATCTCGGCCCTTCTGTGGCCCTTCTGTGGACTGTAGACGCGTCTTAACTCGTGACAACACAGGGGGAGGGCTGGTCTGGCACTGAAAGGGAAAATGGGGACTATGATGCGAAACCACATAAATGTGTCCCTTTTCTTTGTTTCGCGCGGCAGTGCTGCCTTTTGTATAGTATATATTGTACATTGTGTTTTATTCATCTCCCGTGAGGCAAATGTGCTAATATTTATTTCAAAAGTCTAGCGGTAGCCTCTCAGTTGCAGCCCGTTTGACCACCCCCTCGTTTGCAGGTAAGCGTGTGAAATGGCCGCCCTGTTATGTTGGAGCCGTCTTCAGCAGCCGTTTGCAGCGGCGATAGGCGCTCTGCAGGCCCGGCAGTGCCACACGGGCCTACGGAAGACCACGCAGCTGAAGCGGCTGCTGGAGTCGAGCCAGCTCGAGTTCCTCATGGAGGCTCACAACGGCATCAGCGCCAAGATTGTACAGGAGACAGGTACCTCGTGGGCAGTTTCATGACGTTTGTTGTTGCTGTGACCCAAAGCTGACTCACTTATTTGAACTGAGATAGCCATGCGATGGAGCATGCCAAGAAGCCGCCTGATCATTATTTCATTTGTCCCACAACGTGCCGTTCGCGGAGGGAAAACAAGAGTAAAACTCACCCCCTATCCCTTGGTCCTCTCCGGGTGGTCACGTGGGATGAGGTGACACTGGGAATGGAACTTCATGTTCAAGACCCGCTGGGCTTAGATATTGCTGGTTTGTTCCTGTTTAAAGCTTAGTATTTCTTAACTTGACCTTGGTATTGGCGACTATAAATGCGTTATAGCCGCCTTTATAGTCGCCGATTAGTTAACGTATAACGTTAGTACAATCGTTTTTAGTTTTAGCTATCGTTTTTTAATGATTAGTTGGATATGTTTATGTGTGATGAAACGTGGGATATGTTATGATATATCAAGAATATACAAAATTGAAGAAGAGTCCTAAAAATGGCCCATTTTAGCTAAACACTTCATTTTTACTTGCATCCAATTGTGGCGCAAATCATAGAGGTTTGATCTGACAACGCATTACCAGATCATGACGTGCGCCGAAACTTTTTACATCTGGTGAAGGGAAATTGCATGAAACCAAATATTGGGCTGTTAAGCCATTTCCCAGCAGAAAGAGACGTCATTATCATAATTTGGATTTTAGGGCGCGTCGACAGCAGTGGTCATTTTGCGCCCATCTATTAGTCATTGTTCCTCGTCACGGTGGGAGTGGGAGGGGGGAAGGTTGAACATCTCCTGGGGTGTTCCGGTGGCGCGAGGCGCCGTCTTACTTGGCACTCCTTATCCTTGATTAATTCAGCAACTTTCCCCTTTAAAGGGAATGGACCACTTTGTCGAAATTGTAAGCAGAACAATTGATCAACGAGAGAGGCCTGAAAAACAGGAAACATTATTCTCCCCCACTTTCGTATGCTAAAAGCGGGAACATCTCCTCAGTTCTAACAGTAAATGACGTCATCGAAATAACAATTTTTGTAATCCTTGAAATCCCAAATTTTGATCATAGATTCTCTGTAAAACCCCATTCACAGCGTTTCTGCTTGACAAAAAACGCATGCAGCGCAGGAAGCATTGGTGCAAAAAGCAAAAACTAAACGACAGGTGTCGTCACGGCGGCCTTAACTTATCAGTGGTGGAACGGTGATGCAACTATGCCTGATGTAAAGAAACAATTTCAGAGTTGTATTTTGAAAAAAAAAACTTGTTTTGGCAAGTACGGGGAGGGAGGACGTGATGTGTTGTGGCCATCGGGCGCATTTCGGCCCAATAGCGCTCTGCAATGGACGTTAACTCGCCCGAGGTTTTCGGTCGACGGGCAGTTGCATGCTGGTTTCCTCGCTAGCATGGTATTTTCAGCGAGTGGCCAAGACTTAAGGCTTCTACCAATCAGATTGCTGCAACCATGTGGAAGGTACTTCTGGGTTTGAAATAAGGCAATAAGCCCTTTTATTTTGAACTTGAAAGCTGGCGGAAATTTTGTTCTGAGAGCTTAAATATGCCCATAATGGTTTCTAAACACGCTCTATAAAACTGCTATTTCAGTTAAAAACCCATTATAAAAGTGGGACACTCCCTTTAACCCGCGCCCCACCGGGGGTCCAGCGCCACCTTCGCCCCACCGGGGGGGGCCATCGATGGCCCCCTCTCTATCTCCGAAAATATGGGCGTTAGCGCAAATCTGCAAAGTGCAATAGAAAGCTCGCGTGAATTCAGTAAGAAATTACTTCGCATGTTTTAGTGCTCAGGTCAATGGTTTGACCTCCAGAGGTCAAATTAGGTCAAGATCGGCTATTTTCACTCAAATATGCAATGATTAAGCCAACTGGGCATAACTCTTATGTTATTAGAGCTATTGAGGCCTGGTAAAGTACATTTGATAGCAAATTGCCAGTACTTTTTCCGCTATGTGGAACGTAAAGACCTCCCGCCAGTGGTTTGACCGCCAGAGGTCACCTCGTGACCTAATATGACCTGAGGTCACGAAAGGTCAAAAAGTGACCTTGCCGTATATCAAATGAAAGCCAGTGACAAGACAAACACGATGGTGTTTGTTTCACCTCTCTAGCTCAATTAGGTCAAAAGTTATTGTCAAAATACTGTTTTTGACCTCTGGTGACCTTGGATGACCTTGGAAAAGTCAAAGGGCAAATATGACCCCTGGGATCCGTGAAAGGGTGTCCAAAAACGTTGTTCTGAGCAGTCTGAGTATTTGCAATCATTTTTGTGGCTTTTATATCATGAAATAGCTTTTCCCCATGCTTTTCCAATGGGAGAGGTCGCCTCGTGACCTGACCTCAGGGCACGAAATCGAAAAATCCCGGATATACACCTTGTAGACCCTGGAGGGGTCATGAAGTGTAGGAAGTTTCAAATCGATCGACTTTGAAATGTAGCTCTTACAGAGCTCTAAAGGTGAAGTGAGGTGACCTTGGTTGACCTCGTCTGGTGACCTGACCTTGGGTGACCCGGGGGAAAAAAATTTCAGGGATGATGGAAAAATGATGCAGTGAGAGGTAGAGCCCTCAACCGCGGTGCTGCGCCTCGTCGTTTTTCTGCTATCCCGGAAAAACCTTAGGGGGCCATCGATGGCCCCCCCCGGTGGGGCGAGGGTTAATACGCGCAGTGACGGTGGTCTGAGCTACCATCGCTTTGACGGGGGTGGGGGGGGCTAAGATCTCGAGAACCTCACTAGATAACGCAAAATGGTAAACGGTTTGGGGTAGCCCATCCACTTCTCTATCAAAAATATGAGTATCATTTTTGTCAGGTCACATTTAAAGTCACTAGAGGTCAAGATATGCCATCACAGGGATAACATGTAAATGAAAGTCTTCAGTCATTACATCTGAAGAAGTAAATATAGAGCAAAATAACTTAGACCATAAGAATCCTCGCAGGAAGACAAATCGAATGATATACAACATGACCTTGCTAGGTCAAATCAGTTCAAATATAGGATTTGACCTGACCTGGGGTCTGTTAAAAGTTAAGTTAGGTCAAAATTTATGTCATTAGAACTGCAAAGACAAGGCAAATCTAATGCAGCCAAACTGAATGCTCTATCACCACCCATTACTAAGTTATCCAATTAAAACCATTTTTCCATGTATTTCCAATCGATGGGTCATGGTTCGTACCTGACCTTAAGTCATCGATATAAAAATACCGGAACATTTTTTAGAGAAGTCGGTGGGCCCATTATGTAATATGAGTTTTGTTTTCAATCCGATAAGTTCACACCGTTCTGACTTATGTTATCTTAAACTTTTTTGAGGTCAGGTCACTTAACCTGTACTGGTGGCATGACCTCAGATGACCTAACCTTAAGATTTTGAAAAAAAAGTTGTAAAAATAATGATGGAAAAGGTATGGCAAGTGCGGTGGCGCTACGCGTCGCCGTTTTTATGCTATCTCTAAAAAACCCGAGCGGGCGGATACCCGCCCCCGTCAATGTACGCGTTAAGGTTGGGTCATCTGAGGTCAGGTCACCAGTGCAAGTCAAGTGACCTCACCTTCAAATTTATTTCAAGGTGACATAAATAAAGTGGCATGGTCGACTGTACAGTGTGCATGGCTTCATGTCCCCTCTGCAGTGGGGAGTCGGCGCTGGACGATTTGTACCAGCACGGCGGCTGTGACGCTTGTGTTGGAAAACATGACTGATGAGTCCATCCATCGATGATATTGATGGGATATGTAAGCTTGCCAGACATTTTGCTAAAAGGCTGTGGTTTGAATGGGTCAATGTTTTTCTCATGCATCCTTTGGTTAGTTGTTCATTGTCGTTTTTGTCCTTCTGATATCTCATCATTTACTCAATGTTAAACACTTGCGTTAAATTTTAATTCAAGTTGTAGCCTCATAGCAATGGCCTCTACCATATTCTAGAGACTACTAATTAGTATGACAAGTTCACTTCGGATATGCTCAATGCTCAGGTTTGGTTTTCATGCGTGCGGGCCCGATCCGTAGCGGTTGTTGGGATAAATGGGGCATTCCACCATATTTCAGCACAGGCCTTACACCCTCATATCTTGGATTTTCTGCCAACTGTGTCCATGGGGTTATTAGCAGCACAGAACACGCCTGTGACATTTTTAGCTGGCCAAGTACAACGGTTCAGGGCTATGGCCTCCAACAATTTTACCCTTTGCCGGCGCAGTAATTTCTTCTAAACCTATTTTATCCAATTATAATAATGATAAAAGGATAAAACTAAATATCAAAATTTTCGGGATAAGCCAATGAACACAACGGTGCCGATTTCAAAATGTTTTATTCCCATTGAAAAAGTTTTAATTATTAAAAAAATAAGTAGTTTTAAAAATATGTTCTTCAGCGTCGATTTGAAACCGGACCATAGCGCGCAAAAGAGCACGCCACAAAGTATTAAGTTAACATATAAAAACCGTGGGTATTTGCTTTAGACAGTGGCGGCGGAAGCTGGGAGGGGGAGGCAGTGTCCCCCCCCACCCGTAACCATGGGGGCAAGCATGTCAATTTTCCCCACTCCCCAAAAAAACAAGCTGATTTTGCCCGTAATTTTTTATCAGGGTGGTGGAAGAAATAAGATTGGGTACGTCAAAATTCCATACAAAATGCGAGGGTGCGTTTGGTACCAGTTGTAGTGCATTATGCTAAGAATAGGCCAGACTTTATCCTAGGATTTGTATAAGCCAAACGCAAATTGCTGCAGCTGGTGGCTGGTAGTTATTTCTTGAAACAAAACAGTTGATTTGGTTTCAAATAAACCAGGATAATAATATCATTTTTTAACTAGGGCTTCATTACAGAGCCCGGTTGTCGAGCTTCAACTATTTTATATTTTGCCAATGTTATATTTTATGCGTATTCCTTCTCGGGGTCTAACCGATGCCTGGAGGCAGGGCGAGGAAACCTGAGCAAGCCAAGGCGACAAACAATAGCTCAGTGAAATTGAACAACGCAGGCGAAATTAGAGCCTTGAGCTCTTTCTCGTAGCTTGAGAAAGACTTGAATTTAAATATCCTAATTTTTTTGACCAGTTGACTAAAAAAAGTGGTATCTGGGATCATTTTTGCATTAAATTACTTCAAAATAGCTCTGTATTAAGCACCAATAACAACATCACTCATCTTGTTCACTGCATCAACGCTCCTTTATTTCTGAATTGAACAACATGGGTGTTCAATTCAGAAATAAAGGAACGTTGGGAGCCGGAATTGGTCAAGCTTTTCCCTATATGGGATTTAAGTAATAGCGGGACAAAATCTTATGAGTTTGCAAGTGTTTTGCTAAGGTTTCGTGGATTTCCAACGAGCGTTGAACGCAGATACTGCGTAAACAAAATGTAGAAAGACAGAATTGAGCAGGGAACCAGGGGAAAATAGCGACGGATTGACTCGCTGAGTATGGTAGTGGTTGTAATGAAGTGAACCTATATGTGGACAATCGTATGTTATACATATTGCTATTAAGAAACGATTCGAATCTGATCTTCACCACTGGCGGTGCGACGTTCGAAGGGGGGGCAACTCGGGAAAAATAGTAAAAACATTGTGTTTTTTTTAGAAAATCGGCCAAAATGTCGCCATTTCGGAGGGGGCATGATCCCTCGGCCCCTCTCTGCGTCCGCCAGTGATCTTCATAGATGTGATGTTTAAAATTCACTTAATGCTATTTGCACACTACATCGGAGACAAATCTTTACTAACGACCATGATGTCGTGGTTGTCTAGTTTAACGTTGTACAAGACAATTTCAGTGTAAAATAAAAATTATTGGACTAATTATGAAGAAAACTAGTCAGTCAGCTAACTATCTCAAAATATTTCTCAATCAATTTGTATCATCTAAAGGAATCAAAGGAGGTGCTACTTGACATGCTTTGGACTTTTAATATTGGTCATCAAACCCCGACAATAGACCTTTATTAACCTCCGCCCCAGTGGGCCTCCGAGCCACCTTCACCCTGGTGGGGAGGGGGGGTTTCAAACATCCCCCTCGAAATCGGCTCCTATGCGGAATAGTGAAAAAACGCGAAAGCTGTTGTATAGCTCATACAAATTTATGAAGAAACTACATCGGTGCCTTTTGGCTCAGGTCAGTATTGAGGTCATGATAGGTCAAAGAAGGTTGCATGTTAGGGCAGGGTGAGTTAGAACCATTTTTAGGCACCATTCGCTTCCAGTCGTCACGGCGAATCAAGTGATGTATAGTATGACTATGCTAGGTCAAAACACAAAAATAACCTGACCTCAGGTTAGGTCAGGGTCACTTTTCAAACAGCATAGTCAATATGTATATCAATCGACTCGCAATAGGAATCCAAACGTAATGGTATCAAGATATAAGCTTTATCATCATTTCCTGCAAATTTATTCACCCATGTCTGAAAACTGCTTAAATAGTCCCAGATGACCTCTCAGAGGTCACATGTCAAAAATTGCAACATGAACCTAGAAAGGGGCCTAGGATACTACGTTTTGGAGAATGCGAAGGTATTCTCAGCTGTATCTACACTCCGGAGTATATTTTGTTGCTCCCGGTGTCGGCGCATTATGTGGTATAAGTTTCAATGCATTAGATTCACACATTCTTACTTATGCCACCTTAAACATGTTTCGAGGTGAGGCCGCTGACTGGTGACCTGACCTGAGATGACCCAACCTGTGTTGTTGGATATCTCATACAAATGAAGAAATTACATCGGTCCTTTTTGACTCATGTTAGCCTCCCCCCCACTGGGTGAAGGTTAAGAAAAATAGCCTTCAAATACCTCGAAGTGCTAGTGAGCTCCTGCCTCCTGACCTTCCGCACATTCCTTCTGAGCCTGCCAGTCCCCGGACCTCCCAGCTAGCTCCGAGCACACGCAGCCAGTCGGTGGCCGCTCCACCGTCTGTGCGCTCCCACTGACACCAGCGTCGTTCCGCACACGAGCTGGTCAACGAGAAGGAGAAGTACAAAAGTATTGCCGACGAGATGGACACTGCCTTTGCCGAGCCGTCGGGATACTACAGCGGCTCGCGCATCCTCGGTTCGGGCCGCGGCGGGGCGCGCTTCCTGTGCCTTTTCGCCTTAGCCGTCTCCTTTCCGATTCACCCTAGCCCTTTTTACTTCGAAGATTAAGTAGCACAGTAACTTTTGGTAAATTAAGCAAAGAGTGAGCTGAATTTGCAGAAAACATTGGAAATGGGACAGATTGTAAACCTCAAATATGCCTCAAGAGTTTTTCAGGTTTGTCCCCCCCCCATCCAAAATTGCCTTCCACCGCCCCTGAATCCATGAGTCAACATAGTTAATTAGTTCGAGACAGAGAGTTCGAGAGAGGTCTCGAATTAAGCGCCGTTGGTGTTTTTGCCTGAATTGAGCCTTTTATATTTTTATTTCAATGTGATGTAATGATAAAAATATATGTTATGTTAACTGCCATCTCATTTCAAGCCCAATTACAAGCATGGAATGCTACCATTAACCAATAACAACACGATATTTATTGTTGGGTCTTTCGGGGGTCTTTCAGGGGCTGCGCCCCGTCAAACAAAATGTAGATAGCGGCTTCTGGCTGTGGGTGTTGTGTCTTTGCTAATGCGGGCGACCCAGCCTGTGGACGGGCAGAAAAGCCGGCGCGCTATCGTTCATAGCTAACAAACATTCCATCCATTGACTAAGATTTTTTTAATTTAACCACTGGAGTTTGATTTTCTGCTCGCTGTAGGAATGCTGTTTCATGTTTAATATCTGCCTGCGTTTTTTGGTGACGCCAGCCCATGGTGAGGCTAGTCCGTTGTTGACAAGAGATGAATCTTCTGTTGACAGGCTTTAGAGGTATCTGGGCCAGCGGACTGTCAATTTCGGCTCAGCTGGGTGTAAGAGACAGCAACGAGGCCTCATGGACCCAGGTGAGATTTTGCGAATTACTTTTTGGAGGATGGAGGAAAAATAAAGGAAAAATAAGAACACTAACGATATGAGTTGAGAAACAATGCCTTAAACCAGAACAAAGACCCACTGGGAAATGCATACTTTTCAAACTAGCGAACAATGTACATTAGATGCATATTTTATGTCAGTACCGCACATCCTGGAAACAGGAACCATGCCTCACGTGGCACCCACGTGCCTCGTGTCACCTGGCGAGCAAACATCACTATGGCGCATACAATCTCGGTGTCTTTCATATGTGCTTTTTCCGATATCATCGTCGCTACATCTCACTATTGTCTAAAGGTGTTCACACTTTTCATCTTGACCGCCACGCATCCAGTTGAATCTAGTAGGCAACTTAAGTCATATCCGCATCCTCTCACAAGTATCTTGGAAGACGACTGTATGTACCATGCGCTCCAATTGCTATCCGAGTGCCGTCTTTAAAGTTAATCTGAACTCACCAAACACACATCTCTGAAAACAAAAACAGTTCCTGTGACACACACACACACACACACACACACACACACACACACACATATATATATATATATATATATATATATATATATATATATATATATGATTGTATATGATTGTTTATAAATGCGCGAAAGCTCTTATGTGTGCGTTGTGTGCGTGTGTTTGCGTGTGAGAATGTGTGTGTGATTGAGATCACGACCATTTTATTTCAAAAATTGTACCGGGATATTCCGTTCAAGAACTGTGACCAATGAACAGATATTAGACTCCGACATTAATTATTTCACTCTGCAAACGATCATGGATGGATCCCCAATTTTGTGCAAACGCAGCTTCTTTACTGGATATTTTTGCGATGTACTTCTCGACTGCCAGGTATTCCTGAACAAATCTTTTGAAGTTGGGGCATGTAATGCGTCTCTGTTGCTCCCAATGTTTCCAGCTAAAAATCTTCGTTAAGGAGACTAAATGGTTCGTTTGGGACGTCAATTCTGGAGAAGGCCCCTGAAACCCCATAATTACATGATTGCACGATAATCCATTTCGTTTGTCTAAAATTTTTCCAACCTCGTTCCAGAGAGTACGTACATTTGGACAGTGCCAAAATTTACGCTTTTAAGTTTCTGAATATATTGGACAATTGTTACAGGTATTCGATCAGTTACAGGTATTCAATGTTACAGGTATTCGACAGGTATTCGATCACTTTCACGGAGTCCATAAATGTAGAGAAGTCTGTTTGTTGGCAGTATCCTTTTGATGCATCGGTATTCAAACCACTTCAATTTTAAGTGTGATGTATGCGAATGAATCCCTTCATAAACTGATTTCTACACAGACGGGTCATCTAAATTTAGTTCTATCTACCACTTTTCATGTCACTTCTCCTGCAAGACAGATACACGATCCTGTGCTTTACGATATGCCCAGCGAGCAAGCTTATGTATTCACACCATCCATGGTATCTATCATCCAATTTCTTTTTGGGGAGTTTGGTCTTTCATTTCTTAATTTCTTCTTCTGCGATTTTGGAATTGCTCTAAAAATTATCAAGGACGTCATGGGATGCATAGCAAATTTTGTTCCTAGTTCATTTGCGGTTAGCAGCCTTTTTGTCTTGTATCGTATATGTCTATGACTTTTCCTACTCCTTTTTCGATGAGATGCCTCCGATTCAAAGCTCTCAGGTTTTCCAGCTTTATACACGTGTTATTCCACAGAACTTCGTCAAATATTTCATTAGCGTTCATACCCCGATTATCTTTAATGCCCATCCACGTTGATATTTTTTCACGACAAAATGCACTCTGCACATAGCTATTTACCTGATTTGTTAACGAATTACAATTAAAAATTGATCTATTATTGCAATCTGTTAGTTTGTCCCTCACAACTGCTTTCCATTTTGCTTCATTCTCTTGATCTAGAAACTTCCGTACTCACGTTATCTTTAGACTGTTTGCCGTCTCTTTAATATCCGGAAACATGAGCCCTCTGCTTTTGTATTTGGATTTCAATGTTGCCCTCTTAATTTTGTCTCGTTTCCCACCCCAAACAAAATGATAAATTTAATTTTCCAACTCTTTAATATATTTTGGCCCTGGAGCCGGAAATACTGTCATGAGATATATTAGCTGCGATAGTATCTCTGATTTAAGTAGACGAATTCGGTCAAATGGGGCTCAATTTTTTCCGTTCCATGCACCAAGTCTATTCCGTATGGCACTCCGTTTGCTATTATAATTCATTGACGCCATATCTACATCTGGGTCGTTCGCAATTTGGATTCCCAACACTTCAACGGGGCCGCTAGGCCATACGATACTGGGACTAGTTTCTTCCTGCGATTTTTCCCTTGCTCTATCTCCAACTCACATTGCTTTAGTCTTCTTATAATTCAATTATAGGCCAGATATTATTTTAAAATATCCAAAGGTAGTCAAACATCACTGGAGCGATTCCGGCGTTCCATCACATATGACGGTGACTGTCATCTGCATACGCAATTATCTTTACCTCGCAGTTTGAGAAGGTGAGGCCTTTTATCTCCTGAGAGCGTCTGATACGTTCTAGGAGCGGTTCGAAGCCAAGTAAAGGTAACAAACAACTTACGGGGCACCCTTGTCTGAGGCCTCTTTTAATTATGTATTGATCAGACAGTCTTCCATTGATTTGTACTCGGGCTGTAGCCGGGAAGTTGGGGTCTGAGTCATACAATACATTTATCCATTTTCTGAACGAATCACCAAAGCCAAAAGCCTCTAATGTGCGCTTGAGATACTTCCAGTCCATGCAATCGTAGGCTTTTTTGACGTTGCCCGCCAAAATTAGAGAACAAATATTTTCTGTATTGCAATATTCGACTACATCTAGGATCAGTCTTACATTCTCTCCAGTGTAACGGCCTTTTATAAACCCCGTTTGGTCTTCGTTTATGATTTTCTGTATAACCTTTCCTAGACGATTATTAAGGAAACTTATGGGTCTTAAGTTCTCCGAGAGTCTTATATCCTTTCCCTTCTTAGGTATCAAAATTGTAACGCTAGTTTTCATTTCTCTTGGCATTATCCCTTGATTAAATATTTCCATGTTTGAAACTTTCAAAATATGATAAGGTCATCAGGGTCTACAAATCTGCTATTTCGGAATTTCGAATTGACAGTGCAGTGCGTATCTGACGCATTGGCCCCGGCAGGTTCTGGAGACTGTGGAGTATGTCCGATGCCCGATTAGTCGGCGTGCAGCGTGTCGACGCATTGGCCCCGGCAGGTTCTGGAGACTGTGGAGTTAATGTCCGACGCCTCGATTTAGTCGGTGGCGGTGCAGTGCGTGTCTGACGCATTGGCCCCGCCAGGTTCTGGAAACCGTGGAATTCATGTCCGACGCCACTTCGGTCCCCATCCTGCTGGATGCAGATACTGGCTACGGCAACTTCAACAACGCGCGGCGCCTGGTGACTAAGCTGGAGCAGCGCGGGGTCGCAGGTATGTACACATGCCTAAGCTGAAACAGCGTGAGTTCGCAGTTATGTACGCACGCCTAGCTGTAGCGGCGCTGGGTCGCAGGTATGTACACATACCTAAGCTTGGAGCAGCGCGGGGTCGCAGGTATGTACGCATGCTTAAGCTGGGGCGTTCCACGACATTTCAGCACACTCGATGGTCGATTTTACACCCTAATGTCTTCGATTTTCTTCAAACTTTGTTCATGGGTATATCGCCAGCCCGGAATACGCCTGTGACATATTTAGCCCGCTAGGTACAACGGTTCAGGACTTACAGCCTCCGGCAATTTTACCCTTTGCTGGCGCAGCAGTTTCTTCTACGGTTATTTTATCCAATTAGAATAATGATAAAAGGGTAAAATTTTTATATCAAATTGTTTGGAAGAAGCCAATAAATTCAACGGATACAATTTCTAAACATTTTTATTTTCACTGGAAAAAGTTTTTTCCAAAAAATTTGAAAAGGAATTTTTCAAAAATTTAAGTAGTTTTAAAATATGTCGTTCAGCGTCTATTTGAAAAAGGCCATAGTGCGTAAAAGAGCACGTCTAAAAGTGCTAAGATCAAGAATAAAAACTGTGGGTATTTGCTTCTAAATATGAAAAAAATTACCACGATTTATCATGAGTACGTGCCGTTAGCGCATCCCGCGCGGTACGTATGGCACGTTTGCTTTCCCTTATACCTTAGATGCGGTGGCATTGACCTGAAGATGATTGCCGATGAAGGAAGGGGTTGTGCGTTGACAGAAGACCTTTGTTTCCAATCATTTCTGTCATTTTGCCACTCTGTTTCAGCGATTGGAATTACGGTATTAAAGCTCGAGGCATGCCGGTTGAGGTTTAAGAAGTTCAACCACAGTGGTGGATCTAGCCGGTCGGTTTGGGAGGGGCTAACCAAAGTCGAAAGAACGTTAGGCAGCGAAAAAATTGCGCTACAATATTGCTTGCCGGTGGAATTTTGGGTATTTGAGGCAAAAAGGAAAAAAGTCACGGAGTAAAAAATAAGGGCTCAAGATACCTTTTTCTTATCCAAGGCCACGTATTTACACTGAGCTTAACTGATTCTGTTTGAAGTTGAGAGTTGAAGCACCAAAATTTTGCTTATAAACTAAAAAGGAGTTCGATCGCTTTGGGGGGCAAAAACATACTTTTGCCCCGAGCTTTTCCGTTTGGGGGCAATGCCTTTTTTGCCCCCGGATACGCCACTGTTCAACCAGTAAGCTAGTTGAAAGACGTGTTCTTCATTGTTAAGTTGAAAACCGTCACGAGGGTGTGAAAGAAAGCATCTGAAGAGTGTTGAGATCAAAAATAAAAGCCGCGGGTATTTACTTTTAAGCATGAAAAACCGGCGGCATATAATATGGGTATGCGTCGTTGGCGAACAATGCGCAATGCGCAGCGCACGCTCAGCTCTTCCCTTCCACGATGTGCCTTCAAATTGACCTGAGGACGATGGTTGATGGAATAAGTGGATGGTCAGTGACAAAATATAACCGTCTTATCAATTTAAATGATCTTTTCACTTCTGTTTGAACACTGCACATAAGTCACCGTTTTAAAAGCGTTTGGAATTAGAAGATGACATAAAGTGGATATCGAAATGCTTGGCCATTTGCAGAGTGAGAAAATGACTGCTTTCAGGATTAGCCAAGGAACTATCGAAATGGTTACTCGCAACGTTCTTCAATTACGTAAATCTACTAAGTGATTGTTATCATTAAACGCGCAAATCATAGCCAATAAACGAAGAGTTTTGAAGTGGTGTTGAAAATGACCATTATCTGCCAAGTTATTTTTTTATTTTAGACCTAAATTAATATTGAAAGAATTGACACAATAATAGGAACTTTCGACGTCAAGTCATCCTCAGCTATGACACATTTCTTAGCAAAAAATCAAAAAGACTATCACACGCTTAGCAGCAACCACTTCTTCCTGCAGAAATATGGAACGGTTAACAGTAAAAAAAGACGCGCATTCACACACCTATTTTCGTTGATATTCTTCTTGCATTTGCATTCTTGAGTTGCACTGTCTTGTTTGAGATGAATTTTGGTGTTATATCAAGATATCTAGAGATATCCTAGAGACCTCGAAGATTCGAGGTCTGGGTACACTATGACCGATAATTTTTTATATTTACAATGATTCTGATAAAGGGCTGTGCCCGAATATATAATCTTCAGTGTTTTTTTACATTTCCGGATTCGAGGGGACAGGCCAGTGAACACCTTATCAAATTAATAATTAGGGTTAAAGTCCGGTTTGAATTGCCTACAATGTCAAATCTTCTCCGCTGATCTAATTTTCCGAGAAGGCGGACAGACCAGATTCACACTGG
Source organism: Lepas anatifera (assembly GCA_034440635.1). Taxonomy (NCBI): domain Eukaryota; kingdom Metazoa; phylum Arthropoda; class Thecostraca; family Lepadidae; genus Lepas; species Lepas anatifera. Next base: position 2,356,728 of record JAOTON010002140.1, on the reverse strand, counting down.
CTGGGATTATTCTCAATGCGCTCCCACCAATGTCTTACGAATTTTTGCCACGTGGAATGGCAAAATGATGTTTATCGTATTGGATATTGAAATACGCTTAAAAAATCCTCTTGGGAGTATTTCAGTACAAAAGATTGAATCGGGAGTGTCGGTCGGCAGTTAGAGCGAATAGGCGGAGCTATTTTACAGCCGAGATAAAAAAGGAGGGCGCGGTAGTATCTGACGCGTTTGGAGCCTGTTATTGGCTGCAAGAAGAGAAAATTACAGCCACCAGCCGCCACTCGGGATGCTCTGAATGATTACTTCATTTCTATTGGACCTGTGACCGCAGCAGCTCCCGACAGCCACACAGACAGTGCCTGTCCCATTGCCCCGAGTCACCACCAGCGCGTTCAAGGCCTCATCTATAGATCTGCCAACACTGAGTGCAACTATGCAAACAATGAAACACCCTGGATCGACTGGTAGTGATGGTTTTAGTATAGCCATGATGAAAAAGTTATTTGGTTCGATCGGACACCTTTTGCTCGAAATCATACATTCTAGTTTGATCACGGGCCTAGTTCCGACCCCATGGCAACATGCCTTAGTCACCCCGATTCCCAAAGGTAACGTTTCTGCAAATCTGGCTGATGCCCGACCGATTTCCGTCCTACCGGTGGTATTGAAAATCACAGAGAAAGTACTGCAAAATCAGTTGACTGGCTATCTGGAATCAAATTACTTGCTATCTGATAACCAAAATGGATACCTGAAGTACCACTGTACAGAAACCGCTCTGAACGTAATGACCGACAAAATTCTAAAAGCCATAGATCATGCCGAAATTTCGATGCTTCTTCTTTTGGATCTCTCCAAATGTTTTGATGTAGTTCCGTACACAAAATTACTAGACTATATGATACAGTATGGGATAGATACCGAATGGTTTTCTTCTTACTTATCCGGTCACTGCCAACAAGTCCAAATTCGGACACAGAATGGATTAACCATGACTTCAAAGGTGAAAGCAAATTCCCCAAATATGTCAATATTTCAGGGCGGTAGTATCTCATGTGTGCTCTACTTGTTATTCTCAAATGATTTGAGCCTCTTTATTGACGAAAATGTCACTCTTGTAAGTTTTGCTGATGATTGCCAAATTCTTATATCTGGAAAGAAATGACACTTACAGGGTCTTATTCAGCAGATGGAGCACGCAATGACAAAATTGTACCAGTGGTTGTGTCACAACCAGATGAAATTGAACACGGAGAAAACTCAAATGATTGTATTTGGCACTCCTCAAATGCTGAAGTCATGGCCAGCAGTCACATTAAATTTCTGTGGATCAGTTATTGCCGATTCTAGGGTAGTTAGAAATCTGGGTTTTACTATGGACAGACTCCTGAGCTTTGAAGCCCATGTCGACTCCGTAAGACGAAAGTGTACAGGTACGCTGACAGCATTCAGTCATGCACAGCACACCATACCACGACGACATTTCGCAGAAGATGTCATGAATAGTTCCCAAACGGGCCGCAGCTCCCTCGGCTGTGATAAGAGGCGCCAGTGTCTGGTCTCATTTGGTGGGCACCTCGCCCATTAACAGATATCCACTGAAGTGAATTAGTTTCTTAATAGTCTAAATATGGTCACGTTTTGTGCCAAATAAAAGGTCGCTTTTCTATATGATGTGTAGATACCGGTTATGGCATGTCCATACCCATAACCTGATTCAATTTTACTTTTTTGGCCAGATTGGTCTTAATTAGTTTCTTAATAGTCTAAATCTGGTCACGTTTTGTCCCAAATAGAAGGTCGCTTTTCTATATGATGTGTAGATACCGGTTATGGCACGTCTATACCCATAACCTGATTCAATTTTACTTTTTTGGCCAGATTGGTCTTATGTAACTTTCTTGTGAACTGCTATAGCCGAAAGGTCTTGCGAGAGCAAACGGGGGCATTGCTACACTGGGTGTTGTGAGACGGCGTCAAAGTCAAATAAATGCCTCCGCCCGAGGGTGGGGAGGGGGGGTGTAAAAAGTTATTTGTGTCACCGCACTACCCCTTGCTCCATCGGCAATCATTTTCAGGTCAAAGTCACGGCATCTAAGGTATAGGGGAAGCAAACGGGCCGTCAGCGCACCACGCGGGGTGCGCTGACGGCACGTACCCTTGGCATATCTTGGTAGTTTGGTCATGTACAGAAGCAGAATTATTACAACTTTTTCAATGAAAAGAAGATATTTTGAAATTCCCACCGTTGTGTTCATTGGCTTATTCCCAACATCTTGATATATACTTTTGCCCTTTTATCATTATTCTAATTGGATAAAATAGCTGCAGAAGAAACTGCTTCGCCGGCAAAGGGTAAAACTGCCGGAGGCTATAAGTCTTCATCCGTTGCACCTAGCGAGCTAAAAATGTCACAGGCGTGTTTTTGGCTGCCGATAACCCCACGGGCAAAGTTTGAAGAAAATCGGAGATGGTATGTATGTATGTATGTATGTATTTATTTATTTATTTATTTATTTCATCTCTCAGTATACATAAATTCGACACTCAACGGGCGCGATCGGCACAAAAACCCATAAGGGTCTTAAACTGCGGTGCCTATCGCTCGGTTTAATGTCATAAGCAGTAAGCATCGCTCCACCACCAACCAACACGGGCTTCCACCACTCGCGACAAATCACACAACACTTGGGACAACTTATAATACAATCCACTCAGCGCCAATCACCTCAGACAACAGTTTCCACAAATGTGGACCGTACACCATTCCACTTTTAACGCTCCCCCCATACAGTTCACAAGTTGAAGCGCTTGGTTTGTATGAGGAAATTTTGAAATGCGTTGGCAATGATAACTTGCAAACTTTTATCTGTAATGTTTCCAAAAAATAGAGTATCAATCACTTGTTTCATTGCTAGATTCCTGAGAATGTCATTGGTCGCTATCAAATCTAATACAGTATTTCTATATTCAGCAAATTTTGGACATTCCAAGACATTCCAAGACATCCAGCCTAACATCCTCCCAGGGATGGCCTCATGAACATGCTGGACTGTGCAATGGGTTATATTTGAAGATTTCTGTGTTAAGCTGAGTTAGTCCCATTCTAAGCCTTGAATGAAATATGTTTCCGAGTTTTGTGCCCAGAAAGTAATAATTGGGGGGTTTAGCAGCACCGTATCTTTCTGTAACTGTGCGTTTGAATTGGCTTGCGTTCCGCATGTTCCTTATGCTTTCTGGAAGATCGTTCCAGCTTTTTACGGAGATTCGACAAAAATAGTTGAAAGGAAGATGTTCTTGAATTCGGCATGGTCAATGTTCTTGTATTCCGTAAGAGTCTGCCCGTTCTATTTTGCCTAGTTTCTGTAAGGCTATACATATGGTGTAAGGCCTGTGCTGAAATGTCGTGGAATGCCCCAGCATGGAGCAGCGAGGGTACGCAGGTATGTGTGTATGTCTAAGCTGAAGGAGCAGCGAGGGTTCGCAGGTTTGTATGTATGTCTAAGCTGAAGGAGCAGCGAGGGTTCGCAGTAATGTGTGTATGTCTAAGCTGAAGGAGCAGCGAGGGCTCCAGAATGTGTGATGTCTAAGCTGAAGGAGCAGCGAGGGTTCGCAGTAATGTGTGTATGTCTAAGCTGAAGGAGCAGCGAGGGTTCGCAGTAATGTGTGCATGTCTAAGCTGAAGGAGCAGCGAGGGTTCGCAGTAATGTGTGTATGGCTAAGCTGAAGGAGCAGCGAGGGTTCGCAGTAATGTGTGTATGTCTAAGCTGAAGGAGCAGCGAGGGTTCGCAGCTATGTGTGTATGTCTAAGCTGAAGGAGCAGCAATCTCATGATCACGGTTGCGGCGAGCTCGAAGCGATGTGCTGGTAACTGCAAGCAATGGAGGAAGACGTGTCCCAGGTTGATGGGGAGGGAAACGTGAAGTTTTTCGACGGGCGCCGTTTGGCCGGTGCCTATGAAGCGAAGATGGAGACTAGTTTCTCCCGTCCCTCTCCCCCTGCTAGTGGAGTTTGTGGCTGTGTTGAAAATAGTGAACTATTTAATAAATGGGTGCAGATGCCGGATCCTGCGGGAGTTCCAATGTCGGTGACTGGATGTTTTGGTGTACAATATCGGCCAGTGTTTCTCAACGGTCACCTTGCCCCAGATTGTTTTAGTTTTGGACAGGTATTGATTCACATGGACAATAGAGGCTATTTTATATATTACTTTTTAGCTTATTTTATATATTATTTTTTTGAACATGAAGATGTTTTGGACACAGTGTTCCTTCGTCAGTTAAAAGGTATTGAACAGGAGAAATTTGCACATATTTATAGAAACACACGATGAAATATCGCAACGTTCACGCTTCACAGTATTGTAACGGCTCAATGTCCGTTGGTACTGGTTGGATTTCGACTTCGGTTTGTTCTAGTGAACCTTTCTCGCGTGCCGTGTTTTGATTCATTTCTTCTCGGAGTACGGTTCCGTTTTCCTCTGTCTTGCGGTCTGCTTTAACAGCGTGGGCCAAACACTTTTATGTTCATTAATCAGCGTTGTATTGGATCGAATTTAGATTGGATATTTAAATTTACACCCATGCTGTCTGTATGAAGACAAAACAGCTCTCACCAGGCAAAACGTGCCAGGCCGAAATGACGCCGATCTATTCTGTGCCTGAATCAAATTTTTTATGTCCTTGTCAGTCTTCAGTGGTCAAGAGACCGCAGTAGATGCGTCCGCGCATGCAGTCGAGTCAGAGTTGTCCTCCCCATGGGTGGAGTTTGGTGGCTTTGTTCAGGCAAACAGATCATGGATCGATGACGGTCCAGCTACCACATCGTCGTACACCAGTACGTACACGGTACTCGTTCCCTGACATAGTATTTGTACCATGGTACCAAGACGTACCGTGGCACGCCTGCCTGAGATGACCTCCTAATTACATACCCGTGGCAATAGGTTGTAAATCGTAATGGAAACTAATATTGACGCATGTATGCTGGTCGCTGCCCGCAGATATTGGACGTGACAATGACACAATGACAGGAAAGCCACCTAAAAGAAAGAAACCTGAACCGGCACAACACTGGCGAGCCGACCAAAAGTGAAACAGAACTGCAGATATAAACCGGGGGAGCAATCATTGCATACGCCCCCCCTACAAAACGACATTTGCAGCCGGAGCCTAAAATGACGCAGGATGATCTCGAAATGCACAGGCGAACTGTGTGTATGCACTTCTGCCGCCGCCGCTCGTGTACTGACATCAGCCTCCGTTTATACGGCAGGAGAGTCCCAATCGTCCCGGAAGCTAATTTTCTGGGCATGACGATGGATAAACGCTTGCCATACGCCCCCCCCACATATCGCTCCTGCGTGATAAATGTTTCAAACGGATGAATGTGCTAAAGGTGATTTCGCGCACATCTTATGGTGCCGATAGGCTAACACTTCTCTGTTTGTACCGTGCCCTCATCAGGTCCTTATTAGATTATGGCTCAGTAGTCTATGATGTGGGCTTTGAGCAACGTTAAGCAGCCTCTGGACGCTGTACACCACGCCTGTGTTAGAGTGGCGACAGGCGCTTTTCGTACGTCCCGCAGGGCAAGCCTTCTGGTAGACGCCAACGAACCTCCGCTAGACCTGAGAAGGAAGCGGTTGGAATTATCATACGCTAGCAAAATCAGGCAGGATCCGTCCCATCCAACACACAGGTGGATTTTCGATGAAAATTTGACAATGCCCCTCAGAACGGTGCGACTGACGTCTTCGCGAGCTCTCTGTTTGCGTGTATCTCTGTGGTTAGAAGGCAGCGGCGTTGACCTGGAAGTAATTGCTGAAACGCGACCAGAACGTACGGAACCATGGCGACTCATTCCTGTACAATGCGATCTCGGTCTAATGCGCCTTAAAAAAGCAGCAACACTACCCTCAGAATTTCTGGCCATAGCGCTGCGCAAAATCGGCTCCTTTGCAGGTCATGCCCGGTTCTACACCGACGGCTCGAAGTCTGCCGGCGGTGCTGGAAACGCCTTTGGGGGAGGGACTGAGTCAAGGTTTTAGCCTACCAGCGTCTGTTTCAGTTTTTACCACAGAACTATATGCCATTCTCCGGGTTTTAAGATACATCAGGCGTTCTCAAGAAGATCGGTATCTTATCATAACGGACTCTGCTAGCTCACTGACAGCACTCCAATCTCATCACCCACAGCAAAACTGGCTTATACCGTCTATAAGAAGGCTTCTGACAGCGATCTCCGCCAGAGGCACTGATGTGCGCTTCCTTTGGGTGGCAAGCCATATTGGAATTTCAGGAAATTAAAAGTCGAAAGGGTTGCGAAAGAGGCGTCCGTACTACCCCCTTCGCGACAGTTTAGGATTCCGGCTTCAGACCTCAAAGCATCGTTCAGAGCATTACAGTACGCCGAATGGCAGTCAAGGTGGGCTGCAGGGCCTGAGTGCTTTCTGAAACGTCTGCGTACTTCCATTGAGAAATGGGAGTCGAGCAACAGAAAAAGCAGAAGAGAGGAGGTGGCCCTCTCTAGACTCCGCATCGGGCACTGTTATGCCACTCATGCCTACCACCTGAACAACTCTGCTCCCAACCCAGTGTCCCAAAACCTGGGGTGCTGGGTGCAGAGCGACAACCAGTCAAGCAGAATTTTCCACTCACTTTTATACTTTTTTTGCTGAATTCTGAACTCACTTCTCAATTATGGTTCTAGTTACCAAAGATACAATTCACAAAGTTAACAATACTCAACAATACTTATTACTACAAGGGCCAGTTCCATTACCTCCTCTACTAACGTCCACTGGAAAAAGAGAGCAGCAGAATCGAATAGAAGATCGCCAAATTAACTCGGTTCTTATGCGCTTCTTTCGCTTTTCTGCAAGAAAATCTGGCGACTTCTATTTTTCTGGCCAGTTACACCTGGCATCCTTATCTCCACCGATTTCAGTGGAACAACAGAATCGAAATTCTGGCGCGGGCAAGACGCTCAGTGCCCCCCCCGGAGAAAGTTCCAATGGGTGAATACCGCCACTAAATTCCACCACTCACAAAATTGGTGAGGGGAAAATTAGACACCCTAGCCTTGTGTTGCCAAAAAATTAGCCGACCACTTTGAGATACATTTCTGGAAAGCAGTTTATCTGTACACATGATTTCTAGGCTTACGTCCTTGAAAAGTTATTTTTGTATTTCTGGTACCGAAAATAGTGAAAAACCATTTTTGGTCATCTTGTTGTTAAAAGCAATTATCTTGAAATTTGTATGCTGAGCAGAATAATTTTTTTGACAATGTATCGTAGAAAATTGACCATTTATTGCGAAGAAAATAATTTTTATCCTTATCAGCCCTCCATTGCTGTGTCCACGCCGTGTGACACCCAAATCCACTCACGACACCCTACGACACCCTATGCATAAATACGCTGATATTTAAGTTGAACTGAAAGTGTCCGGTATTTGAATACATTGAAATTCTACATTTTCATTAAATGAATTTTTTGGCAACAAGAATGCACCCAGTTACCCTTCAAACATCGGCACTTTTTTGTATGGCTGGTCTACGGCGTGGACTTACCAAAACGCCGTCTTTACATCTAGTAAATAAAAGCGGCATCTTTAGACTTTTTGAAAGACAGGCTGCATATTCGTTATTGACAAAACATTGTTAGTCTTCCCCTTTGTGTGCTTTTAGTTGTATAATTTTCTAGTCTATAAGGATTAAGAAAATTATTTCAGGACAATTTTCAAAAAGCAAATTATGTAGCTCAGGCGACAGGCAAGCAGCAAGCGATCAGAAATTTAAAGTAGTAGTCGCTCTGACGCTGTCGCAACCCGCCGCGTCTGGCCGATTGTAGACGAAAGGAAGAAATAACAGAAAGACACGAGGCTGCTGTAGCTTCGATCTCTACTACCCTGGCTTCGATGCAGCACATTCATATGAAGGAAGGTGAGAATATATGTGAAGAGGAGCATTGGAATTGACAGGTAAAGAAAATAAACTTTTAGCAAGGGTCTGGAAGAGTTTATTGGTATGATAGAAAGCTTGTAGTTTCGTCTGGGTTAGTTAAGTGTAAGCCAAGGCTCTACTGGGCCCTAGCATAGGTGTATGCGAGGTGCAGTGATTGAGGTCAGGAGTGGCCTCCAAAATTCCGATAACTATAGGTATAGGAGGGGCGTTGTCCCGGACAGAAAAACTGTACAGTGTATGCTTAGATAATAAATTTAGGCAAATTTCTTCTTTATTTTTCACCACCTGCCGGTCTCGGAGGCCTCCTCTGCAGAGTTTGTCTAAGGGGTCCCCGATATTTTGTCTCAGAGGCTTTTTAGAGCTGGTCATGTGGGAGAGGAGAGGAGGGGCACAAGCGTTGGTCTTTATCCCACAAATGTTAGTCTTGGTGGCTCCCAGAGTTCTTTTCCCCGAAGGTCGGTCTCAGAGGCCCCCAAAAAAGTTTTTTTTTGTGGCAACTCACCAATGCCTTAAACAATAATTGGAGACTGCATCAGGGGGTTTCAGTTGGTAAAGATTTTCCTGCTTAACCCAAATTTTTCACATGGTAATGTTCAAACAATGCTGCTTGGGGACGATTTAGAAATATTTACTTAGAGAAAATCAAACAAAATATCCGTCCCTTAGTTCAAACTAGGGATCTGAGAGTTTACCACCTGAGTACCAAAATTGGAAAATTTTTGCTCCACCATACATTTTGAAGGGAATTTTCCACTCACTCGCCATATATTCTGAGCTAAATTTTCTACTCGACACCCTAGCGCAAAACCTATTTTGGGTCACTGTCCCAACCTGTGTTTGCATTGTGGCAACCGCCTTACTGTTCAACATGTTTTATCCGAGATAGACTGCTGTGACAATCTCAAAAGGCAAATGCGTCGTTTCTTCCCACCGGTCTCTTTGGAGCAGTGTCTGGAAAACGATCCCGTCGTAGACATCAAACACATTTTATCATACCTGAAAGAAATAAAGTTTGACATCGTTTATAACCCTCACAGCGCTTTTTAGCGGTTACACCTCCGGCATAGACAATTCTTAGCTAACCAAGATAGTTTTGAAGTGACCTAACCTGACAATTGCCGGGCACATATAGGCAAAGACGCTGACGTGCCCTAAAACACCAATCATCATCATCATCAAATGCACAGGCGGAGACGAAATAACAAGTGGTGCACATACGAAGAGAAAAAGCGACAGCGACGACGAGACATTAAGGACATAGCTATTCGGGTCGAGACGGCACAGGGTCAAATCCCGCGGTCTCCCTGCCTTGAGTAATCGATGCAACGGTCAGGAATGACATTTTTCCCGAATGACGCCCAATAAACGAATGGTGAGGGTAGGGGTCGAGACGACGTGAGACGCATACCTGTCGCTGTGGTGGCAACATATCCGCGCATCAACATTGATGTGACGACGACATCAGCATTCCGCAAGTTGACGATAACGGCGGAGCGCAGTGACGGCGGAGGCTGCGCCAGCATTGATTACCGGCGTACCTCACTGTCGCTAACAGCCAGCGGCAAGCCATAACGGTAACAAGGGACCCAAACAAACACGAACTCAGATGAGACATCGACCACGCCCAGTGGTGTGTCCATGAGGCGATAGAAGGATGTAGTGACGGATCTAGCCGGTCGGTTTGGAAGGGGCAAACCAAAGTCAACAAGCAAAAAAACGTCACGCAGTGAAAAATTGCACTACAACATGACTCGCCAGTAGAATTTTGGGTATATGAAGCAAAAAGGAAAAAACGGCACGGGGTGAAAGATATGGGCTCAAGACACTTTTTTCCTATCCAAGGCCCAATATTCACACTGAATTTAGGTGGTTCTGTTTGAAGTTGAGAGTTGAAGCACCAAAATCTTGCTTATAAACTTAAAAAGAGTCGGGGAAAAAACGAGGTCGATGGCTTTGGGGGGCAAAAGCATAGTTTTTCCCCGAGCTTATCCGTTTGGGGGGGGCAAATGCGTTCTCTCCATCACCCCCTGGATCCGCCACTGGAAGGATGTGACGGTAGGAATGCCCGAGTATTCATTAGCGACAGGTTGGGTAGTAGCTGCACTGATAGCAATAAGACAATCACCAGAGACTCACAGCTCTTGGCCTTGCACTAAACAGAGAGCACGGGGAACGCCAGCGACGGGACTAAGCCGGGACATACAGAGACGATTGATGCTATCCAAATGCCGCTGAAACAGAGCTGCAATACACACGGTCACGGCGGAAGTAGAATATACCGGGACGCGAATTCGACAATAGGGTGTTTGGGCAACGAGGCAGGTTTCTATTTCCGTTTCATGTCTGCCTGTCTGTCGAGCCATCGTGCTGTCGGAGACACAGGGGACACAGGATCAGGTTCACCTTGTATGGGTGTCAATAATACAGCACATAAAGTGGTCACTCAGTCACGTGAGGCCAGAATGGTCTGTTTCGCTACAACTTTCTGCGTGCATAAAGATGTACAGTAATGAGAGTGCAAGGGTCTGCAATAGCGTCCACCAGAATGTTGGCCTGTCGGTATAATTCTATAAATTCTAACTCATGTATAGATCTTAGATTGTACCTATGAGTCTCGGTCATACCCGGTCGTGGGTCAGAATCTTAGTCCTGTTGAAACTCTGGTTGTGAGTCCGACTAAATCAGTCCATCGTCGCTCCCATCTCGGTCAGAAAACTGAGTGGGGTTCCATGTAACTACGATTGAACTGTCCGCATCTGAGCTAGTTTCCTCTTCGTGATATTCTCCATTGTCACGTGTATGCGTCACAGGAGTTGGAGGGGTTGCCAACTCTTGTGCAGTACGGGGTTGTGACCTGTGGTCCGATCTGCTCCGTCATTTAGGCACTCCTGCAGCGGAGTCGAAGGGGTCTCGTCCCTTTACGAGTTCGAGATACAACTGCCTGTCAGTCGTCAAATTTTTGCGCCCTTAAACGCCAAGTCGTGATAATTCATACATTTTTATCCAGTTATGTATGGTTCAAACAAATCTGTCCGCCATCCTTTTTTGTAAACAAACAATGTGTCCAATTACAGTAGGTGGAACTTGGGTTTAAGGAACCTTTCCCAAGGGTCTCAACGTTTCAGACGGGACACGATTTTTCTTTTATTAGGGCCATTCCCATGTCTTGTTCAGAATCTGAAATAAAATGTCGGTAAGTCCTCCCAAATTAAAATATTTCTAGCAGTTTTCAGTCAGGAGTGATAGAGCATATAATTAACATTTCTTTAATCATTTCGGGTAGTCTGTCTCACTTATTATCAAATCCGTCATGTACTCATTCATATATGTCAGTCATTTTTTTGGCGTCAGTCCCGGTACAAATTTGTACATCTGTCGATCAAGTTGCGTCGTCAGTTACGACAAACGAGCCAGTGAACAGTATGGTTCACTGATCTTATTTTCTGAGCATGCGGTCCGCCGTGCTATACAACCATTTTGTCAGTCCCACGGCTGTCAGCAAGTTAACACTTGCACGTACTCGGGTTTTCGCCACCTTCGCCCGTACAGGGGTTTGTTGCGACCCCCTCGCGATTGGCCCCTAATTGACGTAGAGCTCCACGGTAAAAACCAGCGTGTTGGTCGTCGCGAGAACCCGCAATTGATACCAATTTTTATGACCTTAGGTCATAAGGTCACCTTCCAGGTTAGGTCAATGACCTGATTTTCGCCCTTTTGCGGCCCATTTTGCCGTTTTAGGTGCTATTGACCGGAATTTTGGTAACAAATCACATTTGTATGGTCATTAAATTGAGAAACTGACATTCACGCGTCGATTCATGTGCTATAAACCTATGTGACCCATCTAGGTAATGCAGGAGTTGAGGTCAAATGTCAAAGGTCACGGACCGGTAAAACTCGAAATTGCTAAATATGTCTAATTTTTCAGTTTCATAGGGATAATTTTGGACGCTGAGTTCAAATTTAGCACTTTAAACAATGCTGAAGGCTTCTTTCATCGAAATCTCGGGTCATCAGGTCAACTTCCAGGTCAGGTCAATGACCTGGTTGATGTCAATGAGTAGGTAAAAAGGTAAAGTCCATATTATAAGCAATTCAACTAATTCAGTGTCTACATCATTTAAATGGACTATTCATAAGCCATTCTGCATCATTTACGTAAATTGACGCCATATGCCAGATGACCTGTGCTGTCGGTGCGCCCTGAAACCCCAAACATGATGATTGTCAAGGCCATATAAAGATGCATGGTGCAATACTGTGAAGTGTGAGCGTTGTGATATTTCATCGTGTGTTTCTATAAATATGTGCTAATTTCTCATATTCGGTACCTTTTAACTGACAAAGGAGCACTGTATCTGAACCGTCTTACATGTTCAAAAAATATATATATATATAAAAAATATATATAAGATAAGCTCTATTGTCCGTGTGAATCAAGGGCCACCTTACAGAAGAGGTGACTGGTTAGGCGGCAGAGTAGCATCAGGAGTAGGCTCCCGCAGGCCTAGAGTCGGCAGAGCACAGCCTCAAGAAGTGGGAGAAGCGGATGTGGCCCACACAATGGTGCGTCGATGCCGGACCACTGTGAGTAGTGGGGGATGGCCGTGTCACTGAGACCACCTGCCCAGAGTGCGGTCTGGCCGACGGGAGCCTGCCACATCTCGTGGCCTGACGACAGCGCTGCTGGGGCACCGCATCAGGAGTGACTGTGACCAGACTGCCGAGCACCTGAGCAGTCTGGTTTGTTGCCAGAGATTCCTGACAGCTTTACTACGCAGTGCTGTAAGGTCGGACTTCATCCCGCCTGGTGCCCTTCATATGGGGCGTCTAACCCCAGGCCGGCTCACAACAAAACAAAAACAGCATCCAAGCCACATGTTTAACGAGTGTGGTTGGTAATTTGATATTGAAATTACGTACGCCTCGGTCCGAGCGCTGGCCAGTTCCAGAAAGAGGCTGGTCAGATTTGACGTAAGGTCTCCCTTTACCAATGTGCCAGTTGATGGAGCTATTAAAGGGCGCACCAGAACTGATCAGATATGTGTGCAGCAACGTGTATCCCGAGACCAAAATCCGATTTTGCAGAACTGGTTGGGGTCTGTTTAGATTTCCAGCTATTCGCGACTAACGACATCGAGTACGTGCAGGTTTATAGACTAGCCATGGATGCCCTTCAAGTCTTTTGGCGGTTTTGCGTATACTAAATTAATCCTTCTCAGACATGGGTGAATAATGTGGATGGCACAGGCACATTGATGACATCTTAATAGTCGTGTCAGGAGGAAAGATTGAGTGATGTGGAGTGAAACGGCCATGTCGGTGGTTCGCCGCCAGGATGTTGTTTAGAGGACAAGCTGTTCCCGAAGACCAACTCGCTGCATGACGGCCGCCGCCAGCCGCTGGCCGACGTCGACGAGTTCTCGCTCAAGATCAAGGTACTTTGAGGTTAATGTTATCAGGGTCGGCGTTATTCCATCAGCATGAGCCTACCATGAATATCAAATCCGACTGCAGGATACGAGACCGCCGGTCGGCACCGTCGCCTGAGCGATCCTATGTACAGTAAGGGTTGTCATTCTATTCGTTTGCTTCCAGTTTCGTTTCGCTTCCTCCCTTTTGTTTGTGCACTGCACTGATGTTGCTTAATTTTCACGTTGGCTTACTGTCTCTTGAACAACCCCCCCCGCCCCAAGAGTGGCCTCTGGCAATATACTACTTGAAGCCCGCACTGGAGAGGGGTCTGGCACTAACGCGCACTGGAGGGGGCCTGGTAGCCCCCCTAAGTTCTCGGAAACTAGGAGGCATAGAAAAACGCGTTGGGGGCAGGGTGGAGGCTATAGTTATATACATAGTAACCAATTTTCATTGAACTAGGTCAATATATTAAGGTCAAACGAGGTAATAAAGGCCAAATATTGGCTATGCTGGAAAGCTATTGGGAAATGCCGTGATTATGCGGGAAGAGACGGGAAAGACCAGGGTCATAGAGGTATGGTAGCAAAGTAGCTTTCCTACAATTTTGAGGTCAATGTCATTAACCTAGGAGGTCACAATATGGTATACTACCTATAATGTGCACTATGACTAGCACTATAACAACTGTTTAGGCGGGAAACGAAGATTGAGCCTTACCAATGACCTTTGACCTTGACCTTTGACCATTGCCTTTTCATTGAGGTATCTTGAATATTTGGCCGGAAGCACTGGGGTCAATGACCTTGAAAGTGTAGATATGACCTTGACCTGTGACCTCTGAACTTGACATTTGCCTTACTGTGAGGTGACCCTGGCCTATCATCCCGGTTATATGACGTTATGACGACACCACTCGGTCGCCGATGCAAGCGAGCTGATCCAACCGCGCGATTGCGGCGATCTCAAAATGCAGGTCTGACTTTGGAAGCCTATAAGTCAAAAAAGTTTCGACCTATTTTCAAAATTCCTTCTTCAATCGACGCGCCGCTAAATTCTCTCAAATGGGGCGAAGTACCGTCTTTCCGCTACGAGCAGATCTCCGGCTACCTCGGAAAAACAGGTGAGGGGGGCCTCCGAGCCCCCTCTCCAGTGTGCGTGGTAATGGTGACTACTAAAATGGGGAAGATTAAAGGTATTAGATATTATATTATATCATTACGTTTGATAATGCTCCTTTGCGTTGCGGACTGTAAATTAATGCGCTTAAATGGAACGTGACACTTTGATGGGATTTAAACGTAGATATAGACATCAGTATGTATCAGTGTCCTGAAATTACTTTTCTGCAGAGTGTAGGATGTCAAAATTCAGGGAAAAAGAGGTCAAAATTAATTGACAAAAAGGGAAAAAAGCAAATGTAAGATCAGAACAGCTCGGAAAACAAGTACATGTACTTAAAATACAGGTACTAAAACATCATATACACATAAAATACAAAAACAAATAAGGGATGACAAATATTAAAATTAACTGTATTAACAGAAGTTAAACCAGCTTGAGAAACCCACAAATCCAACTCCTGCCGAGTTCAGCATTTTTCCAAAATAAAAACATCAGAAACGCACAAGGGAATACATTAATAAGCTGCAAACCTACAGTATGAAGATATAAGTAAAGCAAAGTCTGGAATACCTACCTACCAAAAACAATACCTCGGGTGAGGTAGGTCTTGCTTTAGAACCTTTAACAAGCTCAAATGTCCAAAAGGTATGGAAAATTCCAAAAATTGTCCATTTGAACAAAATATTTTCAAACAAACTTATTTTTGAAATTATACCTACATCAGCGGGATTCGCTCCCTCTGTTTTCATTTGCATTCATGGAGGAATTGCAGCATGCAATCACACAATAAAAGTACCTAGTCAAATGGCCACCATGAAATTAATAACTTACCTTTACCCAGGTGCTTGGATTTCTCAAACTTGAATTATACTACCCTCATTGAAATAAAGAATGAACAACAGGTTGAGGTTCAGAATTAGCCTGCTCAAGCCATAAGACATACCAACACTGGCTACTTAAAACTTACCAACTCTCAAACGTACGTACGAGCTTCGACACCCAACACCCTGCATGCAATCCAGAAACGTACACAAACACTCATCTCAACTGCGGCAAATTAATTTTCACAATGCTAAGAAAGACATCTCGCGTCAAATTCAGCCAAGCCTGTCGACACCGGTTGCCAAGTACGGTTTTTCTAATGCGAGTAAACTGACCAGGCAGGCCCCCTGAGCGTGAAAAGGATATCGAAATTGTCCACCTTTAAATCACGCAGAGATTCGGCGCTTGTAAAGAAAAAAACTAATTTTACCTTAATCTTTCGTTATTTTTCTAAAAGCATCCTGAAATTCATTTAAATATTTTGGCTGCCTTTGGAGCTATTCCGAGAAATACATAGAGGTGCAATTTTCGTGATCCGTGAAGATTCCCTCTTTAGGTATTATTGCTTTCAAAACTGTTGAACAAATATCCAATATTGGGATTGTTTTATCAAACCAAGACGGCATAATTTTTAATTTTATATATGTTAAACCACAAAAACATCGTAAAACTACAGTATTTCTTTTTAAAGTCAAGGATGTCGAAATTATTTAGCAATGCTTGCATTGTTCCACTCAAAATTCCGAGTTGCATGACCCAAAATATGGCTTAACAGTAATTTTTCCGAATAGAAAATATGCTGATTTCATATTCCGGGTACCCTCAAAAGGTTCTTTTGCACAGAGACTTCAAAAATAAATGTTGTAATTCACCCTGACCCGCGCGATTTCTTAGGATGTCGAAATTCAGTCGTAAGGAGCTGACGTCATCAAACTATATATTACGTCAGTAGCACTGCATTTCAAGGCCTTGGGCCTTGGTTAGTAGTAGCCTCCAAGAATGGTGGGGTGACGATTGCTTGGGTTTCGAGTAATGTGAATGTCATGATCTCTCATACCAGCTTTAGCCTCAGGCAGTTTTAACTATCAGTTTTGGCTAGAAAAATTATGAGCAATATTGCAGGTTTTTAATTTCTCCCTGAACTTCAATTCTTTAATGGTACTGCGAGTCAGCGCTGCCGCTAGTCATCGCGTTTATTTTGAATTCAGCTATATGTTTAAGACGAAAGCGTAAATCCAAAGCGTGTGAGGCGTGGGGTTTTTGTTGTTGAAAGAGGAGGGAGAGGGAGATAAGAGTGTGTGGTTTATAAAGTGGGGTATATTATTAGTAGTCTTATTTTATTAGTACGCTAAGAGACGTGAGGGGTAGATGGCTAACTTTATTTTTGTTATATGGTTGATTCAGCTTATTGCATCTCCGGTTTAGACATGCTGTCTGTCAGGCATTATCTTTCACATTCTGTGAGGTCTCAGTGTGCTTGTGAAGAAGCAATTGTTAGGAATGTTCTCTTTACAGGGTTTTGTCCTTTTGAGCATTCATTGTAAAATGTTTGTGCTAGAATCCTTCAGCATTCAAACTTCCTTCTCTCCAAAGATGAATGCTGTGTTCTATTTTGACATGGAATCAGTCCTGATGGGACTGTTTAAAGAATGCTGCATTTCATATGCAGGTAATAGGTTCACAAAGATAGTGTTGCAGCATCTTTATCGAATGGTATGTTGGCTTCGGTTGCTGGTCTGGGCCTGCTTCAATTCTTCAACTTCTGAAACAAGGAAACTGATAATGCTGCATTTTTATTCATTTAGATCCATACATGTATTTGTGACAATAGCAACAAGCAACAAAAGACCATGCCAGTACATGTTAACACAAGGCTAAAAACCAGTAGGAGATGCAAATAAGGGCACACTAAAAAGCTGTCATTGAGGCCACCACCTCGCAAGCTGATGATGCCGCAAGTCAATGATTCTGATGATTTTGTTTAGGATGTCAAAATTCAAGATTTAGGATGTCAAAATTGATCAAGTCTGGGTGTTGGTTTCCACGCAAAATTCCCAATTTTAGGACACTGGTATGTATAATCCTAATATATGTAATTGCACGTGTTTACTTATATTAGGGAGAGTCCCCATATTGCGCCACCTTAAGCAAGATTGCTCATTACTTGGAAACGATTAATGACTGAGGGTTGATATTGATGCACTTTCTTCCTGAAACATTTTACTAGCTTTTTGGGTCCAACAATGTCCTAAATTTATCATTCACGCCCGCAATTTTCGATTTAGCGCGATGCTGCAAAGGGCGCATTTTCAAAACTTGTTCGGCAAATGCGCCCAGTGTATGGCACTATTAGATTCAAATGCGCCCACCTAATTTGCATGCATTTTCAATGGATTGAAAAAATAAGGTCCGCAAGTTAGAAAATTAGGGGAGAGGGTGGTAAGACGGACATAGCTGTGTTTGAGACTGTGTGTCTCACTCGCTTTTCATTTTGTCAGTGATGAAATTTTGTGTCAAGCTTCAGTAAACATGTATTTGTCCCTGCGCTTACACATACTAGGATCCGTGCATATTCCTAGGAGCAGTAACGTTTACCGTAGAATGCTGCAAAAACCCGTCTTACCCCAACAGGCGGGGTAAGACGGGTTTTATGAAAATGGTTTATCATATGCAAAAACTTTACAAAAACATTACCACGTTGAGCAAAAATGAGTTCTGGAACACTTTGCAATGCATTGTTTCGATTAAATAGTCGAGAGAAAATTATTTTGCTGAATTTCCATAAAATCATTATTTTTCATTGGAACCTAACAATCAATCATTAAAAGTTCCTCAGCCAGTTTGCAGCAGACTCTCAGACTGATCCCTTTCAACCATGCAAAAAGCGCAGCGATAAAGATGATAATTTGTATGGTGATGTAGTACTTCACTCCGTGCCCGTCTTGCCCCATGCTAGTATGTTAGAAAATCTCATTCTTAGGGGTGACCGTGCTGGGGTAATATAAAACTTAAATCACGTAATGTATGTTAACGCTCTCCCGAGACAGGTTTTGCATATTTGGCCTTCCAAATAGGACCAGACACTGCCAGAATGTTACACTCAAAACTACTAACAATGGTAGGGTGAACCACTAATTTCGTTTTTCTAAAATTTTGACAAAACAATAAAGGCTAGAACTTTGTGTTTTTGGCTCATGATAGGACATTCCAAGACGCATTAATGCAAGTAATGGGACATTTATACCATAACTGGTCTGGTCCACAGAGCCTGCGCCCGTCTTACCTACCATGCCCGTCTTACCACCCTCTCCCCTACTTACGTATCGCCTGTTTAAGCCCGTAAAATAGTCATTTCCATACAATTTGTTTGATGCATTAACCTTGTTCATGTTTTATCGTTCTCACTGGCACTGGCGGATCCAGGGAGGGGGCAAACCGGACAATTGTTTGGTTTTTCGGGCAATGGTTTTTGAAGAAATTCGGGAGGCAAGGGGGGCAACGGAGGGCTTGGTGGCGGGGGCAAGTCGGGCATTTGCCCCTCCCCCGCCCCCAAACCCGCTGTTGCCCCCCTTTGCCTCCCAAATTTCTTCAAAAACCATGTTTTTCACGCTTTTGGGTTCCGTTGCCCCCCTCCCTCACCTTCGGTCTGGATCCGACCCTGCTCACTGGTGCTAAAAATTCCTAATCAGTCTTCCACAATATCCCTGCGACTTTACCTTTCCTACATACTTCGTCAAAGAATGTTTAAAAACGTAAGCAACGTTACAAGGGATGTTTTATTACAGTTGTCCCGAACAGAAAAATGCCGGTGAGCCCTGCTCTGAATCCCTCCGCGATCTGAAGGTCACCAATCTCTGCCACCAACCTACCAAGGGATCTGGAACTTTTATGCACCAAATTAATTACGAAGCTAGGGATGTTAAAAAATAAGGTTAACAGTTTTGCTCAGGGAAGAAAGTTATTATGCTTTTCATACCTCATCGTCATATTTGGTGGTTTAGTGTGTGCCGACAACGGAGGTCATTTGGCGCCCATTTTCATGCCACAGGAGAGAGTCCACATGGAATACTGTAATTGCATACGCGGATCCAGGATTGCCGATCGGGGGGGCACCTTCCCGGGGGCGCCATCCGGACCAGGGGGCGCCTTTTTTGACCAGCAAAATCTATTAGGTGGGCGCCAAATCCTATCGGTGGGCGCCGATTTTCGCATCTTGGGGGTGGGAAGCGACATGTCAGGGGACCCCATCGACCTTTCAGGGGGCCCGTGACCATTTCAGGGGGCGCCGAGGGTCGATCGGGGGCACGTGCCCCTTGCCCCTGGATCCGCCTGTGTGTAATTACGAGGAGAAATCTTATTTCTCAGCTGGTGACGAGGATTTCTCACGGAGATTCATCGATTGCAGCAACATTACTTCTTCAGATATGCATGTGATGTTCAAATGCGCCCACCTTAGGCTAATTGCGCCCACGGGCGCATTTACCTATGGCGCATTTGAAAATATGCGGCTTTTACACCCGAAATGGTCTCAAGCGCGCCACCTAAGGTAAATCCGTCGTGTAAAACCTTCAAATAAGAGTTAAATAAACATAGAGGCTGGAAATGTCATCCTCACATTCCTAGACCAAACCTAATTCTTATTTTTAGGCTTTAAGGAATGCTATTTTGGATAAGAAATCAGTATTTTGAGAGAGATACGATATCGTGCGGAGCACATCCTTACCATGTGTTTAATGACACCGGAAATAACGTTTTTGTAGAGGTGGGCACACTTCTTAATCAACAGCTGGTACTTAAACCAAATAGACTGCTCAGTACAGGGGAGGGCGCATTTATCCCAGGGGCGTAATTTCCTAATCCTCTCCTACATTCATTTCTCATATAACCAGTCTTAACAGATCCCAAAAACCTTGGTTTGACGTTTTCTTGGTCGCTAAGCTCACAGTGAACGGATAAATGTTTTTCCTGGGCTGAAATTAATCTGCCGTGGCCTTTTCCCCTCTTCCTTCATTTTCCGCTGCGATGAGCAGTTAGTTGGAAGCTGAGCGGGCATTGTGGGGAAAGAATCCGTCCAAAACACCTTTATTCATTTGCTAGGGGTGAGGTTTTGGGCGGACTGGGCATGATAGTTAATTTTTTGGCTTGGTCTATAATACCTCCGAGCCTTTTGAAAACTTTGCACAGTATTTCCAATTTTTTTTAGAAGCTGGCAGATTTTGTTCCATTCTTATGTGAGCAGTGGCGGCGGAATGTTTTCGTCCAAGTGGGGCATCTTCATTGTGGTCCATCTCATCAGGGGGAAATATCCTAGAGGGTTGTTTAACGGTAGATTTCACAGAAATTATCACTTCTCCATCGTGCGGTCGAAGACACTGAATTTTCCCAAGCTCACCTACTTAAAGGGAGCGTCCCACTTTATAATGGGTTTTGAACTGAGATAGCAGTTTTTGTAGAGCGTGTTGAGAAACCACTATCGGCGTATTTAAATTCACCCAAAGTTCTTGGTATAAAATTTCCGCCGGCTTTAAAGTTCGAAGTAAAGGGACCTATTGGCTTATTTCAAACCCTGAAGGCATACCTTCAATATGGTTGCAATAATCTGATTGGTCGTAAGCCCTACGTCTCGCCCACACGCTGAAAATACCATGCTAGCGAGTGCACCAGCATGCAACTGCTTGTCCACCGGCATGTTAGGCAAAACGTTGTCCAGTTCAGGGCGTTATTGGGTCAAAATTAGGCCAATAACTGCAATACACATCATATCCTCCCTCCCCCGTACTTGTGCAAACAAGAGTTAAATGTTTCTGTCAAAATCCAGCTCTGAAATTGTTTCCTTACATCAGACATATGCATAATGTTTCTACCACTGAATAAACTTGGCTACCGTAGTGACACCTGACGTGCAGTTCTTGCACCAGTGCTTCTTGTGCTGCATGCTATTTTCGCCGTGCGGAAACGCTCTGAATGGAGCTTATAGCGAGTCTATGATCAACGTTTGGGATTTCACTGATTATCAAGTGTTATTATGATGACGTCACATATTGTTAGAAAAGAGGATATATTTCTGTTTTTAGCGCATGAAAGTGGGAAAAATTCTGTTTCCTGGTTTTCAGACCTCTCTTGTTCTTAAAATGTTCTTTTTAGGATTTTCACAAAGTGGTCCACTCCCTTTAAGCTTTGAAAAAATGGGCACATATTTACCGTTCAGAGATAAATGCGTACTCGCGAATCGTTAGTGACAGACAAGGCCTAATAAAAGGTGTTGAGCAGAATGGAGATTTGCAACCTTTGGCTTGCTTCGTTTAGTTATCTTAGAGGGGCAAAAGACGGCGGAAATTTGCTTTAACAATCGTTAAAATCTGGATACAGGCATCAAAATTGGCATACATACTCTAAGAACTGTCCGTTAAAAAAACCGTTAACCACCTGAAGTTTCAAGATGGTGGCCATTTTTTCAAGATAGCCGCCATTGAGTGAACAGCAAGAGTGAGTTCGGTAACAAAATCGTGAAAGCGTACCCTTTACACCTGACTTGTTGAAACTCGTGCGGAGATGTTATTTATGTATTTTATTTAGTGTTATGGACGCCGTATGACCTAGATGTCGGCGCGCCCTGAAATGCCAAATATGATGATGATCGCCGACCTAGGCCCGTGATGAACGTCGTGATGTTTTTAGCCCCGACGTTATCATGTAGAGATTAGAGATCTAGCACATTTTAAGACGTCACTAACTTTTAGTTTCAGTACTTGACCTGTTGAAACCCGTTCTGAGATGTTGTATTTATTGCTATGGGTACCGTATGACTAAGTTGTCGGAGCGCCCTAAAGCCCCGAATATGATAATGTACCCTTTGGGTTTAAATCCGAGCCAAATCATGCCCTTTTACCTTGTATAATCCCTTTTTAAATATATAGCTGTTCATTTTCATCCTTCCGTAATTAAATCAATTTTAGAACCAAAATTTCGGTAAAACCTGCTAACATCATACGCAAACTCCACGTACGTGGAATTTTATAGGTCGAAACTGGGCAAGAGTAAATGGAATGGCTTGCTCGATACACCCCGAGTGGAAAATACCATCACATTTAGACTTTTGATTCAGCACAGCAGGCCAAAGCCCATTCAAGGCGTTTCAAATCAGTCTTTTGAATGGTTCGCAATCAACACCACATTGGACCATGTAGGAGGAAATGGGGAAATACAACCTACAACCTAACTCAACCAGTGACCCACTGGAACTGATTTAACCCCATAACGATGGGCACATATAACCTCAGTAGTTGGCGTGCCCTAAAACCCCAATCATCATCATCTTGGGGAAATATGCCCCAACTTAGGAAATCCCCTTGGTAATTGCGTATTGGTAAGTGCAGAGAATAGAGTATGCTTCTAATGAAAACTGTAGTGTTCTTACCATCTATTTAATGGTGTAAAGGGTTTCTAAGGCTATTCTTCCCAAACTTCCTGTATTTATGGACTATTGCAAGTGGGTGTTTTACCCCGTACCCTGGATCATAAGCGTCAGAAGGGGGCGGGGTTCAGGGGTGCCTGCCTCCTCCACTTTTTGGCCAATAATTTCCTGGTCTCAGTCGAAATGGGAGAAAACTGGACATTTTTATAAACGGCCGCTGCGGAAGGCAACGAAGAGTTCGAACAAATTCGAACAATTTTCAGCACCAAGGTGGAAAGTTTGTTGTCAGCATCAGGTTTAAGTTTGGGTGGCCCCCTCGCTTTTTTGCCGGCGGCGACGCCGGCAAAATAACAAATATACCCTGGGCAAAACAACCCCACTACCAGTCTGCATGCAGAGTTCGATGTTGTGTATCTCCATGAGCTGGACACGTTGGTGCTCAGGCGTAGCCAAGAGGGGGAGCTGTGGCGGCTACCCCCCCCACCCCCTTCCCCGAGGGCACGGAGTACACCCTGAGGGCACGGGCCGCGCTTTGCGTGGACTGCTCGCACTTTGCTCTATGGCCAAACTTTTTCACGTTTTCAGGGCGGGATTCAGTCAGAATTCGTATCCGCCACGCGCACAGCCTGGACACAACTCAACGGAGAGCAGGAAGTCCTGTTGAAGAGAGACACGCGAAAAAGTTATTGGCTAGGTCAAAAGGTCATAAAAACTTATTTCAGAAGTCCTATTATCATTTTGCGAATTCGGTCTCTGCCTTAAAATCGCTCTCAAAGTCAATATTTCTAGAAGACTTATCGATAATTTTCACTATCGATCAAATGACGTAGCCTCGGCTATGACCATCAATTTCTCTAAGAACTAGGTCATATCTGTCCTAAACAGTGGTGTTGAACCTCGAAATATCACAGAAAAATGACTTGACAAAACAATATTCCAAAACTCTTGAAACAGAAATATAGGTCTTTAAAAAATCACAATTGACCAATCGGAAGCCCAGGAATTTTGATACCGTGGTCACGTGACTTATCCGACGCAAAAGTTTCGCCATCCTGGGAATTTTGTAGAAAACGGCGGATTCGGGGCCTTTTGAGTCCGGGAGCGACGGGGAGGGCCTCCGTTAGACGTCGGGCTTGGGTCCGGCGTCTAGGCTGCCCCGCGACCCCGGTCCCCTGGGTCCGTGAGTGCGGGGTGGGCGCCGGAAGTGATGCCCCGGCGCCCCGTGCCGGCGCGGCAAACCTGTTATGTTAAAATCTGTGATCACGTATCCACGCAGTGATAATTATAACCACGATGTGAAAGGATCACTTTTTAATGTAAATATTATTTTGCTTTAGACGGGACTTTACTTTCCCCTTCAGACAGACAAGATTATAGGCTTTGGCTGCAGAGAAGTGTTATGGACACTATATGACCTTGCAGGTTGGCGCCCCCTAAACCCAAATAATCAATCAATAGAAAACGGCGGAAGACCCGAAGCACGAAACGATTGAAGACTTGAGTAATTATTTTATGCTCCATTTTTAGGGTAAAGTGATTGATTTTGTAGTTTTTATAGGCTATGTAAAATTAATTAAAATACAAGTACAGGAGAACAAACATTTTATTGCAAAAATAATTACTTTAAAACTTTAAATAGCTTTTGAAAACTAAGAGATAGCAGGTTCCAGCCTTTTGCCGCTATCGTTAATATATTTCAATAATAGTTGAGTGGCATCCATAAATTTTCCCGAAGATACAAAAATAATTGACAGTTTCGTAATCAAGATTTTTCAAACAGCAAGGAACCACAATAATTGTTTTTTTGCATATCTCCCTTTAAGGGCTGCTTTCCGCTCACGATACGCGTACTATCTGCAACTGCGTGGTTTTGGATAAGCGAAAAATGAATTTTTATATCTTTTACGGAACCTATATTTTATTAAAAATCCCTTGAGGGGTTTTGTTCCCTGGAAGTTTAAGTCATCTGCAAGCATTTTCACAAAGCGGCTTATATTTCATTTAAAATCCCATGAAGGGCTTGTTCCCTGGAAGTTAAAGTAATCTGCAAGCATTTTCACAAAGCGGAAGAGTTTACACAAATTATATTCTATAAAGGTTTTTTTCTAAAGATAAGTAATTCTAGAAATAAGAACTGCTGACGGTGATGTTATTCAGCAACTATACCTACTCAAAAGAGAACGAGCCTAAAATTCTTGGGAAAATATCCATCTACAGAGCGTGTTGTATTTCAGCATGATATTTGCCGTTCTTTTAAGGCCAAACTAACGTTTCTTTCCTAAAAGTTGTTTTGCTCTACCCGTTTTACTGTAGCTATAAATTGGAAAACGTTTAAAGTTAGTGTCTGAAATTCTTACACAGGACAGTTATTTGGTTGAGATCAGATCTCTGATCAGCAATGACTTAGTAAGGCCTATCATTCTCAACGATCACGTCCCGGTCCACCTTAGGTCATGGGAGGGGTTACACAAGGAGGTTGAGAATTCTATGTACAATACCTATTATATCTGACACAGGGGCGCAGCCAGAGCTTTGGTATGGGGGCACACCAACTTTGAGGGGCACCCCGGGGAAAAGGGCACTTTTTAACGTAACCTAAAAAACTTACTTTATCTTTGTTTATACCATTTTTGGGCATCTTTGGTTCAATAAAAATGCAAATAAATCATTGACGGAGAAGGAAAACCCGATTAAAACCGAAAAAGGAAAAAACATCACCAAAATGTCATGGAAGTAGCCAAAATACGACTGTTTTGAATATATTTAAGGACAAATCAGCCAACTCATGCAAGTACTTGACATCAGAGAAATCAGCAGAGCATGTGATATCTGTTACAATGTGCAGGTTAAGGCATATTGGAGTCGAAAATTCATCTGTTATGCCCACTGGTTTTGTCGTGACGAGTGAGCATTGGCTGAACGCGGATTAAGTTCCTTGCCTCCCACAATCGCCGTGGGACGAGGAGTAGCATAGTGTCTTTGGAAGAACATATTTTTGCTGTCGGAAAAATTTGGGAGATACCTTTTGAACGCGTTTATTAAGTTCCATATTCTCAAGGATCGGTCCCAGTTAAGAGTAAATAAAAGGTGAACGGGCCGGTGGTTTGGATGGGTGTGACAGGGCGGAAAATTGTGAAAACTAGTTCTTCATTTAAATTATTAGTAGAAATCCTGGTTTAGGGGACTGTCCTCTGAGCTCAGGGGCATATGCCTTTTTATCATCCCTTCCCAGAATCCACCAGTATAATAAGCAATTTATATAACCAGGGGTGCCTAGGTATCACAAGCCGTTTTAGAGATTCATCATTCCTCGTTAGCTCCGTTTTACAAAGGGAGTTTCCATTGTGTTTGTATTCCCCATCTATTCAAGACCAGCTCTGGGGCCCCCAAGTGTGGATCAGATGCCTCCAGATCAGCTTCCCCCATCCCTCCAGTTGTGCCTTCAGGGACTAGACTAGCTCAGTGACCCCGCCCCGAGATGATGGGAGGTGGCCTTGTGTTCTTATTATCTGTCTATTCAAGACCACCTCAGGGGTCCCTGATGTAGATCAGGCCCCAGAGCAGCTCATGCTTCACTCAGGGACTAGACTAGCTCATTGGCCCCAGAGATGAGGTCATCAGACTAGCTCAATGGGCCACAGATAGGTTCATAGGGCCTTAAACCAGTTCAAGAAGCCCCAGAACAGTTTAAGGCACCAGATCACCTCAGGGGGCCTCAAGCCAACTTAAGGGGCTCTCACAAGCTCAGCGCCCAGACCAGCTCAGGGTACCCTCAGAACCTAGATACGCTCTTGGACCCCAGATCAGCTCTTGGGGCCTCAGATCAGTTCAGGGGCCTCAAGTCAGGTCAGAGGGCAAGATCAAGTCAGGGGTACTAATTCAGCTCAGGAATCCCTCACCAGCTCGAGGCCCAAGCAGTTCAAAAGCCCCAGAGCTGTTCAGGGGACACCAGATCGGCCCATAGGGCACCAGATCAGCCTCGGGGACAAACAATCAGATCAGTGGTCCCCGACCAGCTCGGGGCCCAGATCAGCTAGGGAATACCAGATCATGTCAGGAGGCACTTAACCCTCGCCCCACCGGGGGCATCGATGGCCCCCTAAGGTTTTTCCGGGATAGCAGAAAAACGACGAGGCGCAGCACCGCGGTTGAGAGCTCTACCTCTCACTGCATCATTTTCCCATCATCCCTGAAATTTTTTACCCCGGGTCACCCAAGGTCAGGTCACCAGACGAGGTCAACCAAGGTCACCTCACTTCACCTTTAGAGCTCTGTAAGAGCTACATTTCAAAGTCGATCGATTTGAAACTTCCTACACTTCATGACCCCTTCAGGGTCTACAAGGTGTATATCCGGGATTTTTCGATTTCGTGCCCTGAGGTCAGGTCACGAGGCGACCTCTCCCATTGGAAAAGCATGGGGAAAACCTGTTTCATGATATAAAAGCCACAAAAATGATTGCAAATACTCAGACTGCTCAGAACAGCGTTTTTGGACACCCTTTCACGGATCCCAGGGGTCATATTTACCCTTTGACTTTTCCAAGGTCATCCAAGGTCACCAGAGGTCAAAAACAGTATTTTGACAATAACTTTTGACCTAATTAAGCTAGCGCGGTGAAACAAACACCATCGTGTTTGTCTTGTCACTGGCTTTCATTTGATATACGGCAAGGTCACTTTCTGGCCTTTCGTGACCTCAGGTCATATTAGGTCACGAGGTGACCTCTGGAGGTCAAACCACTGGCGGGAGGTCTTTACGTTCCACATAGCGGGAAAAGTACTGGCAATTTCCCATCAAATGAACTTTACCAGGCCTCAATAGCTCTAATGACATAAGAGTTATGACCAGTTTGCTTAATCATTGCATATTTGAGTGAAAATAGCCGATCTTGACATAATTTGACCTCTGGAGGTCAAACCATTCACCTGAGCTTTCACGCGAGCTTTCTATTGCACTTTGCAGATTTGCGCTAACGCCCATATTTTCGGAGTTAGAGGGGGCCATCGATAGCCCCCCGGTGGGGCGAAGGTGGCGCCGGACCCCCGGTGGGGCGCGGGTTAATCAGCTCAGGAGCCCCATACCATCTCAGGGGCCCTCACCAACCCCTGTAGGCCCAGCTCAGCTCAGGGCCTGGGAGCTGCTCAGGAAATCACGTAATCAACCTAGGAGGCCCGGGTCAGCTTAAAGGGCACCACATTAGCCATGGAGCACCAGACTGGCTCAGAGGGAATAAGATGGGCTCAGGAGACACACTGATGACTCCGCAGGCACCAGATCGACTCAGGAGGCATTAGTTAAGTTCAGGAGGCAGTATATCTGCTCGGGTGCACCAGATCGATCAGCGCAGGGGGCAAGTTCAAGTCAGGGGCACTAAATTAGCTCAGGGATCCCTCACCAGCTCGGGGCCCAATCAGTTCAAAGGCCCCAGAGCTGCTCAGAGGACACCAGATGCCCATAGGGCACTAGATCAGATTCGGGGACAAACGATCAGATCAGTGGTCCCCGACCAGCTCGGGAATACCAGATCAAGTCAGGAGGCACTTAATCAGCTCAGGAGCCCCATAACATCTCAGGAGCCCTCATCAGCCTCTGTTGGCCCAGCTCAGCTCAGGGCTTTAGAGCTGCTCATGAAATCACGTAAGGAGGTCCAGATCAGCTTAAAGGGCACTAGATTAGCTCAGGGGCACCAGACTAGCTCAGATGGCATCAGATGGGCTCAGAAGGCACCAGATCGACTCAGGGGCATTAGTTCAGCTCAGGTGGCACCAGATCGATCCGCTCGGGGGCCAGATCAGCTCCCAGCTTCCAGACTATGGCAGGAGCCTAACTCAGCTCAGGGAGCAACATAACAGCTCAGGGGACACAAGGTAGGCTCAGGACCCACCAAACCAGCTCAGGGGGACACCAGGCCACCCAACAAGACATCAATAATCAGCTGAGGGGCACCTAATCAGCTGAAGAGGCACCATATTGACTTAGGAGACAGAATCAACTTGGGGAGGCATGAGATCAGCTCGAGGGCCCGAATCAAGCTCAAGGGGCACTAAATCAGCTATTAGGGCACCAAGCAACCTCAGAGGCATTAGACTAACTCAGAGGGAATTATATAGGTTCAGCAGGCACAATTATTTGCTCAGTGGGGCACTCGATTGACTCAGGGACACCAGATCAGCTTAGAGGGCAAGTAATCAGCTC
This sequence comes from Lepas anatifera, assembly GCA_034440635.1. Taxonomy (NCBI): domain Eukaryota; kingdom Metazoa; phylum Arthropoda; class Thecostraca; family Lepadidae; genus Lepas; species Lepas anatifera. The sequence continues at coordinate 2,327,786 of JAOTON010002140.1, read as the reverse complement.
AAGGGGCCAAGACCAGCTGAGAGGCCACGAGATGAGCTCAAGGAGCACCAGATAAGGTTCACTCGTACGATTATTGGCGACTGTGAGGCATTAGGTGGCAGTGTCCCAAAACCTGGGGTGCTGGGTGCAGAGCGACACCCAGTCAAGCAGAATTTTCCTCTCACTTTTATATATTTTTTGCTGAATTTTCCCCTCACTTTCAATAATACTTACTACTATTTAATTTTACTCAGCAATACTTACTACAAAGGCCAGTTCCATTACCTCCTCTACCAACGTCCACTGGAAAAGAGAGCAGCAGAATCGACTAAGATATCGCCAAATTAACTCGGCTCTTATGCGCTTCTCTGGCTTTTCTGCAAGAAAATCTGGCGATTTCTATTTTTCTAGCCAATTATACCTGGCATCATTATATCCACCGATTTCAGTGGAACAACTGAATCGAAATTCTGGCAGGGCAAGACGTTCAGTGCCCCCTGCCCCACCGGAGAAAGTTCCAATGGGTGAACACTGCCACTAAATTCCACTCACAAAATTGGTGAATGGAAAATTAGACACCCTAGCCTTGTGTTGCCAAAAAAATGAGCTGACCGCTTTGAAAGATACATTTCTGGAAAGCAGTTTATCTGTGCACATGACTTCAAGGCTTACGTCCTTGAAAAGTTGTTTTTGTATTTTTGGTACCGAGAATAGTGAAAAACCATTTTTGGTCATCTTGTTGTTAAAAGCAATTATCTTGAAATTTGTATGCTAAGCAGCATATTTTTTGACATTGTATGGTAGAAAATTGACCATTTATTTCGAAGAAAATAATTTTTATCCATATCAGCCCTTCATTGCTGCGTCCACGTCCTGTGACACCCAAATCCACTCACGACACCCCTACGACACCCTAGGCATAAATACGCTGATATTTAAGTTCAACTGAAAGTGTCCGGTACTTTAATACATTGAAACTCTACATTTTCATTAAATGATTTTTTTGGGCAACAAGAATGCATCCAGTTACCGTTCAAACATCGGCACTTTTTTGTATGGCTGGTCTACGGCGTGGACTTACCAAATCGCCGTCTTTACATCTAGTAAATAAAAGCGGCATCTTTAGGCTTTTGAAAGGCCGGTTTTATATTCGTTATTGACAAAACATTGTTAGTCTTCCTCTTGGCGTGCTTTTAGTTGTATAATTTTCTAGTCTATAAGGATTTAGAAAATTAATTTAGAGCAATTTTTGAAATGCAAATTATGTTGCTCATGCGACCGGCAAGCGGAAAGCGATCAGAAATTTAAATTAGTAGTTGCTCTGACGCTGTCGCAACCCGCTGCGCCTGGCTGATTGTAGACGAAAGGAAGAAACAACACACACAGAAAGGAGGCTGGCTGTAGCTTCGATTAGATATTGATAGAAAGCAGCATATCCATATGAAGGTGAGTATATAGCCCTGTTCCAGCTGTCAGCAGAGTTTTGTCAGCACCAATCAGCGGGCCGCGTTGCGCCTACGTCACAGGACTGTAGCCTCTCCCCGGGAACTAGTTCTAGAGGTTTTACGGGCTGACGGCCTGCTGTTTGCGCTGATGAAAAATAGTAAGTGCACGGAGTGGCAGTCTAATATTTTTTACTGGTGTAAAGGTTTGAGTTCCCTTTGCTTAGCACAAACAAGAGGCGATTATGGCACTGATGTTACTTTTCTGGAGGAGAGGTTAGAGGTCCTGCTGACAAAACTGTGCTGACAGCTGGAACAGGGCTTATATGTGAAAAGAAGCAGGGGAATTGACAGGTAAAGAAAAGAAACTTTTAGCAAGAGTCTGGAAGAGTTTATTGCCGTGATAGAAAGTTTGTAGTTTCGTTTGAGTTAGTTAGGTGTAAACCAAGGCTCTAATGGGCCCCAGCATAGGTGTATGCGAGGTGCAGTGATTGAGGTCAGGAGTGGCCTCCAAAATTCCGATAACTATAGGTATAGGTATAGGAGGGGCGTTGTCCCGGACAGAAAAACTATACAGTGTATGCTTAGATAATTAATTTTGGCACTAGGTATTGCATGAAAAAATCCCTTTTCATTTTTTACCATCTGCCGATCTCGGAGGCCCCCTCTGCAGAGTTGGTCTAAGGGGGCCCCAATATTTCGTCTCAGGGGCCCTTTAGAGCTGGTCGTGTGGGAGAGGAGAGGAGGGGCACAAGAGTTGGTCTAGGGAAGCCCCCAAGAGTTGATCTTCCTCCCACAAATGTTAGTCTTGGTGGCTCCCAGAGTTCTTTCCCCCGAAGGTTGGTCTCAGAAGCCCCCAAAAAGCTTTTTATTTGTGGAAATTCACCAATTCCTTTAAAAAAATTTGAAGACTGCATCAGGGGCTTTCAGTTGGTAAAGATTTACCTGCTTAACCCAAATTTTCCACATGTTAATGGTCAAACAATGCTGCTTGGGGACGATTTTAAAATATTTACTTTGAGAAAATTAAAGGAAATATCCATCCCTCAGTTCAAACAAGGGCTCTGAGAGCTTACCACCTGAGTGCCCAAATTGGAAATTTTTTACTCCGCCATACATTTTGGGGGAATTTTCCACTCACTCGCCATACATTCCGAGCTGAATTTTCCACTCGACACCTTAGCACAAAACCTATTTTGGGTCACTTTTAGGTGGACACATACTAGGTGCCCATACTGTTCCCGGATGCTTGGAAAGGCGACAGAATGCCCTAGCTGACCGAAAAAGGTATTAAGTTGTCCGACAATAGTTTCAATTGCTACATGCGGTCCAGTTACATCTAGGTTCAACGGCGTAGGGCACTAAATTTCGAGCGGCACGGCCCAAATTGGGTACACCACCTGGCAATCAAAAGGGCACCCCGGCAGTGATGGGGGCACGTGCCCTTTTGAAACGTGCTTTTTTGAAAAGTATCGACTTCAATATAATTTATTCGCCGACCTAGTCCCGTGATGTGAAACGTCAATGTCTAGCCCGGATCTTATAATGTAGAGATTAGAGATTTAGCACATTTTAGGACGCGACACTACCTTTTTAGTTTTAGTACTTGACCTGTAGAAACCCGTACTGACTACTACTCGTTGCGTATCTACACGTCTCCTATGTGCGCAATATGCTAAGTTATGGGCGCAATATGACCACTGCAGTCGACGCGCCCTTAAACCCCAACTATGATGATGATGGGCACGTGCCCCCTGTGCCGCCTGGCTGCACCCCTGGACAGTAGATCAAATCTGGGAGGCATTAAATAAGCTCAGGGGGCCCGGATCAGCTCAAGGGGCACTAAAACAGCTAAAAGGACACCAGGCGAGCTCTGAGGCATCAAACTAACTCAGCGAGTATTATACAGGTTCAGAAGGCACACTTATTTTCTCAGGGGGGCACCAGATTGACTACGAGGGCACCAGATCAGCTCAGAGGGAACATGATCAGCTCCAGGGGCACTAGATGAGCTCCGCCCGTACGATTATTGGCGACGATGAGGCATTATCTGGAAACGGATTACGTGCCTATACTTTTCCGGGGTGCTTGGAAAGGCGACAGAATGCTTTAGCTGACCAAAAAGGCACTTAATTGTCAAACAATAGTTGAAATCGCTAAATGTGGTCTAGTTCCATCTAGGTTCAACGGCGTAGGGCACTAAATTTCCAGCGGCACGGCCCAGAGAGGGTACACCACCTGGCAATCAAAAGGGCACCCGGCACCGATGGGGGGCACGTGCCCCCTGTGCCCCGCCCTGGCTGCGCCCCTGATCTGACATAAGCGTCACCACCGGCAAAAAGTGAGGGGGCCAGCCAAACGTCAACCTCATGCTGACAACAAACTTTCCACGTTATGACCAAAGACTGTTCGAGTTTGGACTCCTCGTTGCCTTCCGCAGTGCCTGGTTATGCAAATGTCCGGTTTTCTTCCATTTTTGAGATCAATAAATTTTAGCCAAGAAGTGGGAGACCAGGCCCCCTGGCCCCCTTTTCCGACGCTTATGATATCTGATGAAAACCAACAGAGTGGATCTGCTGTTATACTTTGGAGGTCTGTGAAAAATGCCTCAAACTCGAAGCTTCTTTCCGAAAGTTCGGACCAAGCGACGCTTCATTGCTATTTTCACCGATTTAAGCGGGGCACCTCAATGTTGGTGCACCGTAGTTCATCCAAGGGGGACATGGTGCTCTGCCCCCCCCTATTTCGCTGCCTTTGTATGCGATGCCTGCCAGCCATTGCTTCTGCTGAATATTATTTCGCTTGATCTTCAAGCATGCGATTTGAATGTGATTTGAATCTTATCTCTCTCTGTCTATATTATGTTACAGCTACGATTTTTGTTGTTATGCCTTTGTGGTGCCTCTAGTCGGATATTTAGTTCACTGTGCCTTACGTTGTCAGTATTATACACGTTTGGGCATGTGAAAATTCTTCGTTCATACTGTGCTTGTGCCGGTTTCTTTTTTTACAGTTCCTAGTCGTCCACTTGTGACACTTGATCCCGAGAAGAGCAAGTCTTCGAAACGTGGAATTAGTGGTTGACCACCTTTGTGACCGTGACGCGGTGACGGCAGCCTCTGAATGATCGTGGTTTGTATGGAGGTAGGTAAAATTCCTTATCAGAATACCGTTCGAAAGGCTGGATGAAAGTAGGAGCAAAACTGGAACTTTAGGAAAATCACCATCTATGTTGTGGAAGGAACATTGATGTTGCAGTTTCCACTGATCCTGCAATGTAAAGTGAGTGTAGCATGCGTTGAAATTTGTACAGCGTTGTTCCATTTTCGCCTGGTGATTCGGATATTCCTATGTCCACATATGCCCCCGAAACCGATATTGACGTGAAGATCCTCTCTGATATCTATATTTTAGAGAACGTCGTCCCACCGGACGCTGTCAACGTTTAGTCTCTAACAATATTCGGCCCTGCCAACCGCGCCCTTTGTGTAGACAACTGTGAGAAGGAAAAAACGGGGATTGGTGCTCTTTAGCTAGCCTCTGTGGTCGATGCATCATAAATCACAGTTAACAGTTGAAGCAGCCGCTTTTCCATTGTCTGCTTGTGAGGTGTACGGACAGCGGGCTCAGACACGCTGATCTGTAGCGTCCGTACCCGAGACTCTGATGGGCGGCCGGTGTCCAACAGGCGTGTAAGGACCACCAGACGGACCCGGACTTCTGCGTGGTGGCCCGGGTGGAGGCATTCATCGCCGGCTGGGGACTAGAGGAGGCGCTGCGGCGCGCCGATGCCTACCGCGCCGCCGGCGCCGACGCCGTCCTCATCCACAGCAGACGCTCCGATCCCTCAGAGATCGAGCTGTTCATGAAGGCCTGGGGCAACCAGGTAGGAGAGGTCAGGCAGCCGGTGACGACTGAAGTCTGTGGTTGCCTGTTGTAGTGTGCTCAATGTTGACCGTTTTTTAAGCACTGAGTACCTGATTTTAATGCGCTTACATTCCGTATACGCCCACATGCAGAATCACATGATTTTGTGGGAGGGCGACCTTGTCCACTACTCACTCACGTGCGTTACTTCTCCCAACCAACAGGGTCCAGTGGTGATTGTGCCCACGAAGTACTTTAGCACGCCGACGCAGACTTTCCGCGACATGGGCGTGGCTACAGTGATATGGGCCAACCACAACCTACGTGCCGCCGTCTCTGCCATGCAGTATACTAGCCAGGAGATCTACAACAGCCAGACCCTCAGCAGCATCGAACCCAAAGTTAGAGGCGGCTCACAAGTTTCTGGGCAGGACAGAGTTTTTGGTGGTAGTTTTCGTTATTTTTCTCAATTAAGCGGTGCTTATATTCCCCTCCCTTTTCTGGTTTTTTAATATTGGTTTATGGTAGAAAATTCAGCAACATTAGAACTGATGGTGGTAACTATGATGATGATGAACAGGTTCAGCAACAATCATAGAACCAAAATTTCAGTTTTTTGGTTGTGATGAGGTAAGAATAGTTTTTACCAATATAAACTGAGGGTTTCACATACACCAAGATCTTAGAATTTGAATTGGAAAATGGATATGTTTCCTTTTTGGCTTGGAGCAAATGATGTGGAACTAAAATAAATATGTGTTGCAATAATGCTACATATTCATAGATGTCCAGCGTTTTCTTATCGGAAATATATCCCCTCATGATTAAGAAGTGGTTGGTAACCACATGGCCGACCATTTTCTAACGGACCTCTCACACAACTTGAGGTTGACTATTGACGCCGGACGTGCCTCAGGTGGCGCCGGTGAAGGAGGTGTTCCGGCTGCAGGACGACGCCGAGCTAGAGCAAGCTGAGCGCAAGTACCTGCCTCTGAAGTAGGACACCCCGCAGGCCGGCAACAGGACGGGCAAGTCGAGGCATCAAAGCCAAGCCAACGCATCGGGTGTTTGAAAAGGAGATGCATCGATGTACGAGTATCGTCGCATTTCCGGGTTTTTAGGACCTAATTTTCAGAGTCGACTCTGTTATCATGCTCTCGACTTCAAGGATCCTCGGAAGCAGGGTTTCATTGAAAGGACATGACTTTCCAAATAGCTGGGGAAAAGCGACAGTCGTGTTTGTCCTAAAGCCAGAAAAGGATGGCAGCGACAATTTGCACTACAGACCGATAGCTTTCACTTCATGCATTTGTAAGCTAATGGAGAGGATTGTGAATAAAGGCTTGTGTGGTTGCTTGAGAAATCGGGGTTCGCAACAAATGTGCATTGTGGTTTTAGAGCGGGTCTTTGTACCATGGATCACCTGGCATTATTGGATACAGCTGTTTGTTGGTCCTTTGCCTCAAAATAGCACACAATTGCACTGTTTTTCGACGTCGAGAAAGCATATGACACTCTCTGGAGACATGCCATCGTGCGGAAGCTCCAGAAGGCAGGAGTTTGCGAACATATGGGCCTCTTCATCGCCAATTACATGTGAGATCGGATTTTCCGCGTAAAAGTTGAATGTTCTCTTTCGCAGAGGTTCATCCAGGAAAGCGGTGTGGTCCAAGGTGGGGTGCCTAGTGTGACCATTTTTTAGCATTAATAAATGATATTTGTGACTCAGTTCCTTCCACAGTTGAGAAATTATGGTTTGTAGACGATTTTGTGATGCGGGTCAGCACGTCCACCATCGTCTCAGCACAGAAGCAGCTTCTACTTTGCATTGATCGTCTTTCGGACTGGGGTGTTTTAAACCGTCTTAAGTTTTCTACAGAAACTACTACATGCGTGCATTTTCGCCGACGAACTGGCTTTTTCCGCAGGTGAGGCTCTATCGGTATAGTCGACCAGTTCCGGTGCGAGCGGGCGAAGTACCCGGGCATGATAATGGACAGCCGCCTAACATACGACCCCACATCCGATCACTTCGCGATAACCGTTTAAAGCGCATGAATGTCCCAAAAATGGTGTCCTGCACATCCTACGGTGGCGACAGAGTTTCTCTTCTCCGCCTTTACCGTGCGTTAGTTAGGTCGGTTTTAGATTACTCGTGTTTAGTTCATGACGGTGCATTGACCAGCACAAAACAGCCGCTAGGCTCTGTACACCATACATGCGTGCGATTTTTTTGAGACCGTACACGTGTATTGTCGATTACAACACAAACTATCCTATAATCTGAAACACCTCTCGATCACAGTGAGGACAACTCCGCACATAATCGAGGGGTACAGCGTACCCCTCGATTACCCTCCCCCACTCCCTCTCCGAGCATCAGAACAATGTTCCACAATAAATACACGGGTTAAACACATGGAGCTGGGCGTCTCAGGGTTCAGTGGGTGAGCGGCGTGCACAATGTGCAATCATGTTGATTCCATACACTTCACAGATCACCACGACAATCTCTTTCACCACATGCAGCTCGCCGAAGTGGGTCCAGATTATGCGAACTAAATGCAAAGCTCAAAATGTTCATTAATGAATGGTAGCCATCTCTCGTTAAACCTGCCAATTCTCTTGTCCTTTGCAATGCACCGTTCCATTTGAAATGTTTTTTTCAGAAATTTTGGAAAGACTCTCATCTTTATTTCTTCAACCTTAAACCTCTGATTCACAATGAACTGTTTTGCAGCCAAGACTATTAGATTGACAACATTCAATGTTTCTAATGATCCAAAGAGAATGTTTGTAACGGTGCCAGAGAACTGTTTTGTTGTGGCAAGCTTTGAGTTAATTTTTCTAACTAGATCATCCCAAAATCCTCTAAACTCTCCACACTCTACGAAGAAATGCTCAATTGTCTCTATGCTACCGTACCTATCACAGAATGGATCATCTATCACTTTTCGTTTACACAAGGATCTTCGAGTTGGAAAAAACCTATAAACTATCCTATATTGTAAATTTTGAAGCTTTGTTGATTTCGTGATGTTAAATGGAAGTAAGTATACTTTACACCAGTCTTCTCCGTATTCAACTCCTTCGTCTATCCATTTTATTTGCGCTCTGGGGGTTATCTCCGTTAGCAATTTGTTTGAAAAATATTTAACTTTAATCCGCTGAACCGGGACAACTTTTCCTTTCACTTCTATGCCACGGCCAAGCACCTTCTCCTGAACGGTTAGTGTTTTACTGCCAACGGCAAGCCGTCTCCATATCGCAGGAATGGCCTGGCACCAGCCCATATAAACAAGAGGATACAGTCGTGTCAAGTTATTGCTTTCCTTAAACGAATTATAATCCAAGATTCGTCCCTGATGATTAAGGAATGCATCAAGGAACAATATACTGATTTCGTAAAATGCAGCATTGAAAATAATTTTCCCTTCCACCCGAATGGCTTCGTTATTCCACATTATTTGTTTACGCACTTCCTTTCCACAAGTAGGTTCTTTGATGGGGACCGCTTCTCTGAACCAACCTAACATCTCTTTATAAAATGCAGCTACTCTTCTGTTATTAACCCACGCAAAATTGCAATTCATATGCAATATGTGGTCTAACTTAACACGAATCCTTTTCTGAAAAATTTTAGCGAACCCTATATCCATATTCCTCAATATTCTGCCCATCCAAGAGCAACGCAGCACTTTATAAATATTTATCACATTTGGACAGTTTAAGCCCCCATTCTTGACTTCTTGACACAGCACCTCTCTGACAACTTTTGGCGGACGCCCCCCCAAATGAAACGCATAATTTTACCTTGGATTGTGTCCAGATGTCTCTTTTGAAAAATTACTGCGGAGGTCATGTGGATTAGCTGAGAAATAACGAGAGCTTTCGCTATTGTTATTTTTCCTTTAAGCGTGAGATTTCTCTGGGACCACTGGTTTAAAACATTTTGAATCTTAATCATAATCCGCTGAATAATCCTCTCGCAGGGCTAAGAACGCCCCTCCCCGCTCCTGAGGGGAGGGATGGAAGCAACACTTTAGGGGGCCCATCAATCTCCCAGGGGGGCACCGTGACCATTTCAGGGGGCGCTCCGGGTCGAGGATGACCCTGGCCCTGGATGACCCCGAAATTAAATTATATGTTCTCCAGCATTTCGGGCCCTATGTCTCCACCCCCCCAACCATCCGCCAAATCCGCCTCCGCTCGGGTGTATCGCTGGACCCCAAAACTCTTGATAAATGTATTTATTTAAGCTTATATTATATAAAATTAAATATGTTGTTGTGCGGCGTAACATTGACACCATATCCATCTTGCCCCACACGTGGTGTCCGTCTTACCCCCCTTTGCTCTTCCTAAACAAACTTGGACATGAATCGGACGCCATTGTGATTACACAATCAGCGACTGCGGCGGTGAACAAAATGTAACATTTTGAAGAGCCATAGTACGTAATACCAACAACGTATCTATAGAAACATCCATGCAATGACCTTACGAATTCGGTTGTGAAAATAACACATGAGTTGCCAGGGGCGCAGCCAGGGGGGGCACAGGGGCAGATGCCCCCCCATCGGTGCCGGGGTGCCCTTTTGATTGCCAGGTGGTGTGCCCTCTTTGGGCCGTGCCGCTCGAAATTTAGTGCCCTACGCCGTTGAGCCTAGATGGAACTAGACTGCATTTAGCGATTTAAACTATTGTTTGACAATTAAGTGCCTTTTTGGTCAGTTAGGGCATTCTGTCGCCTTTCCAAGCACCCGGGAAGAGTATAAGCACGTAATCCGTTTCCAGATAATACCTCATCGTGGTCAATAATCGTATGGGCAGAGCTAATCTGGTGCCCCTTGAGCTCATCTGGTGCCCCCTGAGCGCTGGTCTTGAACCCCGGAAGTTGATCATGTGCCCTCTGAGCTGATCTGATGCCGTCGTAGTCAATCTGGTGCCCCCCCTTGAGAAAATAATTGTGCTTTCTGAACCTATATAATGCTCACTGAGTTAGTCTGATGCCTCCGAGCTTGCCTGGTGCCCTATTAGCTGTTTTAGTGCCCCTTGAGCTGATCCGGCCCCCTGAACTTATTTAATGCCTCCCGTAGTTTCTGTCCAGGGCCGCAGCCAGGGGGCATAGGGGCACGTGCCCCCTTCGGTCCCGGGTGCCCTTTTGATTGCCAGGTGGTGTACCTCCTTTGGGCCGTGCCGCTCGAAATTTAGTTCCCTACGCCGTTGAACCTAGATGGAACCAGACCGCATTTAGTGATTTGAACTATTGTTTGACAATTAAGTGCCTTTTTGGTCAGCTAGAGCATTCTGTCGCCTTTCCAAGCACCCGGGAAGAGTATAGGCACGTAATCCGTTTCCAGATAATGCCTCATCGTCGCTAATAATCGTACGGGTGGAGCTCATCTGGCGCCCCCTGGAGGTGATCATGTGCCTTCTGAGCTGATCTGATGCCCTCGTAGTCAATCTGGTGCCCCACCCCTCCCCTGAATAAATAATTGTGCCTTCTGAACCTATATAATGCTCTCTAAGTTAGTCTGATGCCTCCGAGCTTGCCTGCTGCCCTATTAGCTGTTTTAGTGCCCCTTGAGCTGATCCGGGGCCCCCTGAACTTATTTAATGCCTCCCGGAGTTTATCTCCTGTCCAGGGGGGCACAGGGGGCACGTACACCCAGCAGTGCCGGGTGCCCTTTTGATTGCCAGGTGGTGTACCCTCTTTGGGCCGTGCCGCTCCAAATTTAGTGCCCTACGCCGTTGAACCTAGATGTAACTGGACCGCATGTAGCGATTGAAACTATTGTTGGACAACTTAATACCTTTTTCGGTCAGCTAGGGCATTCTGTCGCCTTTCCAAGCACCCGGGAAGAGTATGGGCACCTAGAATGTGCCCACCTAATGCCTCATCGTCGCCAATAATCGTACGGGTGAACCTTATCTGGTGCTCCTTGAGCTCATCTCGTGGCCTCTCAGCTGGTCTTGGCCCCTTGAGCTGATTACTTGCCTTCTAAGCTGATCTGGTGCCCCTGAGTCAATCGAGTGCCCCACTGAGCAAATAATTGTGCCTGCTGAACCTATATAATTCCCTCTGAGTTAGTCTAATGCCTCCGAGGTTGCTTAGTTCCCTAATAGCTGATTTAGTGCCCCTTGAGCTGATTCGGGCCCCCGAGCTGATCTCATGCCTCCCCAAGTTGATTCTGTCTCCTAAGTCAATATGGTGCCTCTTCAGCTGATTAGGTGCCCCCTCAGCTGATTAGGTGCCCCCTCAGTTGATTATTGATGTCTCCTTAGATGGCCTGGTGCCCCCCTGAGCTGGTTTGGTGGGCCCTGAGCCCATCTTGTGTCCCCTGAGCTGTTATGTTGCTCCCTGAGCTGATTTAGGCTCTTGCCATAGTCTGGGGGGCTAGGAGCTAATCTGGCCCCCGAGCGGATCGATCTGGTGCCACCTGAGCCCATCTGATGCCCTCTGAGCTAGTCTGGTGCCCCCTGAGTAATCTGGTGCCATTTAAGCTGATCTGGGCCTCCTTACGTGATTTCATGAGCAGCTCTAAAGCCCTGAGCTGAGCTGGGCCCACAGAAGCTGATGAGGGCCCCTGAGATGCTATGGGGCTCCTGAGCTGATTAAGTGCCTCTTTGACTTTATCTGGTATTCCCGAGCTGTTTGGGGACCACTGATCTGATTGTTTGTCCCCGAAGCTGATCTGGTGCCCCATGGGCATCTGGTGTCCCCTGAGCAGCTCTGGGGCTTTTGAACTGATTGGGCCCCGAGCTGGTGAGGGATCCCTGAGCTGATTTAGTGCCCCTGACTTGAACATGCTCCCTGTGCTGATCGATCTGGTGCACCCTGAGCAGATATACTGCCTCCTGAACTTAACTAATGTCCCCTGAGTTGATCTGGTGCCTGCTGAGTCATCAGTGTGTCTCCTGATCTTATTCCCTCTGAGCTAGTCTGGTGCCCCATGGCTAATATGGTGCCCTTTAAGCTGACCCGGGCCTCCTGGGTTAATTACGTGATTTCCTGAGCAGCTCCCAGGCCCTGAGCTGAGCTGGGCCCACAGGGGTTGGTGAGGCCCCTGAGATGGTATGGGGCTCCTGAGCTGATTAAGTGCCTCCTGACTTTATCTGGTATTCCCGAGCTGGTCGGGGACCACTGATCTGATTGTTTGTCCCCTAGGCTGATCTGGTGCCCTATGGGCCGATCTGGTGTCCCCTGAGCAGCTCTGGGGCTTTTAAACTGCTTGGGCCCCGAGCTGGTGAGGAATTCCTGAGCCAAACTAGTGCCCCTGACTTGATCTTGCCCCCTGACCTGACTTGAGGTCCCTGAACTGATCTGGGGCCCCAAGAGCTGATCTAGGGCCCAAGAGCGGATCTAGGTTCCGAGGGTGCCCTGAGCTGGTCTGGGCGCTGAGCTTGTGAAAGTCCCTTAAGTTGGCTTGAGGCCCCCTGAAGTGATCTGGCGCCTTAAACTGTTTTGGGGCTTCTTGAACTGGTTTAAGGCCCTATGAGCCTATCTGTGGCCCATTGAGCAAGTCTAATGACCTCATCTCTGGGACCAATGAGCTAGCCTAGTTCCTGGGTGAAGCATGAGCTGCTCTGTGGCCCTGATCCACATCAGGGGCCCCTGAGGTGGTCTTGAATAGATAGATAATAAGACCACAAGGCCAACTCCCATCATCTTGGGGCGGGGTCACTGAGCTAGTCTAATCCCTGGAGGCACAACTGGGGGGGATGGGGGAAGCTGCTCTGGAGGCCTCTGATCCACACTTGGGGGCCCCAGAGCTGGTCTTGAATAGATGGGGAATAAGAACACAATGGAAACTCCCCTTGTAAAACGGAGCTAACGAGGAATGAGGAATCTCTAAAACGGCTTGTGATACCTAGGCACCCCTGGTTATATAAATTGCTTATTATACTGGTGGATTCTGGGAAGGGATGATAAAAAGGCATGTACCCCTGAGCTCAGAGCACAGTCCCCTAAACCAGGATTTCTACTAATTAATTTAAATGAAGAAATAGTTTTCACAATTTTCAGCCCTGTCACACCATCCCCATCCAAACCACCGGCCTGTTCACCTTTTATTTACTCTTAACTGGGACCGAGCCTTGAGAATATGGAATTTAATAAACGCGTTCAAAAGGTATCTCCCAAATTTTTCCGGCAAAAAAAAATGTGTTCTTCCAAAGACACTATGCTACTCCTCGTCCCACGGCGATTGTGGGAGGCAAGGAGGACTTAATCCGCATTCAGCCAGGGCTCACTCGTCACGACAAAACCAGTGGGCATAACAAAATAATTTTCGACTCCAATATGCCTTAATTTGCACATTGTAACAGTTATCACATGCTCCGCTGATTTCTCTGATGTTAAGTACTTGCATGAGTTGGCTGTCCCTAAATCTATCCAAAAAGTAGTGTTTTGGCTACTTCCATGGCATTTTAGTGATATTTTTCCTTTTTTCGGTTTAATCGGGTTTTCCTTCTCCGTCAATGATTTATTTGCATTTTTATTGAACCAAAGATGCTTAAAAAATGATATAAACAAAGATGTAGTAAGTTTTTAGGTTACGTTAAAAAGTACCTTTTTTCCCCCGGGGTGCCCCTCAAAGTTGGTGTGCCCCCCATACGAAAGCTCTGGCTGCGCCCCTGTGAGTTGCAGTTTTTACTATTATGAAAATTGTATAAAAGCTAGAGAGCTTACCGGACCCAACGTTGCTATGCGACCGACGCGCGCTAAAAGGAAGCGTATTACACGCTTTTGCCGGTCGTGGCACTGTCAGTTCGTCCCAAACAGGGGGTGGCCATCTTACCCACGGTGTCCATGACCCCCCACTTTCCCCTACATTGCCGGAGCCAGAGCCGGAGCCGTTAGGACACTTGAACCCGGAGCCGGAGCCGAAATCATAACCCCGGACCGGAGCCGGAGCCATCCAAAATTTTCTCGGCTCCGCATCCCTGGTTGTTACCTGCAACGAACTTGGATAAGCGACTGAGGAGGAGATTCTCACCGGTCTAAAGGGCCAGGGGGTCACTAAGGTCCGAAGGATCAACCGGAGAGAGGAAGGGAAGCTGGTTCCAACGAGTAAGTTTGTACTGACGTTCGATAGCAGGGAGCTGCCCCAAAAGCTGCGGATTGGTTAGTTCTCCGCAGGGATGCGGAGCCGGAGCCGGAGCCGGAGCCGGTCGGAGCCGACCATTCTGCCCGGAGCCGGAGCCGGAGCCGCCGAAACACTTTTGATCGGAGCCGGGCCGGAGCCGTCAGAAAGGGTCCGGCTCCGGCTCCCAAAGAGCTCTAAAATTACCAAAAATCAAAGTAAATGGTCACATTTTACCTCGTGAGATGCCGCATGGAAACACCTTTATTCACCTGAAATATTACATTTTCTCAATATGTTATGTATATCGAGATTAATGCAATATTGTAACTAGGGTGTTCCGTAGACGGTCTCACTCTCGGCAGGTAATGCGCCCCGGCCATTTAGCATGGGCAGAAATTGGCAACAAATGAAAGCATTAGCAGACACTGGCGGATCCATGAGGGGGACAAAAAAGGCAGTTGCCCCCAAACTGCCCAATTTTTGGCGATTTAAACCATATGTTTTTCACGATTTACCCGATACCGTCGGCCTGCATCCGCCCCTGTTGACAGACGCAGGGGGATGCCATTCCGGTCATGCCCCCAAAGCCCTGGAAGGGGGCAGACTATCTTTGGCCCCCCAAAGGCCGAAGAAATTGTTTGAAAAAGGTGTTTACACTAGGTCTGTCGAGCAATAAAATATTTTGTCCCACCTCCCCCCCAGGAGAGCTATCATGTACTCGGAGAAGTAGTTTATACCAGGTCTGTCGAGAACCCAGGGCAAAAGGCGCGAAAACAGCATCCCCGTCACTCGATGCGGCACTAGCCGACTTCAAAACTTGGGTCGCCTAAAGAGGGCGACCGTATGCGACATCTTAGATAGATATCCAGCCATCATCCAGCCGGCTAGCCTGGTAATGGCCGCGCTACCAGTTACTCAGGTGTCCGTGGAGAGGTTGTTCTCCGCGATGAAGCTACTGCTTACTGATCTCAGGTCCAGACTAAGAGCAGACATATTGGAGGCAATGTTGCTGCTCCGCTCCAACCGCGATTGGGTGGTGTAGTGAGCGAACCAGCTGCTGGGCCCTGGGCAGTAGGGTTATTGGTTCCGATTTTTCTCGAAAAGGAATTATGCCATCAGCCTATCTGATGTGTTTTTGATGTTGAACACTGTTGGCTTAGGGTCGTTCAAAAAGTTTTTTCTTTTCAGACTCGAACCCACTTTTTCCCATTATATATTCAATTCTGATTTCAATGAGCCACATTCCAAGCGTCTACGACAGCGGGAAAGATCGCCTCAAAACGGTTAAAGATTTCATGTTTCGGGCGCGATTGGCCGCCCGGCGTTGCAGTCTCCCCTTGTTAAATTGGGACATAGGGGCGCATAACCTACCAGTAAAGACAGCGTGGCATGTGCGTGCGTATAAGAGCGGTAGATGGGATTTAACATGCAGGCATTTACCGTCAGATGTATTTGTAGCGCAATACAAATACATGTTATTCCACAAAAGACCTGAAATTAAATGATTCAGCACCCTTGTACTCTAAATCCCGACAGAACATGAATGCCTTCCGGAGGCAAACCTTTCTCTAGTAACTATCGCTGGAGAACGTCGTGAGGCAGGTGCTTCTCCCTATTTTCCTGCGAACTATTTAAGAGCTCTGGTACTGATAAAAGAAGATCCTGTTTCATATTTTTACCCTTTAGGTGGCTCACGAAATATTCCACCAGCTTCACTCCACGTTCTGTGGGACCGTTCACGACAGTACGTTCTGGAATACCTTGAAACAGGGAAGCTATACCAGTCACCAGCTTCTCAACGGAGCCATTTCATGTCAGAATCTTTCAGATTCAGGCGCTCGAATACCATCCAGCTTTCAGGAATGAGAAATTGGGAGAGGCTTGGTATCGAGCCGAGCTCTTCATAGCCTCTTTCGGAAACTTTAGCCTGCCCTAGTCAAATATGAATCGTTTGCTGTTTTGGCCAATTGTTGTGCGACTGGCTCCTTACCTCCACGATGGTGGTTCTCACCAGCGCGACAGAATATAACTTTCTGTGCACAGATACCACAGCTGATGACAAATTGACTTCCAGCACATTCAGGGCGATTTCTATATTAACTTAATGAAAGCACTGCATTGCATTTTATGGATAGCTTTGAGGCTCATAGAAGGCCTTCTATGAGCCTCATCCGCGACGGAGGAACCCAAATGCATGGTTTAGAACCACTTATAAGGAAAGCCGCTAACTATTTCGGAGTCTGAGTGGCTCAACCGGTTAGCGCTTGCGCTCGGCTTGGTCAATGACATTCATTATGTGCTGGGTGTCGTGGGTTCGAGCCCACCCAGAGGCAGAATCTGGCGCCCTGCTCTAGCCCGAGCTAATTCTTTCCCTCTCTCCTCTGATGCCATATGACCTGAGCAGTTGATGCGTTTTTGAACTCCAAAAATTATAATATTCTGTCTTTACGTATCTTCTGGAATGATGAACGGAATCTGACACAGTAGTAGCACGCACTTCATGCCATAAATGTCCTATATTCCATAATATGGCTCGCTGGTGAGCTCCGGATCTTCTAAACAGACAGTTGTTGGAGACAACCTCTCCTGACAGCCACACGTAAACCAGCTTGCGCAATTCGAGATAATACTCCGGTATTGTGTAGAGGCGCTGAAGTCATTGTGCAAACGCAACTGTTATTTGTGACCAGAAAGTTATAATCTGCTTCGCAAATAAGAATCACAATGCTGAAGGTAAAAGGCAGTGATAAAGTACCTGGCCTAAACAGCAAAACCATCCACCTTTCAGTTAGGTAGGCTAAAGTTCCGACAGAGGCTATGAAGAGCTCGGCTCGATACCAAGCCTCTCCCAATTTCTCATTCCTGAAAGCTGGATGGTATTCGAGCACCTGAATCTGAAAGATTCTGACATGAAATGGCTCCATTGAGAAGCTGGTGACTGGTATAGCTTCCCCTGTTTCAAGGTATTCCAGAACTTACTGTCGTGAATGGTCCCACAGAACGTGGTGTGAAGCTGGTGGAAGATTTCTTGAGCCACCTAAAGGGTAAAAATATGAAACAGGATCTTCTTTTATCAGTACCAGAGCTCTTAAATAGTTCGCAGGAGAATAGGGAGAAGCATTTGCCTCACGACGTTCTCCAGCGATAGTTACTAGACAAAGGTTCGCCTCCGGAAGGCATTCCTGTTCTGTCGGGATTTAGAGTACTAGGTGCTGAATCATTTAATTTCAGGTCTTTTGTGGAATAACATGTATTTGTATTGCGCTACAAATACATCTGACAAGTAGATGCCTGCATGTTAAAACCCACCTACCGCTCTTATACGCACGCACATGACAGGCTGTCTTTACTGGTAGGTTATGCACCCCTTTCATCCCAATTTAACAAGTGGAGACTGCAACGCCGGGTGGCCAATTGCGCCCGAAACATGAAATATTTAACCGTTTTGAGGCGATCTTTCCCGCTGTTGTAGACGCTTGGAATGTGGCTCATTGAAATCAGAATTGAATATATAATGGGAAAAAGTGGGTTCGAATCTGAAAAGTAAAAAAATATTTTTTGAACGACCCTGCTGTAAGCTCATCGAAGTTTTTCTTTGCGGGCTGTCCAAGCTTTACTTGATCGTTGTATCTTTAATTTTTATGTGGGTTTGCGGGCATGTCTCACCCATATTTCTGTTTTCCATAACAATGCAGTGCAGTTTGCCATAGGTTGGTGTGTAGGTTGGTCCAGTTTTGAGGTTCACTGGCCTTTGGCATCTGGTCAAGAGCGTTCGTTCATCCAGTCGCCATTTTCATTCGTACAAATACATAGTCACTTTGTATCTGATGGACTTTCACGCCCTTGAGAACGTTTCGATCACATTTTGGATATAGGTACATTGCCGGAGCCGGAGTCGGAGCCGGAGCCGGTCGGAGCCGACTATTTTGCCCGGAGCCGGAGCCGGAGCCGGAGCCGTTAGGACACTTGAACCCGGAGCCGGAGCCGGAGCCGGAGCCGAAATCATAACCTCGGACCGGAGCCGGAGCCGGAGCAGTCCAAAATTGTATCGGCTCCGCATCCCTGGTTCTCCGTGCGTGTGCGTGCATATGTGCCTGACCCCACTCGCTGTTTCCGCTGTCAGGGCTACGGCCACATCGCAAAATTTTGCAAGAAGCCGGAGCGGTGCCCCAGATGCTCTGATGTAGGTCACGACACTTCATCGTGCAAAGCTAAGAGCGCCAAATGCGTTGCGTGTGAGGGCGACCATGAAGCCTGGTCGCGCACATGTCCCATCTTTGTTTCGGAAAGAGAAAAGACAAGTCAAAGAAAGTAGCTCAGGAAAAATCCCAAACCCTAAGGCAAACCAGTAAACCGTTCCACGAAGCTTCTCTCCATCCGGAGCCATCCATGACAGGTAGGGCAAGTGTGACAGGACGTAAGCGTGACATAGCACATGGCTCTCCGAAGCTGAGCGTGAGAGATGGGCCTCTGGTCCAGTACTCCCCGTTCCGCGACGCGCTTGTCGGGAGTTCAAGGCAAGCGAAGCCGTCAGTTACCCTCGACTCTACCATGCGTGATCTCATGCACCTGTCTGTCCGGGATTTCGTGGATCTGATCGGTGGTCAGATGCCACAGCCCGACAACTAACCCGACATGAGCGTTGAAACCCAATTCGACCCGCCACACAGGGTCACAACCGAAAGCGGTGTTCAAACGGACCCAACAGAGGACTCGGTCGCATCGGCAGTAGTACCGCAGTCCAACGGTCCGACTAGAGACACCATTGAGAAAGGGGTGCAGACGGACATTACTGATAAGCGACAACCAGTGACGGAGACAAAGAAAGTCGCTAAACAGTCCCATGATCCTCCTGCACCGAAGCGTGCACGGTTCAGCGGAGGAGATGCTTCTGGCTCTCCAGGTACAGAGGCAGTTCGTGCGGTCACACACAGCACAGGATCTACACCAAATAGAAAGTGCATTACGCACACCTGCAACCGTAAAAAGTCCAGTATCACAGCCATCCGTAAAATCAAAAGGCAGAACACCATCAAACGTAGCAACCAAAAGGCTCGTTTCAGAGCGGTCCTCCTCAGCACCTCCTAAAAGTCGTAGCGTGCGCATAGAGCAGGATGAAGCCATTCCATCCGCGGGCTGCGGGGATGCAGGGTTAATGCCGCCGCCATACCCTCCACCACCTCCGCCTCCACCAACACCACCTGCAAAAGCAAGGAAACAGTGACTGCCCGGGAACAGCTACACGCGACGGAAAGCGCAGGCTTTCCTCCCCAAACTTACGTTGTGGGGAAAAATCCCCCAACACGTGAGGGAAGAGAAAGCAGACTTTGCATTTTGGGACTCGAAGGGAAAGAGAATTTGGGTGCCGAGGGTCCAAAAAGAGCTTCTTCAGCCAAGGCTGCACTCTGGTTCCACCGAGAGCATCGGAAACGTGCAGCATGTTTGGCAGGATGGGCCCCGACCCACTCCCGCTAGTGATGGGAGGCATCCCGGGCCAAGAGTCCGGGAAGCATACATGGATAAAGACACAACATTCTTGCGCCGCTCTCCGCCAAAGGGTCTTGGGTACCCGGAGAGAATGGACAGACCACCGCCGGAGTGGAACGCTCGCACAGCTTGGTGCGTCTCGGAAATGTTTGACGGTAGAAGCTGGGAGACGTAGTTAAATATTTCATAGTATGAATATTATGTCGGGATTAACTGTTCTGTCGGCACAGTAATGTTTCTATGCTTTCGAACTCCCTATACTGACATTCGTTTGTAACATAACCACAGTGGGGCGCGAAATGACCATGCAGTTGAAGCGCCCTAAAACCCCAAACAACAGCACCGGCCGAGGGAGTGAAGGAAGCAACAGCGTGCAGGCTTTGTTACGCCACCAGGAAACGCTGTTTAGGTCTTGTTAAAGTGGTTCTTTCAATTTTTTCAATGACAGAATGCGGTGTTAAATAAACTAGAATTTTGCAATACAATTATGAGACTAAACAAATTTTCTAGGAGCTTCTTTCACCTTCAGAGCGGTTCCTTTCGAACGAAAAAAACGCTTAAAATGCTGATTGGGGGCGGACAAAGGGAGTGCTCAGGTGACCATTATGGGCCCAGCTTGGCAGAGAGGGCTCTGCTGGTTCTAGAGAGCCTAATGGTCACAAAGTGTTCTGCTGGTATCTGCGGGCCCTCTGTAACTAGTTACAGAGAACCATGCTGGATGCAGAGGGGCCACCAGGACGCTTCGAATCTGTTTACCAAGTGTCCAGCTGACTAAAAGGGCCCTCCCATTGATAGCGGGGTATACGATCAACTGTGGGTCCAACTGCTTTCAAAGAATCATATGGTTACATATGCTTCTTCTGATGGTCCCAGTAGGCCCTGCTGGCTACAAAGGGAGTTGAGTTATAACCACGGTGGCCGGTGGGCCTCCGAGCCACCTTCGTCCTGGTGGTGGGATTCAAACAGCTCCTCGAACATAGCTCCTATGCGGAATACCGAAAAAACGATCGCAGGTGGATGGCCCATAAAAATCAATGAAGAAACTGCATTGGCCACTTTTTTGGGTCAGGTCGATATAGAGGTTCTTACGGGTCAAGAAGGTGGGATGTTAGAGAAGAGTTTCCGGAATCTAGCGCTGACAAAGTTAAGTTATTATCATGTTTTAAGCACCATTTCGTTTATGCATCTCGTTACGGCCAGTCGAATGATGTATAATATGACTATACTAGGTCAAAACAAAAAAATGTCCCGACCTAAAGTCAGGTCAAGGTCACCATCAAACCTAGCATAGTCAATATTTACATTTCAACCAAAACAGCAGATGTTGAAATGTGAATACCTGTCAATCGCTGTTATACATATACATATCAGTCGATTCAAAATAACAATCCAAACGCAATGGTATCAAAATATTAGCTTTATCATACTGTCCTACAAAGTTATTGACCCAAGTCTGAAAACCTGCTTAAGTAGCCCCAAATGACCTCTCATAGGTCACAGGTCCAAACTTGCAACATTAACCAAGAAAAGGGCCTAGGATACCATGATTTGGAGAATACGAAGATATTCCAAGCGGTATCTACAGAAATAGAGCAGTTCTTCGGCCAATTTCCGCATTCCCATGCATTTTAAATGGAGAGGTCATGATCCGTACCTGGCCCTAGGTCATCGATATGAAAAATACCCCGAATATATTTCGTAAACCTCGATGGGCTAACTAAGTGGATATGTTTCATCTCGATAGATTCACCCTTATCTTACTTACGCCACCTTAACCTTCGCCCGGGTGGGGGCCTTTTTAGACCCCCCTCGGGTTTTTCCAAAGCTATCGAAAAACGGCGGCGCGGAGCGCCGCCAAACTTAGTCTAGCTGTTCCTTCATCATTTTTACATCTTTCCTGAAAATTTTAGCTGAGGGTCATATCAGGTCAGGTCACCAGATCAGGTGAAGTGACCTCACCTAAAAAACATGCTTAGGACTGCATCACTAAAAGGAGAGTTAATCGATCAAGTTGAAACTCATACCACATATTGGGCCCACCAGGAGCTACAACATATGTTTCGGGATTTTTTTATATTGGTGACCTAAGTTCATGTACCGAGCATGACCTCAACATTGCACATGCATGGGAAAATCACGAAATGAGTTTTTCTCAGTAAGTATCGATAGAATCAACTTCAAACATCGGTTGCGACTTTCTCTTAGCCCATTTTCTGCCGCCCCGGTAGCCGTTGGTAGAGCGTTGGGCCGGCCCGCTGCCAGAAGCATGCAGTGGCAGTGCATGTCCAGGCTTGGGATCGGTTCCCCGAGACGCTCCGGCGCTCAATAGTTTACCCGACGTACAGGTCGGCTGGCAACTGACTTTTGAGAGGGTGACCTGAGCGGGGCGGCCGTCCCTGTGCTTTGTGGGACGTCAAACTTTGGCTTCTAAATTAACCCTCCATTGAGGGAGTTGCTCGTTCGGGTGGTGGGGTCGGGTCTCCGTGACAAGTCCCTTGATGACTTTAGTGAGACCGACTCCAGCAGCCTTACCAGGAACAACTTGAACAAATTTAAAACTAGTTGATACCGAACATTTTGATTTGTGACCTTAGAAAGATCACCTTAGGTCAAATAAGCATCTTCGGTGATTCACTCTATAAATTTTGGATAAACAAAGATATAACTTTTATTTTGTCACAAAAGTGTTTTTATGGTCACTGCATGTCAAATGCAAGTCAAATGATATACATCATGACCATACCAGGTCACGTTGAGTCAAGCCGTTGACCTGGGTCAGGTCAAATTTTAAATTGGACCTGGCATAGCAATATCATATATAATTCGATTTGTATTGACAAGACGATTGCAATGGTGCATCAACTATGGCTGTATTTTGCTTTGTTTGGAAGTTATTAGCGAAAAAGGAAACTCCCTTATGCATGGGCGGCTATGCACATTCCCAATAACATTCCCAATGTTCAGTGAGCTGCAGCTCCCTAGGCTTTGACCTGACCCGAAAATCATTCGCACTGTGATGAAAGAGCAACGCAGGGGCTTTCGAATCGTGTTCAAAAATGTTTCTAGCTATCATAGTTTCTGGGATATGTGAGGTTTTCTTAGTACATCTCAGATAAGCGATTTTGACCTATTTTGATCTCTGGTGACCTTGATATTGACCTGACGAGAAAAATGACCCAAGCATTTTTAATATTATTTTTGAAGAGCTTTCGATTGCCGTTTTGTGCTTTTTCTAACTCTCTTAGTTTGAGATCGTGGGGGGTCTTTTTTTAACCCCCTCACCAGGGCGAATGTGCTTCGTACCCGCCACTGGGGCAAGGGTTGAGCATTTTTGGAGGTCAGGTTAAATGACCTGCACTGGTGACTTGACCTGAGATGACTTAACCGTAACATTTTGGGGAAAGTTGCGGAATCGATTACGAATAAGCTGTGTCAAGTATTGCGGAGCTTCGCGCCACCGTTAATTCGTGCCGCCGGAAAAAAAACAGAATGTGTTCAAACACCCCCACTGGGGCGAGGGTTAAAAGAAAGGACCAGCTGGTTCTGTTGGTTGTGGACAGCCCTGTGGTTTACAATGAACCGTGTTGGTTATGGGTTATAGAGAAATTATAACCACAAAACATCTTGCGGGTCACAAATTGTCTGCTGTTTAAAAGTAGCCTACAACTGGGTCTGGGCGACTTGAGGGCCAACCGGTCCCTCAGTATCGCCTATAGAAGGCCCACTGACTAGAGTGGCCCTTCTGACGATATAGAGCCCCACGGAGAACATTCGGTCCTACTGGTTCAAAGGCTCCTCTGTTAACGAGGATCTTGATAGTCAGTGTGAGCACTGCAGACTAAAAACGTCCCAGCTTGCCAAAATGGTATTCTTATTTAAAGAGGGCCCAGCTGTTCAGACAGCCCTGGACAGCTGCTCAGGGTCAGCTATAGCGCTGCTGGCTATTGTTGGCCTTGCAACTCGCAGTGGGCCCTGGTGCCCAAAGCGCCCTGCTGACCATGGTGGCGTTATCGGTTGAAGAGGACTTAGCTGACCAGAGTGGGTCTTACTGTCGACAGGAGGACCCTGGGGGGCCACAGTGGTTCAAAGGCTCTCTTTCAGAGGTTCTGATGGTCAAAAGATCCCCGCTTGTCATAAAATGGAGCATTGGGGAGAGCTTGAGAGTGTCCTGTCTAACATGAAATTTCACGGTGGGATACAGAGAATAGTGCAGCTGGGCAGTGCATCCTCCAGGGATGCAACTGCCCAGTCAACCCAACATCCTCTCTTTGGCTATGTCTCTGCAGTCTGCAGGGTCTCCAGCTGACCAGAGAGGTCCCTGATGACGATAGAGAGTCCTGTGGAGAACAGTCAGTTCAGCAAGTTCAAAAGCCTGTGTATTTAAAGAGGGTCCTGATAGTCGGAGTGGGCGCTGTGGACGAGTGGCCACAATGCCACAGGTTAAAGTGGCTCCTGCATGCCACAATGGCCTTCTCGCTTAAAGAGGGCCCAACTGGTCCGACAGGGCCCTGACGGTTTTAGCTGACCCTGGGACTCGCAGTGGGCCCCATAGCCCAAAAAACGCTGCTGGAGAACAGTTATCGGTTAAAGAGGGTCCACCTGACCAGACAGGGTCCTAATGCCGCCACAGGGCCCTGTGGACCACAGTGTTTCAGAGGAACCTCTTTTTAAAAGAGTTTCGATGGTCAAGAGGGCCTTTCTTGTCACAGAATGGGGTGCTGTGGAGGGATTGAGATGGCCCCGTCTGACATGAAGTTCCAGCACAGGTCACAGAGTATGATGCGGTAGGGGCAGCGCGTCCTCGAGGGGACCCTCAGGGGGCCACCGTCCTAATCGCCTCTCCTTGGCTACGCCTGTGGAGGGGCCCAGCTGACCAAGAGAGGGGCCTGCTGGCGATAGAGAGCCCTGCAGGAAATAGTCGGTCATACTAGTTCAGTGGCTTCGCTAGTTAAATATGGACCTCACAGTCAGAGTGGGTCCTGTGGGCTAAAACGATCCCTACAATTCACAGTGGCCTCCTTACTTAAAGAGGGCCCAGCTGTTCCGAGAGGGCCCTGAAGGTTTTAGCTGACCCTGCGACGCGCAGTTGGCCCCCTGGCCCAAAAAGCCCTGCTGGCCATAGCGGTTTTCTCGGTTGAAGAAGGCCCAGCTGACCAGAGAGGGTCCTACTGTCGACGATGCCCTGGGGTGGGGGTGACAGGGGTTTAGGGGACCCTCTGGTAAAAAAACCCTGCTTGTCACAAAGGGGACTTAGGAGGGCCCTGTTGGGCATGAAGTTCCACGGCGGGTCATAGAGTATAATGCGGGCGGGCTGCGCTTCGCGCTATCCTCGAAGGGCCCTCAAGGACCACCGCACCAGCTGCTTCTACTTGGTTAGTCATATGTAGAGGGCCCAGCTGACCAGAGGGCCCTGCGGAGAATAGACAGTTACACTAGTTCAGAGGCATCTCTAGTTAAACAGGGTACTGACTGTCAGACTGGGCCCTGTGGGCTAAAATGGTCCCTACTAGCCACACAGCCTTCTCACTGAAAAAGGACCCGGTGGAGAGGATCCTTAAACACCCACGCCAATACTCCCTGTAATTGGGCAAGTGTGCCTGTTGGAAGTGGCCCCAATAAAAATAAATAAATAAATTGGGCCCTTTAAGCTGGTATGGGAACTTTTTGCTTGTCTGGGCCTTATTGTGCGGATCTAGACCCCTTGAGCTCGTCGGGAGCCCGGCTGGTCTGGCCCCCTAAGTTTGTCTGGGCCTGCTGCGACGATTTGGGGTCCCGCAGCGGGTCTAACCCTCTGAGCTGGTTCTAGACCCCTGAGCTGATCTGGGGCTCTTAGATGGTTAGTGCACCCCACGCTGAGCTTAAAACCCAGGTAGTGGCACTGTGCCGTTAGCCGTCAGGAGCCCTTATCTGGTTAGGAACCTGTCAACTCGTGAATTGCTCGTTCGGATGGTGGAGTCGGGGTCTCCGTGACAAGTCTAATGACTTAAGTGATTCTCCGAATCTATAAACCGGACTTACAACAACTTGAGACAACATTTAGATATATAATTAATGTCTCTTCTGCTGTCATCCTTCACAGCAGCGTGTCAGCGCCGCCCCTGATTGCCACCGCAGCTGCAAGCTCAGTTGCTGAAAAAATTATTTTCGGTAAGTATTTTGAAAATGCAGGGGCAATAATGAGAAACCGCCTTGACCTCCCTTCGCACCGAAAGTAGCAGCTCTGCCCCGCGAGCTCGCCAATGAGCCTCCTCCACAGAACACGCCTGGATGAGTGTGGGGTATATGTGGGATAAATCGCAGCTCTGCCCCGTGAGCTCGCCAATGAGGCTCCTCCGCAGAACACACCTGGATGAGTGTGTGATATATTTGGGATAAACCGCAGCTCTGCCCCGTGAGCTCGCCAGTGAGGTTCCTCCGCAGAACACGTCTGGATGAGTGTGGGATATATTTGGGATAAATCGCAGTCATGACACGTCGGCCGCAGTGTCAATATCCACAGACAAACCCAAGTGCACGAAGCAGAGTGGAAAACACGATCGTGGAGCTAGATATACCAATCAAGTGCCGGTGCAGGCATAGCGATACATAACAACACAGTTGAGCCAGAGGAATTGAACAACTCTCCAGCGGGCAACCAAAGAAGTACCGTAATCGCACGCCCAATATTTTTTTGGGCGGGGGGGGCTCAAATGGTGTGGTCCAACGCTGCCGGCAGAAGAGAACAAGCGCGTTCGCCAGGACTCGCCAGGGCAATTTCACCACCACGATAACGTGTGAGAATGTACAACAGGTCTGCGGACAGCAATCCAAGCTTAAAGGGCACAAACTACCGAAGCGCTTTTCGTCACCTACGCCGAAAGTGGACCGCACCATTCCCGCGTCATAGATCAGTGCGTTTCCCCAACAATCCGATGGCAACGCGGCAGCCAGAGAGACTGAATACAATCCGCTTAAGGCTGAAAGAAAACCGACAGTGGAGACAACCACGACACGATTTTATCCGGGAAGAATCGTGCGTCATCAAAACAACAAAAAGAGCATATGAAAAACAATTTGCAATGCACGGGCAATACATTAGGATGCATTTTCATGATCAGTTAGTTTCGGCTATGGGTTCAATGCATCTCCTAGCCTTCACTGACGTATAAGCCCGCAACCATCTCGTGCCCTTCACCTCAGCGGTTGCCTTTTGAGTAACTAATGGGCAGCATAAAGCGGCAATGATTGATGCATGGGTGGAGATCACGAAAGATAGGGAGAGAGGTACAAGACTCTCGGATTTTGAATCTCGCATACGATTTGTGTCAGTACTTTAGTACAAACCCATCCAGGACTCCTCTCCCTCGAAATGAGATGAGATCTCCGGTCGTGAACTGATGAGAGGCATATTATATGCATGGAATTGATTATGAAATGAAATTACTGGCCCATATTTTGTACATTTTGGGAGCTGTAGAAAACTTACCAGCAGCAGGCTGCGGTGCTATTATTCGAGTCAAAGATTGCTTGGATTGAGTTACTAACTCTCGACCCTGTTTAACTCCAAAGTTTCATCTCCACAGCTCTTACAAAAGTTGTCCGTATTAGTCCCAACCCAATTGGCAAGTTACCTTTAAAGGGAAGGTGGCACCTTCATAACGTGATTTTAACTGGGTTGGCCAAGTTGTAAAGCAAGTCGGAAAACCCGGTACTCAATATATCATTTGTCATGGAACTCGAGATTCCCGTAGAAAAAAGCTAACACCTACCTGCAATGCACCCCTCATGTACCCCTAGCAGCAGGCCACAGTTGTCATGGCTGTTGGTGTGACGACATATGCTAACGTCACGATGAGCATCAGCCAATCGAAGCCCTTGAAGCTTTTCGAGTATGTTAGTGGTTGCCAGATCATGACATAATCCACAGGCAGATATTTATTTCTTTTCCTAGAAGAGTATTTTAAAAATAAAAATATTGAGATCATTGTACATTTCTCCGAGATATCATGAGTGGTTTCATTATTTTCAGCTAAAAGTACGCCTAATTACACTAAATTCCAGGATTCGACCAAGGTGCCACATTCCCTTTAAGGTCGGAAAGTAGTAAACATGTTTCCTGAGATGTGCTCGGCATTGCCTGAGACAAAACAACTTTGCCGCATCACCAGCGACAAGACCTTGTAGACAAATCAGACCTCTTTGGCAATGAGATTCGGTAGATGACCCACAAAAAGGAACTCCCCCACTCAAAACAATATACAGCGACAATCACTGCGCGAAAAAGGAGCTAGGTGGTTCAAGATGCATCAAACGCTACCACTGTCTACTTAACTTTGAAAAATGTCCACTGTGTAAAATTATGGACTGACCGAACATATACGTAAGGACGGGCGAGGACGCATTCTTTCGATTCTTCTCACATGTCGTGGGTTGCCAAGCACGAAATCCAAACAGGAAAGCATGCTCTAGTCGAGACACTGACGAGAGCGCCAGGGGGCGAACGGTCTCACCCATAGCAAAACAAGCGAGAGAGACCAGTGTTGAAGCAAAGATAACCGAGCAGGTTTACGCCTCTCTTACTCTACTTCTTTTCACAAAGCGGTGCTCTGCGCACTGACGTCGCCAGCACTGCTGTGATGTCCAGCAAGACGCTAAACAATCAATGCTGTCATCAAGGTTGTGTCAGACACTGTGACATTATCGGCGCTGATGTGACGTCACAGGCCGGGCCAGCCGCTGCAGTTTGCTCCCCGTTGGCTGGGCCCGCGCGGCGTCCGGGCGCAGGCGTCGGCTGGGGCTCTGGTCCGAGGGCGGACCCAGCGCGGACAGCTGGCGCGGCGAGACGCCGCAGTGCGACGTCCTCTGCTTCCGACGCGGCGACACACGGCGCGCCACGTTCGTCACATTCTGCAGCGCGCGCCGCCTGGGAAACAAGAGAAGGGAGGATTAATGTTGGAGAGAGCGGGTTCAGCGACGCACGTTGAAACAAATCGTCTGCATTCCAAAGCGTCAATCTCGCCCTCCTTGTGCATAAGCTCAAAAAGTCATACCATCTATCTGCCCTTGCTCTGAACCTACATAACTCATATCTTTGTGGCAGACTGATGGATTGATTATTGGGGCTTAAGGGCGCCCCAACCATCCCGGTCAGAAAGCTCCCACAGCAACAAGCACAGCAAGGCCAAGGCCTTTAATAACTTCTTGTATCCATACATATACTTCGGAATGCACACTACATGCTGCTTAAAAAGCGAGCACATGGCGAGGAAAAACGCAGATGATGGGATTGTCCTGAATAAATACATAATGTATGTTCCAGGAGTTTACGTCTGCAGTAAGATAAGCACTCGATTAAAAGGAAAATCCCCCACATTCCCGTCACCATCACCATCAGCGGGCGAACATACCGTCATGACGGTCAGCCTGACCCGTCAGATAGATTAAACAAAACAGCCCCAGCAAAACATCAGCAATCACCAGTAAGCTGCACGAGCTCTTCCCTTGTGCAGAGCAATCACCCTGGGTCATATATGATCGTGCTGAGCCCTGAAATTAATTTTCTACAGAGTGTGGAATGTCAAAATTCAAGGAAAAAGAGTTAAAATTCATCAATAAAAACAGCATATGCAGGATCAGAAGCACATCCTTGAAAACAATTTCAGGTACTCTAAGATGATGCACTGATTCCACCCTTCTGAATAATTACAAAGAGTGTCTATGTCTTCTTGAAGTCGGTTCCAGTTTTCTGGGGAACATATTTTGTTTAAAATTTATTTTATTTATATATTTATTTTATTAGGGCCGCTCCCAACAGGCACATTTGCCCAATTACAGGAGGTTTTGGAGTGGGTGTTTAAGGATCCTCTCCACCGGGTCAGATCGGACATGGAAGGCGGTTTCCTGCCGTGGGGATTTAACCCACGTTAATCCATGCTATCCAATCCGAAGACTGGCAACGAAGCCATCAGGCCACCCCAGCCCCAAATTTTGATGTCTGCAAATACGAGACAGTTAGAGCGAACTTTCACCGGTAGACCGTTAGCAAATGGAGAGGACAAAAGGGGAGAGAGCAAACTGGCCTCCGCTGTACCAGAGCAGACAGAACGGGAGAGAGCAAACTGGCCTCCGCTGTACCGGAGTAGATAAAAGGGGGAGAGAGCAAACTGGTTTTGGCTGTACCATAGTGGACAGGTGTCCAATCCGGGATCACGAAGTCCATATCCAACATTACCTGCCGCCCAGCATTTGAGCCCAGGTCAGCGGCGCGGGAGCCCAAAGCCCCACGCATTACCACTGCGGCAGTTGGGCGGCGGGAGCGCCGTCACCTGCGCGGTGGAGCTGTCGGCGTCACGTCCAGGGCGGCGTTATCTCTGCCTCCGTCACCGCCCGGTGTCTCTATGCCGAACGGCGAGTAGAGTGGCTCGGCGGCGGGACTGGCGACGCAGCGGCGACGACCGGCAGCGACGGCCGGCGACGGTGTCAACGGCGAGTTGGTGAGTCGGTACCGGCGCCGCGCCGGCCTTCTCAAACGCTGCAGCCCAGCCAATGATACTGGGTTAGTGGGAGAAATCGCGGCCCGCTCCAACCCTTCACTTCAGACTAAACTACATTTTCAGACTTGCATGGCCTTTTCACCTGCGCCTCCATAGGCGACTGTTGAATGCACGACAGCTCCGTCCCCACCCCAGCTAAGTTACCCAACTACCCAACAGTGTCCCAAAACTGGTTTTGTGCTAGGGTGCTGAGTGTAAAATTAATGTTGGAAAATATAGTCAGCGAGTGGAAAAATCACGGTATGACTGAAAGCATTATTCAAAGTTTAGAAATACTCTTTCCGTCAAAATTTCCTTGTTACCATATTTTTAAGAGTTGAAATACACTAGGCTTATTCAATTGTGCTAAAAGGCTCCACTTGATGGGTGAGTGGAAAATTTATAAAAAAAATAACACAGAAGAGAGTGGCAAATTCGGCTTACCTGGGTGCCGTTTTCCACCCAGCACCCTGGGATTTGCGACACTGAAATTTGGGACCAGAATAGAAAAAAGTTAAAATTATTGGGTGGTGTTCTGTCTTATTTTCGTTAGGCGAGTCTGCATTTGGTCAATTTTAAGTCATCTATCTATTTCACTGGGGGGCCAATTTCCGGGCACTGGGGGGCATTTCAGCCGACTGGGGGGGGCAAATGGCCCCCCCAGTTAACATGTTAAAAATGGCCTGCCTCATCCTCCATTCGGTACTCGCCTGTGATAGCAGGTCGAACGACGAGACCACCTCGTGCAGGGCCCTCTGCATTCTGCTCTGGCCCATCCTCAGCACGTGCTGAGTCTGCAGCTGTGGCACCGCTGGCAGGCGCATTCCGAACAGACGCCGGCCCTGCCGCGACTCGGCAGGCAGCGCTGGTGCCGAACACGAGAAGCGCTGCTCTAAACACTGTCTGGTGGACCCGGCGCTGGACTCGGAAGTCTGTTTCCTCAGTGTCCCGGGCCCGCGCGCCCGGCCGGCCGAGCCCGAACGTGTCGTCTGGTTCATTACGAGAAGAGGTGTGCAGACCTGAAACGCAAGTGCCAAGCAGTCTATTAGCGTGATGTAAGAACAATGCGTGCCATCACTACAGTTTTCGCTTTCGGGGTTTCCGCGGCTAGCAATTTTAAGCCCATAACAAGTGTTGAACCAAATTCTCTCTTTTTGTGGACGTAGGCATCGTCTGCAATTGCTAGGGTGCTGCTCCTCGGAACACAACTGCTTCCATGCTTCAGAATATGCTCGTGCATTTCCGAATTAACAATTCATCAAGTACCTCAAATTCCCACTTCAAACTATGGCTTTTGTTCCCGTCATTGAGTAAGTAGGCAGTCATTTCCCGGAACGCTGAACACAGTTTCTCCCGCTAGGCACAAATTTGTCAAAATAAATCATCATGAACATACCTTGATAGCTTTCTTTTAAACAAAAAATCCAGCTCCAATCATTCAAAATCACACTGGTTCCAAACATCCGACAAATATGCGGACAGAATAAAGCAAAACAAGAGGAAGAAAGAGAAAAACTAGCTAGCATCAGGCTCAAAGGTTGTACGGATAAAATATTAGACAGGCACTGACCAATCCAGTGGGGGTTACACAGCAGACCACAATGTCCGCAACCTCTGATTTGCTTTAAACAACGTTCATGTATTACCCACACTTTCAGACTATTGAGGTGACTTCTAAGGCGTTGCCGTGATGCGTACTAAGTGATTAAAACTAACGTCAGATCTAGTTCCAGAAAAAAACACTGCTAACAAGCTTGGTTTTCCATAGAAAAAATAAGATCAGGATATATCGAGTATTATTTCCCTAATACTATAACTCAGATCAGCTCTATTTTGGTTATAATGCTGGGAAAATAGCACTAGATAAACTTGATGTATTCACGGTATATCCTGATCACACCTTTGCTATAGAAACTAAGCCCTTGACACCTGCATGCCACTTCCCTTAGTGCATGTAGGTCACCCCCAAACCGCCTTCCCGAATCAACTTGCCAAGATATATATTTTTCTATCATGGGAAAAATTTATGTTTATTTTTGTCAAGCCAAAACAGTTTTTAAACAGGTAATCAGGGCATTCCCTGGATTGAAACGGCAATAAAATAAATTATTCTGAAACCAAGATAAAACATCACCAGATCGAGGAAGCAATTCACATTCAAATATCAAAAACCACAATGAACAGGAATACAAGGCACAGAGGTGGATCCAGGAATTCATTTTGGGGGAGGGGGGGCTGGGTGGCTCGAGCCTCATCCGCCAGTACATCGGGCAGTCCCTCGCCTCTATATTAACTATAGGGGTTCGGACATTTGGGGGCTTGAACCACCTATCCCCCCTTGGATCCGCCACTGGCAGGGAAGTAAATTTTATTACTGGACTGGATCAAACTCATTAAGCGGAACTTTATTATCATAGTACAGTATAGTAAGCCGAATTTGGAAGGCTTAATGCCCGTGGGTTCAGATTGTGTCAAACTCCTAACCCTCCCCCGGTGGGGGGGTGTTTGAACACCCCCTCGGGTTTTCCAGCGGCACAAAAAAACGGCGGTGTTTCGCGCCGCCGTACTTGGCACGCCTTATCCTTGAAATGAGCAGGTAGTTATGCCACAAAGGTTGAACCCGGATTTCGGTCGCACCAGTAGTGTCAAACTTGTTTGACATTTCGAAAGTTTGAATCGCTTCTTTATAGTACTTCGGTATTCGTTGCTTACCAAAGAATGACGAACATTTATGAATCCGTAAAAGGTCATTTAAATCAAAATCTCTAAGTCTGGATTGGAGCAAGCGTCTCCAGTGTGACTCCAGATTGGTAGACATAGGTTTTACCCAGTTCACCCTACACTGTAAACCAAATTGACGAGGTCCTCGTAGCGGATACATGGTACCAAAAAGTCCGATGCTTCACCTTGTGAAATAACTTGTTTATACCCCTTGCGCTTACCAATGCCTCGTACTTTTCTGAGATGCCCAAACCCCAGTTATATTACGAGGAGGTGAAAGAAAACGTGGTCCTGGTAGCGGATCCATGGTACCAAAAAAGTCCGAGGTTCCACCTTGTGAAGTAACTTGCTTACACCGCTTGCGCTTACCAATGCCTCGTACATTTCTGAGATGCCCAAACCCAGTTATATTACGAGGATGTGAAATAAAATATGGTCCTCGTTGCGGAACCGTGGTACTGAAAAGTCCTATGTTCCCCCAGGTGAAATGACTTGCTTTAACTTCTTTCGCTTAGCAATACCTCGTAATAGAATGGAACACGCAAACTCTGGTATCATCCTCATGTTATCAATGCCCGGTAATATTAATTGCTGTTTTTAATTCAATCAGAATAACGATGCCAGAAGTCCTACGAGTTTTCCGCACTATCGTGGTTTTAACACGTCGCAGCTTGTTAGATTGCGAGTGCCTCGTACGGCGATGACTCGCAGATCTTCCTCGTGATGCTACGAGAATGCGCTATACTACTATGAGGACGCGCACTATCCCCATAAATTCATGTCTGATTCATAGGCTTGTGAGCCATGTGTATTGTCAGTTCTTTCGCATAGTACATGAGCTATAAGCATATGATATATTGCTTTACTATACACATATATCAAATGACGCAATATGTAGATAATATATAATGTAACACATGCTATATTTATATCATCTTAAGATATGCAACGGATGCATCTCGTTTTTACTTCTCCAGCTTCAGGGATTTATTTAATACTGAGTCCCATCCCTTAAGCTGGAGGAGGAAAACGAGACACATCTGAAAAGCCATAAAAATAACACCAGTAGCATTGCTCTTATGAATTACATCCGTACAAACAGTACAAGTGGCGTGTGTACAACATGTTAGTGTCAGGTTTAAGACCAACTTTAAAGCTCTTGTAAGCTTTGGACCACATTATTACCACACCTATAGGAAAGAGTAGGTAGTAACAGTACATTTTGACCGTCTATGACCAGTATTGTAATGGGGGTCCCCTCAAGACGTGTGACAATACTGTCACACAGAATGATGACGAGTTCTGAACGATTAAATTGATTCGCCAAACTTAATTTTAGCGGTTAAAAACGCGTGCCGCGACTAGGTCTCGAACACACACTCTTCTGATCTCTAGACCATTGCTCTATCCACTGCGCTACGCCGACGTGGCGTACGGGATGTGCGCCAAGAAATCTGTAGCGCACATTTGCAGAGTTATCGAAAATTGATGTTTCGAGGTAGTTCTGTGCGTCTGACGTAAAAACGCCAAATACAACATGGAAAGAGCAGAGAACAGGCTTTCTAACAGCTTTATTAGATCTTTTCCAACGGCCATAGGCTGATGACAGCAGCTGTCGGAAAATGACCAATTTAACACGTAAGCTCTATGGAGCAGTCGCATTTGTGCGCCATGGCAGTAGATTGCTACCAACTAACTTTGGAGGGCCCTGGGCCTAAACGGGGTGACGACTGGGTCCTTTCAAGCCAAAAGCACACCGAATTTTGGGCCAAAATCGCGACGCGGAGTATAGTCTAACTGATGGTGTGCATTTGGGTGTGGCTTATAACTAGAGGTGGGACTTTTTGGTCCCGCGGTCCCGGCGCCGGTTCTGGGGCCACACACTCGGGTAGCGCTTGCACGACTGAAGTAGTGTTGAGTTGTGATGAGGTGAGTGATGGGTTTGAGTGTGTTAGTTTGGAATTGTCAGAGTAATACTAATTACCTGGAAAACCCGAAGGTAAAAACCAGGCGCAATCCTAGCCTAGGGTAAAACCTCACGCTTTTGCCAATCTGTGAGGAAACCCCTTAGTTTATACAAATAACTCTAATCGTGTTTTCTGTAGGAATTGAAATACGTGGTCCAGGAGCTCCGGGTGATTGTTGCCCAGAACAACATTTAAAGAGAGGGAGGTTATTTTTATGCAAATAGTGTACAATATCCATTCGGTTTTCGTTGTGAATTGGGTATATGAGGAGGAAATGTTCAATTGTATACTGGACACCGCAAATACAACACCTGGGTGGCTCTGTTCTTCCATAAATTCGATCAAATATGAAGTGGTGTGTCAGTCCTGTGTGTCCTATGCGAAGACGGGCCAACATTCTTTTTATGGCGGTTATTTTGATTTGAAGAGTGCCAATATCCAAGTTGAGGTTTAGTTCGGTTCAGGTGTTTATTTTAGATTTCCCATTTCCCTTGCAAGTATTTTTTAAGCATCATGTTTGCAAAGCTTATTATATCGACCGCCGGACATGGGATGTCTGGCGGTTCGGGGAGGGAGAGCGAGCGTTTGGCTAAAGTGTCTGCCATTTCATTGCCGGTAATTCCGGCGTGTCCCGGAATCCAAAGCAGTATTACTTTTGTGCTTGGCAGGGTATTATTGATGAGGTGTCTTATTTCATTTACTACTGGATGCGACGAGTTACGTAATGCTTCTAGAGCAGCAGCTGCCGAAGAGGAATCGGTGCATATAACCGCTCGTCTATTTGTGCTTTCTATTACAAGTTTAAAAGCCTCTCTTATCGCGACTAACTCGGCAGAAAATATAGAGTGATATTTAGACAGTCGGGTACTCCTTGTTGTACCGACGCCACACAGCCCAGCTCCCGCTCCTTCTACGGTACGAGAGCCGTCCGTGAATATATACCAATAATCAGGATGTTTTTGCCTGAAGCCAAAAAACTTTTCTTGTATTTCAAATGGAAAATAACCATTTTTATTTTTATGAAGTAAATATCTAACTTCTATTTGTTTATAGGTCCAGAAAGGTGTCAGCTTTGGAGTGAAAGCAATTGGTATGTTGGGAATTCGGAGTGCGATTTCTCGTATATCGCTCAAGTGTTTGGCTATAGTAAATTTGTTTCGGTTGTAGTCGATGTCTGAGATGGCTGGGACATTTGTAAGTATTTGTAGGGAAGGGTGATTATGTACGGCGTTCGTGCGAATTGAATACTTCGCGAGTTGGAACATCCTCCTATGGGCAAGGGATGGGATGTTAACTTCGGCAAGCAAGCTGACTACAGGGGAAGTTCGGAAGGCTCCAGTTATTATTCTTAGCGCTTCATTTTGAACAGCTTCTAATGCGGCCACCCTAGTTTGACTTATATTGTTGAAAGGAAATCCGTTGCATTCCAGAATAGGTCTTAAAAGCGACGTGTAAAGACGCAACAAGGTCTTTCTGTCAGCACCCCACTTTTGACCGGAGATACATTTCATAATATTAAGTCTTATCAGACAGCGATTTCGTATGTCAATTATATGTTCTCCGAAGAGTAACTTGCTGTCCAGAGTCATTCCTAGGTACTTATAAGAGGTAACTATGGGGATATTCGCCCCATTGAGTTTAAGTGGAATCGTTGGTTCAGGTGTATTTTTAAGAATTTTTTTTATTTTTAAGATTTTCTAGAAAAAATGACGGAGGCTGATTTTTCCGGGCAGATTTGTAAGCCCCATTTTTTGCACCAAGAAAGACACCGATATAGTGATCTTTGGAGCTGACGCTGTGCCCCATCCACTGTTGGGCTTGTGCTCCAAAACGCCACGTCGTCGGCATATAATGAGTAGCGGAGTTGAAATGCATCTTCATGGATACGTTCAAGGATGTCATTTATCATTATAAGAAACAAGGTGGGAGATAGTGGGCTGCCTTGCGGTAATCCTTGTTCTAGTTCATATTGATCGGATGTCACGTTTCCACAGCGAACGGAGAAAGTGCGATTTGATAGAAAATTATTTAGGAATTCAGCCATTCGGCCTCGGATGCCCAGCCTATGAAGTTTAATCATAACTGCATCCGAATGAGCTTTGTCAAAAGCCGATTTCAGGTCTAAGA
The DNA here is from genome assembly GCA_034440635.1 of Lepas anatifera. NCBI lineage: Eukaryota > Metazoa > Arthropoda > Thecostraca > Lepadidae > Lepas > Lepas anatifera. The sequence continues at coordinate 2,290,593 of JAOTON010002140.1, read as the reverse complement.
ATACTGCCATTGTTACTTTTTTCTGTATGAAACCTCTCTGGCATGAGTCAACAAGTTGAATCACGCTGTCGACGGTACTGCGTCTCGTCCGAAACCCGTTTTGGAATGGTGAAAGTACGTTTCACCATGCGCTCTACTATTTTAGAGGCACAACTTGTTAAGGAACTTGTTGGTAGCTTGTCAACTTGTTAACTTGTCAACTGGTACGGTAGCTGGATGGGAGGTGTTTTGGTTTTGTTGGTTTCAAGATGGGGATAACTGTGCTAGTTTGCCAAGATGGCGGGAAGGAGCCGGAATGCCACATATCATTGATAGCTTTCAAGAATGTTTCCAGACCAGCTTCGGAAAGATTTTGGAACTTTGGATACGCTGTGTTATCTGGTCCATTGGAAGTGTTGCGACATTTTTTCAAAGAGAGATGTAGTTCGTATTTCGTGAAAGGTTTATTGAAGGTATCGGCGTTGTTTGAACCGAAGTCTAGAGAGCGAAGTGAGTTTCTTACCACGCACATTGACAGGGGTCTGAGCCACCTTCGAATTGACGGGGCGGGTACCCGCCCCCTAATATCTCGAGAACCACGGTAGGTAGCGAAAAACGATAAACGGCGTTGGGCTGCCCATCCACTTTTCCATCGAAAACATTTGAACCATTTTTTGTCAGGTCACATTTAAGGTCACGAGAGGCAAAAACATGCCCGTCATAGGGATAACATGTAAATTCAGTTTTTCGGCCATTACATCTGAACAAGTGAAGATAGAGCAAAACGACTTGAACTATATGAATCCTCTTAGCAAGCCGAATCGAATGATATATAATTTGACCTTGCTAGGTCAAATCAAGGATTTGACCTGACCTGAGGTCAGGTCAGGGTCAAATTATATAAAATGCATATCATTAGAACCGCAAAGCCCAGGCGAGTCTAATGCAGCTAAAATAAATGCTCTATCACCATCCATTACTGAGTTATTCCGTAAAAAACATTTTTCCCATGTATTTCCAATGGAGAGATCCTGCCTCGTACCTGACCTTAGGTCATCGATATCAAAAATACCGGAACATATGCTAGAGAACTCGGTGGGGCCATTATGTGATATGAGTTTCAATCGGATAATTTCACCCTGCTCCGACTTATGCTATCTTAAACTTTTTTTTGAGGTCGGGTCACTTGACCTGTACTGGTGACCTGACCTGAGATGACCTAACCTTAAAATTTTCACAGAAGTTGTAAAATGATGAAGGAAAAGGTATACCAAGTACGGCGGCGCAAGCGCCGTTTTTTTTACTATCTCCGAAAAACCCGAGGGAGGGGGCGGGTACCCACCCCCGTCAATGCGCGAGTTAAGAACGACGTAGTATCTGTCGTATATTGGGATGACGCTGAGACCATTGCAAAGTGACGAGCGAACTCATTAGCTACATCTTTCGGTTCTGTATACATTTGGTTTCCCACCATGAGTTGTGGGTAGGCCCGGCTGGTGATATGTCGGGTAGAAATATATTTTACTTGGTTCCATATGGTGCTTAAAGGTGTGAATCTATTGAATGAGTTCGAAAAACTTTCCCAGTACGATATTTTCGCAGATGCAATGGAATCCTTACACTGTTTTATTGCTGCTAACGCAGCGTCTCTTTTCTCTGTACTGTGAATGTTCTTCCTGAACGCACGATCCTCTCTGCGGCACAACGCCACAACTCTTTGACATTCTATGGTCCACCAGGGAACTCCTTTCACATTAGATGGAGGGAGGGTTTTAGGAATATGCTTTTCAGCACTGAGCTGTACCTTGTTTAGAAAATGGCTAATGTCTTCATCGTTGGTTATGTTGTTAGAATCAATATACTGTTTGAAACGTGTCCAATCCGCTCTGCGAGTTGATACACTGGATGAAGGAACTGGCAATTATTGTTTTACATACCTAGGTAGTTCTCCAAAAACAATTAGGTAAACACCCACCTTCCTTCCTTCTTTCCTTCCTTCCCAACAACCAACCAACACACACACACACAAACAGTAGGGCTAATGTCCATGTATGGATTTCCAAATTTTGATTTTTTATGGAGGCTAAGCAGAGGTCTGTTGGCAAGCAAAGCTAGTAGCAAAAAATATCTTCTTTGATTCGTGTTAAAACGGCTTTCAATTATTTTAAAGAAATCAAATTCTTTAGTTATCAATACCAATAACAATACTTGCTTGTAATAGACAAATTTTACAGCAGCCGCAGACGGCGCACTAAAGACAAATAGTACGTTATCACGTTTAGTAAGAGAATAAAGAAAAAATTTACTGAATTATCACATGGTTCTTAATACTTTTTTAGCCTTGAGGCTACTAAAGCTTGTGCTTCTGCTTGGTTGAATTTTTCTTCAAAGACAGTAGTGGCGCACACTTGTTTTTCATCTTTATTATTCTTCTTGTTGTTGTCTACGTCAACAAAGCGTGGTGCGGCGGTAGCGTTAGTTGAATGTTGTTGAAGAAATTGAAGCCATTCACGTTTTATTCACGACATAACGCACAGACGTAGGTAATTTGAAATACTTTTGAGTATTTTTTTAGAGAGAGAGCCAATTGAAACAGTGGGGTTGGTAGGGACGGCCATTTCCAATTGCCAATTCCAGAATTCTCTTCAATCAAGCTTTTGTTTTTATGCCTTTCAGTATCTATATGCAAAAAACGTTTTTTCAATTCAAAGTGATTTTGACCCCAGTACCCACCATTTTTTGGTTGTATTTTGGTTGTGTCACTGAGTTGCTTTATAATTAAGTGAAGGAATAGGAATTACATCTGAAAATGTTGTTTTCAAAGAACGAAACTTAGTGAGAGCTGTGTTCTGTGATGTGTGTGTGCAACATTATTTTTGCTCTTTCATCTAGTTGAATTGATACTTTTCTCATCTTATTAAGTTGGAATATTGCATCAAGGAGGCAATGATGTGCTGGAAAGTCACCGTTATATTTTATCTCTTATCTTAGTTTTAGATGAAATGTGGAAACCATTATCATGAATTTTTCTTTATCCAGACTGGCTCTAGTCCGGCACAGTCCCGGCGTCTAGCCTTTGGTCCCGGCTTTAGTCCCGCTAGTACCAAACCTGGTCCCGGCGCCGGGACCGCAGGACCAAAAAAGTCCCACCTCTAGTCGATATCTGGTCTGGCTTCCGAGAACGTTTCTCCCCACAAGACACTGTACGTTATAAGTTATAACGTTGTTCCTAAGGGATCTAGGTTATGGGATTCTGGAATATTGCAATTTTAATGGCAAGGAATATGATGGTGAAAACCGCAAGTCGTTAGGTGCTCTGGTTGCCGATAGCATTTTTCTCCGCAACTTCTCTCTGCAGCAAATCCACGAGTTATTTAATGTTTTACGTTATAACGTTGCTGTTACTGGGCGTAGAGTAGTAAAATTCTGGAATCTAACTAAAGAGACAATAGCATTTCTTTTAGTGAAAACTGCAAGTCTCTAGGTGGTCTGGTTGCGAAAAGCATTCTTCTCCGCAATAATAATCTGCAGAAAAGCAACTGCCGCAGAAAAGTCACGGCCCTGCAAAATTGATATGTCAAATTGCTCCTGTGCTTTGGTGATTTGATATTAAGGCTCTTGAAGGTATTTGTTTCCTAACCCTCCCTGATAAAGCTTAGGTATGCTTATTGATTGAATGTGTTTGGATGGACAGAAGGGAGGTGTGATACAGCTTAAATTTGGATTGACGGATAGTTTCTTACCGTTAAAAGGTTTAACATGCAAATGTTTCCTCAGAGAGCATTGTCAGATGATTGTGGTCATTTTTCATGATATAGGTAAAGATTTCCTGAAGCTATAGTTCATACTTTATGTTGATTTGTTTATGTAATGATGATATGAATTTGCTTAATATGATTGGCTCTTAATTCACAAGAAATTATTATGTTTAAAAGCCAATAAGTGAGAAAAAGGCTACCGGGACTAGGCTGGGACCAAGAAATGTTGGTCGGGACCGGGACCAGCTTTTTCCAAAAAGTCCCACCTCTGATATAAATCCACACCCTTGGTGGGTAGTGTAAATAACGGACACATTATTGGATCTGTACAAGTTAGAAGTCGGTTGATATCAATTTATAAATTTGTCTTTTCAACTTGTGACAATAATTCCTGACCATTGACCACACAGATCAGTCACTTCAAAAGAAATTTATTCATCAAAATGCAACTGATGACAAAGCGTGTGAAACTGGCGACCGGACAATGCCCAGGCGCTGTGTCCGTCTGAATGTGCACGTGGGGCACTTTTGGTGCAGGAAATTCGGTTTGCAAGAAAATAATCCTTTTATTTCATAGAACAGCTTGTATTTGCTTTGAATGGGTGAACAAAATGTTAATATCGTTGTACAATATATTTTTACCATAGCTAAAATACTGTAATTCCGTAGTCGATGAAATATAACGTAGCGTAATTCCGTGGCGTAGTTTTGGCCCAAATCCAATTGTAACGTGGCGTAATTCGGTAACGCACCGTGGCGTAGGCCATCTCTGTACGCCACCACCTGGAGCATCGAAATCGAATTTAAACCTAACACACTACTTAAGTCATCCAAATAAATAGTTTTCACAGTTTTCACATGCACACCGCTCATTTTAAGAGAAAATTTGTTTGTATTCGTCTTTAAGTGCAAACCTGACGAAGAATAATGCTTGTTAACGTTTAAAGACATACCGACAGCCAATGTTACACGGCGTCAACAACTATCCACCTGTTAGAAGAAATTTGAGAGAATGCAAAATTAGATTAACTTATTCTGAGGCCATGATGAGCCTTGAATCCGGGAATGGTAGGCTAGCAACTAAGCCTTGAATGGGGATATTACAGTAGCGCTATGGAAAACTTCCAGCATTCCAGCAAGTCACTGGGAAGTTTGAAAAGCAATTGATTTAGTGGAAACCCAGGGTAGTTTAACTACGGGTACAACCAAGTTTCCTACTAAATATAGTCCTCCCCATGATGACATCACCGCCCTTTCCTACTAAGTTCTAGGAGATTCTACTAAGTTTTTGGAAGGATCAGCTGAACATGCCAAGTTTGGGCGTATTTGGCGCAATCTAGTATAAATCGAAATCAACTTGTTTCACCCATTTGACAGTAACCTTGATCTCAACGGCGAGCAGCGTATTTTACGTAAATCTAATGAAAAAATCATAACACTTCAAATAATTTTTGAATGGGCATGCATTTATTTGATCAACTCAGGCCTACTTAATAGCCGAGAGAAATAAGTTTGCCTTCGTTCAAGAGATCACTGGTGTTTATTGTCTTCTGCTGCAGGTGCCACCAACAGCCAATCAAAGGTCGGAAATCAACAGCCAATCAAAATCGAGATTAGTCTTACTGCACACAGCTGTTAGTGCTGAACCTGTCCTTATTTTGACACGCTCTGGAAAATTTGAAAACAATATTCTTCACTGGAGTTTTTGCAAAACGTTTGATGGTTTCAAAAATAAAAATCTTCTAGCTTTCTGTTCAACCATATAAGTTTTGCTGATACAGTTCTAAAATAGGTTATTTAGAGCTTCGAAAAGTGCAATTTCTCCAATACCCTGCATAGTAACTGTTGTGCCTCTCCAGCCATGATGACGTAATGCTGCCAAACAACTTGAACGGGGTCTGTGGAAACCGATCCCTTTAATGCGTCGCGAAAGAATGTAGATGTTGGTAGAGGCGTTCTCAGTTCAGCACTGGTATCAGAAGTTCTGGGTAAAGTACCAAGCATTGTCCGGCAATTCGCTTAGTTTTTTACTGTTATAACAGGGTTTTACCCTATTATAACCCTGTTATAACATAGTTTTAACAGTTGTCATGTTAAAACCTAGTTTTGCCGTGGTAAAAGTCTAACCCTGGTTAGGTCAAAGGTGAAAGGCTGGTTACTTTATATTTTTGTAGAATATTTTACTGGTATTGCTACCAATTCCTTCATAAATCTTCGTTAAAACTAAAATTATCCACGTGTGATTTAAAGGGAGATACACGAAAATGTTTTTTGGCTAGATCAAAAGGTCACAAAAAGTTGTTTCAGAAGTCCTATTCTCATTTTTGTGAATTCGGCCTGCAAATGCCTTAAAATTGCTCTCAAAGTCAACATTTCTAGACGACTTTACCGATACACCTCATATCGGTGTATATGACGTGCACACGGCTAAGGCTATCAATTTCTCTAAGAATTAGGTCATATCTATCCTAAACAGTGATGTAGATCTTTGGACTGCTACAGGAACAATTACTTTAGAAAAACAAAATTCCAAAACTCTTTTGAAACAGAAATATAGGGCTTAAAAGAAATCACAATTAACCAATCAGAAGCCTAGGAATTCTCATGCCGGGGTCACGTGAGCTATCTGACGCAAATGTTTTGTCATCCTGGGGCTGAAGCAGAAAATGACTCAAGACCCGAGGTACGAAACCGCTAAAGACTTGGGTAATTATGTTTTTTTCGTTTCTAGGGCAAACTAATTCATTTTGTAAATTTTAAAAGCTTTTTAAAATTAATTCAAATACAAATACAGGAGAACAGACATTTGTATTACAAAAAAAACATTTTTCAACTTTAAATAGTTCTCGAAAAGTAAGTGCTGGGTGAAGGTTTCAGCATATTATCGGAATCGTTAATCTATTTCGATAATAAGTGAGTGGCCTCCCAAAAATTTTGCCGAAGATACAAAAATAATTGATAGTTTCGTAATCAGGATTTTTCAAATTGCAAGAAACCACAATAATAATTTTTGCGTATCTCCCTTTAAGCCAAGTTGGTAAAAATGTGGTGCTTGATCATCCCCAGATTGGAGGTCAAGCCCTACTCCACGGCCGAAAATTTTCTTGTCACATTCTTTCAGGTGCTTCTATAAAAAAGGGCTGGGTACGACTGTGTCACTTTTTATCGAGTTGTTGCGGAATGACCCGTAGTGCAGCTCAGTGGCGGATCTAGCCGGTCGGTTTGGGAGGGGCAAACCAAAGTCAAAAGTCGAAAAGCAAAAAAAAAACGTCACGCCCTGAAAGCTGCGCTACAATATTACTTGCCGGTAGAATTTTAGAATTTTGGGTATTTGAGGCGAAAAGTAAAAGAAAAAAACGTCACGGGTTGAAAAATATGGGCTAGACATACTTTTCCGGTCCGGGGCCCGATATTTACACTGAACTTAACTGGTTCTGTTTGAAGTTGAGAGTTAAAGCACCAGAATCTTGCTTATAAACTAAAATTGAGTCGGGGAAAAAGGAAGTCGATCACTTTAAGGGGGGCAGAAACATAGTTTTTCCCCGAGCTTTTCCGTTTGGGGGGGCAAATGCCTTTTTGCCCCCCTTGTGCTCCGCTACTAAAATGCTAAGAAAACCAGCAAATACCTCAATACGATACACAGACGAAGAAGCACTTGCTGTGTTCATTGAAGGGCAGCATACGAAGCAAACCTGGCAGTTCACCAGAGAGTCGGCCAAGAGTCAGAATCAGGGGCGTAGTCCAGGATTTCGCTCAGGGGAGGGCAGCGCCCCGAAAAAGGCCCCAGCGACAGCGCCAAAAGGGCCCTGATGGGTAAAAAGGGTTCTGTTTGTTACAGAATAGAGTGCTGAAGAGGGCTTAAGAGGGCCCTGTCTGGTATGAAATTTCATATTTGACCACAGAGCATAGTGCGGGCGAGCCGTGCTTCGCGCGACCCGTGTCCTCAGGGGGCCCTCAGGGGGGGTGGCTGTCCCTGTCCCCCCTTGGCTACGCCCCTGGTCAGAATGTCAGAATGCCGACATATGTCCTCCATACGACATCCCGAAGGCAAAAGAAATTGTTATCCGGAGGGGTATATTACTATGTATATTATCCTAGTAATATTATGCCAATAGCTAGACATAGGCTGCAGATACAGCAAAAACAGCCTCGAAAACTACTCGGGGGCATTTAAAAACCCTAGATATAAAATATCGCTGATGTAGCCTCAATAGTTCGACGGTAATTAATTTTAAGCGCTTTGGAGCGCCCGCCGGCCCACTGTGCACTGGTGCAGCTGGGCTTGTATGTTCTTTGGCACACTCCAGCTCACTGTGTGGGCCTGTTCGAAGTGTAGGGATACTCCATTCTGGGTGTGGCGAGGCCGGTCTACGGGCTCATAGGCTCGGTGCGCTCAAATCTCACATTGCCTGGTCTCCACCCAACGCCCACCTAGCGGTTCAATCAGGGAAACTGAGGGCAGCATTATGAAATAGTGGTATGTACCCATTAATGGTAACGATGATTTGTGCCTGTGTGTCCCTTTCTGCTTACGTTGCATGCTTGTTTCTCCTGGGCTTAATGCACTTGTGACACTTCTTGCGTGTTGTACCAATCCTGAATTCGCCGCTGCACTGGCGTTATTAAGGAGATCTGCGCCGCTTGGCAGTGACGGATGTAGAAATTCCGGCTCACGGACCTGTCTCACATTTTGTGTCCTACTTTTACTGTTCATCCTTTATACTGTTTTCCTTTTAAGCTCGAATGTGTCTTTTCTCTCAGTTATTTACCTGATTGTGCTGGACAATATTTTTGTAACTGAGTGCACCTTGTATGTAATACTGAGCGTTTCTCCTGACAGACTTAAGGTGTAAGATTCTCCGAGCTGAACTAATGCTGGTATAATGGCGACAGGAGGACACAGCTGGGAAGGTGAGTTTTGTGCTCTGTATACTTTGTGGGTGTGCTGACACCTTTCGTTCTGAAAAAAATGTGGGGTACTTTATATATATATAAAAAATATATATATATATATATATATATATATATATATATATATATATATATATATATATATATATATATATATATATAGACAGTTAAATTGTATAGCACTCGCGCACTTAGATATTTTTCTTTGGAGTTTTTCTATTTTTCTTACATTGGTTTTAATGTCAGTCGTTAATTCGTTTAAAAGGTCACCAAAACTCATTAATTAGGACTAGTTTCCACTGTATTTTCAACAGTCATCTTCAGCATTAAATATTTGCTCATAGTTTTCATTTCACATTTCGAAAACATTTTTTTAAATATCGCGAGAACGAGCATTATAACAGTACCACTTCCTTATTAGCTACCTTACCTATTATAAACGATGCATCTAGGCATTCCTATAAGAACATTGACATAGTTTGAGCATATAACACTTACATTTACTACATTTCAATACACGAATTACATAAATTAATTACATTTTACATTAGTTACATGTGGCATATATTCATTAACAATGAACATTGATCATCATCTCATCCCCCCCAAGCGTAAGTGTTCGGTGTGTGTTTATCTGCATGTTGAGTGAGGGCTTTTGTTCGTGTATGTGTAGTGCTTCGAGGACTGCTAGTTTTCGTGTGTCATTGGTGGAAGCGATGATGTGTGTGTTCTGAACTAGTGTTTGCCTCGTGAGTTCTGTGTTGTGTGTAGTTTGCATATGCTGCTTGATGGCTCCATCCTGCAGATGCATGGTGAGCCGTCGAGACAATGTCGTTGAAGTCACACCAATGTAGTGTTCGGCATGAGGTCTACAACCCTCATGTGGACATGATAATTTATACACCACATTGGTGCGCTTCAACGGCAGTCTCGACTGGCTTGTTAGTCATGACAAGGTTGCATGTTTCCTGTGTTTGGTAGTATATGTGAATTTAGAGTCTTTCTAGGTTTTTGCACTCTACGTTGCGCCTAATGATATCCTTAAGTATTCTCTCATCTGTTTTGTGTGCGCTGCTCATGTTGTTTCTGTAGTAGATGTGATGTGTCTGTGTAACGGTTGTCTCTGTTTTTTCTGTTTTCGATAGTTATTTGTTTATTTCTGTGTCTATGCCATGATTTGTGTAGCCGTTGGATACTAGAAATTGTTTTGTGCGATTCAGCTCTTCATGCATCTTTTGGTAGGAAGAACAGCGTTTAAGGGCTCTTCTAATGAAGGCTTTAAGAACGCTACGTTTATATATATATATATATATATATATATATATATATATATATATATATATATATATATATATATATATATATATATATATTTGAGTTGACGACGTTTCTTTCTTCTCTGTTTAAATCGTAGACCAATTCGCCAAAATTCATAGATAAGGAAATTAATAGGATTGGAAGAGTTAATATCATGTCAGGTAGGTAATATGGAACGCATTTTTCGACCGGTTTCACTTGATTTTTTAAAGCATTATCAAGAAAAACATTGGAAATTCTGTTGAGGAACAACCTAAGTGGGCTCGGAGTGGTTGCAACACATACTTGAATAATGTTTTACACGAGCAAAAGTATAACAACAAGCTTCGTCTGAGCAGATCAATATAATGGACAGTATTTTAAGTTAGCAAGGTAAAGTTTACATTAGGCAACACAGGTTGAAAATGAAAATAATGGTATGTTCCTGGAGTACGTATTGAAACCGCGAAATATCCACGATATCAATATTACAGTGTAAATAAATGACTAAAATACATTTCATGATGAGCAAATCTAAATCAAAATCGAACACACTTCAACTTTTTATGTGAGCATGATATTCAACATTTCACCGCACTTCAAAAAAAAATTAACTACCTAACTAAATGAGGATTCCTGTGGATAGCTCCTGCCGCTTCTGTGCCTACGTGCTACTGTGGACACGGATGCGGGAGGCACAGTATCCCCACCTCGGACATCTTCACAACTGCTTCTTCCTCCTCCATCATCTGTGCGGTTATGGGTTACCAAGGCTACCTGCTGCTTGGTGTCCCATAAAGCTAACTTTTCCAGTCTATTTTTCCGCTGGCTGCATATGGGGGGAGCGTAGTCACGAATGTGTATTGCCTCTGCTATTTCGATACGTCTGGCATCACTCATATGAACTATTTCAGTGTTGTCAACAATGTGTTTTCGGTATATATATATATATATATATTATATATATATATATATATATATATATATATATATATACCGATATATGAAATATATATATATATCTTTAGCACAGAATCACTAAAGAAAAGTGTCTATAACCGTAAGCTTACATCGGATACTAGTAAATTTCATAAGATTTCAAAAGACAGCACTGAGTCACTAAAGAAAAAAAGTAAACAAACTGATAGATGTGGCAAACGCACAAATGGATGGGTCCACTTCCAACAGGAAACGTTAAAATTTATAAGGAAGGAAATCTGCTGAGACCAATCATCGGACAGATTCCAACCGCAACGTACGGGATCGCTAAATGATTAAGTAAGCTTATGATATCATGTATTAACCAGGGTTGGCATTTTTGCCAGTTGAGAGGGGTTTCTGCCGCCAGCCGGTTTTTACCGGTTTAAACCGGCAAAAAGTGACAGAAAGTGGCAAAAACTCGGGGAGGCCAAATTTGACATTATTTATGGAAACTGAACTTTAAGCGTTCTCCAATATTTGTTACCAACATCATGCTGATAATTACACTGTATTTTCGATATTCTGATCATCTCATTTAGTATTATATGTTTTCTAGTCTTAGTCTTAAGCCTTAGTGCAGCAAACGCAGATAGGATCGCATGTTATCCACATTTTAATCAGTTCAATTGTTAATCGTCGATAATATTATCAGCTGAATCAAACAGGGGCTAATTCGGATGTCTGGTGGTAGTCTAGATGAAATATGACAGTTTTCCTGACAAGAAAGTCAAGCCGCTCGAGCTCAGTAAGAATCCAGCCCATGCGTTGGGGTTTCCGATGCAGTTCTCCATTGGAGGCAAGGCAAGCACCTTTTAGGTGCACGACATATTACTGCGAAGACTGTTATTATTTTACATGTCGTATTTGGTGACAATTTTGAGTCTTCTTCAACGCCGAACAGTGGCGAACATTAGAAAGGGTACAAGCTAGGGATTCCCAAGCCCCTGCGAGTGACTGGTGTACTGGATCTTTTATGGCGAAGGACATTGTTTCAGCCTGAATACATGGAAACTGCATTATTTGCAGTACTTTTAAGCTTCTGTAAGCTATACTTATCAAGTGAAGATCAGCATTGACTGACCTGTTCTGGTTAAAACATTCACCTTTTTCAAACATGTTGTCTCCTCGAGCTACTTTGTTCGTCTCTTCTGATCATAAGCTCTCAAACCTAGTGGCTTGTACACCCAGTGGTCGGTTATACCATACATTTATCTCTTGGCAGGCGCACACCCAGGATTTTTGTTTGGGGGTGGCAGGCGGATGGGGGCGGCATGTCACGCGCAGGATTTCTTTCCCTGGTGAGGAGGCGGCAGTTTCGGAACAGGGGCGGCTTGAATCACATATTGGGCGAATGCTTCAGCGCAGGGGCGGCACACTAGGGGCAAGGACGGCATGGTGAGAGTAGAACTGATACTAAAAGCCATATCAGGCTAATTTCTGCCCTCCATGGGTGCCTGCGTCTGTCTCTCCCCCTTGGGTGGACTACTGTCTCTTCGAATAAAATATCTGAAATAAATTATATAAAATAAGATAAGGTTGAATGGGCCAAACCGTTTTTTAATAATATGCATACGATTTCTTGCGATTAGAGAACAAATCTTTATATTGACATACCTACATTTCTGAAGTGGTATTTCACTTGTGGCGTCATCTAAAATGTATGTACCGGTTCCTAACTAACAATAGAAGCAACGACACTTCATCCATTGTAAAAACCCTTCATATCAGAAAGGTGAGGTCACGTGGGGATCCAGGCGGTCCGTTTGGGGGCGGGGCAAACTGATCGGCAAAAAAACTGATCACTTGGGGCCGGGTGGCCTAGTGGCTTCGTTGCCAGTCTTCGGATCGGATAGCATGGATTAACGTGGGTTCAATCCCCACGGCGGGAAACCGCCTTCCGTGTCTGATCTGACCCGGTGGAGAGGATCCTTAAACACCCACGCCAACACTCCCTGTAATTGGGCAAGCGTGCCTGTTGGGAGTGACCCTAAATAAATAAAAAAGCCGATGAACAAAAAATGGCACACAGCCTAAATGGAAGCCGACTGCTTCTAAGATTTCTTGCTGCCGGCCATGGGGAGGGGGGGGCAAAAACACTATTTTCGACTTTATAGGGCTGGCTTCTCCCCCCTGGATCTGCCAATGGATTGGTTCCAGCCATGAAAGACCATTCGGTTTGAACAGGTTATTGAAGTTGTGTGATGAAATGGAAGAAGAGAGTGCTGAAGCCTCCCAATACACAGTAATATACGTTTTCACCCCAGAAGATGCCCTTACATTCATATCCAACGCGAATATCAGTTAATATTTAGTATTTCATAGTTTTTGCCACTTTATGCCACCGGGTTTATGCCAGCCGGTTTAAACCGGTTTAAACCAGTGGTTTAAACCACTTTCTGCCAGCTGCTGCCAACCCTGGTATTAACTCTACTAACACGTTAAAGTCGTCAAGTGATTTCATCGCCGTCCTAAAATCGCTGACGCGGCGGCGAAGGAAGCGGTGCGACGTTCACCACTGCCCGGTCTCGGTCTCCCATACTCCGATTTTATTCCACACATCTGTAAGCACATAAAAAACGTATGGCAGGAGCGGTGGACTACAGACACGAAGGGGACGAAACTGAGGGAGTGGAAACCCAAAACCGGCGAGTGGCTGTCCAGCAACTGCCAGAGTAGAAAACACGAGGTGATTCTCTTCAGACTGCGAATTGGCCACACGTATGCGACACATTCGTGACACATTCACATCCGTTCATACGCGGAGACCCTCCAGAGTGCTCGCGATGCGGAGGCCCGCTGACTGTTTGGCACGTCCTCGTGGAGTGCGCAGATTTCGAGATGGAGAGGAGATGACACTTACCGGGCTCACCGACCCTGGCAGACCTACTCGGAGAGATGCCGACTGTAGACTTGTCGAGAATTAGCTTTCTGGACGACGCGGGTTTTAAGGTTATCTACTCGCCCACATAGCCCTCGAATAGGTTAGGACAATAGGGTCGTTCAAAAAACATTTTTTTCTTTTCAGAATAGAACCCACTTTTTCCCATTATATATTCAATTCTGATTTCAATGAGCCACATTCCAAGCATCTACGACAAGGGGAAAGATCGCCTCAAAACGGTTGAAGATTTCATGTTTCAGGTGCGATTGGCCGCCCGGCGTTGCAGTCTCCCCTTGTTAAATTGCGATGAAAGGGGTGCATAACCTACCAGTAAAGTCAGCGTGGCACGTGCGGGCGTATAAGAGCGGTAGATGGGATTTAACATGCAGGCATTTACTGGTCAGATGTATTTGCAGCGCAATACAAATACATGTTATTCCACAAAATACCTGACATTAAATGGTTTTGCACCCTAGTACTCTAAATCCCGACAGAACAGGAATGCCTTCCGGAGGCGAACGTTTCTCTGGTAACATTTCTCTGGAGAACGTCGTTGGGACAGGTGCTTCTCCCTATTCTCTTGCGAATTATTTAAGAGCTCTGATACTGCTAGAAGAAGACTCTGCTGCATATTTTTACCCTTTGGATGGCTCACGAAATCTTCCACCAGCCTCACACCACGTTCTGTGGGATCGTTGACCACATTAAGTTCCGGAATACCTTGAAACAGGAGAAGCTTTACCAGTCACCAGCTTCTTAACGGAGACATTTCTGGTCAGAATATTTCAGATTCAGGCAATAAAATACCAGCCAGCTGTTAGGAGTGACAAGCTGGCAGAGGCTTAGTACCGAGCTCTTCATAGCCACTATCGGAAAGGTCGCATGTGATTGTTTGCTGTTTTGGCCAATTGTTGTGCGACTGGCTCCTTACCTCCAAGATGGTGGTTCTCACCAGCGGGACAGAATATAACTTTCTGTGCTGATGCTGATGCTGAATGCCAAATTGACTTCAGCACATCCAGGGCGATTGCTATATTAACTTAATGAAAGCACTGCACTGCATGTCATGGATAGCTTTGAGGCTCATAGAAGGCTCTAAAGCTGACTATCCGCGAAGGAGGAACCCAAATACATGGTTTAGAACCACTTACAAGGAAAGCCTCTAACTCTTTCGGGGTCTGAGTGGCTCAGTCGGTTAGCGCTTGCGCTCGGCTCGGCCAATGGCATTCTGTATGTGCTGGGTGTCGTGGGTTCGAGCCCACCCAGGGGCAAAATCTGGCGCCCTGCTCTAGCCCAAGCTAATTATTTCCCTCTCGCCTCTGATGCCATATGACCTGAGCAGTTGATGCGTTGTTAAACTCAAAAAATTATAATATTCAGTCTTTAAGTATCTTCTGGAATGATGAACGGAATCTGACTCAGTAGTAGCGCGCACTTCATGCCATAAATGTCTTATATTCCATGAATATGGCTCACTGGAAGGCTCCGGGTCTTCTAAACAGACATTTGTTGGAGACAACCTCTCCTGACAGCCACACGTAAACCAGCTTGTGCAATTCGTGATTATCTTCTCAAGGAAAACTGAGCTGGCATGTCTTCCAGAACCAAAGCACTAGCCGGGCCTGGTGATCCAGGAACGTTCCTGATAGGTCTTCCAATAAAAATACTCCGGTATTGTGTAGAGGCGCTGAAGTCAATGTGCAAACTTAACTGTTATTTGTGACCAGTTATAATCTGCCTCGCAAATAAGAATCACAATGCTGGAGGTAAAAAGGCAGTGACACACTACCTGGCCTAAGCAGAAAAACTATCCACCTTTCAATTGGGTAGGCTAAAGTTTCCGACAGAGGCTATGAAGAGCTCGGCTCGGTACCAAGCCTCCGCCAATTTGTCATTCCTGAAAGCTGGCTGGTATTCGAGCGCCTGGATCTGAAAGATTCTGACATGAAATAGCTCCGTTGAGAAGCTGGTGACTGGTATTGCTTCCCCTGTTTCAAGGTATTCCAGAACTTACTGTCGTGAACGGTCCCACAGAACGTGGTGTGAAGCTGGTGGACGATTTCGTGAGCCATCCAAATGGTAAAAATATGCAGCAGGGTCTTCTTCTAGCAGTATCAGAGCTCTTAAATAGTTCGGAGGAGAATAGGGAGAAGCGCCTGCCCCAACGACGTTCTCCAACGAATGTTGCCAGAGAAAGGTTCGCCTCCGGAAGGCATTCCTGTTCTGTCGGGAGAGTACTAGGGTGCTGAACCATTTAATTTCAGACCTTTTGTGGAAGAACATGTATTTTTATTGCGCTGCAAATACATCTAACAAGTAAATGCATGCATGTTAAATCCCATTTACCGCTCCTATACGCACGCACATGCCACGCTGTCTTTACTGGTAGGTTATGCACCCCTTTCATCGCAATTTAACAAGGGGAGACTGCAACGTCGGGCCGCCGATCGCGGCTGAAACTATGAAATCTTTAACCGTTTTGAGGCGATCTTTCCCGTTGTCGTAGATGCTTGGAATGTGGCTCATTGAAATAAGAATTGAATATATAATGGGAAAAAGTGGGTTCGAGTCTGAAAAGTAAAAACAAATGTTTTTTGAACGACCCTATTAGGACAAGTTATGTGGGCGAGTGGCCCTGGGGTAGGACCGACAATAGGCCCGAAATGCCCCAAAGCCCGACACGATATTAGGAACAGGATATTAACACGCGCATTGACGGAGTCTGAGTCACCTTCGCTTTGACGGGGGTACCCGCCCTCCCCCCTAAGATCTCCAGAACCGCGCTAGGTAGCGAAAAACGGTAAAGGGCGTTTCATAGCCCATCTACTTCTCCATCGAAAATAATTGAACCATTTTTAATCAGGTCACATTTAAGGTCACTAGAGGTCAAAACATGCCGTAATAGGGATAACATGTAAATGAGGGTTTTCGGTCATTACATCTGAACAAGTAAAGATAGAGCAAAACGATTTGAACTATATGAATCCTCGCAGTAAGCCGAATCGAATGATATATAATATGACTTTGCGAGGTCAAATCAAGGATTTAACCTGATCTGAGGTCAGGTCAAAGTCAGATTATATGAAATGCATACCATTAGAACCGCAAAGACAAAGCAAATATAATGCAGTTAAAATAATTGCTCTATCGCCATCCGTTACTAAGTTATTCATTTAAAACAATTTTTCCCATGTATTTCCAATGGAGAGGTCATGGCTCGTACCTGACCTTAGGTCATCGATATAAAAATACTGGAAAAATATGAGAGAACTCGGTGGGCCCATTATGTGATATGATTTTCAATCGGATAAGTTTACCGTGTTCCGACTTATGCTATCTTAAACTTTTTTTGAGGTCAGTTCACTTAACCTGTGCTGGTGACCTGACCTGAGATAACCTAACCCTTAAATTTTCACACAAATTGTAAAAATGATGAGAGAAAAGGTAACCCAAAGTTTTTATGCTATTTCGTTTTTATGCTATTTGCGAAAAACCGGAGGGGGTGGGTACTCACCCCCCGTCAATGCGCGTGTTAATGTTTGAACTGTTATATATGTAGATAGCCTACTTTTGACCCGACCGCGAGTGAGCAGTACCTCACTGCTGTGCAGTACGTTTGTTGTAGATGGCGCTGTACCTGTTAGCCAATGCTCCTGCCACACGGCAGATGGCAGAGCGGCGTGACCTCTCCTCCGGTCATTATTTGGAAATTTGTTATTTGGCTTTTAGGAAGTGATTTAAGTGATGAGTATTATGACTAATTTAAAGTTATAGTTAAATTTTGTAGTTAATAATTCCGAGCGTGTTTAGAAAGTTTGTATTAGGCCTTGCTTATCAATCATTTTCCGGTGCCGGGTCATTCGGTGACACAGGGCTCATTTCCTGTTTAGACTGCGAGCGAGACGGACCTGCGTGTCTTCTATCGTGCATCATTTCTTCAACCGGAACGTGAGTTGAACTAAGTTGAAAGTGTTTAAATTGATAATTGAAATAATTCAAAGCAACTTCTCATTGGTATCTTAATATTGTTCGGTGTTGTGCCTTTATTTCTCTGGATTGAGGTTTCACCTGCGGTAGATTCGAACTTGTGCTGAGTTTGAGCTTCTATATATTTTCTGCTATCGCCGTCGTACTTGGATTTCCTGTCGGTGTCTTATTTTATAATTATGTTTATCTCGCTAGTATGTTTTCATGGTTAGTTTTGACTGTTGTACTTTTTGGTGAAAATATTTTATTTTCACCAGGGCGGGACATTTGTCCCGGGACTTTGTCCCTCGACCGGACTTAGTCATGGAGTCACCGTTGGTGCGATGACTACGCTCGATGCCATCAAATACAGCATGCCAGTTTAATACGCCTACTTTCGGACTGGTCTCACGGAATCGGAGTTGAAGTGGAAAGTATTCAGCATTGGCACTCAGCCTACACACTTGCAACACTCCGGACCGTCTACATATGTATAGACTTTGTTGGTAACTGGTGTACGTGCTCATTTTCATGAATCTGTACCTTTTCGACCAACTGACACTATGCCAAGGATCCTAGTAAAAAACAAACTGCATCAGATTCACTTCACGTTATGGGCGCAAAATGACCGAGGCCGTCGATGCGCTCAAAAACACCACCAATGAGTATGATGACCGTCCTAAAATGTAATGAGCCAAAAAGCATCGTAGCCTTTCTTGCTGTTTAGAGCTAGTTTAGAAACGTACCAGTGAAAGAGACGGTAGAAATTATTTTGAAATACATATGCCATGCTTAGGACATTCCACCATCAAGCCTAACGAAGAATGTACTCAAGAAACTTATTCTCGCTTGCACTACAGAAACACCGTTTCGTTCACCATGTGGCCAGTTTACAAACAAGTCGATAGTGTGGCGATGGAGTCGTCTCTTGGTGTCCTATTTGCCAATGCTTATCTGTGCTATATTGAAGATGAATTACTGGGTAATATCGAGAACCAACCATACATCTACAAACGATATGTAACGGCAAAAATATCCAGATTGAAAACGTGGGTGCCCTAAAAAGCTTACAAAACAAGGGCACAGCGACACATTGGATATTAAATGTATTAAAATAAATAAAAAATATGGACGCGTTTCAATTCTTCCTTAACACGCGCCCCGCTGGGGTCCCCGGCATGACGCGCCCCGCTGGGGGGCGTTTTTTGCCCCCCTCCGTATCTCGTTCCCCACGAAAGCTAAAGAAAAATTATGGGCGGCGTTCGAAAGCTCTTGACAAGACGAAGAGGTTTTATACGAAAATGTTTGTCTGGTCAATATTGAGTTCAGCATAGGTCAAAGAAGGTTCCATAGGTTTACAACAGAGCAGTGTACGTTTCTCTCTAGATCTGCCCTCAGGGGAGATAGAGCAAATCTGTATGCATCATTGGATTCCTCTCACCGCGGCGAATCGAATGATGTATAATATGACCTTGCTAGGTCAAAGAGTGAAAATGACCTGACCTCAAATTAATTCAGGGTCACAAAGTGACCTGGTATGGTTATGTTGCATATCAATCGACTCACCGTGATAATATAAGCACAATGCAAGCAGAATGGGAGCTTTATCTCAATTCAGTGAGAAGTTATTCGCAAAATAATCACTCTATGCTCCCGTGGCCTGATATGACTTTTGAGAGGTCAGATGCTTAAAAACTCCACTTAATGGTCAAGATCGTGGTAAAAATAGACGCTTTGAGGATTTTCAGCTTTATCTATGCAGTGTTTACTGAAAACGAGCCCATTATATTTTTTACCATAGACTTATAATGGGGTGACCAAAACTTGACCCCACCTTAGGTCAACAATATCGAAATTCCGAGATTACAGATTTGTAGACCCTAATGACCTTATTATATTGTGGAAGTTTCAAACTGATCGGTTGGCTGATGTTCCCCTGGGCGCCGCTTCAAATTCGTGATTTTCGGTTTTGAGGTTGGGTTACTTGACCTTGAATAGCTCCTTGACCTGACATGACCTTAACTAAAAAATTTGGTCAGATGTGTAAAATTGATGAAGGATAATGTACTGTAAGTTTCGTTGTTCTGCGTCTCTTCGTTTTTGAGCTATCTGGGAAAAAACAGGAGGGGGCAAATTTCGCCCACCCCCAGCGGGGCGTGTGTTAACGTATGTTTGAAAGCGTAGACACTAGACCTGTCTGTCGACAAATGCAGATTTATTGGCACTTACGTGAGGCTGAACGTCAAGAATCTTTACGTTTAGCCTCACAACACAGATGATACGTTTCCCCGTAGTAGGATTTGGTGCAGTTTTGACATGAAATTTTGTAGATTATGCTGTTTTTATTGTTGTTTGTCTAATCCTGGTTCTTTTTTGATGAGGTCTCCTATTTTCAAGCCTGTGCTAGCAATAAGCTAGATGTCTAGATGTAAAGCAAAACAATCTAGATGTAAGCTGAATAAGAAGGCCGCCGTGGCGGCTTTTAATGCTAATGTCCTGTCGGTTTTAGAGTATTGTTCAGTGTTTTGGGTTGGAGCCGCAAAATGTCATCTGGACCGTGTAGAAAGAATCCAGCACAAATTTTGGATGTGGCATGCGAACCATGTTGACCCAGCCTGCCCATCATTAGATTACGAGGAATATGTATGTATATATGTATGTAGGGGCGCGGGCAGGGAACGGCAACCAACCGACCGCCCGGCAGGGGCGCCGGCCGGGAACAGCCGCACGAGCCGACTGCACTACAGCGTGGCGCAACTGTTTGTGTTATCTCAGGCTTCTTCAGGCTAGTCCCCAACATTTTGTAGCACTCTGTCTTTCGTCCGAAGGTTGATGTCGAACACGTGGTTGATTTGTGGCGGCTTTGCGAAAGCTTTGACCGGCTTTGACTTGCAGACCTGCGGAAGCAGGCGCGTCAGTTAGAGAATGAGCTGGACGTGAAGCTGGTCAGCTACAGTAAGCTGGGGGCTGGGTACGATCAGACGGCGGCCGCCATAACGTCGGAAAAACAACCTCTGCTGGGGGCTGCCGCCGACCAAGAACTGGAGACGACCGAGCCTCAGATCCAGCACTGTCTCAGCAAGGTGAGACTGTGGATACAGGGCTGTCTCAGCAAGGTGAGACTAGGTTACAGGGCTGTCTCAGCAAGGTAAGACTATGGTTACAGGGTCTTAGAAGGTGAGACTGGACACAGGACTGTGTCAGCAAGGTGAGACTATGGATACAGGACTGTCTCAGCAAGGTGAGACTATGGATACAGGGCTGTCTTAGCAAGGTGAGACTGTGGATACAGGGCTGTCTCAGCAAGGTGAGACTGGACACAGGACTGTGTCAGCAAGGTGAGACTATGGATACAGGGCTGTCTCAGCAAGGTGAGACTGGACACAGGACTGTGTCAGCAAGGTGAGACTATGGATACAGGGCTGTCTCAGCAAGGTGAGACTTGGTTAAGGGCTGTCTTAGCAAGGTGAGACTGGACACAGGACTGTGTCAGCAAGGTGAGACTATGGATACAGGGCTGTCTCAGCAAGGTGAGACTATGGTTACAGGGCTGTCTTAGCAAGGTGAGACTGGACACAGGACTGTCTCAGCAAGGTGAGACTGGACACAGGACTGTCTCAGCAAGGTGAGACTATGGATACAGGGCTGTCTCAGCAAGGTGAGACTATGGTTACAGGGCTGTCTCAGCAAGGTGAGACTGTGGATACAGGGCTGTCTCAGCAAGGTGAGACTGGTACAGGGCTGTCTCAGCAAGGTGAGACTGTGGATACAGGGCTGTCTCAGCAAGGTGAGACTGGACACAGGACTGTGTCAGCAAGGTGAGACTATGGATACAGGGCTGTCTCAGCAAGGTGAGACTGGACACAGGACTGTGTCAGCAAGGTGAGACTATGGATACAGGGCTGTCTCAGCAAGGTGAGACTGTTACAGGGCTGTCTTAGCAAGGTGAGACTGGACACAGGACTGTCTCAGCAAGGTGAGACTGGACACAGGACTGTCTCAGCAAGGTGAGACTATGGATACAGGGCTGTCTTAGCAAGGTGAGACTGTGGATACAGGACTGTCTCAGCAAGGTGAGACTGGACACAGGACTGTCTCAGCAAGGTGAGACTATGGATACAGGGCTGTCTCAGCAAGGTGAGACGACAAGGACTCAGCAAGGTGAGACTGTGGATACAGGGCTGTCTCAGCAAGGTGAGGCTGTGGAAACAGGATTGTCTCAGCAAGGGGAGACTGTGGATCCAGAATTGTCTCAGCAAGGACACAGGGCTGTCGGCGTGACGGCAGGCGTCTCGCAAGGAGCTAGCAGTACTGTCTCAGCAAGATGAGACTGTGGATACAGGAATGTCTCTTTAAGGTAAGACTGGTCATGGGGCAGTCTCAGTAAGGCGAGTGTTATGGTTTCGACAGCGTCAAAGTCAAAGGAAGAGTGTTTTTGTAGTTTCCGTTTATTTCATCGTAAAACCTGTCGAAGAACAAGCTTGTAAATACAGACGAAAACAATGCGTTCGGGAATTTTCTGCAGGAAAAAAGAGACGAGTAGTCACATTGTATATGGTTCAGAGGTACACACGCGCACACATTAAGCCTAATTGAATCACACTTTAAGTAACAGAGCATACTGCGAGCACATAATTGGTACCTTTTTTATTCTAGCTTCGTGAGGCCCGACTATCTGTGATATTCCAGTAGATATCTCGGGTATTTACATAAACATGATTGTTCGAATATCATATAATCATTCAGAGATTCTGCAGAAACACAATTGAGTCAAACATTAGGGTTTGAAGGTTATGGCTCCCTTAAAATTTTCAAAGTACTGAGTTTCACCCGCGCGCACACCCTTATATCTGGTAAAGCGTTGTTACCCCATTGGTCCCTATAGAACTTTGACATCGTCTACCAAAGCCACAATAGCTCTGTGCTGTAAAACAAGCGGATCATTGCATCCTATTCCAAACTATCCCTAGAGAATGTTGCCTCCATGGTTCCCTATAAAGCCCAGACATATGTCGGTGCGGTTCACGTATGTACAACGAATCGAGCCTCCCGACAGGGAGGTAGTCTAAGCTTCACCTGATATTTTTTAGTAGAGGTCCTCGTGGGAGAAAACACCTCTTAACTGTTAGTAAGAGCATGGGCGACAGAGGTTGAGGGTCGCGGCACTCCGATGCGTCCACACTGATAAACGTCAGGGGACGGCTGTTTACTACTGCTTCTGCTTCGGCAAGAAATGTCCTCAGAAGCTCATCATTCATACGGACTTGACGGCTGCAAATCTCAAGCACTTCATTCAGTGCAGCTCTGTTTGATTTGATCGTTCTCTCCCATAATTTGCCTATGTGACTCGTGTGCAGGATATTCATTTTGAACTCAACCAGCTCACAGCTATGTCCTTGTAGTCCTGTAATGAGTTGATTGGTCCATTTCATTCAGTGCAGACTGTAGCGTGTTCCTGCCACCCGCGAAGTTAAGCATCCTCCGTGAGAGATCCAACAGTCTCCATGCGAATGGTTCAGAGCAGTGGCATACAAATGGCACGCCCCATTTTTCAGCTGACTCAGCTTTTGCCTGACCATACAGTGGACCAGAACGGTGCACGGCTGAGTACAGGAACGGCCCGGCAGGCTGTACTCTGTCCGCTGGGAAATCGGCCAGTTCTGGCTATTAGTGTTGCCATGCAGTCTCTTACATGGGACACAATTCAGGATATGACGAGTCACGACCCTTCTTCCGTTTTCTATTCAGTATCCTTCGGATCTTATCTTCATAGGGTCATACCTCGACCAGCGTAACCCATCGCCTTGTGATGATATCCACTATCAGTGAGGTGACGTGACTTGTTCGGTAATATAACGGGATGAATTTCGAGCTCGGACATCTCGCTGTTGCAGTCAGCCACCAACGACGATGAGTCCGTCCTTCATTAAAGGGTCCATTCACTTGAGAGGTCCATGGCTCGCACCTCGCGTCTCTACTGTTTTGTTCGGAGAGGAAACCTTAGATGGTGGATGCCTTCTCGGAGTTGAAGCGCTTGTAATATGACCTCTCTGCAGTCTGTAGTTCTTGAACTGTCACTGGACTTGTCACAATTTCCAAGCCCGTGTAACGCGATTTTGTTATTCAAAACGAGGCCTACAGAGCCTGGATGGAACACAGCTCCTAGAACAGCTAGAAAAGTTTCTAAGCATCATTCGAAAGCTATTGAAAAGATTCCGGTTAGGTTGCGTTGCATGTAAAAATCGTTTAAGCCTTTCTTCACGAATCACACCATCCTGCTGCCTTTTGACAAGGAGTGCGGAGCATCTGAGATTCGGTCGGAGTCGGAGCCGGCCGTTCCATATTTTTCCTGGCTCAGTGCCTGAAAAGTAATGTCACCTATTGTTTTATGTTCACATGAAGCGTAAAACAACATGAAAGGTTCATTCCACGTATCTGCGACTTTTCATGCCGTAAAAGACACTTATACATGTCAAATTCCTTGGAGCCACTAAATGAATTCCTTTGGTTAAATACGGAACTGGAAAAAGAAAACTTATGGCGGCAAGGTTTTATTTTATTTATACCAGCCCGCAGCAATGTGTTTGCACGTCGCAAGACGTCTCATTCTGTGCACATGGGCTGCTTAGTTGATGGCTTCTTTTTGCGGATCTAACCCGTTCGCCCGTTGCATCAGTTCGGGGACCTTTGGATATCCCTAATGAGGGGTTGCATGAACTTGGAATTGCGAATAGGGATATCAGCTTTTTGTCGATTGGTGGCTTCGAGAAGGATTTAAGTGTTGAATACGGTATCGAATACGGTAATAAGTGTTGATTTGGTATCATAAACTTGGTTTAGGCTTTTGCAAGTTCGGCTTTTGAGATCGTAGTTGTATTGGGGGTTTAAGCAGGCCATTTTTTAACATGTTAACTGGGGGCCAAGTTGGCCGAAATGGCCCCCTCCCCCCAGTGCCGGGAAATTGGCCCCCAGCGAAATAGACAAGTATTACTTACAACTGAATAAACCTAACGAAAATAAGGCAGAACACCACCCGATGATAATAATTTTGTTCTATTGCTCGTCCCAAATTGGCAATCCACAAAAATTGTGTTAAAAAACTACCATCATCCCATCGTGCAAAAACGAAACAAAGCAAGTAGGAAATCCCGGCCAAGTAACCTCAGCATCAATTTATCTAACCGCAACGCTGGAGATAGCCTACAACCAAACAGCGTTTTCTATCCGACCAGAAGCCCCCGCCCCAGCCTGTACCGTGGCATTGCATGGTGCTCTCGTTTCAGACGTGGTCGGTTGTCAGCACTCAGAGCTCGTTCGTGGATTGGGCGGGACACAGTGTAGTCAAAGTGCGTCAGACTGGTTGCTGGTGTGCCGGTGTGAAGTGCTTAGCCCATTTATTTATTATTGTGTTGGTAGCATACGTAAAATTTGTAGTGAGATCGTTGCATCACTTTTTCTGTAAAGTTGATATGGGAGACCGGGGTCAACAGTAACAATTTTTACTTTTCTGCTTCAGGAAGGGCAGTGCTTTGTGCTAGACAACTTTTCCTCATATTTTCAGCAACCTTGACATTTTGGCCATCTGGCAGATGTAGATACCAAAACAAAAACATTTATTGGTCGAAACTTGGCTTTCAAAAATATAATTCAAATGTTACATTTGACCTCATCAAGGGTCAGTTATAACACCCCAGGGGTCAATTGTAATATATTAAAGGCATGCGTCTGGTTCTCTCCGATCGCGATGCATGTCTCGTGGCCCCTCATGGGACCGATCTTCACTTGCCGGATCCGTCCGGCAAGTGAAGATTGAAGCAACGGGGATTGACGCGCCCGGGGCCCCAGTCAGCCCTGGAGGGCACGTCGTCACATCACCGCGGACACCACCCACACAGTCTCCGCCCCCCCAAAAAAAAGTCCAATGCCCCCCTCTGACTTGAATGAGATATCGTCCTCAACACCTACGGCAGACTGACCTAGTCCGCTGCCCCGCCGCATTCCCGTTCCCTGGTGGGCAGATGGTTGTAGACGAGCCATCGGAGAACGGCGACGATGCTTTAGAATATTCTGGAGGCGCCCCACGACCGATAATTTGATATCATTCCGGAGGGCAAAAGCGCTAGCTAGGCGAACTGTTAAGGAAGCTAAAAAATATGGTGTTCGTACATCAACGCCATTAATAGATTGACCCATCTCAGCGAAATCTGGAAACGTAGGAATAACATTTCGGGCCGGAGTGTACCTACACCACTACCAGTTCTGTAGTACAATAATACCACTATCACTGATCCCGCGGAAGTGGCAAATGCGTTTGGAATGGTTTGGTCGGGCCGATGGTGTGTAGGAACAACTGATCATCGTTTCACTCGCCATAAGACCATAAATGAATGCACACCAGTCGATTTTAATTCGGGTGAATCTGTCTTTTAATTACTGTTTTACATTTGACGAACTGAATCTAGCTCTTTCACATACCAGAATCACAGCGGCTGGCTCGGATAACACGCTATGACATGCTTAAAAACCTTAACGAACGGTCGAGGGGGCGCTACTATCGTTTTACAATCACATTTGGACAAAACACGATTTTCCGGATGCCTGGCGTGAGGCCACGATCATCCCTATACGGATACCGGGCAAAGACGGAAGTGGTCCCCTACACTACCGCCCCTTATCACTTACCTCGAGTACGTGCAAGCTTTTTGAGCGTATGATAAATCGTCGTCTTATATGGTACCTTGAAAGCACCGGTTTCATGGCTAATGCCCAGTGTGGTTTTCGCAAGGGTCGATCCACTATTGGCCATTTAAGTCTCCATTGATACAGCTGTTCGCCGCTCCTTTTTCCTGAAGCAACATACCATTTCTGTATTTTTCGACATTGAAAAAACGTATGACATGGCATGGCGGCACGCCATACTTCGAAAACTCTTAGACGCGGGTATAAGAGGCCACATGGGCCACTTTCTTGCGAACTTTGTTCGGAAGAGTTTTTTCCGCGTGAGAGTAGGTAGTGTGCTTTCGCGGGGGTTCCAACAGGAAGGCGGCGTCCCCCAGGGTAGCATGCTAAGTGTGAATCTTTTCGGTGTTTTAATCCACGACATCTGTGACGTCATACATGCTCCTGTTGACAAATCGCTGTTTGTTGATTTTGCAATGTGGATTAGCTCATCGACATCTGTCTCAGCGCAGAGACAGCTGCAGCTTGGAATCGACCGGCTTACTGAGTGGAGCCTCACAAACGGGTTTAACTTCTTAACGGAGAAAACGGTGAGCGTACACTTCTGCCGAAGGAATCATTATTGCCCGGATATCAACCTGCGAATGTAGGGGAAAACAATCCCAGTTGTAGAACAGGCGAAATTTCTCGGGGTGACTCTTGACAAGCGACTTACCTACCGCCCAAATGTGTCATTAACCAGAGAAAAGTGCATGAAACATTCAAACATTTAAAAAATGACATCACGTACGTCTTACGGGGGTGACAGAGCTACCGTTCTACGTCTTTATCGCGCACTAGTAAGATCAGTCTTAGATTATGGATCGGTTGTTTATGACGGCGCACTAACGAGAAAGTCGATCTGATCCCCAAAATCCCTTCCAACAGGGTGAGAGTTGGCGACGCCGTATAACCCTGGCAGTTGGTGGGTCGTTAAACCCCAACAATTATTACTATATTGACATAGAGAAGGCGTATGATACAGCCTGGTGCCACGCAATTTTAGAGAAAACACGGAAAGCTGGTATCAAGGGTCACATGGGCTACTTTATCGACAATTTTATGAAGAGGCGAAACTTCAGATTGAGGGTGGGTAACTGGCTCTCAGAGGAATACTGTCAGGAGAGCGGAGTAGTCCAAGGTGTCGTTTTAAGTGTGACATTGTTAGGGATCCTAATGAATGACATTTGCAGTGTTCCGCCTCCCACAGCAGAAAAATCACTGTTTGTCGATGACTTCGTGGTGTGGCTGAGCACCTCTACCTCGATATCAGCTCAGAGACAGCTCCAGATGTGCATTAGGGTGTCCCAAAATACCACTTTTTCGTCTGTGCAAGCTTGCCGGTTGACACCGCATCCTCCTTGAGTTAATAATGAGCATGCAAAATTTGGATTCGATCCTTTGAGGTTTGGTCCCCCCGCCCCCCAAAACTGGTGAAAATCGAAAATCGTTGAATCGGCTCGAAAATGGGTTCATTCGAAAGCTTATGACAGAGGAAAACATATTTCCCTCATACAAATTGATGTAAAACCACTTCTTCAACGTTTTAGAGAGCTAAGAAGTTCCGAATTGTGGTATCACTGGCCAGAGGCGGATCTAATAAACTTTTTGGGGGTAACATGAGCAAAATGGGAAAACAGTGTCTTGTTTTCAAGAAAATAGACCTCAATTGGCCAAAGCGAGTAGAGTTTATCACTTTTAAGGGGATGGCTGGATTGGTTTTCCTTGCATCCGCCACTGGTAAGGACATGACAAATTATATATTGTACTTCGCCTGATTTCGGAAACAAAGCCATTTGCTGCATCACTACGGATATAAGTGAATGGTACCATTGCGACCGTTAGAATGAATATTCCATGTTTTCGTTCCTTTACAGAGTTGTCGTGTCATGACTAATTTGCATTTAATGTTAAAGCAGTCTACCGAAGCAAATTGTACGATGCCTTCAGCATACTCGAAGAAAAGATCCAATGATGAAGAAGGGAGAAGTCAGCGACGGAAAAAAACATGCGGACTGACCTCTGAAGTAGTCCAGGCATCAATTGAAACGATGAGATGACTTTGTTGGTAAATCCCTTCAGCTGCCGCCAATCAGCTACCGACCAAGCGTAAAATCCTCCAAAGGTACCGAGCCCTCCGCATACAAGAGCCTAGTGCAACGAAGCACTAACTAGCTGGATAGATCGCTTTAGAGGTCCAGGCGATATAAGTCACCGTTCGAGTGCCCTGCAATACTGTTTACAGCAGCTGTAAAAATGTGTCATGCATACGCTAGGCGTGTGGTTAAAGTAATACTGAAATCTGAATCGAGAAACACTTTCATTTCAGCGCCAGCTCTATTCATTTCATCGCCAGCTCATGGCAGTCGGTTATTATTTTCGTGGTAACAGTGACAAGTTCTTAAGGAACCTGCAAATGATCATGAGGTCTAACAACAATCCTTCTTCGCAAGAGGACTTCAGTTTCTTCATGAATCAACACCAGGTGCCTAATCCTAGAATTAGACAAAATATTTTCTGCTCACGCTGTTCTTTGTTGTTGTTTTTCTGGCGATACTCTTCGACAAGCTCTCCATGGCCCCGCCAGCACCTTCAAGTCAAGCAGATTGCAGAGCTAATCGCCCTCTTTCATGACCCATACTTCTTGCAGGCCCTACTGACTGCGGGAACTCCACGGCTTGACCTCAGGCTATTCCAGGACATGAAGACCTATTCAGGGCAGCTACCAATGCTGCGAAAGCCACACAGTGCTCTATCATGCGTCAACCCTGGCATCTCACGGGGAAACGCCGTCCTCTGGTTGTTTGGTGAGGGTGTGTCAACAGATGAAAATGCAGAGGTAGCAGCTGCACTCCTGACAGTCACATAGCCAGGAACATTGGCACAGGGAAAGCCGATGTTGTCAGGAGCATATAAGCTGAGGCTCTGTGACTTCGTCCGACCGCACTCCTGGCTGGCATTCAGGTGGATGAACGTCAGCAACCAGTGCTTACCACCCAGGAATCGGCGAGTATACAGACTTCATCTGTATGAACGCTTTCATGGAAAATCTAGCAGTCACAAACGACAGCGCGGAACGATCGGTGAAATACATCATGGACTACACCGACGTTGCCCGTGAAGGTGACATGAGGGCTCGGAACTGACAGTAGCCTGCGCACACCGTCTCCAAGCGCCGAATCTCGAAAAAGGTTGGATGGCGTGCGCGTGTAAAAATATTAATATAGAACTAGAAGGACAGTCTAACAACATTTTGTCCGAGAACAAGTTTCCTTTCCCATTCATGGGCTTCGAATAAACACATTAAAGCCATTGGCTTGATGATAT
Source organism: Lepas anatifera (assembly GCA_034440635.1). Taxonomy (NCBI): domain Eukaryota; kingdom Metazoa; phylum Arthropoda; class Thecostraca; family Lepadidae; genus Lepas; species Lepas anatifera. The sequence continues at coordinate 2,260,776 of JAOTON010002140.1, read as the reverse complement.
GGTGTGTCGTTCTGACTGCACCAATCGGTTGCGAAAAAATGAAACAATCATATTTGTGCAATGAACGCCCACTTTCCATGCCATTCACAGTCCCAGGAAAAGAAATCTAGCTATGCCCTTGCAAGCGGTTAAATTGTACAGACTGTGATGATTCTGGTCCATTTTCTTGAAAAAACAATAATTTTCCCCACATTTCCCGCGATACCCCAAAAAGTTTATAAGATCCGCCTCTGGCCAGTGATCTCGCAATTCGAAACTTCTTAGCTCCATAAAAGCATCAAGAAGTGGTGCTTTACATCAATTTGAATGAGGAAATAGGTTTTTCTGTCATAAGCTTTCATATAAACCAATTTTCAAGCCTATACAACGGTTTTCTATTTTCATCAGTTAAAGGGGGCGGGGAGACCAAACCTCAAAGCATCGATTCAAAATTTTGCATGCTCAATATTAACTCAAAGGAGAATGCGGTGTCAACTGGCAAGCTTGCACAGACGAAAAAGTGGTATTTTGGGACACCTTAATTACTCCTGACACGACAATTCTGTAAAGGAACAAAAACATGGTATATTTCTTCTAACGGTCACAACGGTGTAAATGAGTACTTCAGAGGTCGGCCTGCATGTTTTTCCCGTTGCTGACTTGTCTCTTCTTCATCATTGTATCTTTTCTTCGAGTATGCTGAAGGCATCGTACAATTTGCTTCAGGAAGACCGCTTCAACATTAAATGCAAATTACTCATGACAGACAACTCTGTAAAGGAACGAACACATGGAATATTCATTCCAACGGTCACAATGGTACCATGCACTTATATCCGTAGTGATGCCGCAAATGGCTTTGTTTCCGAAATCAGGCGAAGTACAATTTATAATTTGTCATGTCCATACCAGTAGCGGATGCAAGGAAAACCAATCCAGTCATCCCTTAAAAGTGATAAAACTCTACTCGCTTTGGCCAATTGTGGTCTATTTTCTTGAAAAAAGACACTGTTTTCCCATTTTGCTCATGTTACCCCCAAAAAAGTTTATTAGATCCGCCTCTGGCCAGTGATACCACAATTCGGAACTTCTTAGCTCTCTAAAACGATGAAGAAGTGGTTTTACATCAATTTGTATGAGGAAATATGTTTTCCTCTGTCATAAGCTTTGGAATGAACCCATTTTCGAGCCAATTCAACGATTTTCGATTTTCACCAGTTTTGGGGGGCGGGGGGACTAAACCTCAAAGGATCGAATCCAAATTTTGCATGCTCATTATTAACTCAAAGGAGAATGCGGTGTCAACCGGCAAGCTTGCACAGACGAAAAGTGGTATTTTGGGACACCCTAATGTGCATTGACCAGTTATCTGCGTGGTGTTTGACGAACGGTGTTAGATTCTCGACAGAGAAAACCGTATGCATGCACTTCTGTCGACTTAGATCGTGCCCTGACGTTAACCTCTGTTTGTATGGCAGAAGGATACCGGTTGTGCAACAGGCTAAGTCCCTAGGTATGACACTAGATAAACGCCTCACATATGCCCCTAATATATCAAAGCTACGAGACAAATGCTTTAAACGTATGAATGTTCTGAAGATGATTTCCTTTACGTCTTACGGTGCTGACAGAGTGTCACTCCTCCGACTGTATCGTGCTCCCATCAGATCTGTCTTAGATTACGGCTCGGCTGCTTATGACAGTGCCCTGAGCAGCGTTAAACAGTCACTGGACGCCCTTCACCATGCCTGTGTGAGGATAGCCACAGGAGCTTTCCGTACCTCCCGCAGAGCCAGTCTGCTTGTAGACGCGAACGAACCGCCGCTAGACCTGAGACGTAAGCGACTGGCCATCACCCACTGCAGCAAAATCCGACAATATCCGTCCCACCCAACCTACAAATGGATTTTTGACGATACACTGACAGCTCCTCTCAGAGTGGCGCGGCCCTTGTCCTCTCTGGCACTTTGTGTGAGGGTATCGCAGTGGTTAGAGGGCTCTGACGTTCAATTTTGAAACCATTGCGGAAAGGCAACCACAGCGCATAGCACCATAGCGCCTCATAACGGTCAAGTGTGGCCTCAATTTGCTGCGCCACCAAAAATCAGCAATCCTGCCCGCAGAATTCTTAGAATTAGCTCTACTCAAAATTCAAAGCTACACAGGACATACAAGGTTCTACACCGATGGTTCTAAGCAGGGGCGCAGCCAGGGGGAGACACAGGGGCACGTGCCCCCCCCCATCGGTGCCGGGGTGCCCTTTTGATTGCCAGGTGGTGTACCATCTTTGTTTTGGGCAGTGCCGCTCGAAATTTAGTGCCCTGCGCCGTTGAGCCTAGATAGAACTAGACTGCATTTAGCGATTTAAACTATTGTTTGACAATTAAGTGCCTTTTTGGACAGTTGGGGCATTCTGTCGCCTTTCCAAGCACCCGGGAATAGTATAGGCACGTAATCCGTTTCCAGATAATGCCTCATCGTCGCCAATAATCGTACGTGTGGAGCTCATCTGGTGCCCCCTGGAGGTGATCATGTGCCTTCTGAGTTGATCTGATGCCCTCGTAGTCAATCTGGTGCCCTCCTGAGAAAATAAGTGTGCCTTCTGAGCCTATAAAATGCTCTCTGAGTTAGTTTGATGCCTCCGAGCTTGCCTGGTGTCCTTTTAGCTGTTTCAGTGCCCCTTGAGCTGATCCGGGTCCCCTGAACTTATTGAACTCCTCCCGGTGTTTATCTACTGTCCAGGGGGGCACAGAGGCACGTGCCCCCATCGGTGCCCGAGTGCGCTTTTGATTGCCAGGTGGTGAACCCTCTTTTGGCCGTGCCGCTCGAAATTTAGTGCCCAACGCCGTTGAACCTAGATGGAACCAGACTGCATTTAGCGATTTCAACTATTTTTTAACAATTAAGTGCCTTTTTGGTCAGCTAGGGCATTCTATCGCCTTTTCAAGCACCCGGGAAGAGTATATGCACGTAATCCGTTTCCAGATAATGCCTCATCGTCGCCAATAATCGTACGGGCGGAGCTCATCTGGTCTCCCCTGGAGCTGATCATATGCCCTCTGAGCTGATCTGGTGCCCTCGTAGTCAATCTGGTGCCCCCTGAGAAAATAAGGGTGCCTTCTGAGCCCATATAATACTCTCTGAGTTAGTTTGATGCCTCCGAGCTTGCCTGGTGTCCTTTTAGCTGTTTTAGTGCCCCTTGAGCTGATCCGGGCCCCCTGAGCTTATTTAATGCCTCTCAGAGTTGATCTACTGTCCAGGGGTGCAGCCAGGGGGGGGGGCACAGGGGGCACGTGCCCCATCACTGCCGGGGTGCCCTTTTGATTGCCAGGTGGTGTACCCAATTTGGGCCGTGCCGTTCGAAATTTAGTGCCCTACGCCGTTGAACCTAGATGTAACTGGACCGCATGTAGTGATTGAAACTATTGTTGGACAACTTAATACCTTTTTCGGTCAGCTAGGGCATTCTGTCGCCTTTCGAAGCACCCGGGAAGAGTATGGGCGCCTAGTATGTGTCCACCTAATGCCTCATCGTCGCCAATAATCGTACTGGTGAAGCTAATCTGGTGCTCCTTGAGCTCAGCTCGTGGCCTCTCATCTGGTCTTGGCCCCTTGAGCTGATTACTTTCCCTCTTAGCTGATCTGGTGCCCCTGAGTCAATCGAGTGCCCCACTGAGCAAATAATTGTGCCTCCTGAACCTATATAATGCCCTCTGAGTTAGTTTAATGCCTCCGAGCTTGCTTGGTGCCCTAATAGCTGGTTTAGTGCCCCTTGAGCTGATTCGGGCCCCCGAGCTGATCTCATGCCTCCCCAAGTTGATCTACTGTCTCCTAAGTCAATATGGTGCCTCTTCAGCTGATTAGGTGCCCCCTCAGCTGATATTTGATGTCTCCTTAGATGGTCTGGTGTCCCCTGAGCTGGTTTGATGGGCCCTGAGCCCATATTGTGTCCCCTGAGCTGCTATGTTGCTCCCTGAGCTGATTTAGGCTCCTGCCATAGTCTGGAGGGGGCTGGGAGCTGATCTGGCCCCGGAGGGGATCTATCTTGTGCCACCTGAGCTGCAGTAAGGTCCCTGAGTCGATCTGGTGCCTCCTGAGCCCATCTGATACCCTCTGAGCTAGTCTGGTGACCCCTGAGCTAATATGGTGCCCTTTAAGCTGATCTGAGCCTCCTTACGTCATTTCATGAGCAGCTCTAAAGCCCTGAGCTGAGCTGGACTCACAGAGGCTGATGAAGGCTCCTAAGATGGAATGGGGCTCCTGAGCTGATTAAGAGCCTCCTGACTTGATCTGGTATTCCCGAGCTGGTTGGGGACCACTGATATGATTGTTTGTGCCCGAAGCTGATCTGGTGCCTTATGGGCATCTGGTGTCCCCTGAGCAGCTCTGGGGCTTTTGAACTGATTGGGCCCCGAGCTGGTGAGGGATGCTTGAGCTGATTTAGTGCCCCTAACTTGAACTTGCCCCCTGCGCTGATCGATCTGGTGCACCCTGAGCAAATATACTGCCTCCTGAACTTAACTAATGCCCCCTGAGTCGATCTGGTGCCTGCTGAATCATCAGTGTGTCTCCTGAGGCCATCTTATTCCCTCTGAGCTAGTCGGGTGCCCCATGGCTAATATGGTGCCCTTTAAGCTGACCCGGGCCTCCTGGGTTGATTACGTGATTTCCTGAGCAGCTCTGGGCCCTGAGCTGAGCTGGGCCCACAGGGGTTGGTGAGGGCCCCTGAGATGGCATGGGGCTCCTGAGCTGATTAAGTGCCTCCTGACTTGATCTGGTATTCCCAAGCTGATCTGGGCCCCGAGCTGGTCGGGGACCATTGATCTGATTGTTTGTCCCCGAGGCTGATCTGGTGCCCTATGGGCCGATCTGGTGTCCCTTGAGCAGCTCTGGGGCTTTTGAACTGCTTGGGCTCCGAGCTAATGAGGGATTCCTGAGCTGAATTAGTGCCCCTGACTTGATCTGGTATTCCCAAGCTGATCTGGGCCCCGAGCTGGTCGGGGACCATTGATCTGATTTTTGTCCCCGAGGCTGATCTGGTGCCCTATGGGCCGATCTGGTGTCCCTTGAGCAGCTCTGGGGCTTTTGAACTGCTTTGGCCCCGAGCTAATGAGGGATGCCTGAGCTGAATTAGTGCCCCTGACTTGATCTTGCCCCTGACCTGACTTGAGGCCCCTGAACTGATCTGGGGGCCCAAGAGCTGATCTGGGGACCAAGAGTGGATCTAGGTTCTGAGGGTACCCTGAGCTGGTCTGGGCGCTGAGCTTGTGAGAGCCCCTTAACACGCGCATTGACGGGGTCTGAGCCACCTTCGCATTGACGGGGGGCGGGTACCCGCCCCCTAAGATCTCGAGAACCACGGTAGGTAGCGAAAAACGGTAAACGGCGTTGGGTTGCCCATCCACTTCTCCATCGAAAACATTTCGACTATTTTTTTTTGTCAGTTCACATTTAAGGTCACGAGAGGTCAAAACATGGCGTCATAGGGATAACATGTAAATTCAGTTTTTCGGCCATTACATCTGAACAAGTAAAGAATCAGTAAAACGACTGAAACTATATGAATCCTCTCAGCAAGCCGAATCGAATGATATATAATTTGACCTTGCTAGGTCAAATCAAGGATTTGACCTGATCTGAGGTCAAGTCAGGGTCAAATTATATAAAATGTATATCATTGGAACCGCAAAGCCCAGGCGAGTCTAATGCAGCTAAAATAAATGCTCTATCACCATCCGTTACTGCGTTATTCCGTAAAAAACATTTTTCCCATGTATTTCCAATGGAGAAATCATGCCTCGTACCTGACCTTAGGTCATTGCTATAAAAAATACCGGAACATATTTTTTAGAACTCGGTGGGGCCATTATGTGATATGAGTTTCAATCGGACAAGTTCACCCTGCTCTGACTTATGCTATCTTAAACTTTTTTTTGAGGTCGCGTCACTTGACCTGTACTGGTGACCTGACCTTGGATGGCCTAACCTTAAAATTTTGCACAGGAGTTGTAAAAATGATGAGGAAAAAGGTATGCCAAGTACGGCGGCGCGTAGCGCCGCCGTTTTTCTGCTATATCCGAAAAACCCGAGGGGGGCGGGTACCCGTCCCCCCGTCAATGCGCGTGTTAAGTTGGTTTGAGGCCCCCTGAGGTGATCTGGCGCCTTAAACTGTTCTGGAACTTCTTGAACTGGTTTAAGGCCCTATGAGCCTGTCTGTGGCCCATTGAGCTAGTCTGATGACCTCATCTCTGGGACCAATGAGCTAGTCTAGTCCCAGGGTGAAGCATGAGCTGCTCTGTGGCCCTGATCTGCTGATAGGGGCCCCTGAGGTGGTCTTGAATAGACAGATAATAAGAACACAAGGCCAACTCCCATCATCTCGGGGCAGGGTCACTGAGCTAGTCTAGTCCCTGGAGGCACAACTGGGGGGATGGGGGAAGCTGCTCTGGAGGCCTCTGATCCACACTTGGGGGCCCCAAAACTGGTCTTGAATAGATGGGGAACAAGAACACAATGGAAAATCCCCTTGTAAAACGGAGCTAACGAGGAATGAGGAATTTCTAAAACGGCTTGTGATACCTAGGCACCCCTGGTTATATAAATTGCTTATTATACTGGTGGTTTCTGGGAAGGGATGATAAAAAGGCATGTGCCCCTGAGCTCAGAGCACAGTCCCCTAAACCAAGATTTCTACTAATTAATTTAAATGAAGAACTAGTTTTCATAATTTTGAGCCCTGTCACACCATCCCCATCCAAACCACCGGCCTGTTCACCTTTTATTTACTCTTAACTGGGACCGATCCTTGAGAATATGGAACTTAATAAACGCGTTCAAAAGGTATCTCCCAAATTTTTGCGGCAGCAAAAATGTGTTCTTCCAAAGACACTATGCTACTCCTCGTCCCACGGTGATTGTGGGAGGCAAGGAACTTAATCCGCGTTCAGCCAGGGCTCACTCGTCACGACCAAACCAGTGGGCATAACAAATGAATTTTCGACTCCAATATGCCTTAACCTGCACATTGTAACAGATAGCACATGCTCTGCTGATTTCTCTGATGTTAAGTACTGGTATGAGTTGGCTGATTTGTCCTTAAATCTATCCAAAACAGTCGTGTTTTGGCTACTTCCATGACATTTTGGTGATATTTTTTCCTTTTTTCGGTTTTAATCGAGTTTTCCTTCTCCGTCAATGATTTATTTGTATTTTTATTGAACCAAAGATGCCCAAAAAATGATACAAACAAAGATATGATAAGTTTTTTAGGTTACGTTAAAAAGTGCCTTTTTCCCCGGGGTGCCCCTCAAAGTTGGTGTGCCCCCCATACCAAAGCTCTGGCTGCGCCCCTGGTTCTAAGGGTGCCAGCGGCGCCGGCAGTGCGTTTGTGGGGGACGGACTCAGCAAAGGCTTCAGTTAACCTGTGACTGTCTCAGTTTTTACCACAGAACTATACGCTGTTTTGCGGGTTTCACGACACATCAGGTGCACTCCTGAGGAAGGATGTTTTATTATAACTGACTCAGCAAGCTCTCTGACAGCCCTCCAGTCTCACCACACACAGCAGAACTGGCTTTTACTGACGATCCGAAGTCTTCTGACTCTGATTGCCTCCCGAGGTACGGACGTGTGTTTTCTGCGGGTGCCGAGCCACATTGGCATTTTAGGAAATGGACAAGTTGATAAATCAGCTAAAGACGCATGTCAGTTGCCCCCTCGCGCAGGTTTAAAATTCCAGCCAAAGACCTAAAACCATCGTTTAAGATGTTAGTAGATGCTGAGTGGCAGACCGGGTGTACTGCGGAACCAGATTGTTTTTTGAAACGTCTGCGTCCATCGATTGAACCCTGGGAGTCGAACAACAGGAGAAACAGGAGGGAGGAGATAAGCCTCACTAGGCTTCGAATAGGCCACTGCTACGCGACTCACGCCCATTATCTAATAAGCGCCGGGTCCAAGCAATGCTTGCACTGTGGCAGCCGCCTCACTGTGCAGCATGTTTTATCTGCTGCTGACAGCTGCGACCAGCTGAAACGCAGTCAGCTCCTATTCTTTCCACCGGTTCCGCTGGTACAGATCCTAGGTGATGATTTACTCGTAGACATTGGAAAAGTATTATCTTATTTGAGAGAAGAAGATTTTGACGTAGTTTACACATCACTTAAAGATTCTTAGATTTCACACATTCTGTATAGCTCACTGTAGCTAATAAGGACAATCTTAGGATAATGTAATGCAATACTGACGGGCACGTATAGCCTCTGCAGTGGCCTAAAACTCTAATCATCTTCAGTAAGGTAAGACTGTGGATATGGTGAGGTACAGGATTGCTTCAGCCAGGTGAGACTGGATATACGCCTGCCTCAGTAAGGTAAGACTGTGGATATGGTGAGGTACAGGATTGCTTCAGCCAGGTGAGACTGGATATACGCCTGCCTCAGTAAGGTAAGACTGTGGATATGGTGAGGTACAGGATTACTTCAGCCAGGTGAGACTGGATATACGCCTGCCTCAGTAAGGTAAGACTGTGGATATGGTGAGGTACAGGATTGCTTCAGCCAGGTGAGACTGGATATACGCCTGCCTCAGTAAGGTAAGACTGTGGATATGGTGAGGTACAGGATTGCTTCAGCCAGGTGAGACGAGGGATGCATGACTGCCTTAGTAAGATTGGACTGGGTGTTAGTCGATTTGAATAATTCTGATGGAGAGACCACGGAAGTATGCTGCATGTCATGGTTCGAATCTCCTCAGTATTTTGATTTCCTCCAATAATCCAGACGCTGTAGAAAGATCTGACTATGGAGTCACTGAAACAATTATGGGTATATCGTGATAAGGTATTAACTTGCTATCGTGCGTTGATTGGGCTTTTTTAGGATTATGTTGATTCCTTGTAAATATTGATAAAAATAGGTTGCCAGTTAAGCTTTGAGAAAATGGTTACCATTGTCAGCCTCTGACGCTTTTACTTTCATGAAATTATTATCAGCTCTCTCTCTCTCTCTCTCTCTCTCTCTCTCTCTCTCTCTCTCTCTCTCTCTCTCTCTCTCTCTCTCTCTCTCTCTCTCTCTCTCTCTCTCTCTCTCTCTCTCTCTCTCTCTCTCTCTCTCTCTCTCTCTCTCTCTCCTCCTCTCTCCCCCTCTCTCTCTCTCTCTCTCTCTCTCTCTCTCTCTCTCTCTCTCTCTCTCTCTCTCTCTCTCTCTCCTCTCTCTCTCTCTCTCTCTCTCTCTCTCTCTCTCTCTCTCTCTCTCTCTCTCTTCTCTCTCTCTCTCTCTATCTCTATCTCTATCTCTATCTCTATCTCGCGCACACACACACACACACACACACACACACACACACACACACACACACACACACACACACACACACACACACACACACACACACACACACACACACACACACACACACACACACACACACACACACACACACACACACACACACACACACACACACACACACACACACACACACACACACACACACACACACACACACAATCATCTTTTACCTCTTCTTCGGGCGAGACAAGTCATTTCTTCGTTTTAAAGCGGTGGATTGAATGCCAGCTGCCGCAGTTTATCCGTTGTCGTCATTTCATAAAAATAATTTTTAACTAGGTGAGAGCGATTTTTGGCGTTTACTTACCTACCACTGCCAATGCGATGATATTCGCGGGCCACGCGGCACGTGACGCAGTGGCTGCCGGTGCTGGCAGTTGGCGACACTGAATGAGATGATGGCGACGCTGGCGTCGTCCCAGCCCACCAGCTCGGCCATCACGCACACGCTGCAGCGTCACCGCGACATCTTGCAGGACTACACGCACGAGTTCGCGCGCACCAAGAGCACCCTGGACGCCAGCAGGGACCGGCTGCAGCTACTATCCACTGTCTCTGGCGACGACAGGTGGGTGGGACAGGGCTGCTGGTGGTGGGGGAGGGGCGCTTGTGAAAAGGTGGCGCAGAACTGGTGGTGGGGGGGGCGCTGGTGGGTGGGGGGGGTGGTGGTGGGTGGGTGGCGCAGGGCTGGTGGTGGGGGGGGCGCTGGTGGGTGGGGGGCTGGTGGTTCAGTGGGACAGGCGTTGTTTTGATGGATAGGCAGTTGCTGCTCTGTTGATCTGTACGGCTGGACTGCAGTGTGAATTGCCTGGTCTGCCTGGTAGTTTTACACCACTAGATCGGAAGCACAGACTGGATAAGCACCAGACGTGGGTTCACCACTCTTATTGCATTCTAATCACATACGCTGTTGGTGTCTTCAGCGCGTACAAGAACGGACGACTCAACCGAAGGATGGACCACCTTCTCAAAGAAAATGAACACATCAGAAAGTAAGTGTTGGCTGTGATTACCCAGTACTCTTTAGCAGTGCTCTTCATCGCTGAATTTGAAGGGTTTGTCAATGTTAGCCTATGGGTAGATTTTGTGAAATATCTCATAAAGTAGCTTAGCTGTCGTGATTTTCACTAGACTTAGATAATAAGTATATCTTTGCAGCATTTGCGGTTTCAAGTTTGAATTATTTCTAGTTTTTGTACAATTTCAAGATTTTTTTTAATTTCTCAAACTTAGAGTTTGAATAACTTTTGCATTGCATGATCTTTGGAAAGGTATGGCTGGACCTATGTTGTAAGTGCCAGTCCCCACAACTTAGTTTCTTACCCTTTTTAGCTGTTGTTTTAAAAGATATATGAAGTTAAATTTTGAAAGCCCTTTCCAAAATATTTAGGGGAAAAATCAGAAAAACGGAAATAACAAAGTTTTGCGCGTATCTCTACTTTGTCATGCCCTTAAAAATGAGAAAAAGCAGAAAAGGCTGGACGAAAAGTTATTTCAAGTTTTATGAAACATTCCCAATAGATGGTGCTAGCAGTACCCGATTTGCATCAGGGGCCGTTGTGGCAGGTGAGAAGGATAGGGACGGTGGCATTACCAGAAATACATTAAGGTAGTTGATATCAGAGCAACCACTGAAGCAAACGTGAATATATTCACGAATGTGGAAAGGAAATATTAACCAAAATGAGAACCCATAGACTGACCTCGGCTACGTCACTGGCACACGGACACCTGTTTACCGGCGTGACCGGTGCCTCGGCGCCTCGGGCGCTTGTCAGTCACGTGATAGCCGACTGAAGACAGGATCCAGCTGCTGAAGCCCTGCTGGGTGGACAAGGACGTATCCTTTGAACTTGCATGAGCTTTGACTACCCTGCCGTCAAATCAAATATTTGAAATGGGGAAGATGAAGGCATTGTAACAAAACAACGGGATTTACCCACCCTATGTTGCATGATCCCGAGCATCAAAACTGGTTCGGTTTTTACCACCCCAGCATTCAGTAACATCAGCAAGGTGTTCTCTAATCGGATCGACGATCTGAATAAGCGAGTGTTGAATGCCTGCTAGAACAGGCCGCCGTTTAGTGGTGGGAGAGCCCTCGGACCCACCGCTGCCGGGCGACTCCGGCAACCGCTCAACCAAACTGGCTCTACTGTGACCTCTACCACCTGGTAGTCGGTGACCTACACGCTCACCATACTGTGAGGCCGCCTTAGCTGTAAAACGCATTTTACCAGCTCAATTTTGAAATGTAGCTTTAACTTAATTGAGGAAAAACGGGACAAATAATAATAACAAAAACATTAAATATATATCTCATGATTTTTCATTCTCACTCATCTTGTCTGCACATGGCGTAAACTATTTCCACTTCATGGGTACTCTCTGTGTGAGGCCTAACTTGAACAATAATAGAATACTACGAAAACATGTTCAGGCACTCGTGACGCAAAGAACTCTATGGTCACCAAAACCAGAATATTCCATTTAATAACATAGAGGGATGTGCTGCAGTTTCATATTTGCTCGGAAAGGAAAACAAAAGATACGAAAAAAATCACCAGGATAAGAATAGAGAAGTCCCAGTGTATGCTTAATAAAAGGTCATATAAGCAATTCCGAAAATCCCATAATAATCATACATGTGACCCCTTCGAATCATATCGGTTTTAACCCTTAGTTGAAGATGAGAGACTGTCCATAAATTGCCTAACACATATTTTAATGATTTTAACCTCCTCCCATGTGAAGTTGTCTTACGCCCTAGTGTAACGTCCGATAACAGGGTAGCTGACTCACCCGCCCCTTTTCCTTACGTACTTTATGGACGGTCTCTAATATATTTCGGAGACCATCTGCCAATACTGTCCTAGGTCAGGGCCTATAACCTAGGAAACTGCATCCAATAGATTGCAAAGGCTTTGGTTTGTCTAGACTTGAGCTGGCCAGTAAAGGCCTGGGCCGATCTAGCCTGCCATTAGATGGAAATAATTGAGCGGGAATCTAGTGTGACCGGGTGGGACAACACTTTTCTCTTTATTCGGGACGAAAAAAGACTAATCTGCCGTGAGCTAGATAGCTCTATTGCTAGCAATGAACATTTAGGATGACCCCTGAATAGTTTTGTTTTTTCCCATGTGTCGAGAGAAATGCGCACTTAATCTGCCATTCTGCAATTCTGCGATTGCGGACAACCCAAATTGATCGCGGAATTAATTTCGCGATTTTTAGTCCGTGATCGAATATTTGGACTGAACAAATGACAAAAATTTGATGCATACCACAACCACTCAATGCTTAAGGGGCTGTTAACATCAATAGCGCAACCAAGGGGGGGCAGTGGGCCATGGCCTCCTCCGAAATTTTTGGAGCACACTTTGAGGTAAAAAGAAAAAATAAAGCTATATATATATATATATATATATATATATATATATATATATATATATATGTGTGTGTGTGTGTGTGTGTGTGTGTGTGTGTGTGTGTGTGTGTGTGTGTGTGTGTGTGTGTGTGTGTGTGTGTGTGTGTGTGTGTGTGTGTGTGTGTGTGTGTGTGTGTGTGTGTGTGTGTGTGTGTGTGTGTGTGTGTGTGTGTGTGTGTGTGTGTGTGTGTGTGTGTGTGTGTGTGTGTGTGTGTGTGTGTGTGTGTGTGTGTGTGTGTGTGTGTGTGCGTGCGTGCGTGCGTGCGTGCGTGCGTGCGTGCGTGCGTGCGTGCGTGCGTGCGTGCGTGCGTGCGTGCGTGCGTGCGTGCGTGTGCGTGCGTGCGTGTGTGCGTGCGTGCGTGCGTGCGTGCGTGCGTGCGTGCGTGTAAAAATAGCAATATATGGTGCTCTTAACAGAAGAAATGAGAGGGAGCACACGTTGATCGATATTAGGGGAACACAGAATTTGGGCACACATTGGATCCGTGGCTAGCCGCATACAGGTCCAAGGGGTCCGCTACCACCTTGGGCCGATCTTAAGCACTGCAAAGGATTCTCGGATCAGGGGCCCACCTTGATCAGGGGCCCACCTCGATCAGGGGGCCACCCCGAGGGGGGGCACACCTTGATCGATATGAGGGGCACACAGGATTTGGGCGCACATTGAACCAGTGGCTGAGACAAGGGGGTCCTAGGGTTCCGCGGACCCCCTGGGGCCGATCTGAAGCACTGCAAAGGATTCTCGGATCAGGGGGACCCCGAGTCAGTCTCAGCCCCCCCCAGATTCGTTCTCGGGGCCCCGAGTCATAAAAATTCAAATGTATTCGTAGGAAATAAGACATACAAGGATAATGACAGCAATGAATGAACATAATCCTAAGAAGGAAAAAATGCATGAAAATTTAAAAATAATAATAGCAAGTTGAGCCAGGGCGATAAATATCTCGGGCGCCCATAGTCTTGGTAATTTGGTCATCTCCAACATAGCAAGGGTAAGAAAATAGCTGTGGTCAATTCAACAGGATCTGTCCGCAGCATAGGGCGCGATATAGCCTAGATGCTGAAAGCGCCCTATAAACCCCAATACACACAATGTCCGCAGAATAGACGTCATATTATAACGTCCGGGACACATTACCCATATCACTTGTATTTCTTCTTTTTTTCTTTTCGTCTCTTTGGCAATTTCCTGATTGAAGAGTTCATGAATTCGGTGCTCGCAAAGTATTGGTAATAATTTTGCGTAGAGGAGACTGGAACTTCTTTCTGCTCAAAACGATTGACCTGCAATGCCTTCAATAACTTCAAGATCAAAGCTTGTAATGCTGATCAGTCTGATAACCAGAGTGAAGTGAGGAAGAGTAAGGTTTAACATCATTTACGCAGCAACATGACATTTCCTGGAATGTGCCATAAGCTAGCTGTTTTTATAGCCACATTGTCATATACCTGTGGGCCAGCTTTAATATTTGGTGACCTAAATTTGCCAACTTTTGGTCTGATCGAGAAAAATCAAAACGAACGGTCTGATCAAGAAAATAAAACAAACACTTACAAAGGCACAGCAAAATTTTGTTTGTGGAAATGGAAGGTTTGAAATACGATGCGAAAAATTTGAGTCGACCCCGGTTACTAAGAGGGCCCCCAACGGTTGTCGACCCCCCCTTCGCTGGATCCTGGCTACGCTACTGTATTGTACATTTGGGCATATACGAAAATCTATAGGGGGCACACACAGCAGATTAGGAACACATTAGGTGGGATTTGGGAACGGGTAGGCTCAGGATTTAGAGGGCACGTTTTAGGGGCCCCAGAGTAGCTCTCATAGGCCCCCAAGAGTTGGTCTCGGGGGCCCCCAGATTCGGTCTAGTTGATCTCAGGGTCCCAAGAGTTGTACTCGGGGGCCATCGTTTATACGTTCATGAAATGTCATATGGTTTTAAATTTGTCACTGGGTGTTTAAATGAATTTTTTGGTATTTATTCATCACCAAAAATAGATCGGGATGTTTTGGGTTTCGTTTTGAAGAACATATGTGATGGACTATTTTTCAATTGATGGCCTTATCATGACCGTGTGCTTTCATTTTTTTATCTCGAACTGTAGGTGATGAAATGTTTGAATGCAATGCCTACAAAATTAAGGAAAACGCCATCTTTTGGCAAAGGGAAAGAGTAATTTTCATTTCATTTGTATAGCTGCATTATTGTGCACATGGGTCGTGCATTGGTATTATGGCGCAATCTTGTTATACGTTTAATATCATTAGCTTCATTCATACTCTCTTATGTTGGTTGTCTGCGGGTCGTTGAGAAAACAACAATCCAAACGAACAGTTGGCACAGCTCATAGTTTTTTATTAGGGCCACTCCCAACAGGCACACTTGCCCAATTACAGGGAGTATTGGCGTGGGTGTTTTAGGATCCTCTCCACCGGGTCAAATCGGACACGGAAGGCGGTTTCCCACCGTGGGGATTGAACCCACGTTAATCCACGCTACCCGATCGGAAAGACTGGCAACGAAGCCACTAAGCCACCCCGGCCCCAATTTCGAACCGCATGACATTATTGCTCGTTGAAATGTAACATCATTTCCCAACGATAGAGAAGTAGTTAATCTCAATGCAACATTGTGCGTACCGACATATCATGAACCTAGTTTTTATGATACATAGGTTTTTACCTATAGCAAAACCGGGGGAGCGCATACGGGTAAAGACCAACTATGACCATCAACGTTTGTGGCAGTTCTAGAGAAAAATATACATTCTCTAGCGGGCTCCAAGATAAATTGACCTTCAAATCATGAAAAACGTTAAAACTCGTACTTCAATAGGGGGGCACACCTCAAAAATAAGTGCATGCTTTTTTCCAGACTTAAATAATATGGGGGCACACTCTCAAAACCTGGCCCCTCCCGAAATGAATTCCTGGTTGCGGCACTGGTGCGCTCATGATGTCAGTTACCAAAGGACAGAGGGGTTCTGGCATTTTCTTCTTTTTTGGCAAATTCCAGTGGCGACGCTTTCATAGAGGCACATTAGGCACTGCCTAGCCAATTTTAATTGTCGAAGAAGTTATTTGTTTTTTGTGGCATAAATATAATTTGACTCGCTGTTTAAGTTACAGAGAATATTCCTGTTTCGCATCACTGGGTCAAAGAGCCAATAATTTGCATCTCTGGCAATCCACGTTCGCAGCTCAAACCGTCAACAAATGCGAGATGAGGCACTTCGAGATTCAGCTGTATTTGCCTAAACCCGTGGCGAATCTAACGTGTACTTTTTGATTGACATCTTAATACCGTACATTCTGGCGCGAGGGCTGACTCGTTAAATCAGCAAGTTAGGCATGCCTAAGCGGCTCTTTAGTGCGGCATTCTTAGCACGTGGGCTACTGCATTTTATGACCTTGACTACAGCTGATTCGTTTATCGACATTCTTGTATTCGGGGATTTCTAGCCTTCTCGAGTGCGGTACAGTGGTTAAGCAATTATTAGCAAGACATTTAATTTGTGAAACCGATATGAAGGACGTGAGTCATTGCACAAAATCTGATGGATTAAGTGAAAAAATCCGTTCTCGAATCGATCGTACCGCGAGAAATTGGACGTCATAAAAGATTAAGTGTTGGAGCCGTCCTTGAAACTCTCGTTCGTACCTTGTCCTTTCCAGCTTACATACCTACCTACCTACCTATCCCTTTTAATCTTGCCTTGTCCCTACATACACTGCCGCATAATCGTTTCTACAATCCACCGACAATTTTTTTCTTGCTCATAGACTTGAGCCTGCCCCCCTCTGCAGCCGACTTGCTGGATCCGCCCCTGTCCACTATCAGGTAAAAAGCCTGGGCGACGTCCTTATCTCTAAGCCAATCGTGCTTAGGCCGTCATGATGTTCAAGCGCCGCCACTGCCTAAGGCACTGAAGATTTAAAACATCACCTTCCGGTGATGGCTTAAAATGACCAAATTAATAATTGAAAGAACATCCAGATTATCGGGAGAGGAGGTAATGTGCGGTTTGAAGTGATTTTTTTCCATTCAACGTCATAGGGTTAGTGGCTAAGAACCTTAAATATTGGAGGACATTGCCCCCTAGCCCTATTCCTATGTCCATGGTGATGTTCACTTCATTGTTTTTGGAAGTGATGTCTCAAAACTCGGTCCGGTTTGATTTTTTAAGAAATTGTTCTCGAAAAAGCAAAATCCCTAGAAGTCAAATTCGATGGGGTAGCGTTCAAACGCCACCCACCCCCCTTCCACCCTGTCTCAGACTCGGTCCCCACATATTTCTCAGACCCCCAATCAGTAGCAGGTTAACTAGTCCATGGGCTAATGATTTACTGCTTGGAAGCAAAAACTTCCGTATCGATTACCGATCGTGGAATATGAATTCAAAATGAAATAAACATTCCGCGATCGCGGACTGCCAAACTCTCGATGGCGGAAAGTAATAGCGGACCTCTGATTTTTCGATAGCGTGAACAGCACTACTCTTTGGTCCTTTCTGCCGTGCAAACGAAGGGGAAATCCAATGCGTTGTCACTCTTGAGTAGGAAGCCGTTTTCCCTTGGAATGGCATTTTGGCTGAGGAAGCTTGTGGACCATCGGCAGATTGGTTTTTGTCACGGCGTAATTTGGGCGTGCGAGACCCGTACGCTTGCGCGCCTCCCCAATCTGCGCTCGTTTAAGACACAGCACTAACAAATTAATGTCGTCTTTGTTCTTTGTGTGTTCCAGCAACTACCATAGGTCCTGTAAGGACGTTTTTCATTTAGAACTTAGGTACGCTTGCACACCCAATGCCAAATTTGGGTTTGGGCCTGTCCTGGCCTGGTCTGGAGTGTCGGTCAGTGTTATGTGATAGACTTTTGATGAATTTCGAATTCCAGATCAAGTTGAACATAAACGCAGTCTCTTTTCCTTTCCTGACTTTCCGTGCGTCATGTTTTAATGTCAGTTTCAGATAGGCTATTGATCGGTGTGCTCATTGCTTCACTGGTGCTTTGCTAGCGCCCGAGCCAGTGGCGGATCAAGGGGGGGCAAAAGGCATTTGCCGCCAACACGGAAAAGCTCGGGGCAAAACTATTTTTCCCCCTCCCCCAAGTGGTCGACCTCATTTTTGCCCCGACTCCTTTTTAGTTTGTAGGCAATACTTTGGTGCTTCAACTCTCAACTTCAGGCAGGACCAGTGAAGTTCAGTGTAAATAGTGGGCCTTGGATAGGAAAAAAGTATCTTCAGCCAATATATTTCACCCCCGTGACTTTTTTGCTTTTCGCCTCATATATCCCAATTTCTACCGTCATTGTAGCACAATTTTTCACTGCGTGATTTTTTTCGATTTTGGTTCGCCCCTCCCAAACCAACCGGCTAGATCCGCCACTGGCCCGAGCTGCATCGCTCCTTCGGCAGACTGAGCTTTGTCTGCGTGCTGACTGAGGAATCTGGTTTTGGCTATATTTTGGGTTGACAGGAAACATCCTCTCGTAATTTGACTAGATTTCAGACTTGGCAAAATTCCTTAAAAAAACATCCGCGCCATAAACTGACACGTCACCCTCCGCGGCAGTTCGGACCGCTTGATAGACGAGCAAATCGCCATTGCCATGGAAACGCGGGAGCAGCTGGGCAGCCAGCGCGCCACTTTCAAGGCTATCCAGACACGAGTGAACGACCTGGCGCACCGCTTCCCCATGATCAACAGTCTGATGCAGAGGATTCAGCTGCGCAAACGGCGGGACTCTCTGGTGCTGGGCTCTGTCATCGGGGCCTGCCTCGTCTTCTTGTTCTGGTACCTATTCGGATGAGCAGACGACCGACCGGGATTGGGGATTGAGACCTGTGGTGGTGGTTGAATGGACAGGACAGTATAGGTATCATGGCCGAGACGAAGTTATCGAAGCGGCCCAATATCCCAGGAAACCAGGCGTTGGATATTTGACGCGGCGGATGTGCTGTGCTGGCTGATAGTGGCGACGAGCGCTGGACCCTGTCCAGGCGGGCCCGTCGGCAACGGCGGCTGGTGTTGCCAGGCAATGACGAGCCAGCACCAACTGGGTCTGGCCTAGTGGTGTCTGCGGCAGTGGCTGGCTGGCGTTGGGCGGACCTGTGCCACGGCTGGGCCGCTCCGGTGTCGGATGCCGTCCCACCTGACCCAACGCCAGGGGCCGGAGCCGACCGTCGTCAGCACCCTACACCGTACATGCAGGTGTGTAAATAGAGGCTGAGACTGCCGTTGAGACGGTGCGAGAAGCCCTGTTTGGTGGTGCTGTGACCTGCCTCTGTGCCCGAACTGTAAAACAGCTGTCGGGTGTTGCCGGCAGCTGAAACCGGGCTTTTAGGACCACCATCTAGGAGCCGTTTGTGCACTGCGTGCTGGTGTCATGAAAATGCACCGATGGGGTAACTAATTGAGTCACGAAAAATGACTGGTTGGGCGTGAACGAGTTTGGTGTGAGTTCTGTCCGGATTGTGCATGAAAAGCACCGACCAACATATTTTATCGGCCGTGGGGTCTATCCAACGTACGATTGTGTTGAATACACGAATGTATAGCATGTAGGGTACTTGAGCTACTCAGATGCCTTCGGTCATGTCTACTTGTGTGATCCATGTCAGATGTTTTTGACCAGCAGCTCGTGAGATCGCACCAAGTTTCGGCGGCTGCCGAGAAGCAACCAAATACACTTGACAAATGTATTCAACAGTGTGTAGTAACAAGAGATCAGGTTTGCCGAGAGCCGACCCGCACATATCACGCCTCCACCGTCAACACTGGATCCAGCAACTTCGCACATCTGCTGTCCGCGCAACCACTATCACCTGTCATCACATTCGGGTTAGCTCAGTCGGCGCGACCACACATCTCCCAGAAGCGCAGGCACGCCGCCAATTTATACTTTGTACATGAATAGAACGGATACAACGCGATACGCGCTACACTAGAACCGAGCGCGCGACTGGCGGGGAGTGAGATGGGCCGGCTGGCACCCGCGACGTCTCCTTCACTGGTCGCCGGGACGGGCCTGGTGCGCCGCCGGCGGCGGTGTGCCAAGCGCACCATTTTTGTGCAGGTACAGCGGACCAGCCGCCGTTGGCGCCAGCTTGAGTGGCGGCTCGGCGGCGGCGGCCTCTGCCGGCGACTCCAGCCGAGGTCGCTTGGTGGGTTCGTGGGCGGCGGTGGCGCGAGGGCTGGATCCGCGCGGCCCGGCCGCCCCTGCCTCCACGCCCTCCCCGCCCTTGTCCGAGGTCCGCATCACCTCCACAATCCGGTTCTTCATGTAGTCTAGCGGCCATGCCAGGTCAGCGCGGCCGGTCGCCTGCTGCGCCTGTCTTTGACGCTGGTGCGCCTGCGCCTGCTGTAGCCACGCCTGATGCTGCGCCTGAGCCGCTGCCACACTCCTGTTGGCTTGGTCGCGTGATATGGGCGGCGTCACCGGCTCGGCCCGAGGCGCGTAGCCCTGCGGCACTGGCGGCGGCCGGCGCTCCGGCGAGCTGCAATGTGCCACACGGATGATTTGGCGCTCGTCTCCGGCCCGCTGCTGGTAGCGCGCTCTCTCCATCATGGCCGACCGCTCGGCCGGCACTGACTCGGCCAGCCGTGCCGCAGCTGGCCGGTATCGCGCGGCGTAGGCGTCCGGAGGGGGCGGCAGTCCGGTGGGCCGCGGCGCCGGCGCCGGCGGCCGCTGCGAAACGGCGCGCGGTGAGACTAGTCTGACGTCGGCAGGGTAGGGAGCCGACCTGCTGTCAGTGTAGTGGGCGCCGGGCCGCGGCGGCGGAGGAGGCAGAGGGGTGGAGCGGGCAGGCCGGCCAGTATCGGGCGAGGGCCGGGAGCTGGGTCGGCGCGCCTGCATCTCCAGCACCTCCCGCTCTGCCGCCGAGTAGTGTCGGCCGTCCGGCACCGGCCCCTGCCTGCCGCCGCCGCCGCCGCTCTCCTGGTTAATGGATCTGCTGATGATGGTCTCGATGAGACCCATGGTGGTGAGACCGGCCTTCTCGTCAGCAGCTGCGGCTGCAGAGGCGGCGCTGCGGCCGGCGCGCGCCGCCTGCGCCATCATCTCCTTATTAAAGGCAGCAGCGTACTCGCGTTCGTGTTGTCGCAGCCTCTGCTCGTGCTGAGCTGCGGCGGCCGAGGTGCGCCGCGCCAGTTCACGCTCTCTATCATCCCTCCCCGGCACCAGCAGACTGCTCTGCGCCACAGCTACATCTACCAGCGTGCTGAAGCTATCCTGCTGGCTGTAGTGAGGCTGTTGCGCTGTGGACCGCTGGTAGGCCTCGTACTCGGGCCGGGAAGGTGTAGCAGCGACAGGTCGCGGAGAAGGCCGCTGGATGACTCCGGCCCGCTGCGGCGGCGGCGGCGTGGCCCGGCAGTAGGCCGATCCAGTAGGGTAGCTGACCGGAGGCAGGTAGGGCTCCCGCGGCGAGGCGCGCGGATCGCCGCCGTCCGAGGAGCCCCTGCTGTCGTGGCGGCCGTGCATCTGCTGCGAGGTAATGTAGTCGGTCATCAGCACGTGGCGCGAGGTCAGCTGGTCGGCAGCCGACGCTGCCCTCTGCTGCTGCTGCTGCTGCTGTTGGTGTTGGTGGTGGTAGTAGGGGTAGGGCGGCTGTCCCGGCGACCTCCGCGCCGGGTAGTGGTCCCCAGGCAACGCGCGCCCGTCGTATCCCGGCTGTCCACGGTCCTGTACCATCACCAGACCGCCGCCAGAGGTGGGGTTCTCGCGATGCGTGGCAGCGCCCCTCTTCACCTCCATGGGCGTACCCTGTGTGATGCTGCCACCCTCTCTGGCCGGCGGAGGAGGCTGCGGCGCCGGAGGCCGCATCAGACCTTGGTAGTGAGCCTGCGTGTGAGAGGGCAGGTTGGCCAGAGGAGTGCCCTGGGTGATGGAGCCGCGGCCTGCCGGCGAACGCTGCACTGGTGTCGCCGCGCCGCCACCACTGGCTGCCACCTTCTGCTGCTGCTGTAGCATATGCTGCTGCTGGTGGTGGTAGGGTTGCTGGCGGTGGGCCGCCGGCTGCGGCGCTGGCAGCGGCGCACGCGGCTCTGCCATGAGCACGGACTGGGCCGGCGACCTCCTGTCTGCGTAGTAGGCTGACCCGTCCCGCGGAGGGCTGCAGTCTGTGCGGGTCCGACAGCGGCGGGCGGTGCGCAGCCGGCGGCGGTGCCAGGGGCGGCGGGGGAGGTGGTGGCCGTCTCCTCTCCTCCGGCCCTGCCGCCGCCGGCACCCGGCGCACACTCAGATCCTGCACCTCGGACTGGTCTGGCGCGGCACTGGCTGCCTGGGCGGGGCCTGGGCCGGGGCCGGCGACTGTGTGGCAGCGGCCGGCCACCGCCCGCTGCGGCGCAGCCAACAGACTGTTGAGCGTCAACGGCTGGCAATCGGCCGCCCCGGCCGCCGCCGCCGCCGCCGCCGCCGCCTCAGTCTCGGCCCGGGCCATTACGTGTCGGAACGATCGGTTAATGGTGACGTCTATGAGGTCGCCGATGGAAGAGCGGTGCTCCAGAGGACTGTGGGGCCGAGCTGGACTGTAGGGTACCGGAGACTGACGCACCTCTGCGGCGTCGCCCGGCAGGCTGGTACACTCCCGCTTAATATTAGACTTGGCTTCAGCTGTGATGGTGGGCTTGAGCTCCTGTTTAACATCGGCAGGAGTGTTGGGTTTGATGTCTGGCTTCACGTCGGCGTCGTTGGAAGCTTCGTCGGCAGAAATCTGTGCATGGGAACCGCGCCGTTAGCGCGCCGCAGTGACAGCTACAAAGCGTCGTTACAGTCGACTCCAGTAACCCAGGAAAGCTCCAACGGCTGCTTTTCTACCAGTGGCATCCGGGCAAAAGCTTTCTCTAGCGTAGCACGCATCACACTCCTGACATCAAACATACAAGCTAGACCGACCTCAAACAGACAAGACTTTAATCGACGCTCGAGCTTTGACATGCCCGGAAAACAAACAAAAACGGGGTCGGTAAAACCACCAGATTGGAAGCTCACCGAATACAGAGCATTTGAAAAAGTACTTCTGGTCCCGATTAGTGCACATATTTTTTAGACACCCCAGCTCTGACAGCTCCCACTCCTGTCCCAGCACCAGCTCTGACAGCCCCCACTCCTGTCCCAGCACCAGCTCTGACAGCTCCCACTCCTGTCCCACCGCCAGCTCTGACAGCCCCCACTCCTGTCCCACCGCCAGCTCTGACAGCCCCCACTCCTGTCCCACCGCCAGCTCTGACAGCCCCCACTCCTGTCCCACCGCCAGCTCTGACAGCCCCCACTCCTGTCCCACCGCCAGCTCTGACAGCCCCCACTCCTGTCCCACCGCCAGCTCTGACAGCCCCCACTCCTGTCTCACCGCCAGCTCTGACAGCTCCCACTCTTGTCCCACCACCAGCTCTGACAGCCCCCACTCCTGTCCCACCACCAGCTCTGACAGCCCCCACTTCTGTCCCACCGCCAGCTCCGACAGCTCCCACTCCTGTCCCACCGCCAGCTCTGACAGCTCCCACTCCTGTCCCACCGCCAGCTCTGACAGCTCCCACTCCTGTCCCCCCGACAGCTCTGACAGCCCCCACTACTGTCCCACCGCCAGCTCTGACAGCTCCCACTCCTGTCCCACCGCCAGCTCTGACAGCTCCCACTCCTGTCCCACCGCCAGCTCTGACAGCCCCCACTCCTGTCCCACCACCAGCTCTGACAGCCCCCACTCCTGTCCCACCGCCAGCTCTGACAGCTCCCACTCCTGTCCCACCGCCAGCTCTGACAGCTCCCACTCCTGTCCCACCGCCAGCTCTGACAGCTCCCACTCCTGTCCCACTGCCAGCTCTGACAGCTCCCACTCCTGTCCCACCGCCAGCTCTGACAGCTCCCACTCCTGTCCCCCGCCAGCTCTGACAGCCCCCACTCCTGTCCCACCGCCAACTCTGACAGACCCCATTCCTGTCCCACCGCCAGCTCTGACAGCTCCCACTCCTGTCCCACCGCCAGCTCTGACAGCTCCCACTCCTGTCCCACCGCCAGCTCTGACAGCTCCCACTCCTGTCCCACCGCCAGCTCTGACAGCTCCCACTCCTGTCCCACCACCAGCTCTGACAGCTCCCACTCCTGTCCCACCACCAGCTCTGACAGCCCCCACTCCTGTCCCACCGCCAGCTCTGACAGCCCCCACTCCTGTCCCACCACCAGCTCTGACAGCCCCCCCACTCCTGTCCCACCGCCAGCTCTGACAGCCCCCACTCCTGTCCCACCTACCGTAGCCGAGCTGTCTCCCTTGCCGGCGACGGCGGGCGGCCGCGTGGAGGCGGGGGCGGCTTGCACCGGGGTGGGGGGCGGGGGCGGGCTCGGGCTCGGCCTGCTCGCCGCTGCTGTAGCTGCTCAGAGAAGACTCGTCCGTCAGGGCTGTCTGGCTGCCGTTCGACTGCCGACAACGCCATTCTGATCAGAAGTCCGTCACCCCGTGTCATTCCAAGACTGAGACCATCCCAACCAGAATGACACAATGACTGTACTTAAGGACGCACCAACTACCAGGGTCATATGGCGTTGTAAACTCCCGCTGTATTTGGTGGGGATTATTCAGAGAGGTCGTGTTTGATTGAGACTACTAGACCACAGTTAAGACCATACAAAAAGGAAATTAGGTCATTTTTCTCAACAGAATATTTAGAAAACTACCAAATTTTCATCATTTCAAAGGCCTACACACAAACGAACATAAAAACGACAAAACCAACTGTGATTACGAAGGGCGCTAAATAAGCACGCAGCTTGGCGCGCCCCTAAGCCCAAATAATCAAATGGCATTACGATGTCAGCATGGACCATTAGGCTGCTGATGTTTGGCTATTGATCTACGCAGAGAGGACGCACCCGTCTGAAGTCGTCCAGCGCCTGGTCCAGGCCGGTATGCGGCCGGTGCTCGGCGTAGAGCCGGCGGCACTGGCTGGGCCGCTTGGTGCCCACCGCCTGGCTGAGCCTGCGCCAGCGGGGCCCGTGCTGGCGCAGCGCCAGTCGCAGCCGGTGCAGCTCGTCAGGGGCCCAGTGCGGCGAGCTGGGCGGCTGGCCAGGCCCGGCTAGCCGCCGCGCCACACGCCAGTGACAGGCCGAACAGCACTTGACGATCTCCGGAGCCATCTCTGCCGACAGAGCGCTGCTTACACAGCTGCAGCCGCAGTACCTCGATGCACATTCGATCGTGTCCAATCCCTGACCAGAGAATTCGGATGGTTTTGGATCCAGCCATGGATTCGTACCCGCATTTTTGCCGACTTAATCGTATTTTTTTCTGGTGTTAATTGGGTGCCGATTGATCACGGCGGAGTGCAGACGGATTGACCTCGATATCTGATGGATCGGTTTGTGGTCTCTGATTTATGGGAGAAACTGCAGGCATGGGCCGGATCGAATCTGATTTGTTGTCGGGGCCATCACGTCCTCTGGTTGAAGTCGTCTCAGAAAGTTGGTCTTCGCTTGGATGATTAGTGACGACGTGTCCGCATCCGGCCGAGAACTGCCCGGTAAGGCCGGCACTACTCACTTTCACGATATGACGCGCGCTCATTGGTCGACCGCATCGTGACCTTATACGCCAAGTGGGGCAAAACAGGGGCAAATGGGTAACTTGACCAGATGTGGTTGAGATGCCGGCGATGCGGGGTCAAATGCAAGGCATGCAAAGATAGTAGGGGCATCAACTACAAAACATACGTTCCTCGAATTGTTTGTTCCTAAATAATAATGTGGCGGAGTCAAAATTTAAGAGCAAAGACAAGCTTTCCTGTGACCTAGGGTCAGGTCATGTGATATCATAACGATGGCACAAAAAAATATTTGGGAAAACTAAGTCAGGGGTGTTTGGTTGCTATGCCCCAAAAATTAGAGACAGCTTTTTCTTGAGTTAGTTCAATTTCATTTTGAAATTTCTACTGCAAGCGCGCTATAGCCCAGCATTGCGTACTTGAAAAACGGCGGCGCTATGCGCCTCCGTCATTGAAACGCCTTATTCTTGATCGATTCTCCAGCTTTGCCCAAAATTTTAAAGTTGGATCATGTAAGGTCAAGTCAAGTGACCTTACCTTAAAAAATTTTTAAGGGGGCATAAGTAAGATCTTGGTGAATTTATCCCATTGAAACTCATACCATATAATGGGACCACTGAGTACTACAAAATACATTCCGGGATTTTTCACATCCATGACCAAGCGTCAAGTACGGATCATGTCCTATCAACTGGAAATGCATGGGGAAAACGGGAATTGGGCGCAAAATGTCAATATTTCTGTTGATACAGCTTAGAATACCTCCCTATTCTCCAAATCGTAGTATCCTAGGCCCCTTTCCAGGTTCATGTTGCAAGTTTGGACTTGTGACCTTTGAGGAGTCATTCGGGACTGCCTAAGGCAGGTTTTCAGACTTGGGTCAATAACACTGCAGGGAATGACAATAAAACTTTTATTTTGATACCATTAAGTTTAGGTTATTATGGCGAGTCGATTCATAAGAATATTGACTAGGCTAGGGCAGATGGTGACCTTGATCTGACCCTAGGTCAGGCTATTTTTATTTTTGACCTAACAGTCACATTATACATCACTCAATTTGCCGTAACAAGAGTAATCCACGGGTGCCAAAAATTGATTCTAACTCAACTCTGTCAGACGCTAGACCTCAGAAACTCTTCTCTAACCTGTCACCTTCTTTGACCTGTTATGATCTCAAGATTAACCTGAGCCAAAAAGTGACTGATGTAGTTTCGGAATTTATGTTCCTGAGCTATCTACCAGTATTCGTTTTTTTTTTGCTATCCCGCATAGGAGCCGATATCGAGAGGGGTGTTTAAACCTCAGGTAACGTCAACTAATTATGACTTCTTTTCCAAGCCTATGTATCGCGATTTCGTTCTTAAAAATGAGTACGAAAAGGATGTAACATGGCTCCTAGAGTAGCTAGACAAGTTTCTAAACATCATTCGAAAGCTATTAAAACGATTCCGGTTAGTTCGCATTGCATGTAAAAATCGTTAAATACCCGTCCCGGTGAGCCTCAGAGCCGCCTTCACCATGGTGTGGGTGGGAAGGGGGCCTTCACCGAGTGAGCCGCCTTCACCATGTGAGTTATATATATATATATATATATATATATATATATATATATATATATATATATATATATATATATCCGAATAGTTCGGCAATATGTTTTCTTTGAGGTAATGACGGCTGAATTGAATAGCACTCGCGCACTTCGATATTTTTTGTTTATATATTTTTAAGTTTTTATATTTTTCGTGCGTTGGGTTTGGTTTCAGTCGTTAATTCATTTAAAAGGTTACCAAAACTCATTAATTAGAACTAGTTTCTACTGTATTCTTTTCAAGTCATCTTCAGCATTAAATATTTGCTCATAGTTTTCATTCCACAATTCGAAACAAAATGTGTTTTTTTTACATATCACGAGACTTCCTTAGTAGCTACCTTACCTATTATACACTATGCATCTTGGTATGCCTATAAAAACATTTACTTAGTTGGAACCTATAACACTTAAATTTACATATATTTCAAAACACGAATTACATAAGACAATAACATTTTGCATAAGTTACATGTGGCATATATTTCTTAACAGTGAACATTAATCATCATCTCACCCCCCCCAAAGCGCGAGTGTTCGGTGTGTGTTGATCTGCATGTTGAGTGAGGGCTTTTGTTTGTGTATGTGTAGTGCTTCGAGGACTGCTAGTTTTCGTGTGCCATGGGTAGAGGGGGGTGTTAATTTGCAAAAATCCGAGTATAAAAGTTGGCACTTAGGGTTAGCAGCTTCAGTCCATTCTAAACAACTTTGCAATATATCTTCATTTTCGATATTTAAATAAACACCCGCCCTGGGCCAAATTACATTTTCATGTCAGTGACGCGAGGTCGAGCCGCCCGGCGCTTCCCAGTCTGTGTCAATAGGGGCGAATTTGCGCCGCTTCTGCTAGTGAACTTCGCCAATTTAGTATGTTTGATCACATTTCATCTATGAAATAGCTGCTAAAGATACCTGTGCAGGCCCGTAGCCAGGCGGGTGCACTGCGTGCCTGGGCACCGTCTGGCGCTTTCTTGGGTTACCCCTGTACTGAAGGTATGTGAATTTCTCTATACCTTCAGTACAGATAGACCTTAGGAGCGATCTACTCTATTGTTTTCCCCACAGATATTAGTCAAGAAAAAGGCAATGGAAGCTTTTGACCAGTGGCGGATCCAGGACTGCATTTCAGGACGCATTTGCAGGGGGGGGCGGCGCTCGAGCCTAACCCACCATTGCCTCGGATCAGCCTCCGCCTACGTATTAACTATAGGCACTCAGACACTTTTGGGGGATGTGAAGCCCAATGCCCACCCCTCCCCCACCTGTATCCGCCACTGCTCTTGGCCGATGTGAATGCCCTGAGGGAAAACTGGTCCACTCCCTTCTTTGTCGTATAGTCGATGGCATGCGTAATCGTCTTTCCCTTGGAACATTCGTGAGTCACTTCTTCTGCGACTACGCCCAAAGAGTCTGGATAAGGTCCAAACCTTCCGGATGTTGGTTCTGCCAGGGAGGGTATCTACCTCAAGACTGCATTCCTTGCTACAGCTCAGTATGGCCTTTCTCTCTAACACCGTATTCACAACTTCACAGACAGCCTTCGATGCTTCCTCAATGGATGAGCAATGTCCCAACAGTCCGACAATGGTCGCGGTTGAATTCGTCGTTCACCACCAGTTCGGATTTTCCAATGTGACGGTATTGATGAGAAATAGGCGACGGGGGAAAATATTTGAAAATTTCATAAAAAAATGTGTACAGCCGGTTCCATAGTGATTGGTAAGTATTAGGCCGCAGTCGCTTATACGAAATATATTTCAAGTGTTGTTCCCTGCCCACACCATTGTTGCCTCACCTGGTGTTTTTTAATAATAATTTTTCAGGCTTATCGACGCACCAACTGCCAGGGTAATATGGCGTCGCCAACACTTTCCCCTGTTGCAATTAACTTGATGCATGAACTGACATACAAAAATACTTCATCGGGTCCAAAATTCGACAGTAATGGGGAAAAGACATAAACTCATCGGGATAAGCGTAAACAGTTTTCGTCCATAATTTTCAAAAAATGACGTCTTATCCAGTTCGCAGGGGCCCACATTTAAAGAGCTCGTCAAAATGCATTACTAGAGACGCAATCTTTTGTGAGAAGTGTAATCGTTTTTAAGATATTTCTGAAAAGAACTGACACTTATACCTACCAATCAGTGTGGAACCGGCTGTACATAATAATTTTTTACTTTTCCTTATGAGAGCTTAACTTGACAATTAATTTTGGAGGAAAAGCTTATTCACAACTGTTTTGGAAAATTTACTGAGCAGTGGTATATCAAGAATGTTCAATATTTGAGGAGCTACCGCCTCATTCCAGGTCTTAGGGAGGGATGAAGACCAGGAGAAGAGCCTAAGCTTGTTATTGTTGTTTGAAATTAATTATTTGTCTAGTCTGCTCATAATTTTGTGTAGGGAAGACTCGGGCAAAACGGACACCGTGAGTGTTTTTCTAACATAGCAAGCTCAATAGCGGACCGAAAATGTTTAGCTATAGGTTAGGCCCTGACGTAGCCTAATTAATTGTGTCTCTAATGTAAGAGTATCAACTAAAAAATCATTTGGAAAAACATGGCAGTAAAATATATAAGCTAATGCTTTTGTCCGTTTTGCCCCAACCCTGAGGCATAATGGTTTTCAGCAAGGGGAAAAGCTCACAGTATGACCTGCTGTCATTGGACTTTCCTCGGCACCCCCAAAGATATATAAATCCACATCCCTGGCAGCCCGGGTAATACGGCGAAAAACATCATATTTTCGTTAAAGCGTCAACATCTATAAACTCAGTGAAAATTTTAACCCGACTGCCTTATTATATGCCTTATTTTGGCACAAGACTGCCCCCCAACCTGGACCCGCCCCTGCCTTGCTTTTTCGCTGTTTCTTTGACCTTACAACACTAACAAAATACAAAGCACATTCTCCTAAGTGGTTGGGGTAAACCGGACCATTAGACCATTTTACACCATTAGTCCATTTTGCCCCTTCCGTCTTGCCCCACAGCTGCTCCGATTCAAGTTTTTACGTGTCGGAAAAAATAGCAGGCTTTGAGATTTGAATTTACCCTTACCCTAAGCCTACACTGCCACTTATTCAGACATATCATCATCAGAAATGAACTCAGTTTGTCACTCGAAAAAAACGAAGATTTAAAACTAGTAAATATCGTTATACGTACAAAAAAATCCTCTCCAGCCAGCCCGCGTCGAAATGATGCCGCTAAATGACCATATTCTGACGTCCTTTGTCTAAGACAGTAGTTCATCTTCTAAAATATAAATGGAAAATACCACTAACATGCCAAAATAGCTAAAATCCGTTTTGCCCCAGTCTCCCCTTCCTTATAGGCATAGCTTGGCATTGGCCTAAATATTGAGAAGCAATACCAAACTTTGAATTATTCGCTTCAAGCCACTAAACCCAGCAATACTCTCAGCTCATCCTCGAACTGCGAACGATATTCCGTAAGCATGCTAGCGCCAGTGGCGGATACAAGGGAACTTAGGGGCTCAAGCTTTCCCCCGAAATGTCAGAGTGCCTAGCCGGAGGCTGTTCCGAGGCAATAACAGGGAGGCTCGGGCCCCCTAGCCTCCCCGAATGAATTCCTAGATCCGCCACTGGATAGCATTGCTCATGAAACTAAGCAACAAGTGCTTCCGAATGTTAAATTAGGTCTTTCGGATTGCGGTAATTAGAAAATCGGCGGGTGCCGGAAACTTGCGACTGTCGTTTTTGAAAAGATCTTTGGAGAAAAAATCCCCAAAAATTATTATCTAGTTGTTTGAGTTTTATAATATATAAGCGCATGTCTTGAGTAAAGGAGTCATTTTTAAGGATTTTTCAAAGAGCTGCCACGTATGAAATTTCAAGTTGAATTTATGTAAAAACTTATTCAAATGTAACTTCACGGTACCTTCTATCATGGTATAAGGATAAGGTCCAAAAATGTATTTTTTTCTGCAAATAGACTTTGGAGAATTCATCCAAATTTTGTGTTATTTTCCAACTCGCTTCTGTCAGTGCAAAAACCTGTCTGACTGGACTAAGTCAGACAAAACTTGACAAACAATTTGGGATTAGTAATGATTGGCGAGTTGTGATTCTCAGACATAATTCATGGTCTTTTGGCTAGAGTTAACGTGTTCACGAGGTGGCGGGTTCACATCCTAGCCCCAACCAGCTGAAAAACGTTTCTCCTCTAATAATCAATATTTCATTCACGAATTTTTTTGTTGAATTGATTTAGTAAGCGGGAAAATTGAATTAAAAACTGCAAGACAATTCTTACGAGTTTGCAATGTCTAAGTAAACAATGGCGCAAAGAAAAACTTAGCATAGTCGTTCTTTCATTCGAAACATCACAATCTGGCATTAATTTGCTTCTATATGAAAGTGACTTATTCTATCATCCTGTATTGCTTATTTTTCAATCGTCTTCCCGCTCCCTTCATTACAAAAATAATAATTTTCTTTCAGTAATACATCATGGCATTCTGTTCTGGGCCACGAATTGCTACCAGAACCCAAGGATCAGATCTACACATCATCCAATACGTAAGTAAGGGGACAACTTTCATTCAAAGCGAGCTTCCAACTATGGGGGATGTAGTAAGGTGTATGATTTACTTGCAGGAAGCTAACCGGCTAAACAACATTCATTACTTCACTCCGACCCCTCGGTGCCGGACGTGTGCTGTTGAGCTCCGCGACCTTGACCATTGGTGCGTGCCTGGTACGTGCCATTGTGGTTGTCAGGGCCTATTCTAAAAAAAAACTTTTGATCTTGATTCATTCGTTTGTAAACCAAATTATAAGATAAAAATTATTTGCTCACTCTTTGAAGTAAAAATTTAGGGAAATTGTGTCGACACATATATTTTAAAACGCTTCGCGCCAATCCGGAGCGTTTGGTTGAGTATTGAAGGGTAAACGTAATACGGGTGTGTGTGCACCCAAGAACGATAAGGAGCTGTACTATAAATTTCGTTTCCGTATTGTTTAAATTCAGAGGTATGTTGAGAAGCATTACTTTTTTCGAAAGCTAGTTCATCAGAAGTATTCCTGTCGTCATTGTTTTCATTGTCTTGTGCCATATTTGCATCATAACTAGATCATTGGAAGTGGAGTTCTTCCCTAGTTTTTCGACGGTTTTCTTTACGCAGTTGCTGTATATTTTATAGAGACTTTTGTACAGACACCTGGAATCAAAATGCAGTATCATTTTTCCTGCTGCCTCAGTCTTCTGACTATTTTTCTTAAACAATGTTAAGGTGTTTTCTTGTGTCTGTTACGCTGTACTCTTCCCTCAGGAATTCTCCGCTTAAAAATGTTGTTGTTGCCACTTCGGCATATTGGCTGGCTCCTCCTAAGGTAGAGAGAGCATCGCCCGCATGTTGCCCTTCACCACTGATGACACTACCCTACTCACGACCGCTACTGTTTCTGCAGGTTCTCTGTGGCGACTGTCATATGGTGAGAGTAACGGACTTATAGGCAGCTCTGCGGCGACTGTTGCCCGGTTAAGGCAGCTGACTTACGGAGCTCGGCGGCGACGGCCTGACGGAGCTGGGGGTCGGCGTCCGCCCAGCAGGCGGGCAGAGGGCGCAGCCGGCGCACGCGGAACCGCGGCGACGGGCAGGTCGGGATCGGACACTTGACGCTGCGGCACAGGGAAGAGAACACCCATCAGAAAGCCAGAGTCAAGCCAGGTGGGTAACATCCAGGCTCAGACACGGCAGCGCGTGCCGAGCCTCTGAGCTGCTGTTCAAGACAGCCAGGTAGGTGATTAGAATTGTTTAACCCTCCCCCGGTGGAGTGGGGATTTGAACACCCCCCTCGGGTTTTTCCGGCGTCACGACAAAACGCCGGCGCGAAGCGCCGCCGTACTTGGCACAACTTATCCTTAATCGATTTCGCAACTTTCCCCTAAATTTTTAAGTTTGGATCATCTCAGGTCAGGTCACCAGTACAGGGCAAGTGACCTCCCCTCAAAAAATGCTTAAGGTGCCATAAGTAAGAAATGAGGGAATCTATCGGATTAAAACTTATATCACATAATGGGCCCCACCGAGTTCTACCAAATTTGTTCCGGTATTTTTCATATCGATGACCTAAGGTAAGTACGGACTATGACCTCTCCATTGGATATACATGGGAAAAGCAAATTCGACTATATTCGTGTAGATAAAGCTGGTAATACCTTCATATTCTCCAAATCGAAGCATTATGGACCCCTTTCCAGGTTCGGGTTGCAATTTTTGACATGTGACCTCTGAGAGGTCATCTGGAGCTACTTAAGCAGTTTTCCGACTTAAGTCAATAATTTTGCATGAAATGATGATACAGTTTGTATTTTCATACAGTCGCGTTCGGATTGCTATTGCAAGTCGATTGATATGCATATATTTAATATAACTAACATATTGATTATGTTAGGTCAAAAAGTGACCTAACATTTTGTGTTTTGACCTAGTATGTTCATATTATAAATCATTCAATTTGCCTTGACGAGAGGAAGCGAATTGTGCCTAAAAAATTGATTCTAACTCAACTCTGTCAGATGCTAGAGCCCAAAAACTTTGCTCAAAATGCCAACTTCTTTGACCTGTCTTGACCTCAATTTTGACCTGAGCTAAAAAAAGTGACTGACAGGTTTTCCATGAAAATGTAGGAGCTATCCACCAGCTTTCGCGTTTTTTCGCTATCCCGCACAGGGGCCGAATTCAAGGTGGGGTGTTCACAAACACCTCCCCCCTACCAGGGCGAAGGTGGCTCAGGAGGCCCACTGGGGCGTGGGGTAACACGGTGAATAATGCAGTGACACTTCGCTGGAAAAAAACTATTGACACCAGAGGACGGAGAGCGAGGCACGGGGCAGGCAACAAAGCAACAGCTTCGGCTGGTGCGCACCAATTCAGTCGTCACAGCGGGCTTTCTGTCGCTCTTCACTGCGTCTCCGCAGTGCGACGCTTTGCCTTGCTTTGCGTGCAGCAGCAGCCAGCCAGGCACTCACGTGGAGCAGCGCCGCCGGTGGCTGCGGCCGCGGCAGGCGTCGCAGACGCGCGCCCCTGCCGGCAGCGCGCTCTCGCAGAGGCCGTAGCGGGCGGCGTCGGCGGCCAGCAGAGGCCGCGACAGGCCCGGCTCCTCCACTGGCGTCTGGCAGACGGCGCAGCTGTGCCTATCCCCTGACGTCCAGAGGCTCAGTCATAGGCCATATTTGGCGGTGTGGGACAGCAGATGGTAAGCATCCAAATATGCAGTGAAGGCTCGCCAGATACATGGGTAACCGGACATATCGAGGACAAGCTTTTCCCACCAAACCCCTCCCATGGTTGTACATAAGCTAAATCACGAGTCCGAAACATGTTCAGCAACAAAGGGCAGACAACGAAAACTACGCTATGGGATATAAATTCAGTTGCAAATTGGCCCAAAAAGAAAATTATATTGTAGAAAATAATTGTCCGACGCCATAGAGATATGGTGCAGCGGCAGTCGGACACCTCCAAACGCCGCCGGGACCTACCCTGGTCAGCGGCCCGGACACCCACACGCCGCCGGGACCTACCGGTCAGCAGGCCCGGACACCCACACGCCGCCGGGACCTACCTGGTCGGCGGCCCGGAACCACACGCCGCCGGGACCACCTGGTCAGCGGGCCCGACACCACGCCGCCGGGACCTACCTGGTCGGCGGGCCCGGACACACACGCCGCCGGGACCACCCTGGTCAGCGGGCCCGGACACCACACACCGCCGGGACCTACCCTGGTCGGCGGGCCCGGACACCACACGCCGCCGGGACCTACCCTGGTCAGCGGGCCCGGACACCACACGCCACCGGGACCTACCCTGGTCGGCGGGCCCGGACAACACACGCCGCCGGGACCTACCCTGGTCGGCGGGCTCGGCGTCGCTGGAGGCCTCCAGCTTGGCACCACCCGGCTCACTCTTCTCCGCCGGCTCTTCTTTGACGGACTTCGTCTCACTGAAAACAGTATAAGGTCAGTAAAGTACCAAGGTGTAGAATTGAGAGAAAACGTTAGGAACGCTCTGCTCCAAAAGAGTCATTCCGCTTCAAATCGATAAAAATGGCATTTCCGTACCCGACCCTAAGAATTTGATGACAATTGGCGCACGCGTAGGACCCTATGAAAGAACATTGCACATGAAATTTCCGTCTGGAGCGGCGATTGAAGTCAGATCAGGACGTCATAAAAGGTCACGCTATTTGCCGACTTGGCTTCAATCAAACATACATAATTCTGGTGTTAACAAGGTTTTGATGACCGAATTGGTACCAATGCAATGACAGTCAAATCCTACTTATACTATTTGAGTAACGTACGTCTGTGTGTTTGTTTATTTGTTTATTTGTTTATTAAACATAATCACCAACAGGCTGATGCCCACTAACAGGTGAAGTCAGGTATTAAAACTCTCTCACCAAAAACTAACACATACACATAAACATATCCGAAACACCCTAGTGCTAAAAACATACAAATGAGTAAAATGGGTGCTGTAAAAATAAAGTTATTAAAATAGTTTGAGCTCATTCCCTCTTCATATATTTGGTGCACATATACCTTGGTGACCTCACACTCTAAGGTCCCTTATGTACTCCACAACGCGAGCTCTAAAAATGCTATAGGTATCAACAAAAAATCGGAGTTGATCATGGTCAAAAACCTATTAGCATGTCCGATTAGCATGTGTCTATTAGCATGTGTTAGCAACCTATTAGCATGTGTCTGTCAGTCCGCCGTCTTTTGTATTTTGCTCAATTGGGATTGGCTGCAGGTCAAACTAAAAGCGACATTGAGACGCAAATTTTTGTAATGAGCCGGAAAATGTCGTGGGGAGTCTTAACCTTTGAGGGGTCTTAAGTGTTGGGCGCAGATATTTTGCCCGTGGCACGTGCTCAAAGTTGAATTTTTCTCCCCATTGACTTAACATGGGCAACGGTGATGAGAAATACAAACACGGCAAAACGCGCATCTTTTGTAAGTCGGTCCAAAACGTGTCACTTTGGCCCATCTTAGAAGTAGTGTACCCGAAACGTGACATTGGTTTTGGTTACGCAGTGGATGCAGATTAAAGTTCGCACGTGCTGCATAGCCAGCAGGGGATGCGTTCTCCGGAATGGAGGTAGTCGTCAAAAATCACGGTTTTTGGACATTGCTGCGAAAGAAGGAGCGACACGGACACGAAACATGCAGCACAGGGATCTGCACGTTTTGGTTTGCTTTTTTAATGAAAACCTCCGTTGAGAAGAAAATTAATCATGAAAAAAACTATAAAAATCGACGTAAAAATCGATATCAAAATGGGGTCTATATCTCGGAAACTATTCGTGTGCAATGTGGAGTATCTCCTATTCAAAGTTGCATCCATGTACCTTCTACACGATGCAAGAAAGACCCAGATTGTAGGCTGCACGTGCTGGCCACGAGGATGTCTCAAACAGGTCACTGTCGACTTTTGGGTTTTGCGGTTTTTCGGCTCTAACTTGAGAATAGTTAGTGATAAAGAGACGAAATAAGACGCACAGTGTGCTTCGAACAACTGCGCATCTTGTTTTGCATTTATATCTAGCCACTAAACACGATATCTTAGAAACATACGCGAAAATAGTCAAATGCTGCGAAATTACGTTTCTAAACAGTCGCGTTTGTTCAAATTTTATATGTTTCAATGACCTTTTAAATTCCAAAACATGTAAATCCGTAAACGATGGAAAAATACATTCAATAATCTGGTTTTATTTTCTATGTAACCCTTATAGTTTCAGAGTAATGGGCAAAAGTGTAAAACAGTCGCAGAATTTCCCTTTCAAGCCCCAAGAATAAGTTTTAACATTGTAAATAAACGTCGGAGAATAAAACTCGCATGCGTTCGGGGGTCCGCCGCTTGAACGATGCGCGAGGATTTAAAATAGGCACAATTTTGTTCTTGAAAATGCAAGTTTTCGAAATACGATGTTTTTGGCCGATGTTTATACTAAATATTGCATTGAATACAAAACATGTTGGAGAGATTGCCTCACAATATAATATTTTCCATTAACACGCGCCCCACTAGAGGGGGGGCGAAATTCGCCCCCCTCCTGATTTTCCTCAGATAACGCAAACACGAAGAAACGCAGAGCATTGAAACTTACAGTACCTTATCCGTGATCAATTTTACGCATCTGACCACATTTTAAGGTCAGGTCATTTCAGATCAAGGAGCTATTCAAGGTCAAGCGACCCGACCTCAAAACCTAAAATCATGAGTTTGAAGCGGCGCCTAAGGAACATCTGCCGACCGATCAGTTTGGAACTTTCACAATATGATAAGGTCATTAGGGTCTACAAGCCTGTTATTTCGAAATTTTATTATTGTTGACCTAAGGTGAGGTCAATTTTTGGTCACCCCATTATAAGTCTATGGTGGAAAATTGAAAGGGCTTGTTTTCAGTAAATACTGGATAGATAAAGCTGAAAATCCTCACGTGTATTTTTACCACGATCTTTACCATAAAGTTGAGCTTTTTTACCATATGACCCCTCAAAGGTCAAGTCAGGTCACAGGAGCATACAGTGATTGTTTTGCCAATAACTTCTCACTGAATTGAGATAAAGCTCTTATTTTGCTTGCATTGAGTTTATATCGCCACGGGGAGTCTATTGATATGCAACATGACCATACCAGGTCACCCTGTGTCCATGACCTAGGTCGAGGTCAGGTCATTTTCACAATTTGACCAAGCAAGGTCATATTGTACGTCATGCGATTGGTCACGATGCGAGGAATCCAATGATGTATAAATATTTGCTCTAGCTTTGCTGAGTAAATACCTAGAGGTGGAAACGTACACTGCCCTGTTATAAGCCTATGGAACCTTCTTTGACCTATGCTGACCTCAATATTGACCTGACATAAAAATGCTTCGTATGATTTCTCTTTCGTCTCGTCAAGTGGTTTCGAACACCGTCCGTAATTTTCCTTTAGCCATCGCGAAGGAGGCGTGCTCCCTTCCTCAAGCAGACACTCCAGTCGATCGCCGCACAGCGACCGGCGCCGTCAAGCGCACCGCCAGCCAGGTATTGCGGACGAACTGGTTCTGGTTCTCGTCCATCTGGGGTGACGCCCCACCACCTCCCATCTGTTGCGCTACCAGAGAGGACGCCGTCGAGGTCCACCAGCTTCACGCCGGCCACTGGAGTGCTTCTGAGTAGTACCTGCACAGGATCGGCCGCCGCCCCTCCGTCCTGTGCAGGTTGCACTAACAAGTCATGCCCTGCGGCTCGCTGCTCCCTCTGCCTGGAGGAAGCCCACACACCGCAGCATGTCCTGACGCGGTGCCCGGCTCTGGCCGGCACCCGCCTCCGTTCCCTTGGAAACATACACACCCGCTCACAAGATTTGGGCGACGCGGCGACGTGGTGGCGGCCTTGGCGGCCGCCTACCGATACCTACGGAGTCCACCGACTACGCCTTGGCCCCGAGCCGAGGCCGAGGGGAGCAACAACAACAGCCCTACTACACCAATCAGCATCGACCCTGCCAAACTGAAATCCTGATTGCGCTACTGGTGTCGGTCCTCTGAAGTGGCCATCGCCGTGCGTGATACAAAAATCGTCAACCGG
Organism: Lepas anatifera; assembly: GCA_034440635.1. Lineage (NCBI taxonomy): Eukaryota > Metazoa > Arthropoda > Thecostraca > Lepadidae > Lepas > Lepas anatifera. The sequence continues at coordinate 2,222,271 of JAOTON010002140.1, read as the reverse complement.
CTCCACCGGGCCACTTAACACGCGCATTGACAGGGGTCTGAGCCACCTTCGCTTTGACGGGGGGAGGGGTACCCGCCCACCTCCCCCAAAGATCTCGAGTCCCACGCTAGATAGCGAAAAACGGTAAACGGCGTTGGGTAGCCCATCCACGCCTCCATCGAAAATATTTGAACCGTTGTTTTTTGTCGGGTCACATTTAAGATCACTAGAGGTCAAGACATGCCGTCATAGGGATAACATGTAAATGAAGCTTTTCGGTCATTACATACATCTGAACAAGTAAAGATAAAGCAAAACAATTTGAACTGCATGAATCCTCGCAGCAAGCCGAACAAAATGATATATAATATCACCATGCTAGGTCAAATCAAGGATTTGACCTGACATGAGGTCAGGTCAAGGTCAAATTAGGTAAAATGCATATCATTAGAACCGCAAAGAGAAGGCGAATCTAATGCAATTAAAATACACGCTCTATCTCCGTCTGTACTAAGTTATTCAGTTAAAACCATTTTTCCCACATATATTTCCAGTGGAGAGGTCATGGCTCGTACCTAACCTTAGGTCATCGATATAAAAAATACCGGAACATATTTTGGATAACTCTGCAGGCCCATTATGTGATATGAGTTTCAATCGGACAAGTTTACCCTGTTCTAACTTGTTCTAACTTGTGCTTTCTAACTTGTGCATTTGTGTTCAATGTTCCCATTTGGGAACATGACATTTTTATGGTACAGCTCACAAACTGTTCGTCTGCGGTGCCTGTTGTACACTAAGCAGCAAGGAGAAGTTTGAAACAAAATTTAGCGACCCTAATATGCCAGATTTTTACTATCTAAATACACATAGGTTTTGGATTTTTGAAATGTTGCTATTTGCGAGGTATCAACCTTGATGAAAGGAAGCAATTTTTTGCCCACTTTCAAAATCCCTGCAGGTGAAGATAAGGGAAGGTCCCAGACCTGATCATGTAAAAATAAGAGATGCGCGCTAAATTAAATTGTCAGTAACGTCAGAAATTTGGATGTTCTCAATTGGGAACATTGGGCACATCTACTGGTATGGAGTGACAGACCGAGGGTAATGTTTCCAAGCCCGCACGAACAGCTATATGTGCTGTAGCGTAAAGATCGGTCACTACTACCAAGGTTCAACGCTACCCCATGTCCATATCTCCTTCTTTTCCTTTTCCCCATCCCCTCACCCCGATATTTACCCACCCTCCCACGCCCTTAGGCAGTGGCGTTCTCATGAAATATCCGAGCCCCTATAACTCATACATCTTCAGTCTCCAAGAATCTTCTGTCGCCTGTGATCAAGCTGAACAAAAATTATAAGAGATTCTCACCGGAATAAAAAGGATCTGTGGAAGGTCACTTCGGTTATCAATTAGCAACATGATCTTCCGAAGAAGTGTGATATTGTACCTCGAGCCTGGCTAGAATAGGACAGTTTTCCTGAACATTTGAAAAAATATGTTGCATTCTTCTTCATTATTCATAAACGTTTATTTTTAAATCAAAGCGTTTACATTGGAAAGGTACTTAGCATTATGGTATGGTGGAATGGGGTTGAGCGAAGCGAAATCTAAGGATGGTGCAATTGATGATCGGGATGAAAATAAGAGTGAATCAGACCTTTTGTATTGGTTTAGCTTTATGATCATTCATGCTTGATACAGTCTTTTGTCATTTTTACCAACCAAAGTCTTATAAATTTTCCTCACGTGACCGAAATAACTCACTATGGATGGTACACATGAGTGCGTATGAACTAAAATGCACATCGAAATAGGCATACAAATGCCTACATTTTGTTAAAATATGATAGTTAAATTAATATTACGAGTAATCTGGCTTATAAATTAAATCAAATATGTTGTAAATAAACAGTTTATTGCAAACGAGCAGCGGATTTCGATGTCATGGCTCTGAAAAGAACAGCTATATCTCTGTGTCTCAAAGCAGTTTTCTTGGCCATTTTTGGCAGACTCAGAATTTCAAATTTAATCCGTGACCCCTATAAATTTTTGGTCTATAATTTTGGTACCATTGGATTCAGGAGGTCTCAAACAATGGGAAAACCACCGCCACCCAACAATTTGCATGGTCGGTGCAAAATGGTGCACCCTACTGTACTGGTGACCTGACCTGAGATGACCTAACCTTAAAACTTTGACAAAGTTGTAAAAATGATCAGAGAAGAGGTATGCCAAGTACGGCGGCGCTACGCGTCGCCGTTTTTATGCTATCTCCAAAAAGCCCGAGGGGGACGGGTACCCCGTCAATGCGCGTGTTAAATCACCCCCGCTAACCCCGTCCTAAATTCACGCTGTTTCTCCGCAAATTGTGAATTTTGGCAGATATCAAATATGAAAGCTCCGGTTTTCCGATATCCTGTCCGATAAATATATCGGTTCAAATAGCAACGTGCAGGTGCCATATTTCGTCTAACACTAAAGCTTGGATCAACATCAAATCGTAAGCATCCACAAGATCAAGCTTTTCTGGCTTACGCCATGACGGCTGCCGCAAACGTTGTATCTGCGAAACGCTGTAATTCTGTACGAGGCCGCCTCAGCCGCGGTTGGGGGCGAACCTGGACGGCAGGCTCCATGGCCCGACAAACAGCAAGCATGGAATAATGGCTTGTAGGTGAGGTGGCCGGCGTATGGCGCTCCTCTGACACCCGTCGCTGTCACCATCCCCCAGTGGAGGCTTTTGGCGTGCGTGCGTGCGTGCGTGCGTGCGTGCGTGCGTGCGTGCTGCGTGTGTGTGTGTGTGTGTGTGTGTGTGTGTGTGTGTGTGTGTGTGTGTGTGTGTGTGTGTGTGTGTGTGTGTGTGTGTGTGTGTGTGTGTGTGTGTGTGTGTGTGTGTGTGTGTGTGTGTGTGTGTGTGTGTGTGTGTGTGTGTGTGTGTGTGTGTGTGTGTGTGTGTGTGTGTGTGTGTGTGTGTGTGTGTGTGTGTGTGTGTGTGTGTGTGTGTGTGTGTGTGTGTGTGTGTGACGATCGAACGGAATGAATGGCTCGAACCGAACGGACTTGGTACGGCGACACTGTAGTCGGGTTGTGGTCATCGGTCATTTCACCCCAGCCCAGACAGTATAGTGTAGAGGTATACACCACTCTCTGCAGATATCACTCCATCTCTCACCTGTTCTCTGGCAGTGCCGGCAGCTGCAGCTGCTGTACCGCTGCGGCCATCTCCGGCGCCCCCCGGCCCTTCTGCTGCTGCAGTGAGCCACGGGTGGTGACTCCGGGTACGTCGGCACCCAGCACCGTGACTGCCGGCGGCGGACGGGACGGGGCCGCTCGCCTGCCCCGCGAGCGCGCCTTCTTCAGCCTCTCCTTGTACTTGCGCTGTTTCTTGCTGAGGTAGTACTGACGGACACACTCGCTGGTAGTTTTACGCTCGAGCGCGGCACTGAGAGCGTGGAACTGTTTGGGGTGCTGGAGGAAGCGTTCGCTGAGAATCTGGCGCTCGGACTCGGTCCAGACGTTGTGGTTGGCGATGTCGTCGTGCAGCTGCAGGGGCTGGCTGAGCAGACCACCGGTGTTGCGGAACTGCAGCCGGCGGCGGCGCGCGTCCAGCAGCGGCGGCGGAATCACCGCCAGCTGCCGCAGCTTCTGCTTCTCACTCTGAGCCCCAGCACCGCGCGCGTTAGTACATCACCGCTGGCAGTGGCGCGCACGCCCACCCACAGACACACACTTTGCTGCCGTCTATATCAGCATATACTGCCGGCCACACCATATTCCCGCCACGCACGCTAGCTGTCAATTCTTTTTCATCCAGACGGGCGATTTTTTAGCTGGCATTAAGATAAGAACCATCAACATATTTAGATAGATTAGCCCTTGCACATTCTGGTTTTGACCGCCTTCGGGTGGGTTGTTGCAACCCCTCCTAGCCACTGGGCCATTATTGACGTGGAGCTTCGCGGTAAAAACCGGCGTGTTACTCGCCACCGCAGCTGGCCATTGATCCAATTGGCATGAACGCAGGTCACCAGGTCAACTGCCAGGTCAGGTCAAACACCTGATGTTTGCCTTTCGCGGCCCATTTCCCGCTGTCTGCTACTTAACAGAATGTTGGGTAACGAATCACATAAATGGCCTAGAAGTAATCAGGAGGCATTTGCACTTTGATTCTTATAACAGCTATCTGGCCCAACTAGATAACGTGTGAGATGAGGTGAAAGATAATGGGTCGCTGACGGGTAAAATTCAAGGTTGCCCAATATGTCAGGTTTTCATTTCTAGAGGGTAGCTTTGGACGTTGAATTCGAACTCAGCACTAAAAACATCAACATGCTTGGCAGGCTCCGTTTTGCAATCATCGAAAAACTTGAGGGGGTTGTACCCCCCTGTCCCTATAATGCGAGAGAAGTTGAGATCAAGATCGGCTATTATAGGTGGCATTAAGATAGGGATCATCATCACATAGTGTTATTAACTATATTAGCATCAGTATGCTGTCGGAGCAGCAGTCAAGGCTGTATTTGCCGCTGGACTTCACTGACCTCCATCTCGTGCAGACCATCCACAATCTCCTCCATCTCAGCGTCGGACTTGATGAGGCGGCCGCCACGACAGAACCGCTCCCTCTCCTCGCGGGCCCGCCGGATCTCAGGGAACACCTTCTCGTAGAACTCCCGGTCTCGCGCCATCCGCTGCCGGCTCTTCTGCCAACCATCACTGGCCAGTTAGCACTCGCCACCGCCACTGCCCGCTGCACAAACCGTCAATTTGGGGGCGGCGGATTAAACGATTTTTTTGCGACCACATCATGGATAAGGTCAGCCAAAAAATCCCCCAAAAAATTTTCAAGCAAAACAATTAAAAACAAATGGGTGGCACCACCGTCGCCGTGAGGACCGGGCGTTGGACGCTCCGATGAAAATAGTGCCTATTTTTTTAAATTGAAGATAATGACAATTGCATGCGTTCATAACACTTTTGGAGCTGTTAGTAACCCTCTGGGACAACAATATTTATCCAATTTTACTGTACGCGGCCGATAATAGGACTTTAGAGTCGGTCGCGGTTGAAGGTGTAACCTTCAATAGACATGACGGCGGCGTACTGCCGAGGAAATACTTCGGAGAGAAGAATCGCTCGGCTTTACAGACACAGCAAGGAGGGTTGGCACTGCCCACCAACCACCGCCCGGGTTATTTTTTTGTTAATTGGTGGGTTTTTAACGGATAAAACCCACCCGGGTTCTTCATAATTTATTTTCTAGATGCCCTGAGTAAATATTTTGCCTTTATTGCTCTTCATATCAATTTTCAAGCTACTGAGCCTTGGAACGTGTGAAATATTCCAGACTTTGGTAGAATTAGTACCATATGGTACCTCATACAACCCGTTGGAAAAGTGCACTGGGAAATTATTGCCGTCATTCCCCAAAATTCCCGAAAATCCATCTGTCGTCCACATGGCACATTGTGCAACACAAAAATTTGTATTGTTTTCGCCACAGGTAAAAGTCGCTGGATAAGACTAATACTGCCTCTGAATATGACGTTAGTTTTTCTGTATAATGGAGTTTTTCCAGAATTTAACCTATATATATATATATATATATATATATATATATATATATATATATATATATATATATATATATATATATATATTCGTATAGTTAGGCAGTACATTTTCGTTTACAAATTGTTTGTTGAAAGCCAGAGCGTATTTGCATTTGGTTATTTTATTTTTGTTTGTTCCAGGTGCCGAAATAAAGTTCTGTTATCATTGCTGAATATATATAAAAGAAAGGTGGTACGGAGAAAAGAGAAGCAACAGAAAAAGAACATAAAGCTGAAATATGCCGTCGTTTGCTTTTCTCCGTACCACTTTTCTTTTGTCAATTTCCAAAGAAGAAAGTAGGTTTCCTAGGTTCATTTACAACGTTTCGGTGATAAATACATCCACCATCATCAGGCATTAATCATATGTTTATACACAGGCTTTACAGATTAAAACATAAATTTTATTAAAAGGTAAAAGGCAAGGACTAAAACCTATGTTTATACGGTCAAGAAAAAGTGATATTATTGAACGCTTGTCACGACAAAAAATTAATGATCGATCGTGATGTTTCATATGGAAAACTTCTCATGTAGATATGCATAAAGAGATTGCAATCTAAGGAACTCGCGGTGTAGTACCAAAGTATACCACCCCCGTAACCCAAAGGGACGCTGCTAAGGGTTGTTATGCCGTAATGATCCAGCTGGTTGTTCATGCTGGGATTTCGGTCCATAATTAACTCAGCCTCGAGAATTTGCAGTCTTTTCCTGTTGTTTCCCTTTGCTAAGATTGTGGTGTTGCTGTTGAGGTCCTGTCTGGTGAGATGGCGTTGGTGTTTCTGTTTGGTATGTAGCAGTGGACCACCGGCTTGTAGGTGGCAGGTGAGTCTCCGAGAGAGCGTAGTTGTTGTGTGTCCTGTATAGCTAGACGTGGGCTGGAGCTTGCAATCTCCATACGGGCATTTATACTGATACACCACGTTGGTAGCTTTTAGGAGCTTGTCTTTGTTGTTTTTTGGGTTGTAGCACATTGCAAGCTGGGCGGTCTTAGCAGTTTTGTAGTACATGATTGTTTTGATGTTGTGTCCCTCTTTCGGCTTGATGTTCCTTTTTAGGATATTCTTCAGGGCTGTTTCGTCTTCTTTGTATGCCGCGGTCATTTGGTTTTCATAAAACAGTTTGTGCGTCGTATTTTCTGATATGTCGGTATTTTTGTTACGTGCCCCGACAGGTATCGACGGGGCATGATCCGCACATATGTACGTAGAGCTATAAACACCTGCAGCAGCTGGGAACTTATTCATAAAGAACTCAGTCACGTAAAGCAAATGCTCGTAAACAACAGCTATACGGGTCATGACATCGATGCGGAAATCAAAACTGCATTGGACAAGTTCCATCCAAACCATGCACATGACGTCCAAAACAAAAAGACCGACATACCAGAAAATATGACTCACAAACTGTTTTATAAAAACCAAATGACCACGGCATACAAAGAAGACGAAACAGCCCTGAAGAATATCCTAAAAAGGAACATCAAGCCGAAAGAGGGACACAACATCAAAACAATCATGTACTACAAAACTGCTAAGACCGCCCAGCTTGCAATGTGCTACAACCCAAAAAACAACAACCACGCTCTCTCGGAGACTCACCTGCCACCTACAAGCCGGTGGTCCACTGCTACATACCAAACAGAAACACCAACGCCAACTCACCAGACAGGACCTCAACAGCAACACCACAATCTTAGGAAAGGAAAACAACAGGAAAAGACTGCAAATTCTCAAAGCTGAGTTAATTATGGACCGAAATCTCAGCATGAACAACCAGCTGGATCATTACGGCATAATAACCCTTAGCAGCGTCCCTTTGGGTTACGGGGGTGGTATACTTCGGTACCAGGGGGGCCCAAATTTTGATCTAGTGGGACCAGGTAAACAATCTACTAGCAAAACGTAGTTTGGGCGACAGAATAATCCGTTCCAAGCGTTATGAGCAATAAAAGCAAAACTCGCGTGCTAACTCATCAGCGCTACCTGCTTTGTATATACCTGCTGAATGAAACATACGAACTCCGGCCCGCCGGTTACTAATGGGAGGTGGGACGGGATTTTACCGAGGGGTGCCTGGTTCCTGTTTTCCATCCAATAACTTCTCGATTTCAGCTAAATTGGAAAGCTTCAATCCAATAGAATTCAGTTTAGGTAGGTACCTACTTGTCTTTCCTGCAATTTATTTAAAGCTTTATTACAACGACTCAATAACTCATTAACATTTTTGGAAACAAAAGCTGTGCATTAGGCCATTTCATTTTTTATTTTTGTCAGGTTTCGTGACGTTTCCCGTTCTATGGTCCAATTGGAAACGAACGGTGCAATTTTTATCGAAATCGGACAATATTTAGGTCTGCGTCATGGGACAAGAAGATATCGAGTTTTCGTCAAAAATGGCTATAATGGGGACCAATACGGCTGACGCTGTAATGATCATGATAATTCCAAACATGTTTTTTGTTAAAGCCTGCTATTGCAAAATGTTCATACAGTCATGCTGGAGGCCATAGAACGTCGCAATCCAAGGGAACAAGGTCTCTGTAAGCTATGGCATAAAGGACAATTCTCGTTTATGAGGCCTCAACCGGCGAATTCTTGAACTCACTACTAGAAATGCTTTGGGTGGTAAAATGCGTCACAAACAGTTCTGAACAGGAAGTACTATTGCATTGGCATGTGCTGATCGTGAACTTTGTTTTCGGTGAATGTCACACTGTCTTCATGCTCAGGGCACCCCTGAAGGCCACGCGCCTTAGTGGTGAGAAAGTGCGAGCGCATGACGTCGTCGCTACTTCGGGAAGAGCCCTCTCCTAGACATGCTTTAAAAGTTCCTTTGAGAGCCAAGGAAGTATGCTTCTGCGATTTTCCCCTGCAAAAAGTTATTCAAGCTGCTATTCATATTTTTCGTTACTGAGTTGCTAAGATGTTCCCTGGCCTCTCCCCTCGAATCCGGCAATGTAAAAAACACTTAAGATTATATATTCGGGCACAGACCTTCATCAGAATCGTGGAGTAAATATCAATAATTCTCAGTCCTAGTATAGCCAGACTTCGAAACGTTGATATTTACTCAGTCCTAGTATAGCCAGACCTTCGACTATATTTACTCCACGATTCTGATGAAGGGCTGTGCCCGAATATATAATCTTCAGTGTTTTTTACATTTCCGGATTCGAGGGGAGAGGCCAGGGAACATCTTAGCAACTCATCATCATGCCCCTCGCCGTAGCACCTCAAAACTTATCAACGTTTTTCGTTACTGGTCAAATCCTTCAGCATACCAATACCTCGTTCTGCAACTTCACTTACCACTTTTAAGTACTTGATAAGGATGTGGACCATGTTGCACTGTTTGTCTACACCCCATTCCACAGGCTCTTTTGCCAGTCAGGGGTGATCTGTTGGGCTTACGAAGTCTAATGTTGTCCAAGCATGACTCTAACATTAGGTCAGCGAGCTGTGTGGTCTTGTTCAGGAACACTGACGAGGCATCTTCTGTGAATCCTCCACTGGGGGGATCATGCTGAGACGCCTTTTCACACATTTATTTCTTGTTGTCATTGCTGACTAAGTCGCTGCAGAGATTGAACGACACAATTGGTGGCTAAATGTTCCTACATGTGACGTCGGAGGACCGAGGACATGTGACGTGTGAGGACGGAGGACGTGTGACGGTGGGGAGTCGGAAGGACGCCTTCTGTATTTAAGCCTTGCGCTTGCGCTGCCCCCTTTCGCTGCTGCTGCCTGCTGATTTCGCTGGTTAATGTGTCGCAGGTGTATAAATGTTCTCGTTTGTACCACATGTCGAATAATCCGCTTGTCTTTCGAGGGATGTTTCAGGGCCAAGACACTGGATAGTCTTTTAATGATGCCTGGGTTACGGGAGAGACCATCCGATTCCTCGGCATGATAAGTAGGATACGTAGAGAACTCCCTTTCAAGAGTGTTAAATTCGTCCAACCATTCTTTGGTTGGCAACGTAAGTTCACCCATGCTTGACAGACGAGTGAACAGAGTGGTAATGGGCGCACTCTCATCGGCAAAAGCAGATGGGGTGCCGAGACTTGGGTCAATACCCACCGCCTTCGCAGCCACATAACCCGCACAATGTGCCCTTGCGTACTCCTCCGCTGTTGCTCCTGTGCCTATGTCCATTCAAGAAGCTGATGCACGGCCCGATGGCTCGGGAAATGTCGTTGCCTGTGCCGTTGCAGGCACATCATCTACGTCAGTGATGATGTTCAGTTCGGGAGTGATAAATAAATGATTCGGGAGGTTCGGGAGTGATAAACAGCTTCCTCATCTATCAACTCACCCGAGAAGAGTATTTACTTCACGTGATTTATATCTGTTTAATACCGCATGCATAGTTAACATTTGCATTTGTTAACAAACGCCATATGAGATTAATTATCGAAGCAACATACATCAGGATTTCAGCAAGAGAACGGGGGGGGTGATATTCAATTTTTGATCATAAACAAATTTGAACACTGACTAGGGACCACGCATAAATTGTGTTACGCAAAGGGAAGTGGGGAATCAGTCACATTGTAATAAAACGTTACTCATGAGAGTAAAAAAAACTTTAAAGTCGGAGGGGGAGGGGTGGGTAGAAATCATAACTACATATGCTGCGTAATTTATGGATAGCACCAAAGCGCATTGGTGCGGCTTGTAAACGACGTTACATTCCATTGTTTCATGCTTAACAATTACCAGATCACTTAGTATTACAATTACCAGTTTTCATCACATTGCTGATTTATAACAAACGAAGTCTTTTTCAACACTTAAGAGCGAAATACCGAGTAAAAAATAGCTGGATACAGAACAATCTGATTGAAATGGTATTTCTAATACATTCCCTGTTTCACAAGCTCTGGAAGGTTTTGGCTGGGTAATGCGGCGTCTGTTAGTTCCCGCGTCGGGTTTGCCGATGGTGTTAGTGTCGGATTTGTAAAACTAAAATCCCGTGGATAATCACTCTCAGTAAATAAAAAAGCGTACCAAAAATGCGAGAAGTGTTTTTGAGAATAGAAATTTCATCACCTATGACTTCAATCCATTCTGTTTTCCTTCCGTGATCCGATGGAAATCTGTGGAATGACGTCTCCGATGACCGGCTTTGCCTTCCACATCCTCTAACAACATAGGCTGGCATGCTGCTGAAAAGTTCATCTGAGCTATTTTGTTAATATTAACAAATATATATATATATATATATATATATATATAACTCAAAGAAGCAGACATCTAAAAACTATTACTATAAAAAATATGCAATCTGAACGCATCATCACAGTAGGTAATATCTGCCTCCGACAAGTAACACTACAAAACAGAGGTGCTCACTACGCAAATGCGAATGAAGTGAAGTCAGAAGTCAAGGTTGACGAATTATAGCTTGGTTGAAAATTGTTGCTATGTGAGTGATTTATTTAGTTCATGCAAGGGTTCTGTAGCAAAAACCTGTCAAGCAAAACAATATTCACTCATGACTTTATATTTATTTGTTCCATATCGGGCATGAAAGCCAAATTGCAGCAATGCACAGAGACAAAGTAAAAAATAATTGAATTCCTTGCTTAGTAGAATCTACCAGCGCTTTAGTAGTTTCAATCGAATCTAGTGGGACCGCTGACGTCACGCCCAAGAAATTTTGACCAACCTTATATATTTAGGAACCGTGCTTCGGTATTACATCGCGGCTTCCTTAGATTGCAATATCTTTATGTATACACGAGAAGTCTTCCATATGAAATAGCACGATCATTAATTTTCTGTCGTGACAAGCGTTCAATAATATCACTTATTATTGACCGTATAAACATAGGTTTTAGTCCTTGCCTTTTACCTTTTAATAAGATTGATGTTTTAATCTGTAAAGCCTGTGTATAAACATATGATTAATGCCTGATGATGGTGGATGTATTTATCACCGAAACGTTGTAAATGAACCTAGGAAACCTGTTTTTTTCTTTGGAAACTGATTAAAGAAACGTGGTACGGAGAAAAGAGAAGCAACAGAAAAATAACGTAAAGCTGAAATTTGCCGTTGTTTTCAACTTAACATGCATAAGCGAACGATTACTGCTAACATATTCTAATATATATATATATATATTAATTTATGAACATCTCTGCAGGGTCAAAATATGCCAAAGTAATAGTGCAGTCTCAGACTGTGACTCTGACTGACTTTAACCTGAGACGCACGAATAGTTTCTTTGTCCAGCTCATGGAACCTCTAAGGCTTATGTTGGTGGAGTCACATGGTACTTTGCTCCAGGCGCGCAGACAAGATGGGGCGACCGCCCCTCCCCTTGGCTGAGCTTAAGCACTGTTAAGAGCTTCCCGCACGGCCTCCCATCGTTTTCTTATTTATGTTCCCAAAGTTGTTTATAATAACAAGACGGACATCATCAGAATGTTTGTCTCGGAGAGTTTCAATAGCAAGTCTTGGGGGCCCAAGCATTGGTCTGGCAGGGCCCCCGAAAAGAATTAATTGGGGATCCCAGATTCAGCTTTCGGGACACCAAAGGTTATCTCTGGACCCCAGACTTGGTGTCTGGAGCAGCCCCAAACGTTTTCCCGGTTTCCAGAGTTGGAGGACCCTCAAGAGTTTGTCACGGGGGGGGGCAGAGCTGGTCTCTGAGGGCCCAAGAGTTGGTCTTGGTGGGCCCAAGAGTCTGATTTGGGGGATCCGAAAAGTTTTCTCGGGGAGCCCAGGGCTGCTCTCGGATGGCCTTTAAGAATTCGTCTCGGGGACCTCAGAGTTGGTCTCCGAGGCCTTCGAGGGTTTGTCTCGTCGGCCCATAGAGATGGTCTCGAACTTGGCTGAAAGTTGGTTTCGGGGTCCCTAGATTCTGTCCTTGGGTTCCCCAGAGCTGGTTTCTGGGGGACCCCAAGAATTGTTATTGGGGTCCCCAGTGTTGATCACGAGGACCTTCAAGAGTTTGGTTCGTGGGGCCCCTAGAGCTAGTCTCGGGGATCCCAAGACTCGTTCTCGGGCGACTCCGAGCTATTTTTCTGGCGGGAGGAGAGGTTTTGTCTCAAGACGCCGGCCAATTTTTCTCAGACTGCCCTAAGAATTCGTGTTGGGGGCACCTCAGAGATGGTCCCCGGGTCAAAAAATAACAAAAATGATACCACGCTTTATTTAGCTAGATATGCAAGGCAACAGGCAGGGTAGGTAAAAACAGCCAATAAAAAGTCACATGAACCACACCGATTCACTCCACAATCCTATCAGCCACCGCTGACGTTCTTTTTAGTTTCATTAGCGATCTTTGCACTTGGGGTCCCGTGCAGTGCAAACGAGCCACCCCCTTCCCCTTGAGCAAATCATGGATACGCCCCTGCTATGCTCAGATAATTATGTTTTGGTCTTTATTGATGAACCGGATTAAGACTTTCAGCGCTAGAATTGGCCAAGAGGAAAATGAGCTACTGATTTAGACAACAAATTAAAAGTAAATTCCTGTGGTGCGCGGTGGTGTGGTGCTTATCCAGCGTTACCACCGAGCTTTTACTGCAGTCCCAAGACGGCGGCAAGTATATCCCAAGATTGGTGCCTCATATCCCAATATGTTTCCACACAAAATGGAAATAAGATTTTTCAGCACTGGCTGGTTTATTTGTCTCTTGACTGTGTCGTCCCGTGAATTTATTGAGTTTTACTAACGTTACTGGCCTAAACTCCGGTACACGGAAAGAGAAACAGTTTCATTTGCGGTAAAAAATTACAGAGCTTAAAGTTGTAGGTACTGCAAATGGACAATTCCACTGTCGCGCCCCTATGGCTCGAACTTTGAGGAGCTCGCGATGCCTCTACTCTTGACCGCCTGGCTAGCCAGAAGGCGGCCCCACGTTGTCTCCACCTTCAGGCGGTTGGTTTGTGATGTCTTCGCCCGGTTGACCCAATGCAGATCCATGAGCTCGCGTTAAACTCAGAGAATAGGTAATTACCCAGTCTTGATAAGTTCCATACAGAGAGCTTCGGCATCGCATTTTTACTATTCTTTCATCAGTAAGGAGGCTGACGATTGTTACCGAGTTAGGAATAAATAGTTTCATAGGCGGATCCAGGACTGCCAATCAAGGAGGCACCTTCCGGGGGAGAACCATCCAAATCAGGGGGTGCCACTTTGACCGCAAAAACCTATAAGGTGGGCGAAAGATCCTATCGGTGGGCGCCGATTTTCGCATCCTGGGGAGGGGCAGCGGTGAGAAATGACATTTCAGGGGGGCACCATCGACATTCAGGGGTGCGCAGTGACCCTTTCAGGGGGCGCCGAGAGGCGATCGAGGGGGGGCACGTGCCCCTCTTTGCCCCCCTGAATCCGCGTATGAATAGTCTGAATATGGGTGTAGAGGATAGCACGCCTGCTTTCTACGCGGCCAATATAAGTCTATATATGACAATATAAGTCTATATAGGACAATATAGGACAATGTAGGTCTATTAAATTACGCCTTGTTAAACCTACCTTTATGCTATTATTTGTAACTTTTGTTTTATAAATTTATAGATATCCTAGACTTTTATGATTTATCCTTGGGCACATTAAAACTAAATTTTAGTCACAGCGCCCGGGATCCCAAGATCAGCACCCCAAATCCCAAGATCCCAAGGCACAGACCCGTATCCCAAGATCTTGGGACAGATCCCAAGGAGTGCTTATCGTGTGCTTATCTGTGCTTATCACACCTGCTTTCTACGGGGTCGCCCGGGTTTACGTCCAGTGGATTTCTTGTGTACGGAGAATCCGGCTCAAGGAAATCAAGAAGGAAGGGTTCTGAACGCTACCGTTCATCGGGTACTTCAGAACAACTTGGGGCATATGAGTTTCCCCTCCCCTCCTCTGCCTGAGGCAAAGACTGATGAGCAACGATGATATTGATAGCATCACAGTCTTAATGTGTGCTCAAACAATGGGATTAATCTAGAAACGGTGTAACGAGAATGTTACAAAACAAACAATACAAAAAAAACGAAAAAACGCAAAAAAACAGCGCCGCAAGTTTTTAAAAACAAGGATTTTTTCCAACCCTGACGGCAAGTCCCGCACGAATGGCCGAGTGGTATTAGGACATGCAACTCGACCAGGTTGAGAAGGGAGCCCGTGATCGCGCCTTACGGGTGGCTATGTCTTTCTTTGTGACATCATACTTAATGTTACTGTCATTTCTTGCTATCGGGACTCCACTCCACACCAAAAGAATGCAGCCGCCTTCTACACCGGCTTTGAAGGCTCACAGTGCAACCTCGGATTGGTCGGCGTCAGGGCAGGAGTCACCCGTGCTTTCGGAGATACGAGCGCCATCTGTCCTGAGCGAAGAGATGCACACTGCACAGTGCCGGTTTTTTCACCGTCACTGCCACAGGAGGTGCCCTGCTGCGGTCGCCATTGATAAAGATCCGTTACTTCCGCAGAAAGGGTGGCGTACAGTGCCCATTCAGATGCATGTGTCCAACTTGGACGCTGTACTTATCTTCCTCCTTTACTTCTTGCTGGAGATGTGGAGCTCAATCCTGGACCGACAACGAGCGACGGGAGCCCAAACACCAGACCTAGTGAACACATTAGGCTGTCTTGCCAAAATGAGCGAAGTATCCGAGACAAACTTGGGACTTTACGAGCATGTTCACCTGATCTCGCACAGAAACACGTCATAGTTCTTACGGAAACCTGATTGAACCAAGTTGTAGCCGAGTTGCAAATTGGATTCCCAGACCACTCGTGGTTTCGTAAGGACAGGCCGACTCACGGAGGAGGAGTAGCGTGTGCTGTTCGAACTGATCTGCACCAAGTAAGAGTCGAACTAGAAACAAACGACACGGAGATGCTCGTAGTCGTGCTAAAAATATCCCCCAGTCTCATTATCGTTGCCTGCTATTGCAAGCCCACCCCGCATGGTGGTATTCTCCAAAGGTCGATGGCGGCGCTGCAAGATTTACCGACAAGCAACTCGTCGTGTGATTAGCGTCGGGGATTTCAACATTCCAGAACTTAGGTGGACTAAATCAGCCTCTTGTTATGCCAGACCAACCGGTGACCGTGTATCCCAGCGTGCAACTGAGTTTCTGGATGCCTGTGCATTGGCTGGACTGAGACAACATGTCTCATCACCGACGCGTGGTAATAATACGTTAGATCTTGTACTGTCTACAAAACTGGATGTGGTCACCACCACTCCAGATGGAGTGTTTGACTCAGATCACCAGGAAATTATGTGCGTTTTAAGATCTGTAAAATATAATGTTCCCTTGGTTACAAGGTCCCGTGTTTTAACTACCGGCGTGCTGATTTCACTGGGTTGAAGCGTGCAACCGAATTAGTTCCATGAGTATTGCTTCCTGACTTGCACGTTGACGAAGCTGTGAATTTGTTTTATAGTGTGTTAGATGCCGCATTTCGTGACTTTATTTCTGTTGTGTCGATCAAAAGGTTTCCTCCGTGGTTTAATTGCGAATTGAGGGGCGTTTTAAAGAAAAAGGAAACAGCCCTTCGTAGAATGAAACGCAACAGGTGTGATGCAACGGTTTTAGAGCTTCGCCAGAAGAGAGCGCTATTTAAGAGTCTCTCGGATGCTAGGTACGGTGAATACTTGGTAAATTTAACGCACAAGTTCAAGACTAATCCCAAAAGGTTCTGGTCGTTCTTGAAATGCATCAAAGGGGGAAAACATTCACTTCTGGTTCTGAAATCTAAGGGTGTCAGTGTCACGGATGACCGAGAGCGAGGAAATATTCTGAATCGTGCTTTCTCTTCCAAGTTTTCTCAACCAGGTGCAGCTTATCTACCGGACGCTCCCGATTTTAACCTTCAGCCACTCAGGGAGTTTCATTGTAACTTAGAAGCTGTACGGGCGATCCTGAAGGAAATTCCAATGGCTAAGTCCTGTAGACCAGATGGAGTCAGTGCAAGAATAATTCATGAATGCCACGATGAGCTCTTGGTTCCGCTTTCAATCATCTATAACTTAGCTCTGGCAAAAGGCACTTTTCCAAAATTGTGGAAACAAGCAAACGTCATTCCGATACACAAAAAGGTAGCATCTCAGATCCTTCAAATTATAGGTCTGTCTCCCCATCCCTCTTTTTGGCAGGGTGCTTGAGCGAGTCGTGTATGTTTCGCTCTTGAATGATGTACGTCCAGCCATTTCTTCTCCCCAACATGGTTTTGTTACCAAAAGACCATGCGCGACCAACTTGGCCAGTCTTTTGAAGACAGGATTGGAGTCAATTTCTTCGAGCACTCACACAGACTGAATTTATACGAATTAATCGGCTGCATTCCAAAGCGTCAACCACGCGCTCCTTGTTCATAAGTTCAAAAATTCATATCATCTATCTGGCGTGGCTCTGAACCTACTGAAATCATATCTTTATGATAGACAGCAACGTACTATTGTTAATGGTAAATGCTCTCAGTGGTCCATGTTAAGTCTGACACACCGGAAGGTGGGCTATTGTCTCCTTTTGTTCGCCTTATTAACAATCTTCCTTCCAATATAAAGTCGCATTGTTTAATGTTTGAAGATGATGTCAAAATATTCAGAAAGATAACCTCTCCAAACGATTCGGCGCTCTTGCAAGAGGACCTCTGCAGACTTTGCACTTGGTCTCAAACCAGGAAATTACGCCTAAATCCTTCAAAATGCAGATCATTTCGGATGACCCTCGAGAAAATTCCCGTTCTAACCACATATTTCATTCAAAACACAGCTCTGCAACATGTCAATTCAATTCGGGACCTAGGTGCCATTTTTGTTGAAAAATTGACATTTGGGCCCCCACATCCAGAATACAGAAAAAACGAACAGGCGTTTTATTTCGACCCTTCCAAAAACTTAGAACGAGAGGACACTTCAGCCAGTCTTCCGCGCGAACTTCCTATTACGCGCGTGTGCGCTCGGTACTTGAATATGAATGTGTTGTCTGGGCAGGTACAACCAGGGTACACTTACAAAGACTGGAGAGAGTACAACATAAATTTTTGATTTGGCTTAATCATCACTCTCCACATCGTGCTGCGTCCCGCACCTATCATATTCTGACCTACTCCAACATTATCACATATCATCTTTAAAATATCGTAGAACTTATTATGACCTTATGTCTTTTTAGAAACCTTTATCGCGGACGCATTGACTCATCCTTTTTAGGCAGCTCATTTTCACTGTCCACTCCATCAAAAATCAGTCGCAATCTGTCGCTGTTTAGAGTTCTGTGTGCCAGAGTGAACACTGTTAAGAGCAGCCTTTTTGTACGGATGCCCCGTGAAGTCATCCGGTTTTTACAAAGGTGACCAATGTCTGACTTCTTTCATGACGATTATTGCACGTTTCGGAGAGATGTTTTGGAATATTTTAGAGCATTGTGATTTAGGATCTGTTTGAAACCATCACAGTATATTTTAGCGTTGTATTATATTTGATTAGTCCTTATGTGCTGTTTTTTTATACATTTATACAATATGTTTTAAGGCGCAAAATACTTTAGCGTTGTGAGTATTATAATCATTATTCTATACGTGTTGCTCTCATTCATGCATTTATGTACATAATTTTATCACAATGACTTCGTCCATAATTGGGAATACCCGTCGACGATTGAATAAATAAATTGAAATTACGTCTGACCAAATAAACCCTATACGAGGCCGGAGCCAGGTGAACGTCAGCTGAGAAATATCACTTTTCCAATTCTAGCTTGATGTCTAACGCCAAATGTACCTCACAACACACTCATTCTCAACAACAACCGGCTTAAGTAGTTGAAATGTCCCCAATACTTTCAATTCACAGTGCAATTGGGCTGTAACATCCTTCCACACCACACGTCTGGCCCAGTGCAGAAATACAAAGCCCTCCCGCTCCACCTCGGTGTGTGACTCACCGGCATCGTCTCCGTGCGCTCCACCTGGCGCGCCCAGGCGGCCATGCTCTGCGTGTAGACCAGCAGCGTGTGCCTGCTGGCGGCCTGCTCGCTCTGGCGCGAGCGACGCAGCGCCACCACCAGCCGCCGCTTCAGCAGGCGGAAGCCAGCCGCGTTCTGCAGGTAGACGGCGGCGTCCGACGGCTGGTTGTACAGCGGCTGGGCCGAGCTGCGGCGCCACTCCGACCCATCCGAGCTGGAGCAGGCCTGCAGAGGTCGCAGGCTGGCGCGCGCCCACCGCGCCTTCTTCTGGGGGCGTTGCAAAGAAAGAAGTCACGGCCAACGGCTGGAACCAGTCAGACTACCACCTTTTCCAGGCGCAGATACCTTTTGGGAGGGCACGATTTGATTAATGACTTATTTTGCTCCATTGGAACCAAGTTAGAGAGATATATTCCTACTACAGACACCAATGCCCTAGATTATTTGGATCCCTCTAATTAAGAAACGTTTATTGCTACTCCTGCTACAAGTGCTGGACAAATTGAGAATATAATCAACTCTTTGAATCTGGTTGGAGGGGGAATGGACAAAATTAACACACACACTCTTAGATCAACGTATAAAAGTTGCTTAAATCAATTAACTCATTTTTTTCAACCTTTGTCTACCATCAGCTGTGTTTCCAGAAATGCTTAAAGTAGCGACAGTTCCACCAATATATAAATCAGGTGAAAAGGATCAGTTTACAAACTACCGGCCTATATCTCTCTTTCCAGTTTTCTCCAAAATTTCAGAAAAACTTGTACAGTTATTTGATCGAATACTTGAATGATAAAAATATACTCTACACAATACTATTTGGTTTCAGAAAACATCATAGTAACTATATGATGGCCGATATGTATCTTGTGGAATATTTTTGGAATATTTTTTCGGCCCAAAGGGGATACACCACCTGGAAATCAAAAGGGCACCCGGCACCGATGGGGGCACGTGCCCCTCTGGACAGTAGATAAACTCCGGGAGGTATTAAATAAGTTCAGGGGGCCCGGATCAGCTCAAGGGGCACTAAAACAGCTAAAAGGACACCAGGAAAGCTCGGAGGCATCAGACTAACTTAGGGATCATTATATAGGTTCAGAAGGCACAATTATTTATTCAGGGGAGGGGGGCACCAGATTGACTAAGAGAGCATCAGATTAGCTCAGAAGGCACATGATCAGCTCCGGGGGGTACCAGATGAGCTCTATCCGTACGATTATTGGCGACGATGAGGCATTATCTGGAAACGGACTACGTGCCTATACTCTTCCCGGGTGCTTGGAAAGGCGACAGAATGCTTTCGCTGACCAAAAAGGCACTAAATTATCAAACAATAGTTGAAATGGCTAAATGCAGTCTAGTTCCACCTAGGTTCAAGGGCGTAGGGCACTAAATTTCGAGCGGCACGGCCCAAAGGGGGTACACCACCTGGAAATCAAAAGGGCACCCGGCACCGATGGGGGCACGTGCCCCCTGTGCACCCTGGCTGCGGCCCTGGACAGTAGATAAGCTACGGGAGGCATTAAATAAGTTCAGGGGGTCCGGATCGGCTCAAGAGGCACTAAAACAGCTAATAGGGCACCAGGCAAGCTCGGAGGCATCAGACTAACTCAGAGAGCATTATCTAGGTTCAGAAGGCACAATTATTTTCTCAGGGGGGGCAGATTGACTACGAGGGCATTAGATCAGCTCAGAGGGCACATGATCAGCTCCAGGGATCAAGACCAGCGCTCAGGGGGCACCAGATGAGCTCAGGAGGCACCAGATTAGCTCTGCCCGTACGATTATTGGCGACGATGAGGCATTATCTGGAAACGGATTACGTGCCTATACTCTTCCCGGGTGCTTGGAAAGGCGACAGAATGCCCTAACCGACCAAAAAGGCACTTAATTGTCAAACAATAGTTTAAATCGCTAAATACAGTCTAGTTCCATCTAGACTCAACGGCGTAGGGCACTAAATTTCGAGCGGCACGGCCCAAAGAGGGTACACCACCTGGCAATCAAAAGGGCACCCCGGCACCGATGGGGGGCACGTGCCCCCTGTGCCCCCCTGGCTGCGCCCCTGGCGTCACATACCCTGTTGTCGGCGTAAATGGTCTGCGCTAGGCTGGTGCAGCGCGCTTCCTTGTCATCCTCGTCTGAAGCCGTGCCGTCCGGCCGACTGGCCTGAGCCTCCAACTCACTCTGTGGCCAGGGCAACAACGTCACAACACTCGCTGCCTGAGCCCCCAACTCACTCTGTGGCCAGGGCAACAACGTCACAACACTCGCTGCCTGAGCCTCCAACTCACTCTGTGGCCAGGGCAACAACGTCACAACACTCGCTGCCTGAGCCCCCAACTCACTCTGTGGCCAGGGCAACAACGTCACAACACTCGCTGCCTGAGCCTCCAACTCACTCTGTGGCCAGGGCAACAACGTCACAACACTCGCTGCCTGAGCCTCCAACTCACTCTGTGGCCAGGGCAATAACGTCACAACACTCACTGCATGAGTCTCCAACTCACTCTGTGACCAGGGCAACAACGTCACAACACTCGCTGCCTGAGCCTCCCGCTCACTCTGTCAGCCAGAGGAGCAGAGTGCCATCACTGGCAGCCTCGTGGTGCGGCCGACTGGTCTGGGTGGTCAGCTGACCCTATCAGCACCACGCAGGTACGGTAACTCACTGTGCTGCAGGTAACGGACCGGCGGGACACTGCCATCGTGACAAAGGTCAGAGCCGTCAGCACAGCCGACGTAACAGAACCCACTACCGGCACATTGAAGTCATACAACCCGTCCTATCGGTACCGGTGACATCACACAACTCACACTCTACGGCCACCCCACCATGTTACACCACTGATCCACTCCTGACTCCAGTGACGTCACAGGCCTCCCACAACGGCGTTACAATGATGCTTTATACATGTAGGTAGGAAAAGTGCATCCAATTAAGTCCACAATCCCAGAAGAGGGCGCGCTAGTGGTGTTAACAGCCAGACCTCACCCCCTCGCACACCTCCGGTTCTAAGCCAATTCAATGCCCAGACTTTGCCACTTTGACCCGTAAAAACGGCACTATTTTCTTTGTTCGTTCTGTTGATCCAGTGTACTCATTTTATCTAATTGACTTCATCTACAAGTGGGTTTAACTAACCGTTGGTGATATGTTTAATAAACTGAACTAAACTCCGGCTGGCACTGGTTCTCGGGGAGAGCTCACCGTATCTAATCATGGGCTGGGCCTCTGAAAATACCGTAAGCCCTACTCAAGTCATCCTTATTCGACCGTGCCTGCTGATGAAAAAGCCCTACAATATGATCTCATCTCCACTCCTCTGAGCGACAAAAGCCCAACCACATGAAATAGATGCCAGCCTGGGCGAGAAGTAGCGGCCTTCATCAATGTGAGAGTGGTGCAGCTTTTGACACCGGTTCAGCACAACATCAAACGAGTTCTCGGAACTCAGCCCAACAGCTGGCGCGCCCTCGGCCGGCCAATACTGGGCCCTTCAGTATTCGTCACCAGCTTCACATCACACAGCATGACTGTTGTGACCAAAATAGCGCAGCATCACAACGCGATGCCAGGCAGCGGGTAATGTTCTGCCCCAGCGGTGCGCCTCCCGCCTACCTGTTTGCGTTTGAGTTTGGCGATCTGGGACTCGGCCTTCATGATCTCGCGGTCGATGGTGCCGATCTGGCGGAGGAGGTCGTCCTTGGTGGAGCGCAGCGGCGACTCGTCGGCGTCGGCCGGCAGCGTCGGCGAGATGGCCTCCGTCTGCGGGTTGTAGGACTGCTGCCGGGGGACGGCTCCGGTCAGGCCACCTCACCTACACTGGCATCACAGTCAGTCGTCAAACAGACATTTGGGCGAAAGGCTCACAGGTTTTACATCAAAACTGACCCTAGTACAAAAATAACTGCCCCCACCAGTCCACGTTAGTCCCATGTCAGGAACAGTATATAAGCAGGCGTGTAGAACTGTATGGTTTTAGGGATGCGCAAGTACCCCTAAAAGTGAAAAGGCACCCCCAAACGTCGGAAAGCACCCTTGAAGATTTTTAGCGTCATGCACGTCGAGTTAACAAAGGTAATTACTCAGTACGTCTTAGAGAAGTGGCTGTCAGCAAACATCCGATCAATGGTCAAGACTAGGCTTTTCCACCTTCCCACCTCCCTCCCCACGCTCAGTGAAATTACTATAAGTCCCAAAATTACCCCTTAACTTTTCACATTTCTGCATCCTTGTAGGGATATAAACAAAGTAATATTTCCACCGAGTGAACTGTGGTCCTAACCTCACCTATCGTCATCACAGGGAAAGTGTAACGACACACCAAAGTAACGAGGCTGAAAAATGGCCACTGTATAGCACAGCGGTAGACAGACTGTGACCAGCTTCCAGTGGTGGCGGAAGCAGGGGGGGCAGGGGCAGGGGGCATTGTTCCCACCCCACCTGTAGCCCTGGGGGAAAATATGTCAATTCCCCCACCAAAGCAAGTGGATTTTGCAGGTAAATGTTTTGTCAGGGCGGCAAAAGCAGTAAGAGCGAGTGCTTCAAAATTCAATGATCGTAATCCTCAATTCAAACCAAAATCAACCCTTCGTCCAGCAAAATTCAAACGATAGTGGCCCACTCCCAGCCAGGCTCCGTTAACCTTCGCCCGGGTGGGGTCTTTTTACACCCCCTCAGGTTTCTTCGAGGTGACCGAAAAACGGCGGCGCGCAGCGCCGCCAAACTTAGTCTAGCTGTTCCTTTATCATTTTTATATCTTTCCTGAAAATTTTAGCTCCAGGCCATATCAGGTCCGCTCACCTGGCCAGGTGAAGTGACCTCACCTCAAAAAATTATTAGGATTGCATAACTAAAAAGAGGGTAAATCGATCAAGATGGGACGGGCTGGGAACCTCCAACATGCGTCAGTTTTTCAGGTTTGCCCACCCATCCAAAATTACCTCCCGCCACCCCTGCCAACTTCCAGCCTATAACAGCATGTGGTATGGTATGGTTTGTAGAGCAGCCTGGCAGCACTTAGTGGCGGATCCAGGGGGGGGGCAAAAAAGGCAATTGCCCCCCCAAACGGAAAAGCTCGGGGCAAAACTATGTTTTTGCCCCCCCCCAAAGCGATCGACCTCCTTTTTCCCCCGACTCCTTTTTAGCTTGCAAGCAAGATTTTGGTGCTTCAACTCTCAACTTCAAACAGAATTAGTGAAGCTCAGTGTAAATATTGGGGCTTGGATAGGAAAAAAGTATTTTGAGTCCATATTTTTCACCCCGTGTCCCGTGTCGTTTTTTTATTGCTTTTCGTCTCCAGTTCCCAAAATCCTACCAAAAAGGCATATTGTAACGCAATTTTTCACTGCGCGATGTTTTTTTTGCTTTTTGCTTTTCGACTTTGGTTTGCCCCTCCCAAACCACCCGGCTAGATCCGCCACTGGCAGTGTTCAGGTACCGGTATGCTTACGATGTCCAGTGTTTAGCCTGGTGTTTGCGATATTAAAAACCAAGAAACGAGCAACTCCTGCACTTGAACGCAAAGCTATGGCGCTGTGCAGATGAAGGCATCAGATTATTTGTTATATAAGCACCTGTACATGAGCTTATTTGCACCAAGGACGTACATCTGGCAGTAATGAGTGCTAGTGACGCGACTGCAGCCCACATATCCAGCCTCTATTCAAAAAACGCCATCAAAGACGCGCGCTTTCCGGAGCGACCAGCTCAAATATCTCACTCAACGCATCCCATCAGCTTTTTTGCTCTCCAAGACAGTATTGGCCGGCTGTATCGCCAGGCACCCGGATGCACGGCAGCTGCGTTACCATGACAACCATCTGTCATCCGGTTCTAGCCAGGACGCGCGTCCAATCACGGCGGTTGCCTGGCAACGGCGGCGGCTTTAAGTGGCGGCGCCAGAGGCGTTCAATCAATACACAGCGAACACACGTGACAGCCGGAGGGCAGAGAGCTAGGTGGCCGATAGCTGGAAGCCATAGACAGATGTGGGTGTCGCCTCAGGGGGCTGGTGCCGGCTGGGAGGCCGCAGACAATCACCCAGGGGGCTGGTGCCGGCTGGGAGGCCGCAGACAGTCACTCAGGGGCTGGTGCCGGCTGGGAGGCCGCAGACAGTCACTCAGGGGGCTGGTGCCGGCTGGGAGGCCGCAGACAGTCACTCAGGGGGCTGGTGCCGGCTGGGAGGCCTCAGACTAGAGTCAGATCAGCTGATCTCGATAGCAGGCTTATGACACAGACGTTATCGTTCGCGCGACACCACAAACTTGTCATCTTTCGAGAAATGTATCCATTAGACCAGTGGATTCCAATGAATAATACGATATAATGAATAATACGAGAGCGACAGCACTTGATGGATGTAGCCAGCAGGGACGAGGTTACATGCTGCACGATTTATGAGCGATGCCCCACCCATTCACAAACTTCTAACAATTACCGACTCAACCAAAAACAAAACAAATGCCTATCAAAGATTGAGCTGTTTCCGGGGATAGTGGAGTGTATGGAGCCTGTCTCTTGTGGCTACTGGGGTACAGCGCATCTGCAGGCACTGCAGCACTGGGGCCCGGCCACAGGTGACTGCTGCATCAGCATTGTTTCCATTTGAAAAATCCTAGTTGTCGGCGTCAGCGAAACGGTCGGTGGTCTGAGCACGGGTGCTGACCGTTCAGCTGGCTGGATGAGACCCCGTCTGGCATGGGCCTGCTTACTCGGTCAGATGGGTCGGTATTTATCCAATGAGGTAGGCCGGTATTTAGCCGGGAGGTAGGTTGGTATTTACCGAGTGAGGTAGGTTGGTATTTTCCCAGTGAGGTATGTTGGTATTTACCCAGTGAGGTGACCAGTATTTACCCGCTGCTGGCTGCTGAGGTGGGTGGGCTCGGCTCCTGTCACCACGTGCAGTGGCAGCCGGACATCACCAGAGAAGGGGAGGGGGCCGGTCGCGGCAGGGCCGACGCCACCAGTTGGGTCGACGTCTCACGCTCCCCGTACACCCTGCAGGCAAGCACAGGTGGCGCCCTGTTACTGCCACGCCACTGCATCGCTGGTACGCACAAAACAGCAGCGCACTAGCACAGGCCAGCACAATGGCTCATGTATGTAACCAATTGCCGTCAAACGCTCATACAGCCATACAGGAAGTTGTCATTAGATTGCGTAGCGCTGCACAAAGCCACTGCCCAATCGTACCCATCACGGGAGTTGCTAAAGGCAGGGGTGTAATTTTATATCTCTTTGGGGGTGCCCGAGCACCCCAATCCTAATTTGAGCACCCCCAATCATGTGTTGAGCACCCCCCAATACATGTGCTGCCCCTGGCTTATCACCACTGCCCTGAACAGTGTCACCCTATCTCATCACTACCACCCTGTTTCGTGCCGCCTCTGGCAAGTTTTGCCCGTCCCGGGTTCATTACATCCACCCTGATAGGTTCCACCTCTAGCTCATCAATGCCGCCTGGCTTATCACTTTTCCCCCTGATTTGTGATGCCACATCACTGCCGCCTCAGGCTGATCAATGCCGCCCCTGGTTCACCATTGCCGCCCCCTGACTGATCACTGCCGCCTCAGGCTGATCAATGCCGCCCCTGGTTTACCATTGCCGCCCCCGACTGATCACTGCCGCCCGTGGCTCGTCACCTCACAGTCACCCTGATTCTTGCCACCCCCTGACTGACCACTATCGCCCCTGGTTAATTAAATTCCACCCCTTGGCTGATCACTGCCACCCCCTTACTGATAACTGCCGTCCCCTGACTGGTAACTGCCACGCCTCAAATACCCAACATTTTACCGGCAAGTAATATTGTACTGCATATTTTTTTTGCGTGGCGTTTTTTTTACTTTGGTTTGTCCCTCCCAAACCGACCGGCTAGATCCGCCACTGTTAAGTCCCTTGCTTTCATTTCAATTTCAATTCACTCTGCCACTCCGAAAGTAAAATTTAACCCCGCAAAACTGATATACTTCAATCGTGGATAGACTTAAACTTAAATTATATTCCTTTAAGACGTGCATGTAGCTTTGGGATGTCGCCTCAAAAGCAAACATGTTTCGTGAAAGCTGTAGAACACCTGCCCGACATTAAAATGGAATGTTCCCTGTGCTATAAAAGGCGCAAAACAGATTTGAATGAATAACAGATTTGCCGCAACACCGCCGGCCCTATGGGGTGCCGCCCTCCACCGGCTGAGCACCCCCAAAGATTTTGGGAAAATTACACCCCTGCTTGCGCTTCTCTATCTCAACGATCTTCCAAACAAAACAGAAAACGAAATCCTCTTTTGGCGATGACTTTCATTTGCAACTAACAACCCCAGTAATGTTCAAAATGTGGAATTATCACTCCAGAATGATTAAGATGAAGTTCTAGCATATGGTAAGGATTGGCCCATCACATTTAATTCCACTATAAAAACAGCAAACTTTTGCATACAAAAAATTACCACTAGTTCCGAAATTCGGTTTCCATTCCCAACCAGTACCAGTTGTAAAAAGACAAAAACATCTGGGAATGACCTTTTCCAAGGACATTCGATTCCATGACCCTGCAAATGAAATTATAAAAAAGTCAATATGACCCTCTTTACCCCAGAGCACGGTACTTTCCCTAGATATATCTTAAATCGGATTTTTAACATGTATGCTCGAACCCACTTCGACTCATTAATAACAAGGTCACCTCACTTCAACTTTTGAGCTCTACCATAGTGGGGCATTCCAGGACAAAACGACCAAACATATTTCAATTTGACATCACCATGTCTAGAAAAAATCTGAAACTTTGTCTCCGGGGTAGTTTTGGGCCAGGAACAAGCCTGTGAGAATCTTAGCCCCCTCCAACCAACGGTGACCGAGTTATAGCCAGAGGCATTTTCGGGAGGTCACCTTGTAGACTCATCTATGATGCTTCATAACTCCAAAACGCATTTCCTGATTAACAAGTTTTGTATATCATTGAGCTCGTCTTTAACTATACATTATTTTGAAGAAAAAAAGAAAATTTCAAAATTTTAAAAATTTTGACCTTTAATTCGTTTGACCTTTCCTTTTTGACCTAGCTTGACCTTTTCGCAGTTAAAACTGCCTTTTAGACACCTCAAAAATTTTGCTTCATAAAAGATTTTTCGATAAAAAATTTTAAAAAGTGTGTCCTTACTATAAATTCCAAATTTTTAGCACCTAAGATAGGTATGCAGACGGTTTTTTACCACGACGGTAGTACAGCCTTATGTTTAACACCGCAAACAAAGCGATTGTTTTTGTAATCGCTTGCTTGCAATCATATTGCATTGTCTTTACGCAATTTTCATCGTGCAAGTGTCAGAATTTATGGGAATTAACACGCGCCCACACGATGGGGCGGGCAACCGGCCTCCTTAGGTTTCTACAGGTAGGAAAAAACCTTCGCGCAGCGCCACCGTACTTCATCTATCTCTAACTCAACATTTTTGCAACTTGCATAATAATTTAGGGCAACTGGCAGGTGGTAGGTACCGTAAATACCGTAGGTCAGCTGGCAACTGACTGGTCAGGGGGTGACCTGAGGTAGACGGCCCTCGTTATGCCTTGTGGGACTTTCAACTTTGTTTCCTTATTAACCCTTCATCGTGGGAGTTGCTCGTTTGGGTGGTGGGCCCTGGGTCTCCGTGAAATGTCCCTTGATGACTCTAGTGAGACTCCGACTCCTAAAACTGAACTGGCAACAACCTGGGCAAGATTTATAAAAATAAAAATAGTCATTAAAAGTGATAGAAAGGGATCCATTGCTTCGAGGGAGACGAGGGCAATGGAACTTATTAGTAATGGGCCTTGCAGCTTTAAACGAAAATTTACAAAGATGTCGTGACTTTATCAATAATTGAATAACTGATGCAGCCTTACTTCAGGGCGATATTGATCGAGTGTGTGAGGGGATGAGGTGGATTAGTGGATAACACCCTTGTCTTCTAAGCCACTGGTCCCGGGTTCAAGTCCCGGCAGAGCCTCTGAATAAATCGATCTGATCCCTAAAATCCCTTCCAACAGGGTGGGAGTTGGCGACGCCGTATTACCGTGGCAGTTGGTGCATCGTTAAACCCCAACAATTATTATTATAGTCAGCTGCACAGAAAGGGCTGCACCCAATAAATCACTTTGTGCGACATTGCTACCAGAAAGCATGGTTGTACTGGGTGTGTTGTGCGGTGGGGTGGGGTGGGACTCAGCCGTACCTGCGGTAGCTGGGGTGGCCGGTGGCCCGCTCCTGCTCCGGGTGGCACATGGCGGCGGCAGCAGCTGCCGCCGCCGCCGCGTACTCGGCGCCGTGGTGACCCGAGGGCAGCAGGGTGGGACGCCGCGAGCGACGCGCCTCCTCGCGCGCAGCCGCAGCAGCCGCCGCCTGCTGCTGCTGCTGCTGCTGCGCTTGTTGGGCTTGCTGCTGACGGAGCCGCTGCTCCTGCTGATGCTCCCGCTGCTGCTGGAGCTCCCGCTGTAGCTCACGCTGCTGTTGGGCCTGGTGCTGAGCCTGCTGTTGTTGCTGTTTCTGCTGCTGCTGCTGCTGCTGCTGCTGTTTCTGCACCTGCTGTTGCTGCTGCTGCTGCAAGACAGAAGACACAGGTCACCTCGGACGCCGGAACAGGGTGCAGGGGAAGGAGCAGGTAGCCATGGACCATAATATTCCAAGTTCTAACCAACAGCACATTGCAATGGCGTTGTACAGTGCGAATTTCCCTAAAATTACGATTTGGCCCCGCCCATCTTATTTTAGGCGTTTCTTTGTCTATGGAGGTCACATGGGAAAGATGAGCTATCACGTCTCGCGGCACAAACGCTGAGTCCGCTGGCCTATCAGCATCGGCCTTGCCAAACCAGCTGGACATACTGCCGTCGGCTATGATGCAATGTCGTCCACCGCACATGGCCGGGTGCCAGAGACAGGGTCGACCGCCGCCGCTTCCGGCTCTGGCAGCTTACCAAGCCACCTCACCACGTGCGTAAATGCCCACCCTTCCGCCCCCCGCCTAGTCCCAAAATAGTGACCGTACGATCTAGCAGTGCAGCTTGCTTTGAAGCGAGTAAAGAGAAACCCAAACTGATTGGAACGCACCCGTAACAACGATTTTCCGCATCCCAGAATGCTGGACGGAAAGCGACACCCAGGCAAGCTCAATTTTCCACTAGGGTGAACCCTTTTGCAACTTTTGTGTGGAAACACGGCTCCCAGGGTCTTTTCTTGTGTATTTTGGGGCGTTGATTCCGAATATGACCTCATAATCGCACATCTTCAAAAATTTCCAGACCGCACATGACAAATGAAAATTCTCACAAATACCAAATTTCGAGCATTTGACTGCTAAGTCCAAATCGGTCAGCAAAGCAGTGATGTTACCCATCTCACGGTGTTTCTGATAGTTTGCAGTCATTTCAGCATTAACATCCTGGTCAAGCTCATATATACTGTGTGCGACAGGGTTTTAAATATATATATATATATATATATATATATATATATATATATATATATATATATATATATATATATATATATATAGGGTTATCACAACATAATGTGATATAGGGAACACACAGAAAGTTATTTAAGTTATATTTAATTTACAAACGTTTCACTGTTGTACAGCTTCATCAGTGTAATACCAAATTATAAAAATACAATAGCAAATTACAAAGTTCAGCACCGCAGGACACAATATTTCAAACTGATTCGACAGGACATGATTTTGATTTTCATTTCTTTTCTTCTCAAGTTCTCGTGCTTAATGTTTTATGTTTTTCTTTTATAGCTAGTTTTGCCCCCAAGACGCCCAACTTACAAAACCTGACCGAAGGTTAGTGTTCGGAAGAACTGAAATGAAGGCTGCTTCGAGTGTTTCCTAATCTGCTTGTTTTCGTTTCGGCTAAAACTTCAGAGCTATCAAATTTTGGAAGTGGTCACATTTGTCTATGTGAACTACTAACGCATTTGATGTTCTATGAAATCTAACGTCGCGTTTTGATTGACGTGATTGATGTAAATACGCTTCCATTATCTAAATCACACTTCATAGGGTTGGTAACATTATGCATGCACTTTGGTTCGTTTACTTTTGAAGGCAATGAGTATGTACAATGTAGAGGACTTGCTATGGGATCCCCCGAGCCCGGTAGCCGCATATTTATACATGGAGCGTCTAGAACAGAAAAATACCAAGAAATCATGGGGCGGGATAGTTTCTGGGTTCGATACGTCGACGATATTTTTATAGCAGTTCCCAAAAACAGAATCTGGAAGAAAAATTAACGAGGCCAACAATGTTGACCAAAATATACAATTCACCTTAGAGATCAAAACTGAAAATTCTTTAGCATTCCTGGATACCGTAATCATTCGGACTGATCATGGACTAAAATTTAAGGTTTACAGAAAACCAACAAACAAAGAGGACTACATTCATTATTTTTCTGGACATAGTGAAAAAACAAAAGCGGCATTGTATCGACTTCTTTTACGAGCATTTAGGATTTGCAGTGCTGAATATCTACATGCTGAAATAGATCATATCTGCAAACGATTTGAAACACTTAAATATCCCCGAGGGTGGCTATTCATGCTCAAACAAAAGGCAGAAAGATTTATAAAGGAAAACACGTCAAGAAAAACCGATTCTAAATCAGACCGCTACATATCCATTCCGAACTCGAAAGCAGCTACTACGATTTCAAAATTCTTAGCACGTTCAGGTTTGAATGTAGGGATAGTCTCAGGAGCGAAGACTGGAGAAATTCTAAAACATAAAGAAAGGGTTACTTCTGAAAATAACATAGTTTACAGCATTCCATGTTCTGGATGTTCAAAATCTTATAAGGGAAACGGGCAGAGGTTTGAAAACAAGGATACAGGAACATAAGCGCGACGTTAGATTTCACGAACATCAAATGCGTTAGTAGTTCACATAGACAAATGTGACCACTTACCAAAATTTGATAGCTCTGAAGTTTTAGCCGAAACAAAAACAAGCAGATTAGGAAAACACTCGAAGCAGCCTTCATTTCAGTTCTTCCGAACACTAACCTTCGGTCAGGTTTTGTAGTTGGGCGTCTTGGGGGCAAAACTAGCTATAAAAGAAAAACATAAAACATGAAGCACGAGAACTTGAGAAAAAAGAAATAAAATCAAAATCATGTCCTGTCGAATTAGTTTGAAATATTGTGTCCTGCTGTGGCTGAACTTTGTAATTTGATATTGATATTTTTATAATTTGGTATTACACTGATGAAGCTGTACAACAGTGAAACGTTTGTAAATTAAATATCACTTAAATAACTTCCTGTGTGTTCACCTATATCACATATATATATATATATATATATATATATATATATATATATATATATATATATATGGTGTGTGTTATTGGCGGCACCAATTGCAGCGCCGCCTGTCGAAATATGAGGAGGTAGGTAATGCAATCTTATAGGCGTTATGGTAACGAGGAAAATAGTGAGAGTAAAGCGACATCTCTGTCACCAAGGTATCATTGTAACTGTATTCCAAAATTTACCAAATTTGCCTCTGTGGGCAGTTGTCTATGGAATTGAATGGGCTCGTCTGAATTGCAGGTCAGATTATTTCGATATTTACGAAAGCGCCAACAACTAGCAAGTGCTGGTGAAACTAAACCATTTTCATGTTTCAACTGTCGAAGCTTTCTCTTTATAGATCGACCATTGAAAGCACATATCTCCACTTCAAAACACCTTTCAAAAACCCTGCTGACCTTGGAAACCGAAGGGCTCGAAGAATGAATCAAGTGATCGTGCACATTAAATTTTGTCGAGTCAGTGTTTGGTAAACACAAAAACATTCTCTTCAGTTCACTCCCGAAGACAACTGGATATTTCACTTCGTATCTGCCTTGGGCAGCACTACCCAGAATTGGCTACCCTGCTGTTAACACGCACCCCGCTGGGGGGGGCGAAATTCGGCATCCTCGTGGTTTTCCCCGGATAACGCAAAAACGAAGCGACGCAGAACAACGAAACTCACAGTACCTTATCCCTGATCAATTTTACGTATCTCACCCAATTTTTTTAGGTCAGGTCAAGGAGCTATCCAAGGTCAAGCGACCCGACCTCAAAACCTAAAATTACGAGTTTGAAGCGGCGCCTAAGGAGCATCAGCCGGCCGATCATTTTGAAACTTTCACAATATGATGAGGCCATTAGGGCCTACAAATCAGCTATCTCGGAATTTTGATATTGTTGACCTAAGGTGGGGTCAATTTTAGTCACTCCATTATAAGTATATGGAGAAAAATAGAAAGGGCTCGTTTTCGGTAAATACGGGATAGATAAAACTGAAAATGCTCAAACGGTGTATTATTGCCACGATCTTGACCACACAGTTGAGTTTTTGACCATCTGACCTCTCAAAGGTCATGTCAGGTCACAGGAGCATACAGTGATTGTTTTTCCAATAACTTCTCACTGAATTTAAATAAAGCCCCCATTTTGCTTGCATTGTGCTTGTATTGTCACGGCGAGTCGATTGATATGCAACATGACCATACCAGGTCACCCTGTGACCTTGACCTAGCTCGATGTCAGGTCATTCTCACAATTTGACCTAGCAAGGCCATATTATACATAATTTGATTCACCACAATGAGAGGAATCCAATGATGCATAAATATTTGCTCTAGCTCCGCTGAGAAAAAAATCTAGAGGGGAAACTTACACTGCCCTGTTGTAAGCCTATGGGACCTTATTTGACCTATGCTGACCTCAATATTGACCTGACATAAAAATACTCCTTATAATTTATCTTCGTCTCGTCCGTAAATTTTCTCTAGCTTTCCTGGGAAATGAGATAGTGAGGGGGGCGAAATTCGCCCCCCCAGCGGGGCGCGTCATGCCAGGGACCCAGCGGGGCGCGTGTTAAAGAAGTGGCCGTCCTGCCGATTCGTGCCTTTGTCAGCGGAAGCTGCCTCTGGCGTATGTCCCACTGCACGCTGAGTGGATTGTGCGTTGTTCGGCACGCCAGTCGTTTGCCGAGTTACCAACCACTCACCCAGCTGGTTGGCATCCAGAAGTTTGGTATACAGCGGCTCAATATCAGCTAAGGTGGCAGCGTCTCGAATGTCGTTCATATCGGTATGACATATCGCACCGAGGTGTATGACTGGCGTTGGGAAGAGGCGGACGGACTGCTCGGCGCGGTGCCCGCGCACCTCCTTGATCAGACTGACAGCTTCTGCAATGGCTGATTCCTTCGGGTCACCCCGCGTAGCCGTAAGTATTTTTTCCTGGACCACCTTCAGATTACTGTGCCTTAAACACCCCCGTTGCCGACTGGCTTGCTCAGCCAGATGGAGCGGGGCGAGTATCAGATCCCAGTTTGGTCCACGGCGCATGGCACATACACACACACACACATCACGTATGTGACCAGCGTCGACAGCGACGCAGTTGGCCTTGTCATGGGCATGTCGTACTTTAACATGAGGCCTTATGCTGTCTGCCACCTTGCCTGATGCATCTTGCCATGCTTTCTGTTAACCACCGTACCGACTTCCTCTGTGAGTACCGCTCCAGCACAGTCGTACACCAGCTGAAAATGCGAGCTAAACGTGACGCGATTTTGGCAGTATTGAGAAGCCGTTATGCTTTATGACATTGAAGCATTTCACTCGCAGAAGGTGCACATCCATATTGATAACTTTGGCTACTGGACCTGTTCAAGCTGTTGGTCCGGTGGTGATGCCGTCGAGGTGGCAGAACAGAGTGCAATACACCAGGTCTGCCTGGTGAAGCACACACCCCACTCGTCCGAGGCTACGGCCAAGGGCCTGCTCCAACACTACCATCCATCCTACCTGCCAGGCTCTGGCATGATTCGTTCCGTCTCCGCCGACGATCACAACCCTCAATATTGACCTTTAGTGCCTGGAGGAACTCTAGGAGCCTCCGCGCGACCTCAGCACCAGTATGCTTACTTACCCATGTTAAACTCCCGTTGTAGAACTCGCCTGGGTGTGGATGTGCTGTGCGCCTTGGATATCAGATCAAAGTGGGATCTGATGCACGCAGCGCTCCATCTGGATGAGCAGATCCGCCGGCAGTGGGATTGTTTGAGGGAGTGGCCTGAAGGTGGTGCAGGGAAGTGTCACCAGGAATTCCTACATGGCTGACACAAAACCATCCCTTTGGCTGCGCTGGGTGCCCGAAGGAATCAGCCATTGCAGAAGCTGTCAGTCTGATCAAGGAGGTGCGCGGGCACCGCGGCGAACACTCCGTCCGCCGCTTCCCAACGCCAGTCATACACCTCAGTGCGATATGTCCTACCGATATGAACGACATTCGAGACGCTGCCACCTTAGCTGCTATTAAGCCGCTGTATACCAAACTTCTGGATGCCAACCAGCTGGATGAGTGTTTGGTAACACGGCAAACGACTGGCGTGCCGAACAACGCACAATCCACTCAGCGTGCAGTGGGACATACGCCGGAGGCAGCTTCCGCTGTCAAAGGCACGAATCGGCAGGACGGCCACTTCTTTAACAGCAGGGTAGCTAACTCTGGGTAGCGCTGCCCAGGGCAGGTACGAAGCGAAATATCCAGTTGTCTCCGGGAGTGAACTGAAGAGAATGTTTTTTCGTTTATCAAATACCGACACGACAAAATTTAATTTGCACGATCACTTGATTCAGTCTGCGAGCCCTTCGGTTTCCAAGGTCAGCAGGATCTTTGAAAGGTGTTTTGAAGTGGAGATATGTACTTTCAATGGTCGATCTATAAAGAGAAAGCTTCGACAGTTGAAACATGAAAATGGTTTAGTTTCACCAGCAATAGTTAGTTGTTGGCGCTTCCGTAAATATCGAAATAATCTGACCTGCAATTCAGACCAGCCCATTCAATTCCATAGACAACTGCCCACAGAGGCAAAATTGGTAAATTTTGGAATACAGATACAATGATACCCCGATGACAGAAATGTCGTTTTACTTTCGCTATTTTCCTCGTTAACACAATGCCTATTAGATTGCATTACCTACCTCCTCAATATTTCGACAAGTGACGTTGCAATTGGTGCCACCAACAAAAGAGATATATTTAAAACCCTGTCGCACACAGTATATATGAGCTTGACCCCGGATGTTAATGCTGAAATGACTGCAAACTATCAGAAATACCGTAAGATTTATTTTTATTTCATTTTTTATATTTTCAGGGCCACTTCCAACAGGCACACTTGCCCAATTACAGGGAGTATTGTCGTAGGTGTTTAAGGATCCTCTCCACCGGGTCAGATCGGACACGGAAGGCGGTTTCCCGCCGTGGGGATTGAACCAACGTTCATCCATGCTATCCGATCCGAAGACTGGCAACGAAGCCACAAGGCCACCCCGGCCCCATTGAGATGAGTGACATCACTGCTTTGCTGACAGATTTTGGAATAACGCAGTCAAATGCTCGAAATTTGGTATTTGTGAGAATTTCATTCGTCATGCGCGGTCTCGAAATTTAAAAAATTTGCAATTCTGAGGTCATATTCACAATCAGCGCCCCAAAATACATCACAAAACGCACTGGGAACAGTATTTTCACACAAAAGTTGCAAAAGGGTCACTCTATTTTTCACCCACTTCAATGATATTTTACCCCATTTTCCAATCATTAGTCACGTGCAGTTTTTTAGCATAATTCAACAATCCTGCTCTTCACAGACACATCAAAAGGATGGTAGTAAGGCAAATTTGATGAAGAAACCATTCCCAGACTTTAAATAAGGACTTTATTAATGGTTCAAATAAGTGTTTTAAGGGTGCTTTATCAATGTTAGCCCTAAGGGAGCATATTCTAGTCTCACCTATCCTAGTCTCGCATATCCTAGTCTCACCTAGGGCATTAGCCCTAGGTGAGACTAGGCCACTTCACTCCCACCAAAAATGTCTCTTCATTTTTAACGGATTTGGAATTACAGGAAATGTTCGAATGCCATTAACTGGAAGCAAAAATGGGCCCAAATCGGGTTAGCTTTCGTGCCAGAGTTAGAAGCTGAAAGCACATGGTTCTCCTTACTTTCTGGCCTGTTGCGACCTGCTTAGCCGAAACTGGATGGCGCACATTGTTCTACGACTGGACAATATGAGCATGCAAGCATATGAAATGTTGCTTAGTTGTTTTGATAAGCAATATGGCTTCGTATTTTGCACATTTTCTTAAACGAGCGCCCCCAGAATTTTCCATTATTTGGTTAATTTCGGGCATCCGCAAAATTTCAACGCAATCAGGTCACTGTCTTAGGTCGAAAAATCAGCCTGAAGTAAACTTTGCATGACAGCAGCTCGTCAAAAATTGTAACGGAAAGCTACGTCGGTGTATTTTCGAAGTAATACCGAGACAATATAGCACTATAAATATATTTAAACTACAAATATACAAAATATTGAGAGTTACATTGTAACCGATTTGCGGAACCAAATAGTCATAGAAACGAACGCTTCCTTTGCCTTTTGCATAGATTTGGCACCACAATTTCGAACAAGGAAGCTGTATAGAAATGTCACCGCCCTGAATAAGAAAGCCATAGAAACGGAACAGCCCAGTTGGCCCAAGACGGTGTTTTTAGCGACGTGAACTGTGTGCAATGGCAAGGACAGGCGGATGACAAGGTGCGATCTTGATGGATATTTATGACAAATTAGCCAGCTCGAATCCAGTTCATACTTTGTAGGTACTTCATTGATTTTCGGGGACACCTAGAACTTGATTGGCCTATCATCACTAGAAGCAAAAGCCGCCGGGGGAGATCTGTCCCAACGAGTGAAAACCAAAAAACCCTCCCTCGGCGTCATCTAAGACCTTCAGCGGAAGCCTTTTTTATTTGTTGCCCATCATCCCCTCTCAGCAGAGCGAAACTCCCGACGGCGCGCGAGGTTCTAAAATACTACCTTACCAGCAGCAGGAAGATCCTCGCCTTTATGGAGAGGCCACTGCTACCAGCGCAAGTGTAAATGTAAATATATTTCGAGCCATGGCGTTCACGGAATATAACTGCAAGGGGAACTTGCGACGGCTGCTGGATGGAAGACTTTTACTGTCAAAGAACACAGTGGGAAGGTGACGCTCAGAAAAAAAGAATGAAAGACACGTTCCGTATGCTGGATAATCTTTGGAGGTTTCCCACTCCGGAGTGTCTTAAAACTGGTTTTGCGCCGGGGTGCTGAGTGTAAAATTATTATTAGCAAATATGGAAGGCGAGCGGAAGATTAAAAAACTATAATATTGTGGGAGTTAGTTAAACCCTATTCATCCTTTACGTAAAACTTCAGCAATTGCCATCCAAAACTTTCTTTACTTCCACACTCGATGATTTTATATAAATAAGGATTATTGAATTATGCAAAAAAATCCACTAGAAAACTGAGCGGAAAATGGAGGAAAAGTAAAATGAATGGGCAATTCAGAGTGCCTGGGTGTCACTCTCCACTCAGCGTTTTGGATTTGGAGCACAGCGACTCAACCGTCACGATTAAGGATAACACTCCTTTCTGCGGAATACAAACAGCAGAAAACTAGGCTGAACGAATATCAGTAAGACCCACTTCTGGCCGCCATGATCTGGAATGATAGGAACTTTCAGGCGAAAAGAAAGCAGCGATTGTCCTGGGAGCAGAGTGCTAGTGACGACGACCCCAGGGAAGAAATTCACTCAATGTTTGTCCCTATAGTACACTCATCAAGGCAAACAATTGTGTGAGTCAAATTTCTTTGCCGTATTCTGCCAGCACCTCCTAGCGCTGTGGCTCCTGACCAGGGCATCCTCCCGCTTTGAGGTTGTCCCGTTGCTTTGTGCATCAGCTATATCACATTCAATTTTCAGATTTTTTTACCAGTATACTCCTTTTACCCTCGGTGCTTGAAGTTCAAGCCTGGCGCCAAATTATGTGTTGCTGATGTGGCCCCCTTGCAGTCCCTTCAGAAGAATATCCGTATATCTGTGCTTTTTGCCGTGATTTATACACATATTGTGATCCCTCACACATTACGGCGTTCTCTTTGTCCTTAGGACTTCATAAAAGTCACCCTTGAACCTGTAAATTTCCAAAAAGAGGGCACTTTCTCGCACGATCGAACTTTGGCGTTCCTTGAGATGGTTTCGACATTCCTTGAAAGACCAATGGCACCCCACTGAAAATGCACTAACTAGATTGATCGCATTGCTGTGTAGCATACGAAACAAAGCACAGTGGCGCGCCGCCAGGGCATCCTCCCGCGTCCCCAATGTCTCCTGATCACTTTCTTGATTATATAATGGGATTTAATACCCAAAATATTGGTCAATAGCAGCCAGAACGGTGAAATAGGTCGTGACAGGCAAACAAATCAGATCTGCGACCTGCCTGGAAGGTGACCTGATGACGTAAGGTTATAGAAATTGGCATCTATCACTAGCCCTTGTAATAAGAAACGCGCTGTTTCTTACCGCCAAGCTCTACGTTAGTTAGAGGCTAATTACGAGGGGGTTCGCAACAATCCCTGTAAGGGCAAAGATGGCGAAAACCAGATTGGGTGCGAGGGATATAGGGGCCATTCCAGGACAAATCATCCAGGTATGCACCAAAAAGTTCACCATGACTCAGATTTCCACCAAAACTTGAACCTTAGGTCCCCTATACAAAGACAAATTTGGACCCATTTACAGATTCCAGGGTCAATGAGGTCACCAGATGGAGGTCATCAAAGTTTCGAGGTCAACGCAAACCTTGAAGCCGAAATAATTTTGTATCTTAAAAGTGGCTGATCGAAATTAGTCCAAATGGATATCACTGGATAGAGCATACATTGGGCCACATAATAAAAATTAAAAAATTACCTCAGGTCAGGTTTTGACCTCGTGACCTTGTGACCTTTTCTAGGTCACTCGAAGGGTCGTAAAGCATGAAATGCGCAGCGTACTACGGTTTACAACCAACAACCAACTTGTTAGGTGGGCGATCTGTATCGAAATAAATGAACGAATGACCTGACATCTGTTGTTGGAGAAACAGGGTATTAGTTCTGACGGGTCATGTAATGTGGTGCATGTTCCGATGGTCGACAAATAATGATTGGAGCATAATTCTAAATTTTTAGCATCATCTTGCAGCATGCAATAAGTATTTTCCAGACAAGAATCGTACCAACGCCAGCCGTCTCGCTCCCTTGTGACGTCCAAACGCTGTGGTGGTGCCTCTTCCTCGCCTCGGG
The DNA here is from genome assembly GCA_034440635.1 of Lepas anatifera. NCBI lineage: Eukaryota > Metazoa > Arthropoda > Thecostraca > Lepadidae > Lepas > Lepas anatifera. Next base: position 2,182,505 of record JAOTON010002140.1, on the reverse strand, counting down.
TGAACAAAGACGCTAGGACACGTGTGATTTTATGGCCTTTTTCGTAATCTCATGCCTCGGCATACCAAAGATTTTGAATTAAAAAACGCGAGAAGAACACATGTCGCTGACAGGGCAGGGCTGGTTTTAAAAAATGCCTGACCAAACAGAAGAGTTTAGGGTTATTGCAACCCCGAAATAATGTAAATATACTCATATATATATATATATATATATATATATATATATATATATATATATATATATATATATATATTAGACAAAACAGTGTCCCCAACCTGGGGTGCTGGGTGCAGAGCGACGCCCAGTCAAGCACAATTTTCCACTCACTTTTATCATTTTTTTTGCTTAATTGTTTACTCATTTTCAACTGTGATTCTAGTTACCAAAGACATCACTTTTTTACGCTTTCGTTCTTTTCTGACACAAAGCATATTACCTGATGGTGGACAAATAACAGCTTCCCCAAGTAGCAGCCTGGAAAATGTACACAAACGTACAAATATTGCGTACATGTTCCTGTTTTTGTTCCGGGCCTGAAGAAATTACTAGTAAATGAAATATGTGCTCGCAATGGTTTAACATGGAAATACAGCTCACTTCGCTGATGAGACGTGCTTGTTTCTCACTACTTGCTCAGATCTGAGTCATTCAATGTATTTTTTTTAAGAACCTGAGGGGAGACATATAAATATGGGCATTGAATACAGACCACAGGATTCCAAGAGGTGAATCAACCTGTTGAGAGCACATATAAACAAGCACACATCAGAATATTCATAAGGGCAAAAGGCATATTCTTTTCCCATGTAATGATTCAAGAGATTCCCAATTAGGTACCTGTTCCCTGGCTGTCCCAAGTGGTGGATGGCTGGATGGTATTTTTACAGAAAATTTTCCACCTTCTCTTTACTGGTTTCAGTGGAAAGGTACCACTTGTCCTGCCTACCTCAGCTACCTCATCTAACCAGTAGCAAATTATATTGAGCTGCCGTTTCCCCCTGCCGCCCAGGCGCTCAAAAACACCCTTTTCACCTATCAGCCGGTTCAAAATTGCATTCCACGCGAATGGCACAAAATATGTATGCCAACGGCAGGGATAGGAGACAGCGAAACAGTAACAGCGACGCAAAACCCAGACCGCACGCACTGTATTCCGTGTACTTTACGGTCATGTTAATGATAACGAATAATAAATGTCAACCATGTAGTAATGATGTGTCCTGCCTAGTAATCAAGCAAGGGGTAATATCTTGATCTAGGGTCAGTTCCATTGCCTGCTCTACCAACTGCCACTGGAAAGTGACTGCTAGCATTTTTAGCCAGAGAGCAGAATCGATCAGAAAAAAACATCCAAATTAGCTCGGCTCCCATAAGCTACTTTGGCCTTTAAATTTGGCGACTTCTTTTTCTTCTGCCAAATTTTACCTGGCATCTTTATCTCCACCCATAGCGATTTATTTATATATATATATAATAATATATATATATATATATATATATATATATATATATATATATATATATATATGTATGTATAAACCTCTGTCTTCATGAATTTTAGTGGAACCGCAGAATCGAATTCCTGGCGCGGGCAAGACACTCAGTGGCCCTCGGAGAAAGTTCCGATTGGCGAACACCGACACTAAATTCCACCACTCACAAAATAAGTGAGTGGAAAATTAGACACCCTAACTTTGTATAGCCAAAAAAATGAGCTGACCACTTTGAAAGATATATTTCTGGAAAGCAGTTTATCTGTTTATTTTTTTCTACGTTTACGTCTATGAAGAATTGGTCTTGTATTTCTGGTACCAAGAATAGTGAAGTCATTTTTGGCCTTCTTGACGTTAAAAAGCAATTATCTTGAAACTTTGATGCTAAACACCATGCTTTCTGTATTTTTTACCATAGAAAATTGACCTATGATTGCGATGAAAATCAATTTTATACACAGTAGCCCTTCATTGCTGAGCCATGGCGTGTGACACCCAAATCCACTCACGACACCCTACAACACCCTGGGCGTAAATACGCTGAATTTTAACTTAAACTGAAAATGTCCGATATTTGAATAACTGAAAGCCCTGCATTTTCAACAATATGCAATTTTCACATCGGCAATTTTTTGTATGGTTAGTCTACGGCGTGGACTTACCAAAACGCCGTCTTTACATGTAGTATATAAATATGACATCTTTAAACTTTTTCTAAGAGCCAGGCTGCATTTTCCATATTGACAAAACATTTTTCAGTCTTCTTGTTGGTATAATTTATTTTCAAAATTTTTATAGCCTACGATAATTTTACCAATCAATTTAGAACGATTTCTAAAATGAAAATTATCTAGCTAAGGTACCAGCAAGAAAAAATGTCCCAGAATTTAAAATAGTAGTCCCGCGACGCTGATGCAACATTGGATACAATCTCTTTATTGCATTGATTTGAAGACGGTTGAGTAAAAATATTAATATGAACCAAAATAGAGAAGAAACCATATACTTAGCAAGAGTCCATTATCAACGGAAACCCCCCGAGAGTTTATATCCAGCCCATAAATGTTAGTCTTGGGGGGCTCCCAGAGTTCTCTACCCCCAAGGACTGGTCTCAGAGCGGCCCTCAAAAGGTATTTTTGGTGGCAACTTACCAATGCCTTAGATAACCATTTGAGACTGCATCAGGGGGTTACCATTGGTAAAGATTCACCTGCTTAAGGCAAACTTTCCACATGGTAATAGTCAAACAATGCTTGTTCGGGAGGGTTAAATTTGTTTTGGGCAAAATTAAACAAATTATCCATCCTTCAGTTCAAGCAACAGCTTTGAGATTTTTCCCTCTAAGCACCCAAAGTGGAAAATTTTCCACTCCACCATCCATTCTGAGGCGAATTTTCCACTCACTCACCTCACATTCCGAGCCGAATTTTCCACTCAATGCCCTTACACAAAACCTGTTTTGGTACCCTGAGACAAAATTCTCATACAATTACGAATTTGCGTTCTTTCGAGACTGCATCCTTCGCCTGTAAGAAATGAATGCATGTTATGCATTGCAAAGGCGGTGATCATTGAAAGTACGCAGTACTTGGCTATAATGGGCCTGCGACTGTATTTTCAAAATGAAATTAAACAAATTCAAGAAAATCCTGACTCAAATTTTTGGGCATATAAACCTTATACCTTACACTCAATTTTGTCAATGAAAAAACTACATATTTTTAGTGTCATCGTTATGAAATCACATGACCTGATCCGAAATCACTGGCAAACTTATGGCTTCATTCTTAAAGTTTGAAATTTGACTCCGGCGCATTATTATTGAGGTCTTAAGAATTCTGGGAACGTATATTTTATACAAATATCATGATTGAGTTTGGAGATATAGCTATTGGAAAAATAGGGTTTTGCACTATATCGAAAAATTCCGGAAGCAATAACTCAGAAACCGCCCGAATGATGAAATCTGAGACGTAGGGTGTTATTTTGAGATTTTTTTCGACGTTTGGTCTCGGAATGCCCCAACTCCCCTAACTTGTCCGTCAAAATACTTGGGCCCCTGTTCACCAAACTGCAGCGGGCCACCACCCCAGGGGTCGGCCATGTGAAACTACATTTATATACATATGTACAAGAGACCCATGCCGGTGGATCGACGGGTTTTTTTTAGACTGTCATGGGTTCTCCAGCGAGACCACCAGAAGTTTCGGAAGACTAGTGGAGGTTTTTCAATCAGACGTCTCCTCCGGTGGTCCGGTGCCCAGGGTATTCTAGAGAGCCAGTGGCCGGTTGCAAGCCAGACTAGCGGAGGTGCCTGGGTGAAACTCACCAGCTGGTGTTTATAGCGGCGCTGCTCCAAGGCGTACAGCTCAGCGGCCGCCAGCGGGTCGTGGCGGTGCAGCCGGGGCGGCGCCGCCCCCGCCCCCCGCCAGCCGCTCCAGCTCAGGTCTACCCAGCATCGGCTGTCGAGCATACACATGGACCGTCAGAGCGACGAACACGCGACAAGCTGTACATGTCGTCGTCGTCATCATCAATCATCATCATCCTCATGTGGATAGATGTCGCAAAATACGATGTGAAAATAAAAATCCAGTCGACGTAAAACATCTTACAACACTTCATTCATGGCGCCGTTTGGAAAAATATGTTGTTAGAGAGGTGCGTGCTTTACAGTTGTTGCCGTCTTGGTCGCGAATTTTGGCACGGCGCTGACTTTTGCACTTAACCTTCGCCCCAGGGGGGTGTTTGAACACCCCCTCGGGTTTTTTCCGATGGTACGAAAAAACGGCGGCGCAAAGCGCTGCTTTACTTATCACATCTTATTATTGATAAATTCCGCAACTTCCTACAAAATTTTAAGTCAAGTCACCAGTGCAGGTCAAGTGACCTCACCCCCAAAAATGTTTAAGGTGGGAAAGTAAGAAATGGGTGAATCTATCAGATTGAAACTTATACCACACAATTATCCCACCGAGTACTACAAAATATATTCCAGGATGTTTCATATGGATGACCTAAGGTCAAGTACGGACCATGACATTTCCACTGAAAATACATGGGAAAAAAACAAGAAATGGGCTGTATTTGTGCAGATAAAGCTGAGAATACCTTCATATTCTCCATATTGTGGTGTCCTGGGCCCTTTTCCACATTCATGTTGCAATTTTTTACCTGTGACCTCTAAGAGGTCATCTGGGGCTATTTAGGCAGTTTTCAGACTAAGTCAATACTTTGCATGGAATGATGATACAGCTTTTATTTTGATGGCACTGCGTTCGGATTGCTATTGCGAGTCGATTGATATGCATATTGACTATGCTAGGTTAAAAGAGACCTTGACCTGACCTGAGCTCAGGTCAATGTGTTTTCACCTAGCATGGTCACATTATACATCATTCGATTCGCCGTGACGAAAGAAAGCGAATGGCGCTTAAAAACGATTCTAACTCAACTCTGTCAGACGCTAGAGCCCAAAAACTCTCCTCCAAATACCACTTTCTTTGACCTGTCATGACCTCAATATTGACCCGAGCCAAAAAGTAAACGATATAGTTTCTTCATTAATATTTATGAGCTATCCACCAGCGTTCACGTTTTTTCGCTATCCCGCAGAGGGGCCGAGTTGCAGGGGGTGTTCAAACACTCCCCACCAGGGCAAAGGTGGCTCGGAGGCCCACCGGGGCGCGGGGTAATTAATACGGATCGTCCGTTCTTATGGCTGACACGAACGCGATTCGTTCAACGCGAAGTGTTGGCACGGCTAGACTCTTTGCTCTAGTTTGCAATGAGATGTGGTGAGTTGAAACACATCATTAGTACAGATGGCTGGTCAGTTGTCAGGTCATTGTGTGCATGCCACCTCATGCACCAAAAGTACGCCGTTTTAGGCCAAGTCAGCATAGATAGCAAGTGAAGTTCAATGTCACAACCCAACCGGGCAGGTGTTGGGGTTTTGCAGTACACGTGTTACCAGGAACGGGTGAATAATTCCAGTCACTGGCCAGTAGGACGGGGTGCCAACATGCACCACTACACTTTAGGACGCGCGCGCCACAGCGGCACCCAAATACTCCGTCACCGTCTTAGTCACTGGCCAATGGGACGGGATGCCAACATGCACCACTGCGAGCTACATCGGCGCCCAAACACTAAGCAGAGGACCTTAGTTGTGAACTTAGATCTAGAGCCGACTTCACTTTATCACAAACGGTACTGGTTACCACTAACGGTACAGTCATGGGGGGCCAAATGGCCGATGATGCTGGGCCGATCTACAACTGTCAACTATGATGAAGGGAAGGTCTTTCACTCAGGGTCTTTCCAACAGCATGCCCCAAACGAACTCAATATAAACAAAACGATGCTGGCTCTATAAGACTCGCCCTGGCAGCAGGACGCGTGGTAGACAGGCATGGGCACCGAAAGCGGGGGACGTGACCCCCCGTTGGCCAACCAAGGGGGACACCCCCCCCAGATTTTTGGGTCCATCGTCATGAATGCTACCAGGTACCGAATAGGCTTCAAAATTCACCTCCCCCGGCCAGCACCAGCCGTTTCCCCTATAAAATTCCATGGCGGCGCCCCTGTGGACAAGTGTTCATTTGGGGAAATGTCCCACTAGTTCGGAAGTACCCGTCTACGACCAAATGGGAAGACCGTTGGCTCCGCCCTCCCTGCCGCCGTCATTTCGGTAAGGTTTCGTGCGCTATTTACGGCAGCGTCGTTCACGGTTCCTGGACTCCGCTGGCACCGCGCCAAGCCGTGTGAATCTTGTGCGGGCTATATGCGGTTTGCAAGCGGTGGCGGCGGAGGGTCACGCTTGCAGAGGCCCGTCACGCTAGAGTGCCGCTGCGCAGCCGTCGGCCGCCCGGCCACCGGCGTCTCCAGCGCGTTGTACCGGCGGGGCCAGTGGGCGCCAACTCAGCAATGGTACAAAGTGTGCCACAGGTGTTCCATACATACACGATTCCAAGGCTATAAAAGCCATATGCAGGGTACGAGATCGAGTGCAATGGTATCGGTGTTGAGTGTTCAGAACGGGGCTGCCACTGACCCAGGACCCGCAACAAAATTGTTCTGCTCCCCCAATGTCACTGTGTACTCCTACTGCAACCCGCTGCAACCATCCCCAGCCACCCGTTGGATCCCCAGGGACTTTCCGTGCGTCCAGAGGAATAGAGGAACTATCCACCACAGTATAATTCCACTTCCAGCCTCCATGACAAAGCGCGGCAGCAGTAAAGCTCGCAGAGCAGGGATGGCAGGCTTTTGCCACTTGGTGGTTTTACCGGTATTTACCATGGTAAAAACCGGTTGGCATAAACTAGTTCTTGCCAGTTTTTGCTATACTTGCTTTGATCAAATTGTAGTTATTAGTTATAACGCAAGACATATATGTATATCTTCTACACCCTTATGCCTAAATAAAGGTATTCAAATCGAGGTTGAACACTTCTTCTGCCTTGTGAAAGGTGTAGCAGCGCTGTTTCCCTTCCCAAGATTTCATTGCTTAGCTGTCTCTCGACTTCTTGCGGGTACGACCTAGCAAGAACGAAGAAATGTGATTGAAATATATCTTGAAATACTATAGTTCAGGTCAAAGGACGTTAAAGCTTATTTTGAGTTTTTTTCAATCCCAATACTGTACAGAAGTTGACTCTAGTATATATATAAATAACATAAATAAAAGTAATAAGATCTGGAATGAGTCGCCACCAGCCGCCGAAAACTCACTATCACTAGCCATTTTTACAAAGGTGGTCAGAGAACAACCAGCTGTCAATAATTAATCATCGGACTCGTGTCACTTCAACGTAGGCGTATCGTGTGACTTGCTGTTTTGCCTATGTGCTGATTAGTGCGCTAGGTGAGTATGTGCATACTGTCAATCGATGCCTGAAATACTCAATAATATTTGGATAGAATCGTATACACAAACGAACGAATAATAATAATAATAATGCATAATAACTTATCATTATTTGGGGATGGAAAAGTCGAGGCCTTTCGATCCAAGGGAAAGTTATTGTTATAAAACCTTTAATTTTGCCTTTATTTACTCATGCTTTCACTTTTAGCATAAAAACAATTCAGATGATTGTTAAATACAGGCTTTAGCCTTTAAATGTGATATTAACGCTATGAAATCCCCTAAAAATTATCTGCCCTTCTGATGAATACAAATATGAAAGAGGGTCCCGTGCTCCCTAGCCATACGTGACGACCTTCTTCACTTTGGCAGTGTATAAAGTAGCATTGCGGCATGGGACTTCTTTGGCTGCCGCCACCGAATGGGGCAGGGAAGCACACAGGAAAACTCTAAATGGTGTTTTAATATTGAAGCATTTTTTCTCCGCCTCCTCACAGTTAAGATGTCCTAAAACGGCAAAACACATTGATTGCGATCCCAAACTGCGCAGACATTTCATTCTCACCTACCCGTCCCGGCTGTGCTGAGCCGGTCGGTCACCGGGTATCGCAGCAGCCAGCCGTCGGGCACGCCCGCAAGTGCCTTGCATTGTGGGCAGTGGGCTTATTACATTGGAGTGAGTCTAGCTGCTGGGCTTATATCTTCGTTTGTCAGAGACCGTACTTTCTACGTGACCTGCTGGAAACCCACGTAACGGGCACAGCCGGAGACCGACCGCACCGAAGCTGGCTAGGGCGCGTTTTAGTGCGGCTGACCGAACCCACTGAGCGAGCCATCCTAGCAAAAGCCAAAAGAGTGCGAAGTGGCATTTGTTTCTAGTGTAGCTGACCGAACTGAGCCGAGCAGAACTTAAGGAGAGGTTCCACAAGGTCCAGAACATAAAAGGCCCAGGGGTTTCAACAGTTCGATGCTAGTAGACTGCTGAACAGTGGACGTTTAAGCAACGTCTGCAATCACTTTAACCCGGAGGTCTCAAACCGTGTGATGAAGTAACACACGTGAGATAATGCTACCGTCACAGCATGTCTGTGCGGCACCGACCGCAACACGGCAATGTTTTTAGTCAATACAGAACTGAAGTGTTGTTTCAAGATAGCCGTTATAATTCAGTTAATTGTTTAAACATTGCTCAGCAATGAATTCAGCGCAATGGTCTCGTATAATAGAAAGAAAGTGTTTGCTTTGTGTCGTAACCTCTCCTTGTGTTGTCTCTCCATTAGAGTTATTTTTTATCGTGTCATTGTTGTATATACAGTAGCCTGGTCGGATTTAGGTTTTTTCTTCAGAAAGTAGCGGATCGTTGTTCATTAGATGCATTTTTTGGTGCTGATTACGATGCGCTCATCAGAAATTCAATTTTCGAAAAACTTTTGGTGGCCCACTCGAGTGGTGGCCAGCAAAATTTTTTTCGAAAATTGCATTTCTGATGAGCGCATCGTAATCAGCACCAAAAAATGCATCTAATGAACAACGATCCGTTACTTTCTGAAGAAAAAACCTAAATCCGGACCAGGCTTACATAACCTTTTATTGTATTGTAATGTGAGTGTTTTACCATCTGGACTTGAGCTGTCACTGGGGCTTGCCCTGTTGCTCATGAACTCTTAATAAACAAATAAGCAAGTAACGACTGACAAGGTAATTTAATACAAAAGTTATAAGCACCATTGGGATCCTCTCGCTAAGCTCAAAAGAATAACGTATCCTATTTTCTAGTGAGATTAAAACACGAAACGGTCTTTGAGTTCTTATGTCAGGCCAAGATTATTATAGCTGATAATACTTACAATTCATACTGCAGTGGCAACCCAAACACGATGACGTCAAAATAAGCGTTCTATCACCATTGTGAGGGAAGTTAGCAAATCTAAACGAATTTCTCCCAATAAATTTCCAATTGAGAGCTTAGGACCCTGGACAGATCTCAGGTCATCGATAACGGAAATCCCGTTACGACACATTGGTGCACTCGGCGGCCGTATTATGTGAGACGAATGTCAGATTGATAGAGTAAGTCTTTTCTCACCACGGCAGCTTTAAACATTTTTTTGGCGGTCACTTGGCCTGGACTGGTGACCTGACCTGATATTGCCGGGACCAAGATTGCGTCAGAAGCTACAATAATGACCACGTAGCACGTACACTGGCAGACGCAGGGGGAACAATGGGCCATGGTTGCCCCCGGAAAATTGCGAAATTTTGGCCGATTTTCTTAAACACTAGGATTTTACGATTTCTCCAGAGTTTCCCCCAAACGGCGTTCCTGCGTCCACCCCTGAGTATGTATGCCAAGTACGGCGGCGTTGCGCGCCTCTGTCTCTCAGCTCCATGCAAAGAATCTTGAAGGGATTGATAATAATAGCCCCTTATTCCGGCACCGGTTACGATATCTATTTATCGGATACACATTATTTTTTACGGTTTCAGGGTAAGAACACATGCAGATTTGATACATTTAAATTTCAAGAAAATCAAAGTCCTCGCTCTTTAAAATTTTCAAATTTATATTTTTTATTTCAAATTTGTATGCATTTTGAAATTGGTATCCCCCAAGAATCCTCCCCTAAAAACGTTAACCGATTTCATATATCTCCGCAACCTTTTTAGATACAACGCTTTGAATTTTAATAATCACAGAGTGACGTCACAATTTGACGTCACTGTTGCAACGAAACTAAATCCCAGAGGTCTATTTCGACCACATATTTCGATTCAAGACTATGAAGAACCCCTGTACCCCTCATTTCATAGAGATCTGAGGGGGTGCCGTGTAAAATCACACTTTTACTGGTTGAGTTGGCATGGAATGACCCATATATATTGTTGACATCCGACGCTCCAATATATATTGGAGTTGACATCCGACGGAATCGCCGTAGCTCAAAAAATTAATCCCATGAAGAATCTTAATCTGCTGTGATTATGAAGATAATCACACGTAGAATAGCGTACGTTCTTGCCCTGTAATAGAAGCATAGCATCTCTGATGAAGCGGTAAATGGTGGGCGTCTCCAGTTGACTAAAACTCTGTTATCGCACAGAAACTTAATTGATACAGCCGCCCCGGTAGCTCAGTTGGTAGAGCGTTGGGCTCCGGCCCGCTGCTCAGAAGCATGCAGTGGCAGTGCATGTCCAGGCTTGGGATGGGTTCCCCAGAGGCGCTCCGGCGCTCTATAGTTTACCCGACGTACAGGTCGGTTGGCAACTGACTGGTGAGAGGGTGACCTGAGCGGGGCGGCCGTCCCTGTGCTTTGTGGGACGTTAAACTTTGGCTTCTAAATCAACCCTTCATTGTGGGAGTTGCTCGTTCGGGTGGTGGGGTCGGGGTCTCCTTGACAAGTCCCTTGATGACTTTAGTGAGACGCCGACGCCAGGAAGTCGAACTGAGAACTTCGACATAATGTTTTTAACAAAAAACATTGCAGCCGGTGGCCTTTTCTAATCTTATCTAACAGCGGATCAGGTCATACACCCAAATTAATTGCCATGTTAGTCAGCACAGGTATTGGTCATGACAGGGACACAATATCAAGCCCCGAGCACAATTACCCGCTAAAAAGTATATATTTGGTAAGAAATACAGCATGCCAAGACCGGGCGGCACGAGGTCTCCAGGAGGCGCTAGTGCCACGTGTGTCGTCCATTGCGCTGCAGCCCGGCTGACGGACAGCTGCAGGGTGCACCTCTGCCTCACAACACTTTCCCCTCAGCCTGCGGCGGCACGCGCCTTTTGCGGCGGCGGTGGCGTCGGCGGCGCGGGTCCAAGGTGGCCGGTTCAGGGTCGCGGCCGGCGCGCCGGCGCCGCTAGTGCACCTGCACCTGTCCTATGGCGGCCGCCGTGCAACTTGACCACATCAAACATCACGGACGCACCCCATGTACGGCAGCAGCGTACAATGCCGGAGGCCTGTCGAGACTGAATGGTACATGTGGGAAGCGTGTTTCAGAAGGAAAGAAGCCTCGAACTGGGACTCGTACCACGGAGTCGGCGAGTTTTTATCGGACGTGTCCGTCGTCAACAGTGCTGCGCCGCGCGGCCCTCTGGCCCCTTTACGCCACTGGTCCGAAATAGGTGCGTTCCCTCGGCGACATGGGGGAAAAAGTGAATCTGCCAAAGACGGCGCTAGGTGTTTTGGACGGCAGGCGTGTGGTGGGTAATAAGGCTGGGTCACCCTGATAGGCTGCCGGCAGGATGCAGGTTACCATAAATAGCTACCTCACAGCCTCCCCTGGGAGAACGGTGGTCCTGAAACACAGAGACCCGCTTTGTGCTCGGCATTGACCGCCAAAAGCAGCGCGTGACAGAAGGCTGGCTATCCCATGCGGCGGGTGGCACCGAGAGCGGCGCGTGACAGAAGGCTGGCTATCCCATGCGGCGGGTGGCACCAAGAGCGGCCGCCGCAGACGCGCTCTCTCTCAGTCCGTCTCACATCAGCCTGTGGTGACGGGTCAAGCACCTCATAGCCACCCGTCACGTGGACTGGCTCCGTCACACCCAAATCAGCCTTCAGCCTATGGTGACGGGTCAAGCACCTCATAGCCACCCGTCACGTGGACTGGCTCCGTCACACCCAAATCAGCCTACAGCCTATGGTGACGGGTCAAGCACCTCATAACCACCCGTCACGTGGACTGGCTCCGTCACACCCAAATCAGCCTTCAGCCTGCGGTGACGGGTCAAGCACCTCATAACCACCTGTCACGCGGACTGGCTCCGTCACACCCAAATCAGCCTACAGCCTATGGTGACGGGTCAAGCACCTCATAACCACCCGTCACGTGGACTGGCTCCGTCACACCCAAATCAGCCTTCAGCCTGCGGTGACGGGTCAAGCACCTCATAACCACCTGTCACGCGGACTGGCTCCGTCACACCCAAATCAGCCTTCAGCCTGCGGTGACGGGTCAAGCACCTCATAACCACCTGTCACGCGGACTGGCTCCGTCACACCCAAATCAGCCTTCAGCCTGTGGTGGCGGGTCAAGCACCTCATAGCCACCCGTCACGCAGACTGGCTCCGTTACACCCAAATCAGCCTTCGCCAGACATGGAAGCCAGGCATGTTCGCAATGTGAAAATAGATAAAAGAATCGTAACGTTGAAAAAAGAATCGTAACTCCTACACCGAAGTGTCGCGTTCATAAACTCGCACTGTTCCCTCCCCGAGTGACTTGCAGCATATTCGTTCAACACGACTCTCCTTCAGCGCTGCACGATATCGTGGAGTCGATGTAGCTGGCATTGAAAAAATACACCGAGCTCCATAAGCACATTCGTTGGCGCAAGTGGCGGGCAGGTGTAAATCAGCCCATCACAGGCAACGCAAGCTATCAGGACGGAAAGGGGGTGAATTGAAGAAAACAGGCGGATGCCTTTAGTGGCTTAGTATAAAAAAATTCAACAAAATAGCAGCGCCGCCCCTGTAGCTCAATTGGTAGAGCGTTGGGCACCGGCCCGCTGCTTCCGCCGCAGCTCAGTTGGTAGAGCGTTGGGCTCCAGCCCGCTGCTCAGAAGCATGCAGTGGCAGTGCATGTCCAGGCTTGGGATCGGTTCCCCTGAGACGCTCCGGCGCTTAATAGTTTACCCGACGTAGGTCGGCTGGCAACTGACTGATGAGAGGGTGACCAGTGGGGCGGCCGTCCATGTGCTTTGTGGGACGTCAAGCTTTGACTTTTAAATCGACTCTTCATCGCGGGAGTTACTCTTTCGTATGGTGGGGTCGGGGTCTCCGTGAGAAGTCCATTGATGACTTTAGTGAGGCTCCGACTACAATAACCGAACTTGCAGCGACTGGGAAAAAAATGTATAATAATAATATCAAAAATGAATGAAACGAAAAGAAGGTTGGAGGCCACTGCCAGAGCGAGTGCGGCGGCCAGCTGCTCCGGAGAGCACCAGCCAACCGGCCACACACCTTTCGCAGCAGCGCACCCCACAGCTAATCCCCTCAAAATACTGCCGCTACATCTGACAGCTTCATGTCTAGCTAATAGAGGTGGGACTTTCTAGGCTCGGAGGCCCGGGGCAATAGCCCGGCCCAGATCCGCGGGCTCTGACCGGGCCTGAATGCCTGATTTAAGCCAATGCCGGGCTAATGACCGGTTTCACCCAGGCTCATTTCGGGCTTCAACTGAACTGGGACTTCAAAGTCAATTTTCTATAAGTTAACTAAGCCTTTTTCAGTACAGACCTAGTTTTTTACACTGAAACATAACCTTATTTATGCACCAGCAGCTTTTAAAAATGCATTTGCAATTAATTTTGAGACATGGACGTTTAGACATACATCAGTAATGTAAAAGCATGAAGCTCTAGCTTTCTATCTGTTACTCATACCAGGGTTTAAAAGCAAGTTACTTAAACCTGCATCAATATTCATAATCAAATATTGAATAATGCCTACAGTTGCACACATCCATGCTGTACTGTCATCTTATGAATCTCCTGATGACTTCAAAGTCTTCAAGTCATATATGGGTAAACAAAATATAAATTGTGCTAGCCTATTTGTTACTTCCATATTGTCAGTATACCATTTCAAAAGAAGTCATTTAACCAATTTGCTGCTAATATTATATTGTTACTATCACCTAGCTCTAGCTAGAGCATTCTTTCAAGAAGCTTTCAGCTTCAGGCAAAAGAAATGTGATCTATGGAGCCATTCCCATGTCCTCTACGAAAAATGGCCAAGTAAATATGACGGGTACGAACTAGGTATCTGGTGGGAGCCCATAATTGTAAAATTGGCCTGCTAACTCCAGATGCAAGAACAAATTTTGATAAGTTTGACCCTTCCACAGCTTCATCTTGCTCTTTCATTGCCCAAAAGATGCAGAATCCGCTCAGAAAAGGCTAGTATAAGCAAGGGCATAGGCACAAAGAAAACATGTTTTTGATCGAAGTACTTCAAAACAAATCAGTCAGTTGTGGGGAGATACTGGGGAGAGCAGGCAGCCTTAGAAGGAACATTTGAACTTGCACCAAAACATGAATATACTTGACATTATTTGTTGCATTTTCCTTGTGGAGATACTTCCCTGGCCTCTATGAAATAAACTTCTTCTATTAAAAGCTTTGAAAATAACAGCACTTCCCTCCCAAGATACCTTTACTTTACACTTCCCTCCCACCACACTCAAAAATGCACAAAAACATAGAAACACAGAACACAAAACAGAACATCCAAATTATGGACTTTAGATACGCCAAATTCAGCGGCCTTGAGCAGCTTGTAAAGCTTTGCAAAGTCAGAAAAGCGTCATATTTGAAATAAGTGCGCAAAAATATGGCCTATTCTCAAGAACAAAACAAATGCACCACACAATTTGTGCTTATTTTTTAAAGCTGTGAAATTTTTAAAACATATTTTCAAGAGTATTTCATACTTTCACTGCAATAAACTTACTATTCAGACAAATTTTTGTGAAAAATATTTCCATAAATGAGTGCTCTAATGTAGACAAGCACGGCGCGTCAGATACCTATTTTACGGCGCAAGCCCGTAAAATAGGTACAACAAAACAAACAGAAGTGTTCAAGCCCGCGTGGTGGTGTGGATGGACTGGAGTTGTTTTTTGCGTTAGATTTACTTGTTGGTGGAGATTAATGCAATCTTTTTATTCCATGTTTGGTGACGTCTGATATGAGTGGGATTATTCCATCTGTTTGGTGCGAACCTGTGGAAAACTATTGGTTCTTTATTGCTGGTGGTTTGATAGTTCTATGTGGCTGATGGGCCTTGTTGGCCTGTTGGCTTACCTACTTTGCAGACCAAACTAACCCAAACAGAACGATCTTTTGACTATCTACCAATCTGTCTAGTGACTAAACTAAAAGAAAATGCTCACATGTATCAATTGAGAGATAATATGAAGGATTTCTGGTTCATTCACAGCCATTCTGCCATGATATTCTGAAAAGTTTTCGCTGAAAACTTGTCACTGCTCTCTCCTCTATTCATCAACATTATTGGAACTCAATTACGAGGCCCGTGCCAGCACATGATTTATAAAAGTGCAATGATGGAGGAAACGTCTGATATGAGTGGGATGATTCCATCCCGGTTCATACAGCTGCCAGATGCATACATTTATCTAGAATGCCCATTGTTTTTATAAGGTGATACTAGTCATTACCTGCAGTCAGCTTGCATCATAAGCAAGCCATGTTTCATACTGTGTTTTTTTCAGTATCATTTTCTGCTGAACTATTAAGATAGCTGAGGCTACTGATGCTGCTTGCACCTTTTTAATATGGTTTTGGGTGAAAGCAAAACTTTTTCGACAATAAATTGGCTTAAAACATGTATTTGAAACAGTTGTAAGGTAAATAAATGTTGTATATAGTCTTTTATGGTTTTTCCATGATACCGGGCCTTCCCGGGCTTGATAAGCCATTTCTTCCACAAACCGGGCTTGTGACTGGCTTCTAAAATCAGCAGCAGAGCGGGCCCGGGCCCGGTCCTGCAAAATTGCCCGAAACTCCCACCTCTACTAGCTAGCCCCTGTATTCTTTGACTTGTCGCCATTCTGAGGTTTTAAGGCGTGTCTACAGCATTGATCATTTTCTACTCACCCGGCCCACTTTAAGTAGACAATAAAGCAGCAGCGAGAGACCAGCTCAGAGCCTCTCACCTCTCACCGTCTCCCCAATCCGCGCGCCCACCCCAGTGCACAGTGTTCTAACCCAGGACAAAATGGCGACATCATTCGCATTTTCGACTATTTTTGAAACAGATTTGATGTCTGCAACTAGCAGCAAAATGGGCAGAGTATCAGAAAATGGCAAACAAAACAACGTGAAGCCTTTGAAACGGGGATGGACTTGTTGTCAGAGGAGGGGAGTTTCTGTCTCCGGACGGCTTTAACCGCTAAAAACCGTGAAAAGGTAGCACAAACTATGGGAGGTTCAATTTTGGCCTTCTCATGTAATGAACTTTTGGATCATCCTATACTTGTTGCCAACGGCATGCTGCCAGACGCACTGTATTTTCGGTACCATGAACACACTATGTGTACGATGCATTTTGCCCTGATCTCGAGAGCGGCAAAAGCATTGCGTGCACATCCCACCCACAGTTCAGCTTCTCATTCCTGACCACAGCTGAAACGAACTGCGTTTGGGGAGCCATGGCCCAGATGTGCCCTCCGCCGGCTTGGAACTGTCCCTGTCTTTTTCGCCAGTTTGCAGCGCATTTTGCAGCGTGTTTCTTTTAGTGAGGAAATGAACATGAGGTAAGCACTTCAGGATTGTCACGAGAACAGTTTTTGCATTGGATCCCTAATGTGCCTCCTGACACAGTATAAAGGAGCCTTGGCGATGGAGCGCTTGCTAAAAATTACTGAATTCCAAAAGGCCTTGAGGTAAACTTCCAACCTCTTCAGTATAACCATTCTACTCAGACTATCCTCCATCAGAGCGTTGCCATGACCGCCAATTAATATGATCCAGCTATGTATGGATCAAAGCGGGCTGGATTTATTGATATTGCAGAACTAGAATGCTGGTTGCCTATCAGCTACAACACCCGCAGATGGGACAGGGCTGGGCTCATTAACACGCAGCCCTCCCAGTTCTCCCCAGATAAAGCAGCAACGAAGGAGACGCAGAACAACGAAACTTACAGTACCTCATCCCTGATCAATTTCACGCATCTGCCCAAATTTTTTAGGCCCGGTTATGTCAGGTCAAGGAGCTATTCAAGGTCAAGCGACCCGACCTCAAAACATAAAATCACGAGTTTGAAGCGGCGCCTAAGGAACATCTGCCAACCGATCATTTCAAACTTTCACAATATGAAAAGGCCATTGGGGTCTACAAATCTGCTATCTCGGAATTTTGATATTGTTGACCTAAGGAAGAGTCAATTCTTTTGGTCACCCCATTATAAGTCTATGGTGAAATATGGAAAATTGCCTTTTTGCCCCCCTGGATCCACCACTGGAGGGGGGCGAAATCCGCCCCCCAGCGGGTCGCGTCATGGCAGGGACCCCAGCGGTGCACGAGTCAAACAGCAATTTGTTCTACATCTTGTATCACGTTCACATCACCCGCCAGTGCTTCCGAACACAGCAGCAGGCCCCTGGAAGCCAGTGGCGGATCAGGGGGGGAAAAGGCAATTGCCCCCAAACGGAAAAGCTCGGGGCAAAACTATGTTTTTGCCCCCCCCAAAGCGATCGACCTCCTTTTTCCCCCGACTACTTTTAGCTTGTAAGCAAGATTTTGGTGCTTCAACTCTCAACTTCAAACAGAATTAGTGAAGTTCAGTGTAAATATTGGGGCTTGGATAGGAAAAAAGTATCTTGAGACCATATTTTTCACCCCGTGGCTTTTTTTGCTTTTCGTCTCCAGTTCACAAAATCTTACCGAAAAGGCAATTTTGCACTGCGCGACGTTTTTTCGACTTTGGTTTGCCCCTCCCAAACCGTCTGGCTAGATCCGCCACTGCTGGAAGCCCCTTCAGCACGTTTGACTGCAACGTGGTTAGGGTCCGAGGCTGGCTGCACAACACCCGATTATGCTAATGACGCGTTTTATAGGCTCCGGGCACGGCTGTCCATTCCAGACAAATAATCATATCCCACCGGCAAATGGTTTTACATGGTGGCAATGCTTGAACGGTTTTGTGCTAGCCTACACACGTCTGTGACTTCAGCGCTGTTCCAACCGACTGCTAGTGCCACCGCTGGCAGAGGCTGGCATTTCCTCTTCACTGGTCACATTGCCGGTAATGTGGTGGTCGGCGGCCCGGATGCGGCGCCGCTAAAATGTGTCACCCGGCCGGCGCCGGCCGTTTCGGCCCGTCAGCGCCCGCGCTGGCTGGCACACTGCCAACAGCCGTGAATCACCCTGCAGGCCATTTGACGGGGCTATATGTTGGCGTCGGCAGGTGTGTCGTCGCCAGCGACAGGCCCGACTGGTTTGGTAGCCTTGGGCGCAGCGGCGTGGCCGGGGCCGGTTTTTCGGCTGGTGGCTGGCGACGCGTGGTGCGCCGCCTCACCAGCAGACGCCGCCGCCCCACCATTCCGCATCTCGGAAGAGCTGAAATTCCACTGATTGAGAGCTGAGCCGGACGACCTGCCGATTCCAATCACGGACTAACGCATAATGGAAAACTTAATGTGGTCAATGACTAAAGCAAGCTTAAATGGGATCACTGAAACCTGAACTAATGGTAAAAGACGGATCAAATCCGGTCTGAGGGGTTCCTGGAAAATTATGCCGACAGCTTGGCTAAAGGCAGGGTACAGCTAAAAATACTGCTACTACCCTTGGACAAATGGATTTTCTCGGTTCAGCTGAAACGCAATTAACCCTCGCATCTACAATTCAAACAGAAATGAAAAAGTTCTCGAGAACTGGCAGGAAAAGGAAAACCGAGCCAGTTCAACCCTGAGTGACCCCACCGATGGTCTGTTGTATTAATAAAAAGAAAAAAACTCCAAAAGAAGTACTTAAAAAACCGAACGCCCGCAAATAGAGTTACATATACTATATATATAAATCGTCTAAATTATGTGCTAAAGCAAGCACAGGCTAGATACTACAGAAACCTGATACAGGAGCGAAAAGATAACCCGAGAAAACTTTAGAAAACTATTGAAGGGAATGTGGCACCTTGGTCGAATCCTGGAATTTAGTGTAATTAGGGATACTTGTAGCCGAAAATCATGGAATCGTTCATGATTTCTCTGAAAATTTACAATAAGTTTAATATTTTGATTTTTCAAACGCACCTCTAGGGAAAAATAATTGTCTGCCTGTGGATGTCATGATCTGGCAACCACTACCATATTCCATAGGCTTCAAGGGCTTCGATTGGCTGATACTCACCTTGACGTCAGCATATGTCGTCACACCAACAGCTTGACAAATGTGGCCTGCTGCTTGAGGTACATGAGGGGTGCATTTCAGGTATGTGTTTAGCTTTTCTCTGCGGAAAATTGAGTTTCAAGACAAATGATATATGGCGACCGGGTTTTCCGGCATGCTTTACAACTTGGCTATCTCAGTTAAAATCACATTATAAAGGTGTCACATTCCCTTTAATGAAATAACACATAGAAACATAAAAAATGCGGTATCGCCTTCTGGATCGTTTCAACTCGGTGTCCATGAAACAAACGACACCCAGGATATTGCAAATAAATTTAATTATTGTTTTCCACTATATGAACAGAATTAGGGAGAGTGCTACCCACATCAAACATCAATCCACTAAATTACCTTAACGATCTACACGTTGATAATCAAATGCAGCTTCCAAAAATCAGCACAGCGTATGTCGACAGGATTATCAAAGAGATGAATAATACTGGAGCTGGCAATGAGTTCTTGTAAAAGTTATTTAAGACACCAGTCGTATTTCGGTTATATTTTCGTAGCTTTCGAAGGTCATTCGACTATCTTCGTCAACGAAAAGATTGTTCAGCCAGCGCCTAATTCAATACTACACAAGTTTGAGAAAACATCGCATCACACTCGTGCTAAAACGTCAAATTCTACTTGTTATTTCTTGCCCAAGAATAATTAATATACAAGTTCAACAATTTAATTAAGTGAGTTAAAGAGTCACAAAGGCAAATACAGTACACACACGGGAAGGTTACAGTCTAGATCATTATACACCTACGTGAAGTCTGGATCAAGCTAAATTCTAGATCATCATACACCTACGTAAAGTCTGGATCAAGCTAAAATCTAGAGCATCATACACTTACGTCAAAGACCGACGAGTAAGGTGTCGCTGAAAACGCCGCGAAAACTTATTAGAATACGCTCCAAACCCATATTATTTCATGACTAGTAATCAGTTATTATAATAGTTCGGTGTCAGGTATACTTGACGAACATGTAACCTTGAGATACTTTTTATTTGTTATTGTTCTAATACTATTATTATCATTGTTACTATTATTTTTTATGAAGAGCGAAGAACCTGGTAAATTTCTGGCATTGGAATGCCTGAGTTTGTATTTAGTAGTTTGTCTTGTTGTGTTTTTGCGATGAAGATGCCTTCTTTTATTTTTCTTTTTCTCCAATGGTTTTCATATGATAGGATTTTGACGTCATCCCATTTAATGTTGTGTCCGGTGTCTAGAATGTGTTAAGCCAGTCCAGAGTGGTTGTGGTCCTCGTTTTCTATAGCTCTTTTATGTTCTTGTTGTCGCGTTTTTATGGTCCTACACGTTTCCCCTATGTATGTTTTTCCGCATTGACATGTGTACTGGTAGACTACTTCTTTGTTTTGGTGTTTGTGTCTTTTGTCCTTTGGCTTTACTAGTATATTTTTTAGGTTTGTTGCCGGTTTGGTTTGTGTTTTACAAAAACACAAACTGTCTGTCCTGAAAAAAAACTGAGAACTGTCTGTCCTACGGAAAGGTTTGAACTTCGCCCCGACGCCAAAACATGTAAGTCACGTAGAATTCATAACAGAAATCGAGAAACTCATTCTTAACTCCAATATGTCGCGCGATGAAGCAAACAGATTACATTTTAAGGTTACTAAGACCTTGCAGTCTCATCATAACGCACCTGATAACCTCAGTAAAGAAGAAAGAATGTTGCCCCCGGAGCTGATCTAATGCTCCCTGAGTCGATCTGGTGCCTCCTAAGCCATCAATGTGCCTCTTAAGCCCCTCTGAGCTATTCTGGTGCCCCCCCTCGAACTAATATGGTGCCATTTAAGCTGGTCTGGGGCTCCTTAGTTGATTACGTGCTGTCCTGAGCTGCTCTGGGCCCTTAAGCGCCTCCTCCGATCTCATACCCCCGAGCTGATATGGTGTCCTATGGGCCGTTCTGGTCCCCCTGAGCAGCTCTGGGGCTCCTGAGCTCTTTGCCCCCCCCCCAGCTGGTAAGGGACCCCTGAGCTTATAAAGGGCTCCTGAGCTGATTTAGTGCCCCTGACATGATCTAGCCCAAGGGGTGGATCCAGGTATTGCTCAAGGTGGGGGGGGCGAACCCTGACAGGGGGCCCGGCCTCCTCGAAGGGGGCCCGGAATAGCTTTGGGGGCCCGACTGTGCAAAGCATAAATAAAAAAGGCAGGTACACAAAAATGTCCCCGAGCAAAAAAAACGTTAACTTCCGTTTTGGGGGCAATTCCAAGAGCCTCAGTAACCCATAAAACTATGAACTGGCCCTAAAATCGCTTAGGTACGCTCAACATTGGATTGGATATTCACAGATCAATATTCTGTGGCCAGCTTAAATGAAGAGTTTAAGATTTACTACTTCCAAACAGAGACAGCAGCTTAGCGGTGATGAAGCTTGGTTGAAAGATGAGGCTTTGAATGTATACACATAGGCGTAGGAACGGGTGGGCCAGGGGGCCATGCCCCCCCCCAATATTCATGATTCTTAACCATTAACCCTATGGCGTTGACTGAAAAGAAATGACTTCAAAATGCCCGCTGCCCCCCCCAATATTCTGGACGTTCCTATGTCTATGTGTATACAAGAATAAAGAATTACGCTTAGGGATAGAAAGAAGTACGGAAGAGAGCGGGACTGCTGGTTTCCCTTGGCCGGACCAGGCTGGGATCATATACATAATTGCAGTGGCGACCAAGGGGGCCAGCGGGCGGCCCCCCTTACGCTTCGGCTCTAAAGTGGCGCCCCCGCCGTGTCGGGCGCCGAAGGCGCCCGACATGGATTTTAACAATACTTGGCCAGCCCCTGGATAGAAAAGACGCGCCCCTAGAGCCAAGGTGACCCTGGATAGCATAAAGGCGCCCTTTTAATGGGCAAAGGCGCCCCTGGAAACATAGGCGCCCCCTGGATAGCACAGGCGCCCCTGGACAAAAAAGCGCCCCAAGACAAAGGCGCCCGTGGATAGCATAGGCGCACCTTGGATAGAAAGGCAACCCTGGATAGCAAATGCGCCCCTGGGGGATATCGGCGCCCCTGGAAAGCATAGGTGACCCCTGGATAGCGCAGGCGCCCCCTGGAGACACATGCGCCCCTGGACAGCAAAAGGCACCCTTCACGAGCAAAGTCACCCTTGGATAGTAAAGGCGCACCTTGGGTATAAAGACAACCATTGATAGCAAATGCGTCCCTGGGAGGCATAGGCGCCCCCTGGGAAGCATAAGCGCCTCCTGGATAACACAGGCGCCCCTGGACAGCAAAAGGCGCCCCTCAAGAGCCAAGGCGCACCTTGAATAGAAAGGCAATCCTGGTTAGCAAATGCGCCCTTGGGAGGCATAGCCGCCCACTGGGAAGCATAAGCGCCCCTTGATAGCACGGGCGCCTCTGGAGAGCATATGCTTTCTAAGAATATGAAAACCAGTCCTGAGCTGGGCCGCTGTCGCATCCGGCTCCCAGAAAGACTGTATATTTGGTAGCACATTATTAATGCCAGTACCGCCAGTAGCGCACCTAAGTGGGGGGCAGCGGACCCGGCTTCCTTCCCCTTAAGGAAAGTGGCGCCCTAAAACCAGCTTACACTAGGTCTGCGAGGCAAGAAATGTTCAGCTCCCACTCCCCCCCAGGATGCGACGATTGGCCGCCCTTTGAGTATAAAGTGGCGCCCCTAAGGTAAAGTGGCGCCCCCTCCGCCGGCTTGGCGCCCCCTCGTCAGCCGGGCCCACCCCTTACGAAAATCCTGGGTGCGCGCCTGCATAATTGACCGGGACCACTCCGGAACCTGCTTTTTCCACAATTCCCACCTCTGCTACCAAGTTTGTTTCAGCTCACGTGTCACACGGCTGAAGCACTGTCTTCAACTCATTTGAGACAATTTTGCGAAACACCAATAGCACCCAGTCTTCCCTGTAGACAGACCACTCTCCGCTTAGTTGACACCGACATGCCGGGTGCCTGTGTTTGTTTGAGCTGATGAGTCAGAGTCACGCGTTGTCCCACCGTGCTTTACACAACTGCCGGGATGAAGCGGCCTCACAGCCATTGTCCAGACTGTACTGCCGACTGTGAGACTGTACGGCCCCCAAGGCCAGGGTAGCCGTTCCGCCCGCACTGTGGGCGCCGCCCACCGGGGGTCCCCGATTTCAAACGACCCCACTCCAGCTACGGAAGAGAGGCTCGCACTGATTCACATAGGGTGAGGAATATTTAACATTTTGTATCCGAACGGCCAGATTTGCATTCGATGACTACGCCTGACTACTACTGAAGACAAAAAGAAGATTGTATTCTACTCAATATGTTAACAATAACGCATTCTTCAAAACGTGCCACACACACACAGTAACCAGTCCGAGCCTGAACTGTCCTTCAGCGTAGCATGTCGACATTTTTCGGCGCCTTCTGATCCATGGCATACAGGTTACTCCAAAGGGTTTACGCACACGTCACGTACAACACCTTCGTGGCGAGAACTTCCAGGGTATTTTGTTAACAGTTTTTACTGGGGGTCCGTCCAAGAGAAAAAGGCGCTCTAAGCGATCCAAGAGGCACATCTCGACAGTCGAAAGGGCGCTCTTGCTTTCTTCAGCAGTTATGCTCTGCACACTAAACTTTGTCGGACAGTCATATCGGTCTTTAGTGAAATGTGCAAATACACGTGTCTGCAGCCGTTTGCTGCTAAAAGGACGCTGGTCCCCGGTGGTGGAGAACTGGAAGGGCTGGGCACCGGTGGGAAGGGTCCCCAGTAGAGAACTGGAAGGGCTGGGCACCGGTGGGAAGGGTCCCCAGTAGAGAACTGGAAGGGCTGGACACCGGTGGGAAGACTGACCACCAAAAATACTCCCCAGTTTGTGGGCAGAAAAATGTCCCGAAAACTTCAAAAGCTTCGGCGCTCCAGGGGTACCCGATTTCAAGGAGGCCTGCTATCCCTGACCCAGGGGGGGCTTCCAAGTTCTGCGGCACTCTACAGGGATATTTAGTTTTGTTATAACGCTATACCATACCACTGTAGTAATTTTTCATGTTGAATATGACAACACAGTTGCTGCAAGGCGGACACTCGCTGTACTGTGATGTGTCTTCATCTGATTATTGACTTGACAGTCTGTCTTGCCACTTGCATATTTCATCCTCCATCGCGAGGGAATATTTCTGTTTATCATTTCCGACATGACGTAACTGGACTGAATAATGAAATCCAAACGTTGTGGGTAAGAGTAGTGGGTCACTCACCGGTCTTTGCTCGGTTGGGGACGGGGGCTGTGCCGGTGGAGGCGTGACAAATCGTGAGGTACACACTCTCAGCCTTGCCCTCTGCGGGGCAGCCGTGCGTCCCCGGCCGAGCACTGGCTGCTCTCTTTTCCCCTGATGTATGCCGTGGGTTCGTGTACGGGATGAGAGCATTTAACCCATTCGAATTTTTATAACCGTAAGAGCTTTCAAAGCGTGGAAATCAGCTGGACATGTCACTTTGTTCGATGTTTGTGTTGCGAGTTCTGGAGGGAATGCCATCGACCCCATGTCGCTGTGGACAGTCGAAGCTACGCACCCGGCTCTAATTCTCCTTAAAGAGAATGTGGCACCTTTATAACGTGATTTTAACTGAGATAGCCAAGTTGTAAAGCAGGCCGGAAAACCCAGTACTCATTTGTATCATTTGTATCATTTGTCACGAAACTCGAAATTTCCATAGAGAAAGGCTAAAAACCTACCTGAAATGTACCCAAGGAGCCAGCCGCAGTTGTCAGCTGTTGGCGTGACGACATGCTGACGTCACGGTGAGTAGTCAGCCTATTAAAGCCCTTTGAGTATGGTAGTAGTTGACAGATCATGACGTCATGCAAAGGCAGATGTTCATTTCTTACCATAAAGGAACATTTTGAATATCAAAATATCGAGCTTATTGTACATTTTTTTAGAAAAAAATCTTGGAAATTTTAATGATTTTCGGCTAAAAATACATCCATTTCCACTAAATCCTGGGGCCCACCAAGGTGCCACATTCCCTTTCATGCAGAGTCTCGCCTTGGCTGCGAACACATATCGTCCTTTGCTGCTTACGCTCCCGACAGTCGAGAGCTCTTAGGTGGTCTTTTTCAATTTCCCTTCTCGGGCCATTGGCGGACGCAGGGGGGGCATTCCAGCTATGCCCCCCAAAGCGCTGGAAGGGGACCAAACTTTCTTTTTTTCCCCCAAAGGCCGGAGAAATTTTTGAAAAAAAGGTGTTTACACACTAGGTCTGTCGAGCAAAAATATTCGCTCCCCCCCCCAGAAGAGCGATCATGTACTTGGAGAGGTAGTTTATACTAGGCCTGTTGATCACCCAAATCGCACATTCCCCCCCCCAGGAGAGGCAGAGACATGGGTTTGGCCCCCCCCCCCACCCCAAAAAACTCGGGTCTACGTCCGCTCCTGTCTCGGGCTGGTGCTTGTTGTCGGTGGCCCACCACGTGATCCTTCGGCCCCCCGCACAGTGTTCTAGGGGAGGCAAAAATGGGGACATAATAGAATTTTGGACTATTTTTTACACTGACTTTGATGTTTACAACTAGTAGTAAAACAATTAGTGTTACAAAATTTCAAACAAAAAATGTGAGGCCTTTGAAATCGCGTAACGAGGCATCAAACTCCAGCCTTTGAATCCCTCGCCACGCATCACGACAAAGGCCAAGAGTGATACTCATTTTCGGTGCTTTATTGTAGACTAAGAAAACGTACAAGATGGGAACGTATGTACAAGATGGGACAAATCATGGTTCCTTGAAAAGCTTAAAGCATGAAAAATGTAATTTGGCAAACAGTTTTCTCCAGCTATCGATAACATTAAATTTGGAGAACAAAATATGTACCATATACATTTCATATACATTTTGAGACCACGTCAATGGTCGATAAGCACACAACAAAATGCGTGGCTTGCCCAACCCTGAGAGTACTTCTAAATTATGACAAGATGCATAGACTACCTGTCCTGTAAGTTTCAGCTGCGTCACGCTGCGGCAGTGGTGGTGGTGGCGACATATTATACAAGGGCATGTCGCGCGCGCTGTCGGTCGGGGGCGGCGCCCGTCGCGGAGATATGCCTGGAGGCTTGGGGGGAGGAGGGCCGGGGCGCGGCGAAAGTACAGCGCATTGGTTACAATGAGTTAAATGAGTACTTGCTGTTGACATTGTTTGTCGATGGACTTGTTGACTTATTGCCGTTGCACAGCAGCGAATATGTCGATTTAGCGTGCACTTATTCCAGAAACCGAAGTTCTGTTTTCTGGTCCAACTCCAAGGAATACAACTCATAATTTCTTAATCGTTAAAGTTACTCGTCACTTTTGCCGTTGGAGGCAACCAAGCGCCATAATATAAGCCCCCATGCAATGTGTTGTGAATACATCACCAATGGATCGATATTTATAAGAAATAAACATATGCATGATTAGCCACAGTGAACAAATAAAGAATCACCAGGGAATAAGTTAGTTTTAAGCAGTTTCACGAGCATTATACACGATATATACAAGCTTCACCTTCTCAGCCCAGAGGAGATTATTTTGAGTAAGAAATCAACAATAAAGACCACACTAGACCATAAAGCCAGTCTCAGATTCGCAATCAGCGCACATTTCTGCACATGGACTAATGTTAGTTGCTTGCGGCAACTTCCATTCTTGCGAAAAAAATCGGAAAATATATCTTGCTGTCAGCAGATGTTCTGTGGATTTATCAAGTGACGGGTCAAGTGAAGTATTTATCAAGTGTAGGAGTTCTTATCACAGGTCATTGGTCGCAGGTCATCCAAACCCATTTAGGGGAGGGGGGTTCTCATGCATGGCATGAGCTTTAATCATAAGTATGAAAAGCTATCGGGGACGCTGGAGACCTTTCGTCCGCTATAATTGAGGCCTGCGCCCACCACTGGGACGGGATCGGACCGTGTTCCTCGACCAGTTTCATAGGTCTATCCTTGAAATGTGTCTGACCTTAAAGCATCCGCTTCCAATTAAGGGGCCTCTTTTATGAGTCAACTCCTATGCATACCAGTGGCCTTTAATACAACTGAGGCACGTATCGATGACACAGGGGGTCTCCTCTGCTCTAAATGGAGCCTCCGCGTGCCACTAACTTCACTGGACAAGGACCCTTTGGTATGTTCAGGGCCTTTCCTTGAAATATGGAGAAGATCACCGTCTGTGGCTGGCCTAAAAACATCAAATACCGCTAATGGGGCCTCTTCTCAGCCATGGGGCCGCAAACACGCATGTCAGGGTCTGAAATATGCACCAAGTACCCACGTATCGAGAGCGACAAGGGCCACCTCTGCCGTTAGTGCGCATCCTCTTGCTATTTGAGTCGTCGGATCGGGTCCCCTTGACCTGTTCAGGAACTTCTTACGCCGGCCATGGGCTTCCCCATATTGACCAAACGGGTTCCTATGTCGAATGGGTGAACATACGTGCCTATTGGTAACACATTTGTAGTTCATCAGATCTGTGAAGCTATCACAGGATTCCAGCATCGCAGGGAGCCTCCCGAGCCGAGCGGAGGACCTCTTAAAATGTCACGAGCGCCTGGATCCTATGGAATTCAGGCCAGCGTCAAGTCACTGAAAGATAACGTCAGCAACGCTAACTTAACTCTCAGGACGAGCGGCCACATTATCTTCCTAGTTACAAACTCATAACGAAGATCGATCATCCCCCACGTCAATGCCCACAGGTGTCACAAACATAGATGGATCCCGAGGGCAAAGGGGGAGGGGGCGGGTGCCCCCAATCGACCCTCAGCGCCCCTTAAAATGATCATGGCGCTCCTCTGAAGGATCGATGGCGCCCCCTGAAATGTCGCTCCTCCAGGATGCGAAAATCAGCGCCCCGCGATACGATTTGGCCCCCACCTGAGTTTTTTCCGGCCCGCAATGGCGCCGCCTTGGTCCGCATGGCACCCCCTCCCCCGGCAAGGTGCTTTCTCTCCGATCGGCGATCCTAGATCCGCCTATGGTCACAATTGCGAAGTCCCCGGCGGATTCTGACAGGGAAGCAGCCTCGGCAAATCCTCGAAAACATATTTCTAGTTTTGCGTAGATTAAAAAAACTGCAGTGAAATGACAGAAAAACACTGAAAATGCAGAGAAATGACAACTACGGCCGATTGAGATGGTTACGTTACATGAACCCTCGCCCCCGTGGAAGGGTGTTTGAACACTTCTCCCCCCCCACCTCGGGTTTTCGCGGCGGCAGGAAGAAACGGCGGCGCGAAGCACCGCCGTATTTGGCACACCTTATCTTTGATCGATTCCGCAACTTTGCCCAAAATCTTAAGCTTGGGTCATATCAGGTCAGGTCACCAGTGCAGGTCAAGTGACCTCACCTCCAAAAATGTTTACGGTGGCATAAGCAAAAAATGGGTGAATATATCGGATTGAAACTTAACCACATAATGGGCCCACCGAGTGCTACAAAATATATTCCGGGATTTTTCATATCGATGACCTAAGGTCAACTACGGATCGTGACTTCTCCGTTGGAAATAGATGGGAAAAACAGATTTTGGGCTGAATTTGTGCGGATAAAGCTGAGAATACCTTCATATTCTCCAAATTGTAGTATCCTGCGCCCCTTTCCACATTCATGTTGCATTTTTCACCCGTGACCTCTGAGAAGTCATCTGGAGCTATTTAAGCAGTCTTCAGACTTAGGTCAATAACTTTGCATTAAATGGTGATACAGCTTTTATTTTGATATCATTGCGTTCGGGTTGCGAGTCGATTGATATGCATTTTGTTATAAATTTTGTCCAAGTTGTTCTCAGTTCGACTGTTGGGGTCTGGAACCTCACTAAAGTCATCAAGGGACTTGTCACGGAGTCCCCGTGACCCCACCACACGAACGAGCAACTCCCACAATGAAGGGTTGCTTTAGAAGCCAAAGTTTAACGTCCCACAAAGCACAGGGACGGCCGAAACCCCGCTCAGAGTCACCCTCTCACCAGTCAGTCTGCCAAGGTCCGACCTGATAATCGTCGGTTGTAAGCTATTGAGCGCCGCAGCGTCTCAGGGAACCGATCCCAAGCCTGGACATGCACTGCCACTGCATGCTTCTGAGCAGCGGTGATTCCAACGCTCTACCAACTGAGCTACCGGGGCGGCTGGTAGAGCGAAGGTGGCTCGGAGGCCCACCGGACGTGGGTTAAAACACGTACATTAGAAAGAATCCGATGAGGTTTCTTGAAAGGGGTGGCAGATAGATGTTGAACGATAGGTGAAGCCATCAGTAGTATCGAACTGGTTGGTATCGCCTCTGGCAACACTGGTAATAGCCGGACTGAGCTTGTAATAGCTGGGCGCGGGAGGTTCCTCAGGATAGAACACTCACCCTGCCGCATTAATGGGTACGGATTGATAGTTAATCCAGCCGGACAACCTTGAGTGGACGGGTTCGCAGGCAGTGGTGACAGTGAGGCCTTCGAGGTCAGTGGCCACGTGAGCCCCCACCACCTTCCCGTCCCGCCGGCCTGAGCAGGCTCGAACGGCGGTAATCTCATATAACGAGGGGATTCATCCATCCACTGATTCACTGGTGGAAATTTCTGATTCATAATGACAGTGTGCAGCCACATATAGAAGGGTTGCCTCCCAGATGCTTGGTCAGATACGACTGCTGTAGTGCGGAGCGGCGTCAGAATGATCGGTGGAACCAAATCATCGCCGGTAACAAGTCGGCAGACAGATGTGCCACTGGCTGGCCACCCAGCAATGGTGCCACCCATGACACAGCCATCAAGCATCCTCTGGCCGTTGACAGATCGCCTACAGAGTATGTATATGTATATATATATATATATATATATATATATATATATATATATATATATATATATATATATATATATATATATATATATATATATATATATATATATATATATATATATATATATCGGTACTGATGCCTGTCTAAGACCCGACAAAAACATCACGGCCAAAAGAGGGTTTCGGGACTTCTCGCACAAGTTTGCTACATTCCAAGCATTTAAAGGGAATGTGGCACATTGGTGCAATCTCAGACTGGAGTGTTTTAGGGGTACTTTCAATTGGAAATGATTAATTCGGCCCTATTTATGCTGGAAATAGCCAAAAAAGCCCAAAGCTTCGCATGTGATTTTCCTTTGCTAGAGGTAAAAATCTCTATATCGACGTTTTGTCCTGCTCTGGTAATGTCTTGCGCTGGATTGAACCTCTTTGATTTACGCCACAAATGAATGCGAACACAAGTGAAGCGTTTTGTGACACAAGTGTCACTTTGATAGATTTATCAATTTTACTCCATGGCTTAACGACGCACCAACATGCAGGCTTATACGGCGTTATATTTCTTGATATTTAAACTCATTTCACGTTTCAAAGGTTTATAGATGTCGTAGCGCTGGGCCGAGGAGCATGATTATAAGTTGATAACATGTTTAATGGCCTGTCTCGTCGAGTCCTGTATGCAAAACTGAGTCAATAAACTGATATTATATATTCTGGCATAGCCCTTAAGACCAACATATGTTTATGCATATGCACAAAGAGCGCTTACACTGACAAGACACAATCATGGTTCTGAAAAAGAACCCACAAACACATAACCAGGAAACGAATAGGATGCGTATTGAAAGAGTGGTTCGGGAGAAAAAAAAACAGAAAAAGCGATCATTTATAAAAACAAGGTCATTAACAGATATGAGGCGCAGCAGTGTCGGGCCCGATGCCAACCCCTTGAGACCAAAAAGCAGGAAGTCTAGACCAACGTGTGCAGTGGGAGTCAAAGTTGCTATAGAATTCATCCCACATGTTGAGTGGTTCATACACTAAAAACAATAAGCAGTATCAGCACAATTTAGAAGGCCGGACAAGTTCACTTTAGCATTAGTAAGAATCGAAGTATATCTTTATGACTTTCTGCAACTGGGCTTTATTCCAAGGGACGTCATCTAAAGCACGGATCCTGGTTGAGATTACGTAGTTCCAAATCTTTGGAGCAGACACGAACAACGACACTTTCCGGTAGTTAGTTGATACAAAGGGTACCACGAAATATTTTTCACGACGGACAAGGCGAATATAAGAAATTAAGAAGCGCTTTTTGAGAGGAAGTTAGCCAAAAATTGAGAGAGTGAAGCTTACTGAGTTGGGTGTACTCGATGAGATGAGGGAATTTTAGGATGTTAGATTGTTTAAAGAGAGGACTCAGAGAGAGGAAGAGAGGTTCACGGGAGTCTGCAAGAGCTATAAGGAGCCTTTTTATGGACAATAAGTCTAGATAATTTAGAAATGTATGTCTTCCCAAAAACCTGGGCCGAACAATTGTAGAATGGAAGGATGAGCGCACTGTTAGGCAGAAGATATTTGGATTCCAGACATATTTTGCACGCCTTATAAAAACTAGATTTGTAGCAGTTGTTGTTTCCACTGATCTTATGTGGGGACTCCATTTTAAATATTCATCTATGACTACACCAAGGTACTTCGTAGAGAAATATATATATTTATATGAATATTGTTTAATTTTACATGTATATCCGGAGTAGTGTTGTGACAGGAAAAAACTGAGAAACAGATTTATTAGCATTATGCAGGGCATATTCTAAACTACTGACTGGTGGGCATTTCGCCCACCAGTCCCTCATGCTGTGCCCACCAGTGAAGGGGTAAGTGCCCACCAGTGAAGGACCAAGTGCCCAAAAGTGATTTGTGTCCATAATTGTATATATTAGCAGCTTCAATCCAAACCGAATGCCCTGCCGCGTCGATTGCACTTCATCTTGTCAGTTTCCAAAAATGTAATGTCCCATTTTAAGCCCACCCTATTCCATGCAGTTGACAGTCTATATCTGACTGTCATACAAAGCCTAGCCTTCCCTTCTGCTCTGTCCTGCCAGGCTGTATCTGGCTGCTCACCAGTGCCCTGCCCTCCCTTCTGCTCTGCCCTGCCAGGCCATATCTGGCTGCCCACCAGTGCCCTGCCCTCCCTTCTGCTCTGCCCTGCCAGGCCGTATCTGGCTGCCCACCAGTGCTCTGCACTCCCTTAACAGAAGAGATATGGGTGCGCATTTTTCCTATGAATATTTTTGATGTGAATTACTGGTCACACTTTTTAAAAAATCGTTGGAAAAATTGGTCAAAATATTTCTTAAAATTTTTTCAAATTTTTTAAAATTTTGAAATTTTCGAATAAAAAACAAGATGCTTCAACTTGAGCTAGTACATGCTCAATCTAATCCCGTGTAATTTTAAGCTAAGAAATGAAAGTAAAGGCTGAACATATCGTTGTATATCACCATGTTTTGACTAAATCGGCAATTTTCACGATTTTCTTCCAGTTACAACTCCGAAACCGTACGTCTGAGGAAATAAATAATATCAGATCATGATTCCACGCCCCTGACAACCCAGTAGACGAAATTGGAACGAAATCCGAGACTATGCTATGTAGGGGTCTGGTCGATCTGTGCTGGAACGCCCCAGTTGTCATTTGAGGTGGCTGAGGTAGGCATGGGAAGTGGTACCTTTCCACTGAAATCAGTTAAGAGAGGGTAGATCATTTTCTGTACAGATGCCATCTACCACTTCGGACAGCCAGGGAGCAGGTAGTTGGAAATCTCTTTAATCATTGCATGGCAAAAGAATATGCCTTTTGCCCTTATGAATAGTCTGATATTATTTATTTGTGCTCCTGACAGGTTGATTCAGCTCTCGAAATAATGTGTTCTACATTTATTGCCCATATTCATATGCTTCCACTGAGGTTCATATGCAAAATCGCCCCGAATGACTCGGATCTGAGCAAGTTGTAAGAAGCAAACAGCAGGTTTCATCCACCAAGTGAGCTTTTTTCCATGTTAAGCTATTTTAGCACATAATTCATGTACTAATACTTTCTCGGGCCCAGAACCAAAGACAGAACCATGTCCAAAATATTTGTATGCTTGTGCACATGTTGCAGGTAGCCACTTGAGGAAGCTGTTGTCTGTCCACAAACAGCTGATATGTTTCCTGTAAAAAAAAAACAGAACTTTGTGAAGGATGTCTTTGGTAACTAGAACCATAATTTAGAAATGGGTGGAAAATTGAGCAAAAAAAACTATAAAAGTGAGAGGAAGATTTTGCTTGACTGGGTGCCACTCTGCACCCAGCACTCCAGGTATTGGGACACTGCTTTCCTCGGCCCCAAAAAGCTGCAGACACCGGCAACCGGTTCAGCCAGCGCCGCTGCCTCGGCTCAGCCTGAAGAAACTGCACAACGCCGCTGACGCAACGGCCGCGCTACACGCCTGCAAGACGTAGCGCCACTGCAGGCCAACATTTGGCGGGTCATTGCTGCATGTGCGTATGCGTTTGAGAACATTAGCGTAAGAAAGTCTGTAGAAATAGGGGGCAACGGGTACTTGTATTTGTATTTATTCAGTTAGATCAGCAACAGGTATCTGGCCAAATTACAGCGGAGGTCATGTACATAAAGGAAAACACTAGATGAGCATTTACAACGGCCATAGGTGAGTATAACGGCAAACCTTCGCAGGTAATAATTGTTCGGACTTATCGATGCACCAACTGCCAGGGTTATATGGCGTCGCCGACTCTCTCCGTTAGAAGGGTTTCTCTGGACCTAGATTGCTCCTTGTTAAAAGAAAAAATCCGCCGGACCTTGAACCCCGGTGGGCCCGTGGAAAGCAAACGTGCTCAAGTATTTCCAGGATTGACAGTCAGTATTTCCAATTTCAGCGCACGGTCACTCGCGCTTTTCCCCGCTCTGCTCCTACGCTCATGTTCAAAACACAAAAAGTGCTCCCTCTGCTCAGTGACGAAAATTACAATCTCGATAAGCCTAAATCCATCAGAGCGATTCTTCGGATAGCGTTAGTTCTGTTCCTTTTAACACGAATGGAGAGGGGTCTGGCGTCAACGCGCAGTGGATGGGGGTCCTAAAGTGCCCGCTGAGATCTCGGAAACCAAAAGGTTTAGAAAAACGTCCGTGGGGGGTAAGTGGGGGCGATAGTGATCTACATTACACCTGAGTTTCAATGACCTAGGTCAATATATTCAAGGTCAAATGAGGTCGTAAAGGTCAAATCTGAGCCGAGCTGAAGACCTATTGGGAAGACCGTGATTATGCACAAAAAGCCGGGAATACACCAAAAGCGGACTAAGGTCATAGAGGGAAGGTCCCAAACAATGTTCTCTGAAATTTTGAAGTCAAGGTCATTCTATATCAATGACCCATGACGTAACAATGTGACATATTCCCAATAATGTACAATATAACAGACACTATAGCGGCCTTTGCACGGGAGATGAGGGTTTAACCTTTGAAAAGACCTTGAGTAACTTTAACTATGAAGTCAAGCATAGCATACGTCATAATGAATAATGCCATCTGACCGGAATACTGGTTTCAATGACCTTGACCTTCATGTGGGTTGACCTGGACATATCAACTGATTATATCACGTTACGACGTCACCAGTCGGTCTACAGTGCAAGCGAACTGGTGCGACCGCGCGATTGCGACGGTCTCAAAATATAGGTCTGACTTTGAAAGCCTTTAAGTAAAAAAATATGACACCGATTTTCAAAATTTCTTCACCAATCGACGCGCTCATGAATTCTCATAAACGTGATATAGTAGCGTCTTCCGGTGGCGAACGGTTCACCGGCCACCTCGGAAAAATAGGTGGGGGGCACTTTAGGACCTCTCTCTACTGCGCGTGTTAAAGGGGAGGGGGTAAATCAGGTTGAGTGAGAAGTAAGCTCCCCAGCGGACTGTAGGGTCGCAGCGGAATATCTGGCCCCAGTGCAAACCAGCCATTTCCCTTCCCATGTTTATGACATGGTGCAGGGTATACTTGGCAAGGCGGGACTGGCGCAGGCCCCAACTGGATTGGGCAATAGGAAGCCACCACCGGGCTTTCCACCAGCAGCTCTGTGTCCCGGCAACATTCCCTCCGCCCCGCACCTACCAACTGCTGATTTGCACACCACCAAGCAATCAAGCACCACTGACTTTGACGTAATCAACGACATAAGTCCTGACAATGGCGTTCCTGCACTACGCCACCGGGCAGTAAACCCTAAGTCACCAATAGTCCAGTTTCTTAGGCAGCAGCCTACACTTTCACGTCACTTGCAAGTGGTGTTGGTTCTAACTACCCACTCAGGT
The DNA here is from genome assembly GCA_034440635.1 of Lepas anatifera. Classification (NCBI taxonomy): domain Eukaryota; kingdom Metazoa; phylum Arthropoda; class Thecostraca; family Lepadidae; genus Lepas; species Lepas anatifera. Next base: position 2,147,023 of record JAOTON010002140.1, on the reverse strand, counting down.
CTCTAGCTCGCTTTCCTGCAATAGCTTTACCCCGGCCCCAATATGATAGGGCAGTGTTCCCATCACTAAACCCGCTCCCCGGTGGGCCTCCGAGCCACCTTCGCCCTGGTGGGGGAGTTTGAACACCTCCCTCGAACTCGGCCCCTGTGCGGGATAGCAAAAAAACGCGGACGCTGGTGGATAGCTCATACAAATTTATGAAGAAACTAGATCAGTCGCTTTTTGGCTCAGGTCAATATTGAGGTCATGACAGGCCAAAGAAGGTGGCCTTTTGAGTAGAGGTTTAGGGCTCTAGCATCTGACCGAGTTGAGATAAAATCATTTTTAGGCATCATTCGCTTCCTCTCGTCACGGCAAATCGAATGATGTATAATATGACCATACTAGGTCAAAACGCAGAAATGACCTGACTTCAGGTCAGGTCAAGGTCACTTTTTAACCTAGCATAGTCAATACACATATCTTTCGACTCGCAATAGCAATCCAAACGCAATAATATCAAAATAAAAGTTGTATCATCATTTTATGCAAACTTATTGGCCTAAGTCTGAAAACTATTTAAGTAGCCCCAGACGACCTCTCAGAGGTCACAGGTCAAAAATTGCAACATAAACCTTGAAAGGGGACCGGGATACATTTGGAGTAAATAAAGGTATTATCAGCTGTATCTACACAAATATAGCCCAATTTCTGTTTTTCCCATATATTTCCAATGGAGAGGTCATGGTCCGTTCTTGAATTTAGGCCATCGATATGAAAAATCGCGAGATATGTTTTGTAGCACTCGGTGGGCTCATTGTGTGGTAAAGTTGCAATCCGACAGATTCGCCCATTTCTTACTTATGCCACCTTAAACATTTCTGGAGGTGATGTCACTTGACCTGCACTGGTAGCCTGACCTGAGAAGACCCAACCTTAAAATTTTTGGGAAACTTGCGGAATTGATCAAGGATAAGGTGCGCGAAGTACGGCGACGCTTCCCGCCACCGTTTTATCGTGCCGCCCGAAAAAAACCCGAGGGGGTGTTCAAACATCCCCACCGGGGCGATGGTTAACTCCAGGCAGGAGGCCTGTTGCATGTTGGCGAGCATACTGATGACTGGAGTCAACGAATGTACTCACCCGCTGCTCCTTTACCATTCACCTTCACGAGTTAAGGGGCCACGAGCATCAGTTTAAACAGTCAACTGTATATGCGTTGGGTGGGGTCATAACTCCAGCATATTTCAGTTCACGAATATTCAAATTCGGCACATCTTCTTACAGGGAATGGAACATTTTGTCGAAACTAAAGAAACGTCTATTTACGGACAAAATAGTCTGAAAATCAGGAAACCACAAATTGTTTTCACCTCTAATCACTCTGGTCTTGCTACCCTGGCTTGATCCAAGCATCCCATGCAATCACAAATCTGGCTGCATGAGGCAGCTTGCGGCACGTAATGGTGCAAAGGCAATGTTATTTGTTAACATTTATCACGTGACGTGCGCTACCAGATGGAAAGCGATTCCTTCATGGTTAAAAATAAAGGAATAGCCCTTTTATTTTGAACTTTAAAACTTGCGCGAATGCATTACAGAGAGCTTTGGGTGAAATAAAATCCACCAATAGTGGTTAATTGACACACTCTACCTAATTCTTGTCCCAGTTCAAAGTACATCATCAACGTGGGACACTCCCTTTACCAGAAGTCTTTGCGCGGGTACTGAAGGTCAAGCCCAAAGACCCCAAAATCAGTAATATTCTTAAGTGTTTGTCGTTAGCTGATTGCGACCAGTAGCTCTCCTTGGCTGGTGTCCGGTCCTATGACTCCAGCACCTACGTTGTTTTGCTGCCATTGTCCAATTGCAGTCCCTCGCATCACTGTCGATTCCAGGCATCCCACCACACAGAGCCGATACCAAATAGTCACCAAGCTATCGAACAAGCACTCAAAACGCAATTAATCACAACAGTGAGCTATTTCCAGACCAGGACTACAAAAGCGGCGGCAGTAGCACCGACCGTGCCCGGAAAGCGTGGCCAGTGCTTCATGTGCGGCAGCAGTGGGCCGACGTTTCCAGCACATCAATAATGGATGAGCGCCTGTCGTCACCGCAGACATTGGTCTACTTCATCCGAGTTGCATGGTCACACTAGAGCCGCATTGCTGCGGATCCACGGAGCCAGAGTACTGCGCGGCACGCGCGCAGCAGCTGTCAATCGAAGTGCTAACCTGGGACCTGCGCACTGGAAGACTCCAGCACACCCATCGCGCTGGTCATCGCCGTGACGTGCAGCTCTGCACGCCCATTACCCGGTCAGAGTAGCTCGGCTGAATTATGAAAGGGTGGCTTATGCATACAGAGCAGGATGTTATCTGGCAGAGAGAGTGCACGTATCTCAGTGGAGCAGGGCTGGGCAGGCGATCTGTACCCGGCCCAGCCACTACTGGTATTGGGGACGTGTTCTGGATGGGCGGCCAACACTCCAGCAAGCTCTCAGTCCTCCACAATGCGACTGATGAAACCGCCGCACTGTCGTTTTCGCATATGGACAGACAGGCGGACCTTTTGGAGCCGTAGCTAAAGCCACCTATTTCAGGGTGTGCTCTTTCTTGCACGAAGTACTGCATGATGATAGAACGATAGTATAACCTCCCTGCATGCAGGTATTCTGCAGAGGAAAATTGATGGCATTCCGTTTGAAAGCTCTGGAATGAAGTCCCGTTTGCCTTTGGACGGTAGTTCAGCTCAGCGCACCAGCTAGCAGGGCATCTCTGGAGGTAACAAGAACAATGGCCCATGATCAGCGAAGCACACTCCATCCGCCGCCGTCAGTCTGTCACCATCGGGTGGAGCAAGGGCACGATTCAACCAGTAAGGCTGCTTCTTGTCACAAGAACTAGGAGCTACGTAGCGCTTCCATTTCGGGATAAATTATATAGGCTTAACCCAAGCCCCACCAGGGGTCCGGTGCCACCTTCGCCTCACCGGGGGGCAATCGATGCCCCCTTAACTCCAAAAAATATGGCGGTTAGCGCAAATCTGCAAAGTGCATTAGAAAGCTTGTGTGAATTTAAAATGGTTTTACTTGCTATGTTCAAGCGCTCAGGTCAATGGTTTGGCCTACAGAGGTCAAGTTAGGTCATGATATGCTATTTCCACTAAAATATGCAATGCTTAAGAAACCTGAGGATATCTCTCATACCATTAGAACAATTGAGATCTGATAAGTACATTTTATAGAAAAATTCCAGGGTTTTCTCCCGATAGTGGTTTGACCTCTAAAGGGCACCTCGTGACCTGACATGACCTGAGGTCACGAAAGGTCAGGAAGTGACCTTGCCATATATCAAAACAAAGCCAGTGGCAAGACAAACACGATGACGTTTGATTCAGCGCTCTAGCTTGATTAAGTCAAAAGTTATCGTCAACATACTGTTTTTGGCCCCTGGTGACCTCGCATGACCTCAGATAGGCCAAAGGGAAAATATCACCAATGGGATCCGTAAAAGGATTTCCAAGAACGCTTTTCTGAGCAATCTGAGCATTTGCAATCATGTCTGTGGCTTTTAGATCAAGACAGCTTTTCCCCAAGCTTTTTCAATGGAAGAGGTCACCTCGTAACCTGGCTATAGGTCACGAAATCAAAAAAATCCCGGAAATACATTGTGTAGATCCTGGAGGGTTCATAAAGTGTAGGAAGTTTCAAAGCAATCGGCTTAGAAATATAGCTCTTACAGAGCTCAAAAGCTGAAGTGAGGTGACCTTAGTTGACCTCACCTGGTGACCTGACCTTGTGTGACCTGGGGTAAAAAGTTCCAGGGATGGTAGGAAAATGATAGGGTGAGAGGTAGAGTACTCAACCGTGGCGCTGCGCCTCGTCGTTTTTTCTGTTATTCCGAAAAAAACCTTAGCGGGCCATCGATACCCCCGTGGGGCGAGGGTTAAGGGTGCACCAACACTCCCAGCACTCACCAGAAACTTTTCGAGTGTCCCTTATTTACATCATCAAAAATGAAGGAGGAGGTAATATCTTAATGAATAAATATATATATATATATATATATATATATATATATATATATATATATATATACAAATATTATAAAGGTGGGACAATCCCACTTTATTATGAGTTTTGAACCGAGATAGCAGTTCTGTAGAGCGTGTTGAGAAACCATTATGGCATATTTAATTTCACCAAGCCAGGGACGGCAGATTCCATTTTCGATCGGGTGTGCAAGAATTTCGGAAGGGGGCGCCTTCCTCCCCAGGGGGCGCCTTTTCTATCCAGGGAGTGCCTTTTTCTATGTGTAGGGGGTGACTTTTGCTTTCCAGGGGGCTCCTTTTCTGACCGGCGGGCGCCTATGCTATCCAGAGGGGCCGTTGCTCTTCTTGGGGGGCGAATTTTGCTGTACAGGGGGTGCCTGTACTAACCAAGGGATGAATATGCTATCCAGGGGTGCCGTTGCTCTTTTTGGGGGCGCTTTTTGTTGTCTAGGGGATACTTTTACTCTGGGGGCACCTTTCCATCCATAGGGCGCCTATCCTAATGTCTTGTAATGTCCTGTGTTTAGGTCTGATTTTTTCTTGACCGGCCAGGGGCGCCGGCCAAATCCGGGGGTGCCGCCCAAATCCGGGTGGGCGCCTCCCCGGACCAAGTCAAAACCGGGTGTGGAAAAGTATATTTTTGCACACCCTCAATTCTTTCAGCGTGTGCAACTGCACGCCCTGCCCCCCGGAAACCGCCGTCCCTGCGAAAAGCTCTCGGTAAAAATTTCCACCAGCTTTAAAGTTCAAAGAAAAGGGGCTTATTGCCTTATTTCAAACCCTGAAGGAATACCTTCCACATGATTGCAGTAATCTGATTGGTCCTAGGCCCTAAGCCCCGCCCACTCGCTGAAAATACCATGCTAGGTGAACCAGCATGCAATGTGCCTGTCGACCGAAAACTTCGGGAAAGTGGTTGTCCATTGCAGAGCGTCACTGGCAGAAGTCCGCCCAGTGGCCGCAACACACATCGCAAGCGATTTCTCCCTCCCCCGTGCTCGCCAAAACAAATATCAATTATTATTTCTTTCAAAATCCAACTATGGAATTGTTTCTTTACATCAGTCATATGTATCATCTTTCCACCACCGAATAAACACGGCCGCCGTAACGCCATCTGTCGTTCAGTTTTTGCACCACTGCTCAACAAGGCCGAGAATGAACGAGCGGACCAAGAGTTCGATTGCCGTGGCAAGTGAACAAATTTGAAACTGACGTCCTCAGCGGACGTCCTCAGCGGAAAATCGTTCGCGGGTCCTCCGAGTATTTCATCATGTATTTGAATAGCCCCTGCGTGCGATTTTTGCCATGCGAAAACGCTGTGAATGGGCCTTTACAGTAAGTCTATGATCAAGGTTTGGGATTACACCGATTATTAAGTGTTTTATTGATGACGTCACATATTGTTGGAAAAGGAGATATTTCTGTTTTTAGCGTATGCAAGTGGGGAAAATGTTGTTTCCTAATTCTCAGTGCCCTTTTGTTCTTATTATTCTTTCTAGAACTTGGTCAAAGTGGTCCATTTTTCCATTAAGAAACGGCCCCAAGAAGGTGTCAACACCTTGACCTCTGCCTCAACCCCCCAACCCTGCAGGGAGTTATCCAACAAAGTCACTAGCAGTCACCTGTCTTCAGTTGGGGTGGGGAGGCCCTTTCGACGCACGAGCTGCTAGGATCATATGACAGTCCTCAGTTGGTCACGCAACAGCTGCTACGCCAATAACACAACAAAATTACTAGTAACTAGTTAGCAGCTGCTTCAACAACGTCGAAGGGAGTAACACGACGAGCACTTGTGTACCAGACCCTTCGACGTTGAGTAAGGGGATAGGTGGCCCGGTGGTTCTGAACGCCCCCTTGCTGAGACAAGTGCGTTCGGTTCACGTGCCGCCACGTTCCCTGAATAAGCCTTCATTTGGTGCTCACAACAACTACCAACAAGAGCCAGTTGGCGACACGGTGCAACCTGGCCAGCAGGTGCGGCGTTAAACCCCAGCAATGGCACGGTTAGAGGCCGTCGGCGTGACACGTGCTCTGATGGAGGCGGTGGGCGGGCGCTGGGTGCAGCCGGCACGTGACCGAGCGCCGGCCAGGCACGCTGACAGGGCACTGTGCCATCTCCGGCTAATTCAGCCACACAATCGATACAGAGGCAGAGCTCCGGGCGGCCATCGACCGGTGGCGCCGGGGCCACTTCTCTTTCAGCAAGCCGGCTGCCGGCTCAGACGGCAGCCCCGACCGCGACAGTCTCAGACGGCAGCCCCGACAGCGACGGTCTGAGACGGCAGCCCCGACAGCGACAGTCTGAGACGGCAGCCCCGACAGCGACAGTCTGAGACGGCAGCCCCGACAGCGACAGTCTCAGACGGCAGCCCCGACAGCGACAGTCTGAGACGGCAGCCCCGACAGCGACAGTCTCAGACGGCAGCCCCGACAGCGACAGTCTCAGACGGCAGCCCCGACAGCGACAGTCTCAGACGGAAGCCCCGACAGCGACAGTCTCAGACGGCAGCCCCGACAGCGACAGTCTGAGACGACAGCCCCGACAGTGACAGTCTCAGACGGTAGCCCCGACCGCGACAGTCTGAGACGGCAGCCCCGACCGCGACAGTCTGAGACGGCAGCCCCGACAGCGACAGTCTGAGACGGCAGCCCCGACAGCGACAGTCTCAGACGGCAGCCCCGACAGCGACAGTCTCAGACGGCAGCCCCGACAGCGACAGTCTCAGACGGCAGCCCCGACAGCGACAGTCTCAGACGGAAGCCCCGACAGCGAGAGTCTCAGACGGCAGCCCCGACAGCGACAGTCTGAGACGGCAGCCCCGACAGCGACAGTCTCAGACGGCAGCCCCGACAGCGACAGTCTGACCGCTCCATGTAGCTCAGCCAGGACGACGGGTGGTCCAGTGAACACATGCTGCAACTGTCCACTGGAGGCGGTGGGTTCGAACCTCACGCCACCCACCCGTTCAGCTGCCTCCATACAGGATGAGTCTTTAGCTGGTTAGTGCTTCCAAGCACCTCAGCGGTTCAGGCTACATCGCCAGGATGAGTCTTTAGCTGGTTAGTGCTCCCAAGCACTGCAGCGGCTCAGGCTATATCGCCAGGATGAGAGTCACCAGGATGAGTCTTTGGCTGGTTAGTTCTTCCAAGCACCTCAGCGGCTCAGGCTATATCTGCAAGGTGAGTCAGTGATGTCATGTAGCCCCAGCAGACCGGAGCGCGAGGGCAGACACAGCCCAGCTGCACCAGGCTGGCGAGTACCTCAGGTGACTGGTGACCCGATCGGCACGTAAAGGCCCCACCCATAACTCGTTACATAACAGCCGCGCCAACCTCCAGAACGGCGCGATATGCCATAGGCATTAATGGTGATATGCCAACCGCGAGTCATCTGTTGCCTTGCTGTTACGTGTATGAAAGTGGTGGCGCTGCTCAGTGGGAATGTCGGCGTGTGAGCCTCACCAGCAGCGGGCAGCGACAGGCCAGGCCGAGGGAGGTATTGACCGGTGGCGCCGTCTCCAGCCGCGCTCCGCCCACCGTCAGCCACGGGTCACACCAGGGTCAGAGGCACCGCACCACAGCCTTGCTGGCACTGCGGGCCAGTCAGGGGCTCGGCCGGACAAGTGTACCGGGTCTGAAGCCAGCTCCGAACAGGGGCGCTGGTAGGCGTCTAAGAGCGCCGCCAAATCGCATCCTCCAAATAGCTGGCACACCAGTCACACCACACAGCGTGCAGGCTCACCAGCACAGAGCTCTGTTCTAGGTCTCATCACAGCCTATCCATGTTTCAGGCGGCGGCACTGCAGCTTCAGTAGAACCTATCTTAAAGGAGCACCCACAAAACCTGCTTGGGTGAATAATACGGTACCTGTAATTATTCAGAATGGAATGCAGCACCATTGTATAGGGACAGGTCTTCAAGCGAGCAGTGTCAGTGCCAGAGACTTGTCAGCGTGTTGCAGACCTGGCGTCGTATCTGGCGGCGCCACTGGTTCTGTGAGTGGGCCGTGCCTGCAGTCAGCGAGTAGGCCGACACCCCTGTCATGCCCCAGGACATGGGGGGCTCGCCGTACAGTGAGTGTGAGCTTACCGTCACTGCCAGGCACCGACCCGGGCTTACTGAAATCAAAGGCTATCGGAGGCTCAGCGACTGGCGTCAAGAAACAGGGCCTGCTGACGGCCCGACAGAGCGGCGCAACAGGGCCTGCTGACGGCCCGACAGAGCGGCGCAACAGGGCCTGCTGACGGTCCGACAGAGCGGCGCAACAGGGCCTGCTGACGGCCCGACAGAGCGGCGCAACAGAGCCTGCTGACGGCCCGACAGAGCGGCGCAACAGGGCCTGCTGACGGCCCGACAGAGCGGCGCAACAGGGCCTGCTGACGGCCCGACAGAGCGGCGCAACAGGGCCTGCTGACGGCCCGACAGAGCGGCGCAACAGGGCCTGCTGACGGCCCGACAGAGCGGCGCAACAGGGCCTGCTGACGGCCCGACAGAGCGGCGCAACAGGGCCTGCTGACGGCCCGACAGAGCGGCGCAACAGGGCCTGCTAACGGCCCGACAGAGCGGCGCAACAGGGCCTGCTGACGGCCCGACAGAGCGGCGCAACAGGGCCTGCTGACGGCCCGACAGAGCGGCGCAACAGGGCCTGCTGACAGCCCGACAGAGCGGCGCAACAGGGACTGCTGACGGCCCGACAGAGCGGCGCAACAGGGCCGGCTGACGGCCCGACAGAGCGGTCGGCATTTCACCCAACAGAGTCGTTTATATGCGTCTGGCGAACGTCATATATGTACACCAGAATCGTTCTGATGGCTAGCCGAGACAGAGGGGACAACCAGTCTGCACAAACCTCAAAAAAACCATTAACACCCTCCCAAGCATTCAGATGTAGTGAGTCGGATTGGTCGCTTCATTGGTTGGCGACCGGTCACATACACTCATCTGTTAACCAGTGAAGGCTAATTATCCCCAGTGGAATTTGGGTTCTGAGGGAAGAGGAAAATTAAGATTCCTACAAAAAAACACGCAAGAAAATCATCATGGCCTCCCGTTTATTTTTTTACAAGCCTATCTTCAACCATACGCTTTCCATGCCCTTGCAATCCGAATCAATGCTTGACGATTTCCAGGGAGACATCACAATGTCTTACTCATCACTCAGCTCTCAAACGTCAGCTCACTAGTCTGTCCGACATCTCCGAGCTGACGAGTTCTGCCGTTGGGGTTGTACTCACCGGTCTAACGACGGTGTAGGGCAGGGCAGCGGGCCAGCGGCCGTCCAGAGCGCCGGCGGCGGGGTGGAACGCCGACCCTGCCACGGCAAACGGCGCCGGCGCTGCAGGTGCCGCCGCCGCCGCCGCCGCCCCCGGGTACCCCGCCTCGTGCCCAGCTGGTCTGCGGGAGGCATCAGTCAGGTCAGGCCAGAGACACAGCTCACAGCACCTACATTCGTGCCCAGCGGTAAACGGCGTTGAGTAGCCCATCCACTTCTCCAAAGAAAATATTTGAACAATTGTGAGGTCACATTTATATTAAAGGTCACTAGGGGTCAAAACATGCCGTCATTTTTGTCATATATTTTAGCAAAACACGTCAGTCACCTTTCAATCGGATACTTAGCACTTCACATCCTAACAGATCACTACATCCTTCAGTCAGTACACGCTCTGTCAGCACAGGCTAATCGATGTCCCACCCACCCCCCTCCCTCCTGCACGCTCAAAAACCATTCCTTTCCAAATCATATCAACCAAATCAGACGGATCCAGTTTGTCAGTGTTCGGGTTTTCTTAAATACTTAAAACACGAGTTGACCTTGTTCTCCAAGGAAGGTCGCCCATCTCCGGGTGAACTTGTCAATCTGCCCATTTTGTGTTGCGCTATATTCTTCCATTTTGAAACTTTTGACAAGGATTTTCATAAAAGTATCGACTCTTATTTGACCGCCACTGAAATATTGATTGGCAATATATTGCTTAGCACTTAAAACGATGAAGTTAACGACGTCCAAGGGCGACAGAGATCCAAAAATTACATTATTGACGTTGGGAATGAACTTGTGGGGGCTGAAAATTTTTTATTCACTTTCGAAGCCATTACAACCCAAAAATGTTGAACATCACCGCATTCCAAGAAAACATGCAGTGTTGTTGCAGCTTCACCACAGTTGTTACAAAAAGGGCCAGGGACAACATTTCTAATACACGAGTAACGTTTGGTAGGAAAATATATGTGTATTAGTCCAGACTGAAGAGATTGAAGCTTTGTTGACCTTGTTATTTTGAAAGGCATTTCAAAGATTTTACGCCAATATTTCCCAAAATTGGTTCCTTCAGCTTGTCATTTTCTTTGGGAATTAGGGGTTATGTCTTCCAGCCATCGAATGGAAAAGAACTTTGGCTTTATATGTTTGAAATTAATATATTTCCCTCCTATATTGTTCAAATACCCCACCACCCGTTCTTCTGGTTTCAACGCTGCAGTTCCCGTTATCAGCCTTCTCCACTCACGTGGAATCGCTTTATTCCAGGAGGGTCATTCCACCATAAATCGACCAAGGCATAAAACCCTACTATTTTTGATTTCCTCCAAAATTGGTATATGGGGACTCTCAAGGGCGTAGAATCCACCCATGGTACCCAAAAAATTATTAAAAAATTTGTTTGAGAGAAATGGCCTCCGGCAATTTCTGAAGGTCATTATACAGGCATTGATTAGAATGCCTATAGCTCCAAAAGTTTTCAAGTGATTTCTGGAAATTGTATTGTTTTAGGATGTAAATTCTACGGGAAACATTTTGGCTATCTTCAATTTTGAAATTTAAACAAAAAATGTTTGATGACCTCATGACCTAGTTTTATAACGGTGACCTTGACCCGTAGTACAGTGAAATTCAAAAATTCTTTTGAAAGCGTTTTGACATATGGCAGTAGTCTTTCATATCAAATAAAGAAAAAAATGGCTTTCGAAATGCATATACTACTTTTAGCTTCCTATATATAACGCTAGGTGTCACTGTGGAGCTATGCTATCGTAACTCATGTTCTAATTAACTTGCAACTTTAAGATGAAAAACATTTGAAGAGTCAAAATCAAGCAGTCAACCTTGAGTTGAAGCATTTTTACACAAGCACAGGAATAGGGGTTACCCTCCCTATTTTGAATTCACATTATTGTCCCTTTGGGAATGAACTTGGCTGTTGTAAATTTCATGTATGGTTGTTTGGATCATTGTACATCTTTTGAAAATAAATGTGTTCCCGTCACATTGAATCACCGAACTGTGATGTCATTTCCAGAAGCATTTAACCCGCGCCCCACAGGGGGTCCGGCGCCACCTTCGCCCCACTGGTGGGCCATCAATGCCCCCTAACTCCGAAAATATGGAAGTTAGCGCAAAGCTGCAAAAGGCATTAGAAAGCTCATGTTAATTCAGTAAGATTTTATTAACACGTTTAAGCGCTCAGGTCTATGTTTTGACCTCCAGAGGTCAAGTTATGTCACGATAGGCTATTTCCAGTAAGACATGCAATCCTTAAGAAACCTGAGCATAGCTCTCACGCCATTAGAGCTATTGAGATCTAGCAAAAATAATTTGATAGGAAAATACCAGGACTTTCTCCACTATGTGGAAAATAATGGACTCCCGCCAGTGATTTGACCTCCAGAGGGTACCTCGTGACTTAATATGACCTGAGGTCTCGAAAGGTAAGAAAGTGACCGTGCTGTATATCAAATGAAAACTAGTGTCGAGACATACACGATGACCTTTGATTCAGTGCTGTAGCTTAACTAGGTCAAAAGTGATCGTCAAAATGCTGTTTTTGACCTCTGGTGACCTCTGATGATCTCAGATAGCTCAAAGGGCAATATCGTCTCTGGGATCCATGAAAGGGTGTCCAAAAACGTTTGTCTGAGCAAATTGAGCATTTACGATTATTTTGTGACTTTTAGCTCATAAGACAGCTTTTCCCATGTTTTTTCTATGGAAGAGGTTACCTGGTGACTAAATCGGAAAATCCCGAAAATAAATTTTGTAGACTCCGGAGTGGTCATGAAGTGTCGAAAGTTTAAATCGATCGGCTTAGAAATGTAGCTGTGGTAGAGCTCAAAAGTTAATGTGACGTGACCTTGGTTGACCTCGCCTGGTGACCTGACCTAGGGTGAGCCGGGGTAATAAATTTCAGGGGTGATGGGAAAATAATGGGGTAAGAGGTAGAACCCTCAACCGTGGTGCTGCTCCTCGTTGTTTGTCTGTTGTTCCCAAAAAACCTTTGGGGCCATCGATTTCATTATTCTAGGTGGGGCGAGGATTAAGGAATATTTTTGGATTTTGAGGCTTTGTGTCACGTTCCTCCGGACGTAGCTTGAATTTAAAACATGTTATGCCTCAGTTCGGCTTTTATAGCGTTTGGTAATCCCTTGTGGCGTTTTCAAACTTGTTTAAACTTGACCTATGGTAATCTCGTAGTGAATTCTGCTCAGCATACTCATTATTTTAGCTCTTTTATAATTAACAATTTTTAGGCACTAAAAACAAATCATTGGTGATTTTTAGTGGTGCATTGCATTGCATGGGACTGGTTCAGAGCTCAAAAGTACTCCTTAGAAGTGGAAGTAACTAGTTCAGAGTCCACATCATTTAAATGGACTATTCACAAGCCATTCTGAATCATTTATGCCAATTTAGTGAGTTTCTAATCATCTGTCACTGCTTACACCCCCTTCAAGGTCAAATTAGTTCAAAGGTTGGAAAGGTTAAGTCAGTTTTGGAAGAAAAACGTCTTGTTTAGTGTCATTTTCATGCAAATTGACAATTCATAAGACATTTTTCATCAGTTACGCCAAGTGCCTGCTTCATCATTTGCTATTGCTTACAAGGTCAAATGAGGTCAAATTTCGAAAAAGGTCAAGTCCATTTGACATGCAAACCAACTAGTTTAGTGTCCATATCATTTTAATTGACTATTCATAAAAAATTCTGCATCATTTACTCCAAGTAAGTTTGCTTCTTCATTTGTCATTGCTTACCCCCTTTCAAGGTAAAAAAGGTCACAGGTCGAAAAAGGTTAGGCCCGTATCGGACGCAAGTCAAATAATTCGGTGTTCATCTCATTTAGAAATACCGAATTGAAACGCGCATCTGTAGTCGTTATTCGACACAGAGATACTTATCACTGAGGTGATGCAAGGTCAAATAAAGGTCATTGAATGTCAAAAGGTCATAAAGGGACTAACATGATAAAAATGAACCTCAAAGGCTGGAAGAAAATATTCTGGGACAGTTCATGAGCAAATGATGCAAAAGAACGATAAGAGTCTGGAGCATTCACGGAAAACGGTTACAGGCGCCCAAATGACCCCAACATGCCTCCACTCTTGAGGTCATAACTCCGTGACCTTGAAGGGTAGGAACAATTCTTTGCAAGATGTCCCCAATGAATGCGTCAGAGGCTATACAACATTTCAAGACTCTAACTTAAGAAGCTCGTTTTCAATTCTTGAAAAACCTGAGGGGATTGCAACACCCCCCTCTACGTGTAAGGGTTAACACCCTCTATGGCGTTGACGGGAAAGAAATTGGTGAAAATTCCATGGCGCGCCTCTTAAATTCGGACGTTCCGTCGTCACTGGCATTAACCATACCGCGAGTTACGATGGTACAGCTCCATAGTGACACCTAGTGTCAGGTTTCGGAAGCAAAAAGTAGTATATTTAGTGCGAAAGCCATATTTTTTATTACTTTACCTAGAAGAGTATTTCCAAAGGTAAAAATGCTTTTACACGAATTTATAAATTTCACTGTACTGCGGGTCAAGGTCACCGTTCAAAAACTAGGTCACGAGGTCATGACGTCAATTTTGCAGAAATATAAAAATCGAAGATAGTCAAATTGAAATATGTTAAATGGTGAACAGAAATGTAAAATATCGTCACAATCATTAAAAAAATGGCAAAACTATAGGCTTTCAAAACAATGCCTACATGGTGACCCCCGAAAAATGCCGGAGGCTATATCGGCCAGACCAAATTTTCAAATAATTTTTTTGACGCCATGGTTAGATTCTACACCTTTGAAACCCCCTTGAAACCAATTTCAGAGAGAATCAAAAATAGAAGGGTTTTATTTTAAGAAATTTTTGGTCGATTTATGGTGGAATGACCCAGGAATAATAAGTCAGATGATCAACTCTTACCGCTGGATAGCATTCTTTAAATTGCTCAAAACTAATGTACCGCCCTTGGTGATCAAAAACGTCGTCGAACAAATTCAAACTTTTTCATATACCCTACGGCAGAACAGAGATTGTCCCCCCACATTTATTGCTGAACTATTCCAAAGAAACTGTTTTCGCACATCTTTTCCGTTCTGTGGCTCTTTAATAGGCAAAACTTCCTTCAGCCATTTCAACATTTCCTTGTAATATAATGTTACATTTTGAGACCTAATCCATTTATCTCCGTAGTTCATGTGCAGTATGCGCCCACACTGGAATTTCAACCTAAACTGTAAAATTTTAGAACAATGTGCATCAGTGTTGGATATGATTTTTCCCCAGCCACGCCACGATACGCGCAGCGCTTTGTAAAGATTTACTACATTGGGTACATTTAAGCTCCCATTTTCGATAGTTTGATAGAGAGTAGCCCTCGCAACTTTTGGTGGGCGTCCTCTCCATATGAACTTCATAATCTTACTTTGGATTGCCACTAAGTGCTTATTATCAATTCGCACAGCCGAAATAATATATATCAACTGGGAGACGAACAAAGATTTTGCGATTGTTATTTCACCCTTCAAAGATCAGTCTCTCTGTGACCATTGGTTCAAAGTATTTTGTACTCTGGTATGAGCGCGACGCATGTTTTCCTCCTCACACTTATATAAACATGCCGTCATAGGGATAACATGTAAATGAAGGTTTTCAGTCATTACATCTGAACAAGTAAAAATAGAGCAAAACAATTAAGACCTTTGGAATCCTCGCAGCAGGCCAAATCTAATGATATATATTATGACCTTGCTGGGTCAAATCATTGATTTGCCCTGACCTGAAGCCAGGTCAAGGTCAAATTAGGTAAAATGCATATTATAAGAACTGCAAAGACAAGGCAAATCTAATGCAGGTAAAATAATCGCTCTATCGCCATCCGTTACTAAGTTATTTAGTTAAAACCATTTTCCCACGTATTTCCAATGGAGAGGTCATGGTTCGTACCTGAGCTTAGGTCATTGATATCAAAATTACCGGAACATACTTTAGAGAACTCGGTGGGCCCATAATGTGACATGAGTTTCAATCGGATAAGTTCACCCTGTTCCGACTTATGCTATCTTAAACTTTTCTTGAGGTCAGGTCACTTGACCTATACTGGTGACCTGATCTGAGATGACCTTACCTAAAAATTTTGACAAAAGTTGTAAAAATGATGCGAGAAAAGGTATGCCAAGTACGGTGGCGCTACGCGCCGCCACTTTTATGCTGTCACTGAAAAAACCCGAGGGAGGGCGGGTACCCGCCCCCCGTCAATGCGCGTGTTAAAAGTCAAAATTGGGGTGTAAAATATTAATGGTTCAGGATTTACGTGATCACAAGATTTACGTTCATCACCAGAACAACGGGAATGACTAAATATACGCCCTCTACGCGTTTCAACAATAGTCTTTGTCAGCATCTGAAGGATGAGGGATTAAGAACACGTCACCTAGACATGTCGCAGTTTCATCGTTTGGATTTTTCGTGCAGTTACCATGCGACAGACATATTAACCGGCGCCCAACCGGGGGTCCGGCGCCCCCTTCGTCCCAGCGGGGGCCATCAATGCCCCTAACTGCAAAAATATGGAGGTTAGCGCAAATCTGCAAAGTGTATTAGAAAGCTCGCGTGAATTCAGTACGAAATTACTTCGCATGTTTAAGCGCTCAGGTCAATGGTTTGAACTCCAGATGTCATGTTAGGTCACGATAGGCTATTTTCAATCAAACATGTAATGCTTAAGAAAACTGGACATAACTCTTATGCCATTAGAGCTACTGAGATTTGCTAAATACATTTTATAGGAAAATGCCAGAACTTTTCCAGCTATGTAGCTAGCTATGTAGCTATGTAATGACCTCCAGCCAGTGGTTTGACCTTCAGAGGTCACCTCGTGACATAATATGACCTGAGGTCACGAAAGGTCAGAAAGTGACCTTGCCGCATATCAAATGAAAGCCAGTGACGAGACACACACGATGATGTTTGATTCAACGCTCTGGCTTGATTAGGTAAAAAATTGTTTCATCTGAGCTTTCTTTTTCGCTAAGATGCTACTGACTTTTTTACCGGAACAAAATACTACTTTGCATCCCGTTGCTTCAAGTTTGTTTAGCAATAATTTCAGCTAGTTTCGAGTACGGTATCGTAACAAATCGCACCTCCTCCTTTTTGTTGGCTTTCGCGGATCGTTTTGGTATATCTAGAGCTATCTTCTTCATAATCATCAGAAACCCCCTCGGATATTTTAGCTTCGTGAACGATGTTATAATATGTTCTATCTCTTCTTGCAGATATTCTTCACTGCAAATGCGGAAGGCCCTAAGAAAAATTCAATTACTTCTTCTCGCTTCACCCTATCACTGACCTGAGTAATAATGTATGTACATAGCATAGGTCATAGTGATCATAGATGATAGCACTCAGGTCATTTTTTTCAGAAGTCTCACATATATTTAGCAAAACACGTCAAAGCGGATGCTCATCACTTCACGTCATAACAAATTACTGCGTCCTTCATTCACTACACGCTCTGTCAGCACAGGATAATCGATGTGTCACCCCCCCCCCCGCCCACCTCCCCTGCACGTTCAAGAGCCCTTCCTTTCCACATCGTATCAAACAAAACAGACAAGTCCAGTTTGTCAGTGTTCGGGTTTTCTCAATAATTTATAACACAAGTTGACCTTGTTCTCCAAGAAAGGGTGCCCATCTCCGATTAAACTTGGCAATCTGCCCATTTTTTGTTGCACTATATTCTTCCATTTTGAAATTTTTTGCAAGGATTTTCATAAAAGCGTCGATTCTGATTTGACCACCACTGAAATATTGATTAGCAATATATTGTTTAGCACTTAGAACGATGAAGTTAACGACATCCAAGGTCGACAGAGAACCAAGCATTACATTATTGGCGTTGAGAATTAACTTGTGGGGGGCTGATAGGTTTTTATTCATTTTTAAAGTCATTGCATCCCAAAAGTATCGAGCATCACCGCATTCCAAGAAAAGATGCTGCGTTGTCTCAACTTCGCCACAGTTGCTACAGAACGGGTCTGGGACAACATTTCTAATACACAAGTAACGTCTGGTAGGAAAGTATCTATGTATTAGTCTAAACTGAAGAGATTGAAGCTTTGTTGAACTGGTTATTTTGAAAGGCATTTCAAATATTTTACGCCAATATTTCCCAAAATTGATTCCTTCACCTTGCCATTTTCTTTGGGCATTAGGGATTATGTCTTCCAGCCATCGAATGGAAAAGAACTTTGGCTTTATGTGTTTGAAATTTACATCTACCCCTCCTATATTGATAGCACTCAGGTCATAGTGATAGGGTGAAGCGAGAAGTAGTAATTTAATTGTTTCTTAGGGCCTTCACATTTGCAGTGAAGAATATCTGCAAAAGGAGATAAACATTTTAAAATCGTTCACGAAGCTAAAATATCCACGAGGGTTTTTTGACAAATATGAAGAAGAAAGCTCTAGATATACCAAAACTATCCGCGAAAGCCAACAAAAAGAAAGAGGTGGATTTGTTACGATACCGTACTCGAAACCAGTCGAAATTATTGCTAATAAACTTGAAGCAAGGGGATGTAAAGTAGCATTTTGTTCCGGGAAAAAAGTCAGTAGCATCTTAGCGAAAAAACAAAGCTCAGATGACACTGAAGCAAAAAGTGTAGTGTTCCAGGTACCTTGCGGGTCGCGTACGAAATCATACATAGGTGAAACTGAAAGGGGTTCAAAAAGTAGATTAAAAGAACATAGAAGAGACCTTCGGAACAACTCAGAATTCAGTGCATTTGTCATACATTCCATGAAAACAAATAATTTACCAAACTGGGATAGAGCTAAAATTATAGCAGTTTGTAAAAGCAAAGATAATTGGAGAGCCACAGAAGCAGCACATATAGCTAGAAATGAAACTTTCAACCTTTGGCCCGGTTTCATGAAATGGGCAATATCAGCGGTGCAGGGGCGGCGTTTGAACATTATGACAGCCTAGGCACGATTGGTGTAGAGGTGGGGGCGTAGCCCATGCTTTTACCTGATAGTGGACAGGGAGGATACAGCAGGTCGCCTGGAGAGGGGGCAAGCTCAAGTCGATGAGCAAAAATAATTTCAAAGTTTAAATTATAGATATATATATATATATATATATATAGATCAAAAAATATATGTCGGGGATTGTGGAAACGATTATGCGGCAGTATATAAAGGTGCAAGGCAATATTTAAGAAGGATAGGTAGGTAGGTAAGTAATAGCCTGGTCCGGATTTAGGTTTTTTCTTCAGAAAGTAACGGATCGTTGTTCATTAGATGCATTTTTTGGTGCTGATTACGATGCACTCATCAGAAATGCAATTTTCGAAAAAACTTTTGGTGGCCCACTCGAGTTGAAGATTTTTCATTTTGCCCAATTTTCCACTTTTTGACTCACCATCAACCCTTACTACCAACGAGGTGCAAAAATTGCACTGGGTTGGTAGTTTGGTTCATTGGTGTTCCATTCGCTTTGTTTTTGTTGTTATAACTTGCACACATAACGGTTATTTTTTGCTTATTATCTCCGCTTTTAGTTGAGTTTGCACTGGCTCTCCATAGATGGCGCTAGCGGCGTGACATGGTAAGTGAATACTGATTTCCTCGGGGACCGGGAATGTGAACAGCAACGTGAAAGGTGAGAAACAATTACGAATTGGATTGTATAAACGCACTTAAAGAGCTGTTTTCAAGCAGCACTGAAGTTGTTAACACTGTTTCTCAGGTATTTTAAGCATGCCATGTCCAAATATGCTGCTGCTGCTGAAGTCCCGACCATAACCCTTTATCAATAGACGCAGGAACCGTGGGGGCTGTGGTGGTGGCTGTTGCACCCAACTTTCAGAGTGTGGCAGCAGCTCCAACCCCCTCCCCCCAGTTTCTCTATTAACATTTAAGTGATATGCCTAATCACCCCCGGCCATACCAACGCGGAAGTCCCTTCCTCCAACTTACACCTTTCCTCCGACTTAAATAGTCTCTCCGCCTATGCCTTCACCGACTGAATTCTTCCGTATTTGCGCCAAAAAGACTCTGCAGTAACCCTACTTTGACTGAAGAGAGAGGGCATCAGTTTTGAGGCTAGTGACGTCCAGCCCAGTCTCCTCTGACATATTTAGAGGTCGTTGTGGCCCAGAGGAGAATTATATGTTTTACGTATACGGATAGGATTGATAATTTTTAACGTTGTGGCCCAGCAGAAAAAAATCGACCGGTTTGGCATTATGCAAACATTTTATTACAAACATGACATTGGTCACCAGGTTTTAAGGACCGAAGAAAATATGTTGTATGAAATCCTAAAATTTCCAACGACTTCCAACGACTAGACATCTTGCACTAGTTGCATTGAATAATTCACATACCGGCATAATCCAACTTCTACGTTATGTTCTCCGTGCAGTTTTATGTTTCCTCTGAACAAAATTCAACATGGACGGACGGTAATATTTGCAAAAAACAAAAGAGCCTGACCGTGAGTTGGTATGTCATAGGGCACCTTGTTATGACAAGAATTAGACTCATGGAGGAGCAGAGCAAAGATGAGTGCCATATTCTTATGAAAGTATCAATAACAGGGTAACGGCTGAGATTATGGATGTATGTGCAAGCGTATCACTGCCTACACGTGCAAAACAGGCCGTGCTGAAGGAACTAAGAGGGCTTTAGAAAGAAAGAGAGACAAAAAGAAGCATGTAAACAGGTTTCGCAAGCGAGCTGCTACATCAACTGCTGCGATGGATTCGCTGATTGGTATCAGCAGCCGAGAACGTGAGCCTGAACTAGTAGAAGACAGTGTATCTGGCCGACCAGACAAGTGCCAGACGTATTCAGACAGGCAGCCTCGATCAGGAAACCACAGCGCGATGGCAGAGGAGAGGTCAGCGAGCGGGTCGAGCAGTCATAAGAGGAGCAGCCGTCACCTCTCCGAGTCAACAGGCGACGGCCGAGACAGCAAACACGCCTGTGGAAACTGGTGTTTCAGGTAGCGCTATCATCTGCTAAGCTATAATGACTTGGTAATCCTGATCAAAGGGATATTATCTGTGTATGAACAATGCTATTATCAGAAACCAGTCTGCTCATAAATTCTATCAGAACACCCACAAGCTATATATTTATATATTTTTTTAAACACTGCCCAAGTCGTTTACAGTTCATAACTCACAAACCACAAGGAAGGATAGGCCGTAGAAGAACGACAAGTAATGCCTACCATTTTTATGTTTCATGAGTTATGGAACCGTAAGGAAGGATAAGAGAAGGACAAGCAATACGTACCATGTCTTATGGTTTATGAGCTATTGACAGTGAACGACTTGGACAGTGTTTTGAAAAATATATGTACATATAGCTTGTGGGTGTTTTGTTAGAATTGATGAGCAGACTGGTTTTTGAAAATAGCATTGCTCATACACAGATAATATCCCTTTGATCGGGATTACCGAATCATTATAGCTTAGCAGATGATAGCGTTACCTGAAACACCAGTTTCCACAGGCGTGTTTGCTGTCTCGGCCGTCGCCTGTTGACTCGGGGAGGTGACGGCTGCTCCTCTCATGACTGCTCGACCCGCTCGCTGAGCTCTCCTCTGCCATCGTGCTGTGGTTTCCTGATCGAGGCTGTCTGTCTGAAGACGTCTGGCACTTGGCTGGTCGGCCAGAAACACTGTCTTCTGCTAGTCCAGGCTCAAGTTCTCGGCTGCTGGTATCAAACAGCGAATCCATCGCAGCAGTTGGTATAGCAGCTCGCTTGCCAAACTTGTTTGCATGCTTCTTTTTGTACTCTTTCTTTCCAAAGCCCTTTTAGTTCCTTCAGTATGGCCTGATTTGCACGTGTATGGAGTGATACGCTGGCACACACATCCATAACCCCTGCTGTTACCCTGTTCTTCCATTCTTTCATAGGAATATGACACTCATCTTTGCTCCGCTCCTCCATGAGTTCAATTCTTGTCATAAGAAGGCGCCCAATGATATACAAAACTCACGGTAAGACTCCTTTATTTCTTGCAGATATAACCGTCCCTCCATTTTCAATTTCGATCAGAGAACTGAAAGGAAAAGATAACGTAAGCACTTAGATTATGCCGATGATTATCGATTATCATATGATTATAGATTATTATCCAATGCAGCTAGTGCAAGGTGCGGAAACGTTGGAAAGCTTATTTTGTGATTTCATACAACATGTTTCCTTCAGTCCTTAAAACCTGGTGACCAATGCTGATACCCTCGCACTTCAGTCAAAGTAGGGTTGCTGCAGAGTCTTTTTGGCGCAAATACGGAAGAATTCAGTCGGTGAAGGCATAGGTGGAGAGACTATTTTAGTCGGAGGAAAGGTGTAAGTTGGAGGAAGGGGCTTCCACGTTGGTATGGCCGGGGGTGATTAGGCATATCACTTAAATGTTAATAGAGAAGTTCCAGAATCGGCTCAAACTGGGGGGCGGGGTTAGAGCTGCTGCCACACTCTGAAAGTTGGGTGCAACAGCCACCACCACAGCCCGAACGGTTCCTGCGTCTATTGGTAAAGGGTTATGGTCGGGACTTTAGCAGCAGCAGCATATTTGGACATGGCATGCTTAAAATACCTGAGAAACAGTGTTAACAACTTCAGTGCTGCTTGAAAACAGCTCTTTAAGTGCGTTTATACAATCCAATTCGCAATTGTTTCTCACCTTTCACGTTGCTGTTCACATTCCCGGTCCCCGAGGAAATCAGTATTCACTTACCATGTCACGCCGCTAGCGCCATCTATGGAGAGCCAGTGCAAGCTCAACTAAAAGCGGATATGATAAGCAAAAATAACCATTATGTGTGCAAGTTATAACAACAAAAACAAAGCGAATGGAACACCAATGAACCAAACTACCAACCCAGTGCAATCTTTTGCACCTCGTTGGTAATATGGGTTGATGGTGAGCCAAAAAGTGGAAAATTGGGCAAAATGAAAAAACTTCAACTCGAGTGGGCCACCAAAAGTTTTTCGAAAATTGCATTTCTGATGAGCGCATCGTTATCAGCATCAAAAAATGCATCTAATGAACAACGATCCGTTACTTTCTGAAGAAAAAAACCTAAATCCGGACCAGGCTAGTAAGTAAGCCGGGAAGGACAAGGTACTCACGAGAGCTTGCCATTTCAAGGACGGCTTCGGCACTTCATTTTTATGACATCCAATTTCTCGCTGTACGATCGAACGGATTTTTAAATTTCATCCACCAGATTTTGTGCCATGACTCACGTTCTTCCTAAGGGTTTCCCAAATTAAATAGCTTGCTAATAATTGCCAAACAACTGTACCGCACTAGAGAAGGCTACAAATCCTCGAATTCAACAGTCAATAAATGAATCCGCTGTAATCAAGGTCCTAAGATGCGGGATCGCACGTGCTAGCACTTCAGGCAAGCCTAGGTTGCTGATTTTACGACCCAGTACTCGCGTCCGAATGAATGAGGTATTAGAGATGTCAATCAAAAATCACACGTTAGGTTTGCCACGGTGTTAGGCAGATTCAGCGGGTTCGCGAAGTGCCTGATATCACAGTTGTTGACGGTAAAAGCTGCGAACTTGGATTGTCAGAGACGCAAATTATCGGCTCTTTGACCCAGTGATCCGAAAAAGGAATATTATCTGCCATTTAAACATGGAGTCAAGTTATATTTCTTCCACATAAAATACATACTGACTTCGACATTTAAAAGTGGCTAGGCAGTGCCTAATGTGCCTCTATGGAAGCACCGCCACTGCAGCGGTGTATTAGGAGTTAGTTAAGCAAGAAAGAAAGAAACATGACGTTAATAATAATAATTCTAGCATTTTTACCAAGCCCGTATTCATTGAATGATTCAAGAAATATTATTTGGATATCCTGAAGAACGGTGCTTTTATAGTTCTGTCGCATGATAATTTTGCACAAAAAATCCAAACGATGAAATTGCAGCAGGTCTTGGTCAGCCCCCTCCAACAGCAAGCGCGCACCACCGGGTGTGACGTCACGCTTCGTAGTATATAACATGGGAAAATTAAATGGTTATATATCCAAAATTTTGCACAAAAAGGCCCAGAATCGAAAATAAAACGTGTATCCATTGCACCTGGGATAAACTTGATTACCGTGCATTCTCACAAATTCGTATGCAGGAAGTGCTATTAGCAGCAGTTTAACACACGGCTCAATGGTGAAGGAATCCCTCTTGAACGTACCTTGAAGTAAAGGTATCTTGGGTATTGGTGACGTGTTCTTAATCCCTAATCCTTGAGATGCTGACGAAGATTACTGTTGAAACGCGTACATCCACTGTGTTGGTTTAAATTTGAATATTTGTCTATCACTTTTATATAGGCTTTAGTGTTCAATGATTGTCAAGGCGATTCAAAGAAATTCCAATGGTGTAATACTGTGAACTGTGGACTTAATGATATTTTATCGTGTGTTTCTATAAATATGCGCAAATTTCTCATATTCAAAACCTTTTAACCGACGAAGCAACACTGTGTCCGAAACGTCTTACATGTTACAAACAGTCTAACATGAAATATGCTCCATTGTCCGTGTGAAGCTAATGAAAATTGACGACCGAAGCTCCAAATGTCCGAAGTCAAGCTTCAGTTAGCTTAAAGACAACCACCTGGGATAGCTAGGTCAATTTGTTTGTGCTATGGCCTATTTTCCAGTGCAAAAGCCAAAATTTTTACCTAGTTTTTGCCGTTCTGACGGAGGACTGCATTTTTGTTAATTTCATTCAAATCTTTATATCTCACGATCTCATTGACCGATTTGCCTTTAAGATAATGAAAGAAGATTGCTTCCGCCCGATTATGTTTGGAGGTGGAAATTGTGATATTAAGATTATTTGTTTTATAGGCATCAATATATTTTTAGTAAAAAAATATTTGTCGCTTCTCCGTTCCGAGCACATGTCACTGGCAAGTTCAGAATTAGCATGGCTGAAAAGGAAAGTTGACTGCGGTCATTTCACTTGGTTAAAACACCTACTGATCTCTAACGGCTTTCGAGCATTCGTCCAAAAACTTATTTCAAGGTGCTCAACTTATCGGTACATGTTTGCTTCTCACCCTGGTTTCAAGTACTTGAAATAAATGAAAGTGGATGAAACTTGGCATCAAGCAAGCTTAGGGCCCTGGGTCACCGCCGCTAGAAAATCCAAGCCGATATAATGTTTGGTTCGTTTTCTAAACATAAGTTTATGCCGTGCCTTCTCTGTATGAACATAACACCCGGCGCCGGGGTCTCGGCATCGTTGGCTTTGTTTTACCGGACAGCCGCCCAGTCAGCAACCTCCAGAAGGGTCACAGGTGTAGGGCTAGTGGGAGGAAGTACGGCTTGGCGGGGTGGTCTAGTGGAAAGACATCCTGTCTCATGATCAGCATTGGCCAGTTCCAATCCGGGGATGACCGAGCTCAATCTATAAGTTATTTCAAAGAACAGAATGATAAAACTGACCTACAGGCACATGAAGAGAGACCTTTAGAAAGAAATATGGTTTTCTTTCAACGCATTGCCATGTGGCTCTCCTGGGCCGATGGGGCGTTAGCCCTGGCCGCAGGCCGGGGTATTGTGTTTGGGGCCACATTTCTTCGTATATTCGTCTGTTTACATGCATTGGTGAATGCAGGGGCTAAATTTCAGTTAATGTATTTCGGTTAAGGCCTCCGAAAACAAAACAAAAACGGGAAAAACTATTTTTTACCCCTGCCAAAGTGATCTAAAAGCGCAGATAGGCGCCGTTCTCACGTATGTGTCAAACGTATAACGGCCTCCTCATATCAATCTCAATATTCAAGCATTACTTTTAACTTTTCCCCGGGTCTTTTTAGACCCCCCCGGTTTTTCCGAAGTGATCGAAAAACGGCGGCGCGCAGCACCGCTAAACTTAGCCTACCTGTTCCTTCATAATTTCTACATCTTTCCTGAAAATCTTAGCTCAAGACCCTATCAGGTCAGGTCACCAGGCCAGGTGAAGTGAGCTCACCTCAAAAAATGCTTAGGACTGCAGAACTAAAAGGAAGGTTAATCGATCAAGTTGAAACTCATACCACATATTGGGCCCACCAGGAGCTACAAAATATGTTCCGGGATTTTATATTGGTGACGTAAGGTCATGTACAGAGCATGACCTCCCCATTGTAAATGCATGCGGAAAATCAGGAAATGAGCTTTTCTCAGAAGTATGAATGGAATCAACTTCAAACATCGGTTACGATTTGCTCTCAGCCCATTTCTGAAGTTGATAAAAAATTTGAACTGTGACCTTTGAAAGGTCACCTTAGGTCAAATAAGTTTTTTCGGTATTTTGCTCTATAAATTTTGAATAAACAAAGATAGAACTTTTATTTTGCCACCAAAGTGTCTTTATGGTCACTGCAAGTCAAATAATTTACATCATCACTATACCAGGCCAAGTTGGATCAAACCGTTGACCTGGGTCAGGTCAAATTTTATTTTGGACCTGGCATAGCAATATCATATATCATTCAATTCGTATTGACGAGAGGGTTGTCATGGTGCATCAACTATGCCTGTACCGGTTCGGAAGCTATTAGCGAAAAAGGAAATGCCCTTACGCATGGGTGGCTATGGACATTCCCAAGAATATTCCAAGGACATTCCCAAGAATATTCCCAATGTTCAGTGACCTGCAGCTCCCCAGGCTTTGACCTGACACGAAAATCATTGCCACTGTAATGAAAGAGCAATAAAGAGCTTTCCATTGGTGTTCAAAAAAAATGTTTCTAGCTATCTTAGTTTCTGAAATATATGAGGTTTTCTTAGTACACCTCATATTAGCGATTTTGGCCCCTGGTGAGCTTGATAATAAGCCTGACAAGAAAAATGACAGAAGTATTTTCGATATCACTTTTGAAGAGCTCTCGATTGCCGTTTTGCGCTTTTTCTAGCTCTCTTAGGTTTTGAGGTCGTGGGGAATCTTTTTTACCCCCCACCAGGGCGAAGGTGGCTCGTACCCGCCACCGGGGCAAGGGTTAAAAAATATCTGGAAATCATAATTCAGGCGTACGTCTTCCCTCATATATCATACACATTCTCTATCTGTGTGGGGAGTAGCAGCCTATGGTCACAATACAAAAACCAAAAATGTTAAACTTCGCTGCCCTGAGTTACCTCTGGCTCAAACAAGCGTGATCATATATTTTTGTTTAAAACCCCGATGGGTCTCCCAAGGGGATTAAAAATCTGTGCCAGCCGCAACGAGATTCCCGCCCGAGAAACGCGCGGCTCGTCAAGAGGTAAGCTTCAGCAGCCGGCCCTTCGTCTTGCCGCATCACGACGGTCGCTCGCTTGCCAAGGTGTAAAGGTTTGGAATGATTTCCCACCTGCTGACATAATCGCCACATCATTAGCTAGCTTTAGGAAGGCGATCAGATAATCACGATCTGTCAGTCATTATTGATCGGACTTGGGCCACTTCAACCTATTGCATATCGAGTGTCTCGGTTTATTGCCTGTATGCTGGTTAGTGTGCGGTGTGTTGACATTTAGATGGAATCTGATAGACGAAAAAATGTGAATAATTCCGGTTGCCCTAGTTCGGTGAGGCAATCGAACCAACACTTCGCTATACCCTGCCCCCTCCCCCGAGCACGATGATGTACTTGGGGAGTTAGTTTATACTAGGTCTGTCGAGCTATGACATCACTTGTCCCCCCCGGGAGGAGAGGCTGATATGGGTTTGCCCCCCCCCAGAAATTCGGGTCTGCGTCCGCCCCTGAGCAAAACAATATAGGCCATTGGAATCCTCGCAGCAAGCCGAATCGAACGATAAATAATATGACTGCTACGTCGAATCAGGTCAAATCTAGGATTTGACCGGACCTGAGGTCAGTTCAAGGTCAAATTGGGTCAAAATGCAAATCATTAGAACCGCAAGGATAAGGCGAACCTAATGCTGTTAAAATAAACGCTATGTCATCATTCATTTTTAAGTTATTCAGTTGAAACCATGTTCCCATAGCGTGCAGACCTTAGGTCATCGATATAAAAAATATCGCAATAAATTTTGCAGAACTCGGTAGGCCCATTATCGATATGAGTTTCAATCGGATAAGTTAACCCTTTTCTGACTTATGCTATCGTAAACGTTTTTTAGGTGAGGTCACTGGACCTGCACTGGTAAACTGACCTGAGATGACCCAACCTTAAAATTTTGAGTAATTTGTAAAAATGATGTGCCAATGATGAGAAAAGGTGTGCCAAGTACGGTGGCGCTACGGGCCGGCGTTTCTCTTCTATTTCCAAAAATGTGCTATTGGAAAAGTCGACAGCGGCTATTGGCAGGGTGGCGGAGCACAGCTGCATTGGGGGCTTCGAGGAAGACAGCGGCGGCAGTGATTTAGATGTATTGGAATGTTGATGGTGTGGACGCTCCGCCACGATAATGATACCCGGTCTGTGTCTCGCCACAAACTGCAACCAGCTTCAGATAGTGTGTGTGGGGAGGCCATATGGCACACCAGTCTATAATTAATGCGATTTTGAAGCTATAGCGAGCTCATCGACGTTGCGTCAGAGAAAGACCTTCCGTAAAAAAACTCGGAGCCAACAAACACGCCTTCGGTGGAGTGTTGCTGTGGGTCTTTATTAGCTCAGAAAACACAGATCGGGTCACGCAACAAGCCAACTCGTAGCGGGCCATTCGGCATCGATTTCCCAGCTCGGCGAAATCAATGGCGTTCGGTCCCAAGGGGACAGGGAGGGGTGGGGGAAGCCAAACAGGTGTGTCGCCGTCAACGACAGAGCACGGACCACGTGGCCCAACATCGGCGAACCGCCGCGGCGCGCCAACAAAAACCGCGCGGCGGAGACAGGGGTCCCATCTGCACACTGGTCCTCCACCGCAGCAAATGTAGCCAAAACCGCCTCATCGACAACTGCATGCACGACAGCCTGCACATCCACAAAAGGCGAGAGTGGAGCAGGGGCGACTGTGCTGTACGGTACGGCGGTCCAAATACGGCTGCAGAAACGTTACGGCGAGTCGAGCACAGCTGGGGCCGAGCTAGCTGCCAATCGGATACACCGAAAAGTCACTGCAGCGGTGCCCTGCAGTGGATTGACCAACCCGCAAAGTGTGAAATCCTCTCTAAACGGTTTGATTTCTTTTGACAGAAAAAGGCGGCGGCGGCTGACTGGTGCTGCGCGACCCGGCGGTGGCTGGGGTGGGGCCGGCCTGCAGCCGCCCGGCACATTACGCCGCCCCAACTGTACATCATCGGCCGCTCGCGCGTCGCCCGGGCGCACAACCTTACAGCGTAAAGCGGGGTTATGCTGCGGCGAACACAGCACCGTCCAATAATACCGTAATTCAAAGGGGGGGGGGTGAGGGCCACAGTGTTACCAAGGGTTACACATGCCCGTTAACAGTATCACCAAGGGGGGGTGAGGGCCACAGTGTTACCAAGGGTTATACATGTCCATTAACAGTATCACCAAGGTGGGGGGAAGCCACAGCGTTACCAAGGGTTACACACGTCCGTTAACAGTGTCACCAAGGAGGGAACACCAAGGGTTACACATGTCAGTTAACAGTATCACCAAGGAGGGGGGGTGAGGGCCACAGTGTTACCAAGGGTTACACATTAGCCTGGCCGGTTTTGCAAAAAGTTGTTCGAATGTTTTGTCCCCATCTGTTTTTAGATGCATTTTGGTGTGCTGATTACGAATACGCGGTCTAAAATTTAAAAATCGAAAAAATTTTGCCCGCGCCCGGCCGTTAAAAGTTTTCCTTTTTCCCGAAATTTGCACGTTTTTGAACTACTTGTCTAATTCAGTCAGGTAATGACTAATACTTTTCCATAGATTGAGATAATGAACAATTCTGCATATTTGAGAAGAAAAATCATCGCTCTATCTGTTTCCAGTTTTCCGTAGTTTTACCGTAAAGTGCAAGATCTGTCATTAGTTCCAGAAAATGATCACAGATGGCGTTAGCGAACGCAGCTCTTGACGAGGTGTTCATGGGAGCTTGGAGCCATCGTAACCTAATTTGAAACACGTGGCCTGGCCTAATGTACACTCGAAGGCCTTTCAAAGCAGTAGTGGGTACAAATAGGGATGGGGAGGGCTCAAGTCCCCCTCCCACGCTCCTCGGCAAAAAAGTGGGGGACCAGCGAAACTTCAACCTGATGCTGACAAAAAACTTTCAACATCAGGACCAAAAACTGTTCGAATTTGGGCTCCTCGTTGCCTTCTGCAGCAGCTGGATATAAGAATGTCCGGTTTTCTCTCATTTTGACTGAGATCAGGACATTTTTGGCCAAGAAATGGGGGGCCAAGCCCCTCCTGGCCCCCCTTTTCCGACGCGTATGGGCCCAAGCACCCTCCAGAATGAAGTCCTGGAACTGCCACTACCACAAGGGTTCGTATTGGTCGGCGAAAATGTGTTAATATTCATGTGATAGCTTAATTTTCTATGGGTTAACACAAGTTTAATTATATTTGTCTCAGAAATTAAGGAGCTCAACAATGTGATAGGAAACAAAAATTGGTACACGCTGTAGTTATATACAATATTTCCCAAAAAAAAACTCCCGCAAAATAGCCACTGCAGTTGACGCGCAAGTAAACCCCAATAATTCTGGAAAAACTCCCTGTTCAGTGATTTATGTGATGTATATTTCTCTCATTGACATTAGAAACAAATCAGACTTCGTTCAGATACAAAATAGTAATATTTGCAGTTTTTCCTGGAGCCAAGGAAATCGAAAAATATGTGAATGAATTAGGTCATATGCAAGAATTTTCGAATGTTTATTTCGAGCTTCTAAACCATATTCATTTACGTAGTTCCCATTTTACGATGTGGCACTCACGACACAGCATAGCCAATCACTGCCTAGTCACCAACGCATTGGGAACTCACAGTCGGGGCCTCGTGCTGCCAGCAGACCGTTGTCGCTGCCTGAAGGAACGCCTGTTCAGTGCGTGCCCGTCCTGGCTCCGGACTTCGGTGACGGCACACACCGCTTCAGTGGTTACATTTGCCGCTCTCTCGGTGGACTGAGTGTGGCTGGGGACTTGCGTTTTGAGTGGTACAGTGATGCACTGCTCGAGAGAGCTGTCATTCATGTCTTGCACCAACGGTGGTTCGACGTCTTCACCGGCTTCAATGACTTTCGTGATGTCCACCAGCTCGGTGCATGTCTCCGCATTGAGGTTGATCCGAGGAACCCTCAGCTGTCGAAGATTCCTAAGCCTGAGGAATCCTCAGCCTGCTGTCGCTGCCGTCGTACACATCGGATGTGTTGCACTGCACGCTTGTGGCGTGGAATCAGTGCGCATATCAGTGACAAGAGATGCCACAAGCGTGGAAGACGGAGCATGGCAAGCTCAGTATGGCGCGCTGGTACACGGCTCAAAGCCGTCTACTCCGTGTGTACATGTCGGTGAAGGACCCCTCTGATGAGCCCTGCACCCTGGCGCGCTGCGTGGTTTGTGTGTATGTGCCACTGGTCATCGACGTGAAGCAGAAGTGGGACGTGATATACGCACCACAGCACGTCTGCAAGGAGCTCTGCCTTCAAAGGAAATACTTCAGCGGGACTCCCCTCGAAGTCATCCAGAGCAGCGTGGCGAGAAACTCATACGTGGCACATGCTGAAGTCATCCTTCTTGCCATGCTCGGGGATGATGAGCCCGAAACTAGGCAGACAGTAGTGCAGCACATCCGATGTGTACGACGGCAGCGACAGCAGGCTGAGGATTCCTCAGGATGAGGAATCTTCGACAGCTGAGGGTTCCTCGGATCAACCATAATGCGGAGACATACACCGAGCTGGTGGACATCACGAAAGCCATTGAAGCCGGTGAAGACGTCGAACCACCGTTGGTGCGAGACATGAATGACAGCTTTCTCGAGCAGTGCATCACTGTACCACTCAAAACGCAAGTCCCCAGCCACACCCAGTACACCGAAAGAGCGGCAAAGGTAACCACTGAAGCGGTGTGTGCCGTCACCGAAGTCCGGCGGCAGGACGGGCACGCACTGAACAGGCGTTCCTTCAGGCAGCGACAACGGTCTGCTGGCAGCACGAGGCCCTGACTGTGAGTTCCCAATGCGTTGGTGACTAGGCAAAGATTGGCTATGCTGTGTCGTGAGTGCCACATCGTAAAATGGGAACTACGTAAATGAATATGGTTTAGAAGCTCGAAATAAACATTCGAAAATTCGTGAATATGACCTAAATCATTCGCATATTTTTCTATTTACTTGGCTCCGGGAAAACCGACAGATATTACTATTTTGTATCTGAACGAGGCCTGATTTGTTTCTAATGTCAATGAGAGAAATATACATCACATACATTACATACTGAACAGGTAGTTTTTCCATATTTATTGGGGTTTACTTGCGCGTCAACTGCAGTGGCTATTTTGCGGGAGTTTTTGTTCGGAAATTTTGTGTATAACTACAGCGTGTGCCAATTTTTGTTTCCTATCTTATTGTTGTGCTCCTTGATTTCTTAGACAATTTTAATTAAACTTGTGTTAACCCATAGAAAATTAAGCTCTCACATGAATATTAACACATTTTCTACGAAAACCTTGTGGTAGTGGCAGTTCCAGGACTTCATTTTGGAGGGTGCTTGGGTCCATCAGGCCATAACCTCAAATGGTCTCCGTCTATGAAATGCATTTACCTACTACCTGTAAGCACTTCAACATTTTGAGGAGCGCGGGAGGGGGACTTGAGCCCTCCCACCTCCATTTGTACCCACTACTGCTTTGAAAGGCCTCCGGGTATACATTAGGCCAGGTCACGTGTTTCAATTTAGGTTACGATGGCTCAAAGCTCCCATGAACACCTCTTCAAGAGCTGCGTTCGCTAACGCCATCTGTGATCATTTTCTGGAACTAATGACAGATCTTCCACTTTACGGTAAAACTACGGAAAACTGGAAACAGATAGAGCGATGATTTTTCTTCTCAAATAAGCAGAATTGTCCATTCTCTCAATCTATAGAAAAATTTTAGTCTTTACCTGACTGAATTAGACAAGTAGTTAAAACACGTGCAAATTTCGGGAAAAAGGAAAACTTTCAACGGCCGGGCGCGGGCAAAATTTTTTCGATTTTTAAATTTTAGACCGCATATTCGTAATCAGCACACCAAAATGCATCTAAAAACAGATGGGGACAAAACATTCGAACAACTTTTTGCAAAACCGGCCGGGCTATTACACATGTCCGTTAACAGTATCACCAAGGAGAGGGGGTGAGGGCCACAGTGTTGCCAAGGGTTACACATGTCCGTTAACAGTATCACCAAGGGGAGGGGGTGAGGGCCAGTGTTGCCGGGGGTTACACATGTCGGTTTACAGTATCGCCATGAGCCGGTCTAGGGCCCGTGAGAGCATTTACTTAAGAGGTCTCTGGTTCGGTCGTAGGGCCCCTAGCTGGATAAGTGTCCCTTGAGCTGGCAAGGGCCCCCTGGGTTGGTATCGTGTTCGTTTAACTGATATAGGTCCCTTCAGCTTGTTTGCGGCCCGTTGTGCGTATCTGGGCCATATGAGTTCTTCGAGGCACCCAGCTAGTATGGTCCTATTAGTGTGTATAGGCCTTCTGAGCTGCTTTAGGGTCCCCTCAGAGCGTGTGGGCCCCATGAGTTGAAAATTGGCCCCCTGAGCTTATTCAGGAACCGTTTAAATGGATAGGCACCCCAGGCTGATCTTGAGACCCTGTGTTGGCACTTAGGTGAAATGAGGTCGTCGGGGGCCCTTACCTGGGCCTCCTCAACTGGCGCAGGCCCTTCAGCTGATTTTTGAGACCCAGAATCCCTCCTACCTGATCTCAATCCACACCAGATTTCTACCTCTGGGGTCCCTCCCCCGAGACAAAGTTTACACCATGCCTCTTCACAAACCCAATAGCAGCACAACTTTAATCATTTTCCCCAAAAACACACGGACACATGCAGACTAAAACTATTCAATATGCATATTTATTGACTTGCAGTGACGATCAAGACGTATCAGTATAAAAATGAAGGCTCTATCGCCATTTCCTGCGAAATTATTGGCACTCGCCCCGGTGGGCCTCTGAGCCACCTTCGACTTCCACTGGGGGAAATGTTCAAACACCCCCCTCTCGAATTCGGCTCCTATGCGGGATAGCGAAAACACACGAAGACTAGTGGGCAGGTCATAAAAAAATTCATCAAGAAACGATATGGGTCACTTTTTGGCTCAGGTCAGTATTGAGACCATGACAGATCAAAGAACGTGGCATATTAGAGAAGAGTTTCTGGGCTCTAGCGTCTGACAGAGTTGAATTAGGATCATTTTTTGGGCACAATTCGCTTCCTCTCGTTACGGCGAATCATCAAATAATATATAATATGACTATACTAGGTCAAAAGATAAAAATGATCCGACCTAAGACTAGGTCAAGGTCACTATCTAGCCTAGCATAGTTAATATACATATCAATCAGCTCGCAATAGCAATCCAAACAAAATGGTATCAAAATATGAGTTTTATCAACATTTCCTGCAAAGCAATTGACTCAAGTCTGAAAACCTGCTACGGAAGCCTCAGATGAACTCTCAGAGCTTAAACGTCTAAACTTGCAACATTAACCGATACAGGGGCCTAGGATACTATGATTTGGGAAATATTAGGTATTCCAAGCGGTGTCTGCAGACATAGTGCAATGTTTCGGCAAATTTCCGTTTTCCCCATGCATTTCAAATGAAGAGGTCATTATTCATACCTGTCCCTAGGTCATCGATCAGAAAAATCCCAGAATAAACTTATTAGTACTTTTTGGTACAAGTTTGAATTCGATAGATTCACCCTACGCCAACTTAAACGTTTTTGGAGGTGAGGTCACTTGACCTGCACTGGTGACCTGGCCTGAGATGACGCAACCTTAAAGTATTGGGGATAGTTGCGGAATTGATCAATGATAAGGTGTGACAAGTACTGTGTCGCTTCGCGCCGACGTTTTTTCGTGCCACCGGAAAAACCCGAGGGGGTGTTCAAACACCCCCCAACAGGCCGAGGGTTAATATAAGTCTCAAAACTTGCTGAGCATGCTCGGTGGAGAGGGGTCCGGCGTCAACGCACGGTGGAGATGGCCCGAAAGTGCCCCCTCCCCTCGGAGATCAAGGAAACAAAGATGGGAAGAAAACGCGCGCTCGGGGTTTGTGTAGAAGTTAGCGACCTACATGATATCAAAGTTTCATTGATCTACCTCAATATCTTCAGCGTCGAACGGCGTCATAAAGGTCAAAATCGGGCCTTTTGAATTTGAAAATATATCGGGAAATGCCGTGATTATGCAGGAACGCGGCACGAATACTTTAGAACAGGACTGAGGCCAAACGGAAAGGCCCTATACAGAGATTCTAGGTCAAGGTCATTCAAGGTCTTTGACCCTTTACGTCACAACACAACATATTATGCCTAATGTACGCTATAACTAGCGCTGTGCCCAACCTTAACCAGTGACCTTATATCAAGGCCAGTGACCTTTGAAATTGACCTGTGACCTTGACCTAAACACTGAGTAACCTTAACTATGATGTAATAACATACGTTATAATAGGTGTCGCAATTTTACGCAACATCATTTAGGGGCTGTCCAGGAGAACCTGTGCTCTCCAGGGACACCTAGGCTCTCTGGAGGGGCCTTTGCTGCTATGAGGAACCTGTGCCATCCAGGGGCGCCTTTACTCCTCCATGGACGCAACCTAGCTATCCAGGGGTGTCTTTGCTGTTCCGGGGGCGACTTGATACCCAGGGCCCAAGGGGCACTCATTCTTTTCCAGGTGCACCTTGGTATTGAGGGGAATATTTTTATTCAAGGTAACCTATACTACCCAGTGCCTACCATATGCAAGTGGCGCTTACGTTTTCCAGGGGGCAGCAATTTGAAATCCAGGGGGCGCCCTTATGCCCTCCAGGGGCACCTTATTCAAAGGGTGCCTTTGATATTCAGGGGCGCTTTTCCTATCAGCAGGTTACAAGTGCCATCTTGGGGCTATTCTTATCAAGGGACGCCCATGATATTCAGGAACATCTACACTACTATCGAGGGTCGCCTTTGCTACCCAGAGACGCCTTTACTTAGGAAGTTTGGCATCCGTGCTTTGACCCGCGCCCCACCGGGGGTCCGGCGCCACCTTCGCCCCACCGGGGGCAATCGATGCCCCCTCTAACTCCGAAAGTATGAGCGTTAGCGCAAATCTGCAAAGTGCATTAGAAAGCTCGCGTGAATTCAGTAACAAATTACTTCACATGTTTTAGCGCTCAGGTCAATGGTTTGATCTCCAGAGGTCAAATTAGGTCAAGATCGGCTATTTTCACTCAAATATGCAATGCTTAAGCAGACTGGGCATAACTCTTATGCCGTTAGAGCTATTGAGATTTGGTAAAGTACATTGGATAGGAAAATGTCATACCTTTTTCCGCTATGGGGGAACGTAATGACCTCCCGTCAGTGGTTTGACCTCCAGAGGTCACCTCGTCACCTAAGATGAACTGAGGTCACAAAAGGTCAGAAAGTGACATTGCTGTATATCAAACGAAAGCCAGTGACAAGACATATACTATGGTGTTTGATTCAGCGCTCTAGCTTTATTAGGTCAAAAGTTATTGTCAAAATACTGCTTTTGACCCCTGGTGACCTTGGATAACCTCGGAGAGGTCAAAGGGCAAATATGGCCCCCGGAATCTGTGAAAGGGTGTCCAAGAACGCGTTTCTGACCAAGCCGAGCATTTTCAATCGTTTTTGTGACTTTTAGATCATAAGACAGCTTTTCCCATGCTTTTCCAATGGGAGAGGTCACCCCGTGACCTAACCTCAGGTCACAAAATCGAAAAAAATCCCGGATATACAACTTGTAGACCCTGGACGGGTCAAGTGTAGGAAGTTTCAAATCGATCGACTTCGAAATGTAGCTCTTATAGAGCTCTAAAGTTGAAGTGAGGTGACCTTGGTTGACCTGACCTTGGGTGAATCGGGGTAAAAAATTTCAGAGATGGTGGGAAAATGATGCAGTAAGAGGTAGAACCCTCAACCACGGTGCTGCGCCTCGTCGTTTTTCTGCTATCCCGGAAAAACCTTAGGGGAGGGGCCATCGATGCCCCCCCCGTGGGGCGAGGGTTAAGGAATGCTTTGGCATCGATTGATTGCTCTACTATTCGGCTTAGGTGGGTGTGAACCCTGAGCTCATGTAGAGCCCATATTGTTGCTAAGGAACGCTTATGCTATCAAAGGGCGCCTTTACTATCCAGGGCCGCCGTTTTATTTAAGGTAGCCTGTTCTATCCACGGGCATTTGATATTTCGGGGGCGGCGCCTATGTTATTCAGGAGGTGGCTTTTTTCTCCACAGGGGCGCACTATTGCTTTCCAGGGGCGCCTTACTCGGGGGCGCCTTTACTGCCCAGGGGTGCCTTTCTATCCAGGGGCGCATATGCTGTATAGGTATATTTTGTAATCACAGACATGATTGAAAGACATGCCCCTATGGTATCCAGGGGTGCTTCTTGTCTCCAGTGAGACGCTATTTTTTTCCGGGCGCCCGTTTATCAAAGGGCACCTATGCTGTCCAGAGCAACTATGTTATCTAGGGCTGCCTTCGCTGTTCAGGAGCGCCTTTGCTACCCAAAGTGTGCCTTTTACTTTCCTGGAGCGCCTATTTCCATCTAAGGGGCGCATATGCTATCTTGGAGCGTTTTTGCAAACCTGGGGTGCACTTTTCTATCCAGGGGCGCCTTTGCACTTGAGGGGGCGCCTCTGCAGTCCAGGAAGTGCCTAAAATAGGTGCAGAAAAATCCTGAAATAGGGCGCTCACACACTGAAACAAGTTGCCCCCTTATCAGGAAGAGGCGCTCATCTCCTGAGCGGGGAGGACTGCTGGTTGGTGAGGGCAGTGTTCTCGGAAGTGGGGCGCACATACTGAAAAGGGCACCCGGTTGCAGCGATGGAGCACTAAGCTTTCAGTTGGAGGTTAATGAAATGTGGTTAAAGGCCGGCCATGCGCAAATTGAGTGCTCTAGCACTGTGACAGAGCGCCCGACTGTCGGACAGGGGTGCCAAACCATAGACAGTAGGGCAGGTGAAGATGGAAAGGGACGCCTATGATATCCTGGGGGAGCCTGTACTTTCAGGTGAGGAGCTTGTTTCCTTTCTCAGGCGCCTAGTTTATCCATGGGCGCCCATGCTGTCCAGATAATCTTTTTCAAGAAGGGTTACCTTTGCTGTCCAGGGGTGCCTTTGCCATCCGAGGGCGCATATGATACCGGTAGGGCGCTTTATCTATGGGGCGCCTAGGCTGTCCAAGGGCGCCTTTTACTTTTCTGAAGCGCCTATTTCTATCTCAGGGGCGCATATGTTATCTAGGAGCGCCCTTGATATACGCAGACGTCTTTTTATCCAGAGGTGCCATTGCTCTTGAGGGGCGCTGCTCCAATCCAGGGTAGCTGAAGATGAATCAGGGACATCTATGTTATACAGGGGGAGCCTGTACTTTCCAATGAGGTGCTCATTTTCCTTCTCGGGCACCTAGTTTATCCAGGGGCCGCCTAAGCTATCCAAAGGTGCCTTTTCTATCAAAGGGGTGCCTTTCTAGGACCACCTTTGCTATCCAGAGGCGCCTTTGCTGCCCAGAGCACTTGTGTTATCCAGGGTTGTCTTTGCTGTCCAGGGCGCCTTTGCTATCCAAGGGTGCATATGACATCTGTAGGGCACTTTTTTCCAGTGGACGCCTAGGCTAATTTTTGAGGTGTCTAAAAGGGCAATTTCAACTGCGAAAAGGTCAAGCTAGGTCAAAAAGAAAAGGTCAAACGAATTAAAAGTCAAAATGTTTTTAATTTCAAAATTTTATTTTTTTCAAAATAATGTATCATTCAAGACGCGTTCAATGATATACAAAACTTGTTAATCAGGCAATGCGTTTTGGAGTTATGAAGCCTCAAAGATGAGTCTACAAGGTGACCTCCCGAAAATGCCTCGGGCTATATCTCGGTCACCGTTGATCGGAGGGGGCTAAGATTCTCACAGGCGTGTTCCTGGCCCAAAACTACCCCAGAGACAAAGTTTCGGATTTTTTCTAGACATGGTGGTGTCAAATTGAAATATTTTTGGTCGTTTTGTCCTGGAATGCGCCTTTAAGGAATATGTGTTAATTCAAGTGGAATAAGTGGTATCACCACCTTGGCGCCCGAAATGGGTACAGGCGCACCGCTCATACGGGCGCCTTCGGCGCCCGATATGAGCTAAGCTTTGCTGAGGGACTAAGGGGGGGCGGGCCCCCTGGGCCCCCGCTTGGATCCGTCACTGCTTCCAAGGTCACATGGCGTCGCTAAGTCCATCCAGGTGGGAGGATTTTCGCGGATCAAGTTGAGCTTATTCGAAGCGCCCGCCGGGCCTTGAACCCAGAAGCTGACGCTCAGGAGGTAGGCAGTTTACTACGGAGTCGCGCATCCCCAGTTCCGGTCAGTCGGGACGCAGGATTTTGTAAGTCTGGATGAAAGTCTGGACGCAATGTTGCGATCAGTTTGCAAGCGAGGTTCCAATCAGGCAGGAAACGAGGTTCGGATCGGTTTGTACGCGAGGTTGCTATCAGGCTGGATGCGAGGTTAGAGATCAGCCCGAGTATCGCCGCGGGGCACAGGCTAAATGGCCCGACCACGCCCTTCCAGCCCAGATGGTACTAGCAAACAGGTTAGGAAACCAGACAGCCTCCAATTATCAAACCAACTGTGACGGCGGTGTCTGTGAGCTTCCGAGCTCAATTCAACCACTTCAGGTTTTTTTACTGAGGAAATTTCCCTCCGTCTACTACAACGCCTCGGGTTTCGCTTTGATGGAGCATCCCAGGGCTCGGGCTCTGGCTGACCATATTCATATACCAAAAGTTGTTGCTAAAATGAAACTGACCCCACTATTGCACCCTTCCAATTCATAGGCGATACCCTGCTGTAGGCATCTGAGACCATTTGTTTTCGAAGCAGGAGGAAGGGGAACACGTTCCGATAATTAAGGTCTCCCCGCGTTGTCACCTACTCCTAGCAACACTCCACCGTTCAACGCATAAAGTGACTTTGCTCTCCGGGCGGGTTTCAACTGCCGTCATATATGGAGAACTACACAAGTACAAAAACCCGGGCTCAGTCCTCTGTGATGAGATCCGCGTATTGAACGCGACGATCAGTCACTCGCGTGTTTACGCGCCCTGCCCGTCACGTGGTGCGGGGAGACGTGGCCAGTGGCAGCTGTGGGGCCGACACCGGCGCCCTGCCCGTCCGTGGCCAGTGGCAGCTGTGGGGCCGACACCGGCGCCCTGCCCGTCACGTGGTGCGGGGAGACGTGGCCAGTGACAGCTGTGGGGGCGACACCGGCGCCCTGCCCGTCACGTGGTGCGGGGAGACGTGGCCAGTGGCAGCTGTGGGGCCGACACCGGCGTCATGCCCGTCACGTGGTGCGGGGAGACGTGGCCAGTGGCAGCTGTGGGGCCGACACCGGCGCCCTGCCCGTCACGTGGTGCGGGGAGACGTGGCCAGTGGCAGCTGTGGGGCCGACACCGGCGCCCTGCCCGTCACGTGGTGCGGGGAGACGTGGCCAGTGGCAGCTGTGGGGCCGACACCGGCGCCCTGCCCGTCACGTGGTGCGGGGAGACGTGGCCAGTGGCAGCTGTGGGGCCGACACCGGCGCCCTGCCCGTCACGTTGTGCGGGGAGACGTGGTCAGTGGCAGCTGTGGGGCCGACACCGGCGCCCTGCCCGTCACGTGGTGCGGGGAGACGTGGCCAGTGGCAGCTGTGGGGCCGACACCGGCGCCCTGCCCGTCACGTGGTGCGGGGAGACGTGGCCAGTGGCAGCTGTGGGGCCGACACCGGCGGCATGTGGGGCTCCACACCGGCGCCGAGTAGAAGGAGACGCCGGTCTCAGTGACCGCGCCGGCAGGCACACAATCCAACCAGCGCACCGGGCGGTCCGGCAGGCACACAATCCAACCAGCGCACCGGGCGGTCCGGCAGGCACACAATCCAACCAGCGCACCGGGCGGTCCGGCAGGCACACAATCCAACCAGCGCACCGGGCGGTCCGGCAGGCACACAATCCAACCAGCGCACCGGGCGGCCCGGCAGGCACACAATCCAACCAGCGCACCGGGCGGCCCGCACTCCGCAGGCACATCTCAGCACCACCATCTCGGCTTCTATCCTGCTTGGACCACTCAAAACACCAATAACACCAATCACTCAAAACAACAATAGGAATTCGCTTCTTCTGGGATGTTAGATTTCCTTCCATACATGTCATTTTGGGCTTCACAGTACCAAAATGCCCCTTTCGATTTTGTGGCCGGACCCACGAAACCTAGACCGCCTAGTGACCTGATCGCGGGCCCGACAAGTAGGATATGTTGGACATTGCAATAGTTCTCATGGAATCCAGGGGCAAGTAATGTAGCATCAAGTTTCCGGAGCTTACCGGCCACTCTCTATGCGATTTCCACAAAAAGTATGGAAGTTTTAAACATGAGCTAGGAACAGAGGGAACCAAAGGACCACACTCCACCAACAGCCGCCAAATGTTTCGGACTTACACGTCAGGTCAGCTTTAACCCGCGCCCCACCGGGGGTCCGGCGCCACCTTCGCCCCACCGGGAGGGGGCCATCGATGGCCCCCCTCTAACTCCGAAAATATGGGCGTTAGCGCAAATCTGCAAAGTGCAATAGAAAGCTCGCGTGAATTCAGTAAGAAATTACTTCGCATGTTTTAGTGCTCAGGTCAATGGTTTGACCTCCAGAGGTCAAATTAGGTCAAGATCGGCTATTTTCACTCAAATATGCAATGATTAAGCAAACTGGGCATAACTCTTATGTCATTAGAGCTATTGAGGCCTGGTAAAGTACATTTGATAGCAAATTGCCAGTACTTTTTCCGCTATGTGGAACGTAAAGACCTCCCGCCAGTGGTTTGACCGCCAGAGGTCACCTCGTGACCTAATATGACCTGAGGTCACGAAAGGTCAAAAAGTGACCTTGCCGTATATCAAATGAAAGCCAGTGACAAGACAAACACGATGGTGTTTGTTTCACCGCTCTAGCTCAATTAGGTCAAAAGTTATTGTCAAAATACTGTTTTTGACCTCTGGTGACCTTGGATGACCTTGGAAAAGTTAAAGGGCAAATATGACCCCTGGGATCCGTGAAAGGGTGTCCAAAAACGTTGTTCTGAGCAGTCTGAGTATTTGCAATCATTTTTGTGGCTTTTATATCATGAAATAGCTTTTCCCCATGCTTTTCCAATGGGAGAGGTCGCCTCGTGACCTGACCTCAGGGCACGAAATCGAAAAATCCCGGATATACACCTTGTAGACCCTGGAGGGGTCATGAAGTGTAGGAAGTTTCAAATCGATCGACTTTGAAATGTAGCTCTTACAGAGCTCTAAAGGTGAAGTGAGGTGACCTTGGTTGACCTCGTCTGGTGACCTGACCTTGAGTGACCCGGGGTACAAAATTTCAGGGATGATGGGAAAATGATGCAGTGAGAGGTAGAGCCCTCAACCGCGGTGCTGCGCCTCGTCGTTTTTCTGCTATCCCGGAAAAACCTTAGGGGGGCCATCGATGGCCCCCCGGTGGGGCGAGGGTTAAAGCGTTACATCGCAAGAACAAGATCTCATCTACCAACGAGAAATGTATCTCCCTATTCCAATACTTCCTTACGTCCATTACTTTAAAGACCACTTTGAACAACAAACAGTCGAAAATTGATATAGCCAGGAGAAAGAGTATGGCGAAAAAAACCCCTGGTTTTAAAACTTACCATAGAACTCCCTATTAATGGAGAACTAGTATGCGTTAAGAAGAGATCCGCGCTCGAACGACCCCGCTACTATCCCGTTCTCACCCAACAGCCGACGGCGGCCGCTAGGCGGCTTATTGTAAGCGAGGCGGGGAGCGAGAGCAGTGCGTTCATAAAGAAGTACACGCATGAATAGCTGATGCTCCATACAAGGTGAGTTCCGAGACAAATGAAATATGAGCGTCATGAGACCCAAGTTTTTTCGGTATGCTTTGACGACTGCTCAATTCATTTGCCATGAAAGTGCCATATTACCTTCAACGAATCCTAGTTCTTCGCAAAAGGTGAGTTCTAGGCATAGGAGCATGACCCTTTTCCAAGTTGGGGGGGGCAAAAGTTATCACCGCTGGTGGGGTCAAATATGATTCGGTTTATCACTTGATTCATTAACGGAAAAGGTCCGGAATCGACTCAAAGTGGGGGGGGGCAGTCGCCCCCTGCCCCCTCCCCGCGCCTATGGTTCAAGGAAAATTAACTTCTGAGCAAGAGGTTTTACGGCGGCAGCTCCTCGCAGGCTTCGTTGAAATCCCATTATTAAAGAGTCATATCCCTCTACTAAGCGGTGATAAATTCATATCTTCACTGTCACGCAGCCTTACCTGTAAACATGAGTGTAGTAGGGTGACCTGCTCATTCCAACTGTACCGCTAGCATCGGGCTACCTGAAACAACGAGGCCCGAGTCAGGCACCAGGAAGCATCACAGCACAGATCCATCAATTCATTTTCAATCAATAGGATAGATTCACGTTTTTCCTTTTTGCGCCTTGGCCAATAAAAACGGCACGTGCTCAATATGGCGCCGATTTTTGCGAATGCAGGGGTGCCCACATGGCCCAGTGGACAGATAATTTGTCTCCTGAGCCAAAGCTTCATGTCTTGGCCCTGCGCTGGTCCATGTCCCGGCAGGTTCTCTGGATAAAAAATTCATGGCCTCAAAATTGGCAAGGTCCAACAAAAAAGTTTTCCGGAACTTTTTTCTACGACATGGAGTATTTTTTCATTTAAATGTACCTCACGTTTTTACGCTTTAACATGCCTACTCAAATTAATCCAAGCACATAATCAGGTAAGGCACCGAGCACGTTGATCGGCGGCTCCGGATCGG
The DNA here is from genome assembly GCA_034440635.1 of Lepas anatifera. NCBI lineage: Eukaryota > Metazoa > Arthropoda > Thecostraca > Lepadidae > Lepas > Lepas anatifera. The sequence continues at coordinate 2,103,720 of JAOTON010002140.1, read as the reverse complement.
CCCCAGCTGACATTGCGTGCAAACTCTCTTTGCAAACTCTTTAAGTCCGCTGAAACTAGTGCAACAAAGTTTTGGAGCGCTGTACGATATTCTTGAGCACCTAACACTCTACTTCTAATTTTGTTTTTATGAATGAAATATTTTCCTCTACGTGTAAAACACGCCTTGAAGGACGCGTTCCAAATTATTGAAGTTTTAAAAAGTACCTACTGCTAATGTTTAGCCTGAAATGATAAACCTGAAAGTCAGGAAACAACAATTTTTGGAATGGCTTTCGGCATTAACAATAAACAAGCTGTTTATTACCATTTCTGAGGTGATAAGAATAGTTCTCATAGTTTGTAAAATGCAAACCTTGATCTGGGCTAAAACACAGGTTGACTCGAGGAGCACCCGAATTGGAAACACCATTGACATTCTCGTGGCCATGCTTTTAGAGTCGATGTTTCACATTATAGAGCTAATATTTACAGAATTTAACTCACATCCCGCCGGGGGTCCGGCGCCACCTTCACCCCACCGCACAGTGGTCGGAAACGTCCTCACCGATGGCCACCGAGGTTTTTGTTCATGTTCATTTTGCTACAGCGCTGAAACGGCCGAACCGATTCACCCAAATTTTCAGCAGATCATGCTAAATCAATTGCAATGGGAGAAGTATACTTCAGTTGATTCAACTAACACCCGCACTGGAGAGGGGTCTGGCACTAACGCGCACTGTAGGGGGCCTGGTAGGCCCCCTCTAAGATCTCGGAAACTAAAAGACGCAGACAAACTCTGTTTGGAGGGTAGGTGGAGGCTACGGTGATCTACATCATGACCAATTTTCATTGACCTAGGTCAATATCTTCAAGGTCAAACGATGTCATAAACGTCAAATATTGGCCACTATGGTATACTACCGATAATGTACAGTCCCCCGCAATTGAAATTGCCATAACTAGGCTCGACCGGTTTAGGATGGATATCTTGCATCCTATGGTGCCTATAGGTTTAGAAACGGGTGCATCATGTGTATTTTTTCAAGAGCTTTCCAGTGGTCACCATTATTTACTAATCTGACATCTGGGTGAGAAAATATTACACAATTACTGATTTTGCTGCTTTCTGACGGGGTAGTCTTCGGCTGACTTGCCACCGCCTCTGATAATCCCTGACCCTCTCGCCCATACCTGGACCACGTGACCTCACAGATGAATGGGCGGTTGGCATTGTGCCAGCTCATTCATCCCTCTCATAAATCTTGTCGTGTCTGATGGGCACTCGTATTGCAATTGCTCCCACTGTGTTGCTGTGTGCTGGACAACTGGCGTCACTGACCTGGGGCCCCGGTCAGTGGCAGAACCACGCAATGCAGTGGCAGAACCACGAGTTGCTTTTTGAGGGGGGAGCAATATCCAATAAGATGGGCACAGATGGGGCAAACCATCGGAATATATTTTGCTGCGGGGAAGCACACAAATTTTCCCTCCTATATCCGTCCTTGTGCTTGGGTTGCGAAACATGTAAGCTGTCATTGGCTGCCGGGCTCCCCTCACCTGCATGTTTATTTAGACAGGATTCTGGTACAACGGCTGATACAGTGATACAACTTTGTTTGGAGGTTTCATTAAAATAATATTTTCATATACTCGTCAGAAGAGGGGACAGTTGGAGCCATAGGTGGATCCAAGGGTAAAGGAATGCAGGTCCCCCTCATTGACCCTCGGCGTCCCTAAAATGATCACAGCATTCCTCTAAACGGTCGATGGCACTTCCTGAAATGTCACTTCCACCCCTCCCCCAGGATGCGAAAATCGGCACCCCGCCATAGGATTTGGCACCCACCTGAAAGCTTTTACCGGCCAAAAGTGGCACCCAATTTGTACGGATGACGTCCCACCCCCGGCAAGGTGACCCCCGTCGGTGATCCTGGATCCCCTATGGTGGGGCAGGCCCCCAATTTTCATTAAACATCGCGATTTAAGAAACAATAGGAAAATCGGGAATTGTGTGGGCAGCATTTTGCGAAGGTCTCAAGAAGCCTGAACCTGACGAGGTTTTGTTTTTAGATGGGAAATTTTGTCAAGGGTGACGGTTCACTGGCTCTATCACTGTTTCGTCGGTGGCGGCGATTATTTATTATGGGACAATTGCTTCCAACTAAATGAGCTTAATTCCGTCCACAGAGAATTTTTAAATTTCCAGCTTGAGAACCTTTGTAGAGTCTATTTCTCGGGAGCACAAAACTGTGCCCTCGCTTGACTAAAATCACGCAGTCGTCTCCCCTCAACGAACGGCAACCATTGCTTTAACTATGGAGGATTAAGTTTCCATGAACTGGCCTCTAGACTGACATCACACGGTGCAAGCTTGGCATAGCGTTTGCGATAGTCTCTAACAAAAATTGTTGGGGTTAGACGACGCTCCAGCTCTCAAAGTTATATGGCGTTACCAACTCTCACCCTGTAAGGAGAGATTTGGTGCATTTGATCATCATACCTATTCAGAGAATCTGCCTGGACATGAACCCAAGGAGTTGAACCCGGGGGAGTTGAGCCAGGGAATCAGCGCTAGGTTTCTTGCGGCCTTTTGGCAGCACCCTCACTTGTCGGAAGGATATGATCATATTTTATGCTGAAAATATTAGATAATTTGTAGCAGTATTAGAAAGGTATAAAAGCCTATGTAGCAGCTTTAGCGGTGATAGTGATCGTTGTTGAGAGTATCATTAGCGGTAAAATTGGTCAGTGATGGATCTAGGCGGTAGTTTTGGTGGGACAAACAAAAATCGAAACGCAAGAAAAAACGTCGCGCAGTGAAAGCTTTTGCAACAATCTAACTAGCCGGCAGGTTGGGGAGGCGGGGAGTGGGGAGTAAATATAAGTCGAAAAGCAAAACAAACAGGCGTCACTGGGTGAAATATGTGGCTACAAAATGCTTGCTTTCGATATCCAAGGATCATTCATCCAAATACGATTTTAAATATCAAGAGGAGCAGGCTCCAATATTCACACTGAAGTTGACTGGTTCTGTTTGAAAATGATTTCTTCAGTTAAAGCACCAACACCTTGCTTATGAACTTAAAAGGAGCCGGGGAAAAGGTCGACAGCTTGGGGGAGGGGGATAACATTATGGTTTTGCTCCGAGCTTTTTCGTTCGGGGAGAAAATACGTATTGTCCCCCTCCCCTTGGGTCCTCCATTAGAACTGGGTGCTGTTTGAGGGGTCTCGTTGCCACGTGCGACCACCGAGGGTAAAATGGCAGTGAATAGTGAATGTTTCTCTGATGAAATCCACCAACTCGAGAGCTACTACTCTTCGAAATTTAGCACGACATTGGTTCCAGCTATTATTGATGTTAAAATTGTTCGATGTGTCGCTGAAATGAAAATATTTTAGGATAAATATTGTTTACATATTCTGGTTGGGCGAAACCAGAATATTACCCGGGGACCTTGTAACCAAAGCCTACCTTTGGCGGACGCAGGGAGGCATTCTGGTCATGGCCCCCCAAAGCGGTGGAGGGGGGCCAAACTATCTTCCCCCAAACACCGGAGAAATTTTTGAAAAAAGGTGTGTACACTAAGCCTGTAGAGCACAAAAATATTCGCTTCCCCCTCCCCTCCCCGGAGAGCGATCATGCACTTGGAGAGGTAGCTTATACTAGATCTGTCGAGCACTGAAAAAAGGTGTTTACAATAGGTATGTAGAGCAAAACATCTTCGCTCCCACCCCCTTCCCCCCACAGGAGGACAGGCAGACATGGGTTTGCCCCCCAAAACTCGGGTCTGCGTACGCCCCTGAAGCCTACGCTGCTCCCTTGACCTGAGAGGGTATATTACCAACAAGACTAAAATTGGACTGGAAACGAATGTTAAGCTGGTTTGATTCTGGTTTAGCCCGAGAGATTATTATCAGTATATTGTTTTGGGATTTCATTGAGTTTAAATCTTTAGCCTCGATAAATTTTTGAGAACTCCCGCAGCCTAATATTGAGCCCCTTGGGCTAAAGGGTGTTTTAAGCTCGTGCAATCTTTCGAAAGCCTAGCTGGCTCAGAGGCCCCTAACTATCGTGCATCCTTAGCTGCCATCTCAACTTAACGTATCTGCATTGGTTTTGGTCGCCCGGAAAGAGGCACATAAGCATTTATCACTAACTTTAAGAATTGTTGGGGTTTAACGACGCACCAACTGCCAGGGTCATACGGCGTCCCAAACTCTCACCCTGTTGGAAGGGATTTTGGGGATCAGATCGACTTATTCAGAGGCTCCGCCGGGACTTGAACCCGGGACCGGTGGCTTAGAAGACAAGGGTGCTATCCACTAAGCCACCTCATCCTCTTATCACTAACTTTATACGATATTATACGTAATAAATAATTTTTGGGCTTATCGATGCACCAACTGCCAGTGTCATATGGTGTCGCCAACTTTTTTACTGTTGAAAAGATATCCCGGGAACCAGCTTGCTCCTTGTTCAGGGAAACCGCCGGGCCTTGAACCCGGGTCGGCTGGGTGGAATCCAGCTACGCTGCCCACTCCAATACAGCGTCTCTAGCATTTAATTGGAATTGAAGACATCCCTCTATCTGAATACTGATTTGTGCAAATCAGGATATATTTGAATATAAGCTGATGACCATTGTTGGTTGGCAGCCCCTACCAATGGTCCCCAGCCTTTGGAATTTTTCCCTAACTGGCAAACAGTACCCCTCTAGCTCGAAATACCTGAAGGCCTTTCCCGTTTGGCAAGGGCTAATGTGACCTTTGAGGAAGGTCGTTATGAGCACATAACCAGGCAAGCAAGGGCAAGGTAGGAAACCGAAGAGCCTAATAAAGAAAACAATAGCTCTTTTTCGATTCATGTAATGTTCCCTTTGTGCCCATCTCCAAGCAACATGAGAGTTGGCGACACTATATAGCCTCAACAGTCGGTGCGTGTAAACCCCCAAAGCTGCTTTGAACCCAGTTTCTTCCTTTGTCCCTGGAAAAATGCGAAAACAAGCAAGACCTGAATGTGTGTATTTCGCTCTGGACACATGAGCAACAAGAAAACAGTGGAATAAAATTCAGGCAGAATATCTGCTCCTAATTTCGAAACATTTCAAATAAATATGAGGATTCAGTACTTGCAAGTCGATAGTTTTAGTCATTTTTAGTGTAGTGGCAGGTTTCGACTCATTCCCTTATGCATTTATCTACCATTTTTTGTGATTGAGACCCCATTAGCCAAACGGCACTTTTTCATGCTCCCTTCTTGTTCTTCATAAGGAGTTTTAGCGACCTAGCGTTCATGAATTGTAGCCAAATATGTTAATCATTTTCATTTTAACCATTTTCTGGTCCATAAGTCCTGATTACCATATAATAAAGAGATAATTATTTATTTATTTTGCAGCAGAATGGTGACAATACTATCAGCATAATTCACAACAGGAACAGACACCCATGGAACAGGCATATATGTTAAACCTGATAAACAATTTGAATTCAAACTTACCCCACAACCCCAGGCCATTCTATTGATAAGCTAAGCGGGGAATATAAAGGAAAAAATATGCCCATATACATAATTTTAGTCGCCTTGGTGCTCTTCCCGGGCTCCATCCTCATTTTTGGCGAGTTATTCGGAGCCGATTTAAATGAGAGACTAGTCGACTTACACCAATTTATGGTTATCAGCCTGACAACTTATAACTGTAAATTGATAACAGTTCAGGTCAGGTGAACGAGTTTTAACGTGATTTCCACGCCCATGTGGGTCATTTTTGTTTTTCTTAGATAAGAACGACAAAGCAAGGGAAAAACGCGACTCCTACAGCAGGCCATGGTCGAGTTTCCTCCTCATTCAAAAGCTCTTCGAAATAAAAATTTCCCAGATATCGTCTAGTTATTTTGAGATCACGTCAGTAAAGACGATACCAGGGATCACCGGAGGTCATAGTTTCGAGCTTGTTTGTGCTCATATCTTTAGAACAAGACGGCAAGGAGCTTCCAGCGCCATTTCTATTTTTCGTATCACCTTTGCCTCTTGAGTTAACAGGGGAAAGGGAGATGGACTGACGCCCCACGTCGTAGTGGGTGCGAAAAGAGGCCAGGTGGTGTCTGGTTGACATACTTGGCTTTTCCCATTATTATCCCTTGCACCTGACTGGATTCAGCCAAATCAAAATTTTCTTGGCGTCGTCTTCACCCTCCCCCGGAGGGAAGGGGGGTCTGAACACCCTCCCTCAGATTTTTCCGACTGTGCATAAAAATGCCGGCGCGAAGCGCCGCCGTAATTGGCGCACCCTATCCGTAATTAATTCTTCAACATTTTCTAGAATTTTACGTTTGCACTATCTCAGGTCAGGTCAACAGTGCAGGTCAAGTTACCTCAACTCCAAAAAGTTTAAGATTTCATGAGTAGGAACGGTGTGAATCTGTCTTCTTAAAACTCATATCACATAATAGCCCCATCAATTAGCGCAAAACATATTCCGGGATTTTACATATCGATGACCTAGGATCAAATACAGATCATGACCTCTCCATTGGAAATGCATGGGAAAACAAAAATTGAGGGAAATGGTTTTATTTCTGTTGATATGTAGTTGAATACCTTCACATTCTCCAAATCGTAGTAGCTTAAGCCCCTCTCCAGGCTCATGGTGCAAGTTTGGACCTGTGATCTCTGAGAGGTCATCTTGGATTGCTTAAACCGCGCCCCAGTGGGCCTACGAGCCATCTTTGCCCTGGTGGGAGGGGGGTGTTTGAACACCCCCTCGAACTCGGCCTCTACGTGGGATAGCGAAAAAAGCGAACGCTGTTGGATAGTTCATACAAATTCATGAAGAAATTATATTTGTCACTTTTTGGCTCAGGTCAATTTTGAGGTCATGACAGGTCAAAGGAAGTGGGATTTTGAGTAGAGTTTTTGGTATCTGGCGTCTGGAGAGTTGAGTGAGACACCATTCGCTTCCTCTCGTCACGGAAAATCGAATGATGAATCAAATCGGAAAATCGAACGAGCCATACTAGGTCAAAACTTAAAAATGACCAGACCTCAGCTCAGGGTCACTTTTTAACCTAGCATAGTCAATATGCAATCAATCGACTCGCAATAGCAATCTGAACGCAATGATATCAAAATAAAAGCTGGATCATTTCATGCAGTTATTGACATAAGTCTGAAAACTGCTTAAATAGCCCCAGATGACCTCTCAGAGGTCACAGGTCAAAAATTGCAACAGGAGCCTGGAAAGGGTCCCAGGATACTACGATTTAGGGAATATTGAGGTTTTCTCAGCTGTTGAGTACACAAATACAGCCCAATTTCTGTTTTCCCATGTATTTACAATAGCGAGGTCATGGTCCGTAGTTGACCTTAGGTCATCGATATGAAAAATCCCGGAATATATGTTGTAGCACTCGGTGGGCCCATTATATGGAATAAGTTTTAATTCGATAAATTCACCCATTTCTTACTTATGCCGCTTAAACATTTTTGGAGGTGAGGTCACCTGCACTGGTGACCTGAACTGAGATGACCCAACCTTAAAATTTGGGGAAAAGTTGCGGAATCAATCAAGGATAAAGTGTGCTAAGTACGGCGGCGCCTCGCGCCGCCGTTTTTTCGTGCCGCCGGAAAACACCCGAGGGGGTGTTTAAGCACCTTCCACCGGGGCGAGGGTTAAACAGGTAGACTTGGGTCAATAATTTCGCAGGAAATGATGAAAAAGTTTTTTATTTTGATACCATTACGTTTGGATTGTTATTGCAAGTTGATTGATATGCATATTGATTATGCTAGATCAGATAAAGACCTTGACCCAGCTTTAGGTCACGTTACTTTTATGATTTCATGTAGTATAGTCATATTATACATGGTTCAATTTTCCGTGAAAAGAGGAAGCCAATGGCGCCATACAGTTTATACTAACTGAATTCAGTCAGACGATAGGCCCCATAAACTCCTCTACACCCTATCACATTTTTTTACCTGTCATGACCTAAATATTGACCTGAGACAAAAAGTGAGTAATGTAGTTTCGCGATAAATTCTTATGAACCATCTACCAGTGTTCGCGTTTCCCTCTATCCTGCATAGGAGCCGGGTTCGAGGGGAAGTGTTCTCCCCTACAACAAAAGATGGCTCGGACACCCACCGGGGCGGGTGTTAAATAACAAAATTCGGCCACAGGGTGCCGTTTTAAACCCCATGAACTCTAGTCCCCCAGAAAAAATATTTCAGCAGTGATCCTGTGAGCCTTATGAGGCTGGAAACATTGTTTGAAGCCATAACTCAGACATACCCAGTCTTGGACTCTCGTGCCCAGGCGCCTCGGTCACTGGACGGACCGCCTGGGGCTAGACACCTGCGAGACAGTACTGATCACCTCGGTTCAAAACACTGTGCCCCCTGCCTGCCACACACTATTTACTACGTGTGGCCTTGCACCTGTCGTTGTAAACACGTAGTAATCACGTGACCCAGGTATGCGTGCCAGTCGAGCGAAGGGTCGGGGATTATCAGGGGCGGTGGCAAGTCAGCCGAATACTACCCCGTCAAAATGCAGCAAAATCAGTAATTGTGTAATATTTTCTCACGCAGATGTCAAATTAGGAAATAATGGTAACCACTGGAAAGCTCTTGCAAAAATACATAAGAAGAACCCGTTTATAAAGCTATAGACGCCATAGGTTGCGAGATATTCATCCTAAACCGGTCGAGCCTAGTTATGGCAATTTCAATTGCGGGGGACTGTACAATAAGCTCAATATTTGGTTTTTAAAAATACTCCTCTAGAAAAAGAAATAAATATTAGCCTGTGGATGATGTCACGATCTGGCAACCACTACCATACTTGAAACGCTTCAAGGGATTCGATTGGCTGATGCTCATCGTGACGTCAGCATATGTCGTCACACCAGTAGCTCACAGCAATGGCCGCCGGAGACGGGGGGCTGAGGGGGGCTGGTGTCAGGCAGGTTTTAGTTTTTTTCTACGGAAATATCGAGTTCCAAGACAAATGAAATATGGAGTACCGGGTTTTCCGATTTGCTTTACAACTTGGCTATCTCAGTTAAAATCACGTTGTGAAGGTGCCACGTTCCCTTTAAAGGAATGTGGAAAATGACAAGACAAATGAAATATGGAGTACCGGGTTTTCCGACCGGCTTTACAACTTGGCTATCTCAGTTAAAATCACGTTGTGAAGGTGCCACATTCCCAAGGGAATGTTTTATTTAGCGTTGTGAAGGTGCCACATTCCCAAGGGAATGTGGCACCTTCACAACGTGATTTTAACTGAGATAGCCAAGTTGTAATAAAGGGAATGTGGCAGCTTCACAACGGGATTTTAACTGAGATAGCCAAGTTGTAAAGCAGGTCGGAAAACCCCGGTGCGCCATATTTCATTTGTCTTGGAACTCGATATTTCCGTAGAAAAAAACTAAAACCTACCTGACACCAGCCCCCCTCAGCCCCCCGTCGCCGGCGGCCATTGTTGTGAGCTACTGGTGTGACAACATATGCTGACGTCACGATGAGCATCAGCCAATCGAAGCCCTTGAAGCCTTTCAAGTATGGTAGTGGTTGCCAGATCGTGACATCATCCACAGTCTGATATTTATTTCTTTTCCTAGAGGAGTATTTTTAAAAAACCAAATATTGAGCTTATTGTACATTTTTCATAGAAATCATGGGTGGTTTCATTATTTTCGACTAAAAGTACGCCTAATTACATTAAATTACAGGATTCGACCAAGGTGCCACATTCCCTTTAAAGGGATTTAGCCAAAACATCAGAAAAAAGTCCATTATTTATCTGAAAACTGTACAATGAGCTCAATATTTTTATTTTCAAAATGTTCCTCTAGGACGAAAAATGAACCTCTGCCTGTGGATGACGGCATGATCTGGCAACAAATATCAACAGGCCTCAAGGGCTTCAATTGGCTGATTACTCACCATGACGTCAGCGCTGTCGTCACACCACCAGCTGACCACTGTGGACGCCTGGCATGTGAGGTGCATTTCAGGTGGGTGTTAAGCTTTTCTCCAAGAAAATGTTTGACCAAAAATTGTGTACCGGGTTTTCCGACATGCTGTACAACTTGGCTATCTCAGTTAAAATCACGTTATGAGGGTGCCATATTCCCTTTAAATCATGAAATGTTTAATGCATCAACAGAAATATCAGAAATTAAGAGCTCATTTTTGTTCCTAATGATAGCCCCTTTTAGCTAAAAACCCTTAATCTTGTATTCGTGTTCATTTGTCCTGTAAATCAACGGTTTATTCTGGCTCAAAGCAGTACCAGATCCTACGCCAGTTTTACGCCGCGCTACTTTCGAGACTTGTTTTCCTCTTACAGAAGAAGCTTAAATAAAAGAAGGTAAGATGAAAGAAGTTCCATGATGAGAGTAGGTGGCATTAGGCATATTGAGGTATTTATGGGAGGTGCCCTCAGCTGCATCTCAGTACCAATTCAAAGTAAAGGCGACGCGGCACAAATCGGCGGCGACACTTACTGGAAGCGACGGTGGCGACCTCATGGACGGCATCAGTTGCGTCCTCCGGAGCGGTAAAGGTGGCGCCACTAGCACTGGACATTGGTACTCGAAAGGGCCAGAACAGCACCGAATGCGAGCTGTTCATATATGGCGTCAGCTAACGTTGGGGATTTTTGTACCCCTCCCCTTTTATCAAAAAAGGTTGATCCTCCCCCCCTTTGTCAGGAATAATAAGAAACTGTCAAGACCCCCTTCTCCTCAGCAAAACTGTTGGCCACCTCAAAAACACTGTTGAAAGGCGTTGGGGTGTGAATTTATGTCTCTTGAGAGTTGTCTGGACATGTCCAACGAAACATTGAAGTGGTATTGATATATTTTTTTAACTTTGTATTTGTTCTTTGTAATATTTTTGCCTTGCTTTATCGTTTGAAACTGATATGTGAGAAGGCCAAAACACTGCGGTATAATACCCCTTTAAATATGGTGGTTATTGACATCGATTGAATTTTGGTGCCCTAGTCATTTACTTAAACATGCACCTGTGGAAATACGCCAAAGATGCAACTATTAAGAGGTAAAAAGTAAGATGTTCAGGTCTTTATTCCTGCTGTATTGTATCGCCACTGCAAGTTTCAGGCAGCACGGGGAAACACCCACTCTAAGATCCGAGTGTGCACCCCCTAAAAACAACGCCGTTACTGAGTTGCGACACACTCACGGCGACACACGCCCCAGCACGCGTTTTGGCACGCAACGGGACCGAACTGGATTGTAGACAGTGCTCAAGTCGTGGTATACAACTCAAGACACCTACAACCCCACCTTCGTTTCGGTGGCCAATGGAAGGGGGGGGTGGAACACTCGCCGTGCTTGATATCGACTCCTGTGCGGGGTAGCGAAAAAGGCACAAAAGATAGAAAATCTCCCATAATAAATTATTAGGAAACAAATTAACTTTTTGTTTACGGTTGGAGGATGTTTTCTTGACTAGCGTCCGATCGGAGTGAGTTAGAGTCGTTTTTAGGCTTAACTCGATTCATCTGTTAACGTCGAATTGAATCGTGTGTGCCCTGACCATGCTAGGTCATAACGTGAAAATAAGAAACGCTTTAAAGATGTGACCCAACATGGGCCAATATGCATACCAATCGACTTGCAATGCTAATAAGAACGTGCTAGTGTATCAAACTGAAATCTTTATCACGATTTCTTGCAAAGCTTTTGACCCAAGTCTCAAAACCTGCTTTAGCAGTTCCAGATGACCTTTCAGAGGTCACAGATCCAAAACTACTTATAGCACTAAATGATGTTAACCTCAGCCGTCTCTCCAGGAAAAGTTTGGGCTAATTTACATTGTCCCGGTGTAACTTGGTTTTGAAACATTGAAGTATCCGCTCGTCAACTGTCAACTGCGTCCTTGCTCAGTTCTCGCTCAATAAAACAATCCACACAGGCCCGTGATGCCCCCTCCCTCGATAGAAAACGTCAGAAAAAGTCAGACCCTCTCCCCCTTCGTCGGAAAGCCACGTCCAGCCACGTGGGACTCTGCGGAAGAGGGCTTTGGTGAGTCTGTAATGTAACACTCAATGGTTTTAGCTGAATAACGTAGTAACGAATGGTGACAGAGCATTTATTTTAACTGCATTAGACTCACCTTGTCTTTGCGGTTCTAATGATACGCATTTTACCTAATTTGATCTTGACCTGACCTCAGGTCAGGTCAAATCCTTGATTTGACCTAGCAAGGCCATATTATGTATTATTCGATTTGGCTTGCTGCGAGAATTCATATTGTTAAATTTGTTTTGCTCTATCTTTACTTGTTAAGATGTAATGACCAAAAACCTTAATTTACATGTTATCCCTATGGCGGCATGTTTTGGCCTCTATGACCTTAAATGTGACCTGACAAAAATGATTCATCTATTTTTGATGGAGAAGCTGATGGGTTACCCAACACCGTTTACTGTTTTTCGCTACCTAGCGTGGTTCTCGAGATCTTGGGAGGGGGAGGCGGGTAAACCCTCCCCCCGTCAAAGCGAAGGTAGCTCAGACTCCGTCAATGCGCGTGTTAAAAACACGATAGTGCCGCCCGTTAGTGCACCCCACCCGACCACCGCACGAGCCCCACACCGCAACCGGGCGCCAGCGGTCACAGCCGTCTCGCGATGATTTTTTAGTGCCCATTCGGGTGGGTCAAATCTACGGCTGTTTTTTTATAAACCTAACGACCTCCTGGGCCACCGCGCGACTGATACTGGGGCGGAGAGTGCTGCCACGAAGGATGATATTTGTTTGCAGTTTACGGGACAGATTTTCAAATAGGCCGTGCACCTTGTCATTAATGCTCTTCATCATTAGCTGTCTTTATATGGTTTACCTTGGCAGCTGCAATAAAAAAATGTTCAGGATCCCCAGAGAAGTATCCACAGTCGCAGCGGGGAGATGCAGCGCCTTGAGTTTTCTCCGCTGCGCGTCACGCAAGGAATCTCATACAGTTTGCTTCACCAGTGCTGCTAAAGTGTGTTAGTAATTTTTTTCATTCTTTCCTAGCTAATTTGGCTTGACTGATAAAAACTCCAATATATGAAATATGCTGTGAAAACTTTCGGTTGTTGCTAGGATACGGACTAGAAAAATGTATGCATGACTGAACCCAAATAAAAGTGATTTCCATTCTAGATATCATTGCTGTAGAGTTCATTCGGTGAAAGTAAACGTACCCGCCCAGTTTTAAACCAGCATCGAACCACATGAGTGTATAATTTACTTTCTGAGCCCCCGCGTGGTGGGTGGCCGTGGCACACCACAGCTGTGCCGGCAGGGGAACATGCTTTAAAGCAACTTTGTTGATTGTGCAGATGTTGATTGTGCAGATGGTGTAGGGAGGGGCGGGGGGAGGGAGGAGAGTAGTTTATGCTAGCGCTTTGCTAATGAGTGAGTAGTTGTTCAGCTGCTCATCCCGTCTCCCACACCTGTAAAAATCCCGGCCAAGGATGGCAGCCGTCTGGTGGGTTGCCAGATTGGCATCTTCTTGAAGGTTCTTATATTTGGGCTATAATCAGATTTTCTTACAAAGAACATTAAAAATCCTGGCATTCTGGTGTCCGATTTTAGGTTTTCTATGGATAAGTGGTGTTTTAGTGAGGGGTGGGGCCACGACTTTGCCTCAGTGGGCAAAATTTCTCAGCTCAATATACCATGTTATGGGGGATACCATTGCTGCAACCCATGCCAGACTGCTGGAATAGCTTATCCCACCCTGCAAAAACCATCGGTGTATTTAATATTTACTGAACAAACAAAAAATCCCAGTGTGTCAATGTTCTTCAATTTCCGGCATACTTGAATTTCTAGTTTTGTAAAACATAAGAAAAAATTAAAGGGAATGTGGCACCTTGGTCGAATCCTGGATTTTAGTGCAATTAGGCGTACCTTTAGCCGAAAATAATGAAACCACTCATGATTTCTCTGAAAAATGTACAATAAGCTCAAGATTTCAATTTTTAAAATACTCCTCTAGAAAAAAATATATCCCTGTGGGTGATGTCATGATCTGGCAACCACTATCATACTTGAAAACCTTCAAGGGCTTCGATTGGCTGATGCTCATCGTGACGTCAGCATTTGTCGTCACACCAACAGCTCACAACAATGGCCGCCCGGCGGGGGCTGATGAGGGGGCTGGTGTCGGGTAGGTTTTAGCTTTTTCTACGGAAATATCGACTTCGAAGACAAATGATATGAAGGTGCCACATTCCCTTTAAAATATAAGGATTTGTGTGTGTCTCCCGTTTGTTTCCGTCAGCAGTCGCGCAGTTGTATGTGGATCAGATAGGAAAAACTGGCTACATCCATGTATCAAAGATATATCAACCTTCAATGCTGTTACGCCTAATTCATGAATTATGTCGATCTGCCTGTACACCTAATGAATGCAGTAATTGGTAACATCTTCTCAGGTAATATATGTACCTATAACGTCTTCGTAAGCTGATATATCAACGTAAACTGTGGTTTTAAAAAGAGTAAAAAAATCTGATAAGTCGATAAAAATGTTATATATAGGTATAGGTTAGTTATTTAAACATATGTGCCGAATTAGTGTCCATATTAAACCATAAATTTTTACTTACCGTCCGTTTTCGTAAGTAAGTTCAGGAGCCAGCCCTGACACTTTTTCTGGAACATCACTGAGATGTGCGGACACTTGTAACGAGGAGAATGGATCAAAGATAGGCATAAGAGGTTAGCACTGGCGGGGGCGCTTTATCAGTATCTTCGCTGCATTGCTAGAACGGGCCATTAGAGTGGCTGGCTGCCTTATCGAGCTGCTTGCTAGTGCTCAGCGTTACTTTAACACGCGCGTTGACGGGGGGCGGTTACTCGCCTGCCCCCTCGGGTTTTGTGGAGATGGAATATAAAACGGCGGTGCTACGCGCCGCTGTACTGGGTATACCTTTCCTCTGATCATTTTTAGTACCTTAGGGAAAATTTTGAGGTTGGAACATCTCAGGTCAGCTCACGAGTGCAGGTCAAGTGACCTCACCTAAAAAAAGTTTAAGATAACATAAGTCCGAACAAATTGAAGCTATCCGATTGGAACTCTGATAGCTTCACATTCTGAGCCCACCGAGTTTTACCCACTATATTCCGGCATTTCTTATATCGATAACCTAAGGTCAGGTACAAGCTATGACCTCTCCATTGAAAATACATGGGGAAAATAGTTTAAACTAAATAATTTCGTCCTGGCTGGCGGTAGAACATTTATGTTAACGGCATTGGGTTTGCCTCATCCTTGTGATTCTAATGATATGCATTTGAACTTAATTGGACCTTGATCTGACCTCAGGTCAGGTCAGATCCTATATTTGACCTGATTCGACCTAGCAAGGTCATGCCATATATCGTTCGATTCGGCTTGCTGCGGGAATTCCGATGTATATTTTTGCTCGATCTTTACTTATTCCGATGTAATGCCTGAAAACCTTCATTTACATGTTATCCCTATGGTGGCATGCCTTGGCCTCTAGTGACCTTAAATGTGAACTGAAAAAAGCTTCAAATGCTTTCCATAGAGAATAAGATATAGAGCCATCTAACGCCGCCGTTTACCGTTTTTCGCTATCCAGCGTGGTTCTCGGGGTTACCCGCCACCGTGGTTATCGGGGGTACCCGCCCCCCTTCAAGGTGAAGGTGGCTCAGACCCCCGTCAATGTGCGTGTTAAACAACCAGTCGTTATGCCTGCATGCGCTTACTGTGCCACTTTGGGAATGGCTTACTTTGGCCTGCGTCTTTCCCCGTTTCTTGAGTGTTTTGAATACATTTAAAACTGCATTCGAAAGTTCTTTGAAGAAGAAAAAACAAAGCAATCCTAATCATTTTCAGTCAGATCAATATAGAGGACAACTAAGGCTAGAGGGAATATGGCCCCTTGGTCGAATCCTGGAAATTAGTGTAATTAGGGGAACTTTTAGCCGAAAATCATGGAACCGTCCATGATTTCTCTGAAAAAATGTACAATAAGCTCAATATTTTGATTTTTAGAATACTCCTCTAGGGAAATAAATATATATCTGCCTGTGGATGATGTCATGATCTGGCAACCACCACCATATTCAATACGCTTCAAGGGCTTCGATTGGCTAATACTCACCTTGACTTCAGCATATGTCGTCACACCAACAGCTGGCAACTGTGGCCTGCTGCTAAGGGTACATGTAGGGTACATTAATTATATATAGAGTACCGGGTTTTCCGGCATGGCTTGGCAGTCTCAGTTAATAACTTGGCTATCAGTTAATAACAGTCTCATAACTTGGCTATCTCAGTTAAAATCGCGTTATAAAGGTGCCACATTCCCTTTAAATATCCACATAGGACGACAATGTATTGCAGGCTTCCCCTAATTAGTGCTGAACAACGCTCCAGCACAGATATTGGCATCATGGGAAGCCTCTGTTCTTGAAAAGTCGAATGATGTTTATTGCGCCCATTTCAGGTCAGATGGCAAGAATGAACTGACCTTACGTTAGGAAAAGGTCATGTGATGACGCAACATGGTCATACTCGCATCGTTTTATTTCCATTGGCCATGCTAACAAAGTGACGTCAAAATGGAACTTTTTCTCAATTCATGCGGAGCTATTAGCAAGAGAGATTGCCCAAGATCAGTGTGGCCATAAGGGATCGTAAGTGGTCCGAGACCAAAATCCACAACTTCATCCTCTGAAACGCCATAATTAAACTGGATTGCCTTGAACTTAATGTGAGCCGTATTCGGTAAGAAGGTAGTCAGTCCTCAAGCCCATTTTCGCAACTTATTCGAAAATCTTCTGGACTGGACCGGACTGGACTTTTGGTTGTTTTAACCGTAGTCCGGACTGGTTCGTTGCATTTTAAGACAGAACTTAAATCGGCCTTGCTAGGAATTTTAGAGAATGGAGTTGTGGATGTTTTTATTTTTCACGACTGTTTTAGTGTATGTTTCTAGAGAAGAGCATACCGTTATGAATCCAATCTTTCTGTGTCAGCCTACTTCGAACTGATTTTAACATATGACGTGAATGTGTGAAAAGCCCCATTCTTATGAAGATCATGTTCAAATAAATATGTTATCTGTTATAAGTGCCCCCTCTCGCCAAGCCTTCGTGCCATTCAAAACGCCCAGCTGATCTTAGGAGGTTGTTTTAACTTCTTTCTCTAGCCCGAGATGCCCGAGAAGCAGCCAATCCGGGACAGAAACAATTGTGAACATTATGAGTGATTTTTTTTTATTTTACGATTCTATACGCGAAGAAATATGAATACGGCTGAGTGAAAACTGCGAGAGAAAGCTATGCATGTTCTCCCACCCGTTCTGAACATGTATATTCAAAACTCAAAAGCAGATTTTTGGATACAATCCTCTAAAATTGTGGTGATTTTTCTTTTCTCTACCATGGGTTTCTAGGGGGAGGCAAAACCATACCTTTGGCTCTTGTCTGATCTTAGGGGCAATTCACTCACTTCCCCTCTGACCCCCGGTGGCGCCGCCACTAGTTGTGATTTGCGGTTACAAGCATGGAGCCATTCTTGCTTCGATCCGCGCTGATGCTGGGGCACAAACGGTGTTGCAGCGTGACTTGGCCTTTGACCGGGGTCTGGCCACTGATAGTGACGTGTTGGGCAAGTGGCTGCTTGGGTGTGTCGACCGCGGTCACCATGTGTTTACAGTACATGCGGGGTAGCCATCTCTGGGATGGTCGGGGACCTGTCTTTTGGGCACCCATTTGCTGAACATTTGCATGGGCTATGTGTGATGAACCCTGCTGCTTGGTGGCAGTTTCTGTAGAGGATTGGGGGGGGTCGTCAGTTACTCCGGATTCATAGGCACAGCCAGCAAAGGAATTATTCCATCATAGTCATTCTCAATATTTTTGACTAGATATTGCTCATCACATTTTATTATCTAATTATAAACAGTGAAATGGAAACAAATAATAGCTCTGTTGCCTGACATGTAACTTCTTGTAATACAAATTCTGGTTATTTACTTGCTTACTACCCAAACCCGTTTATTGGCAATGTTCTCCCGGTTCTAGACACATTACAGTTATGTGCTGTGGCTGCTGCCGGCATTGGGATATCGGCTTGATTGCTTGAAGAAATGCTATGAGTTGGGTGGTCAAAGAGGAACAAGACTAGAGTGCTTGATGGGGACGCGATGCTTGGTGTTCTAATGAGATCTGCGGTAGCTGCCCCATTTCTCCAAGGTGCGTTCTGCAGAAGTCCAAAGGGCCATGTCCAAAAGTCCTCGTTCCAGAGCTCCATACGTTACGCTTACAGTACGTTTTAAGTCACGTAACCGGATCGTGATGTTACGGACTTAATGGATAGAACGTACTGATGAGGTCCGTTTCCTGATTGGACTGCTCATGAATCCGGGGCAAGTTTGACTCTGACTCAGCACAGCAAACTACTTATATTAAAGCTAAACACCCTTGGGATTTGGACTTCTGGTTACGCTATTTTCATGACACTCTTCATTATATTCTTTGATTATTGTTTTTAAAATATATTTTATGCATTTTGACACGGTTCATGTTTTTAGATGAACTCATGTATTTTATTTATATTTCAGAAGACCTTCACATGTTTGTTTTATTAAAGTGCCACTTTTGAGTCATGGAGTGGTAATGACTACTGCGTTTAGGAAAATATGTAAGTGCTTGATGATGTAAGCCTATTTGTATGTGTGTGTGTTTCGGGGCAAATGCCCAAATATTCCTTAACCCTCGCCCCTAGAGGGTTTCCACACATTCCTTTAGAGGCGGGCAAAGGTGCTATGCACAGAACGCCTAATAAAAAGCCATTGATTGATTGATTAACCCTCGCCCCACCGGGGGGCCATCGATGGCCCCCCTAAGGTTTTTCCGGGATAGCAGAAAAACGACGAGGCGCAGCACCGCGGTTGAGGGCTCTACCTCTCACTGCATCATTTTCCCATCATCCCTGAAATTTTTACCCCGGGTCACCCAAGGTCAGGTCACCAGACGAGGTCAACCAAGGTCACCTCACTTCACCTTTAGAGCTCTGTAAGAGCTACATTTCAAAATCAATCAATTTGAAACTTCCTACACTTCATGACCCCTCCAGGGTCTACAAGGTGTATATCCGGGATTTTTTGATTTCGTGCCCTGAGGTCAGGTCACGAGGCGACCTCTCCCATTGGAAAAGCATGGGGAAAAGCTATTTCATGATATAAAAGCCACAAAAATGATTGCAAATACTCAGATTGCTCAGAACAACGTTTTTGGACACCCTTTCACGGATCCCAGGGGTCATATTTGCCCTTTGACTTTTCCAAGGTCATCCAAGGTCACCAGAGGTCAAAAACAGTATTTTGACAATAACTTTTGACCTAATTGAGCTAGAGCGATGAAACAAACACCATCGTGTTTGTCTTGTCACTGGCTTTTATTTGATATACGGCAAGGTCACTTTTTGACCTTTCGTGACCTCAGGTCATATTAGGTCACGAGGTGACCTCTGGCGGTCAAACCACTGGCGGGAGGTCTTTACGTTCCACATAGCGGAAAAAGTACTGGCAATTTGCTATCAAATGTACTTTACCAGGTCTCAATAGCTCTAATGACATAAGAGTTATGCCCAGTTTGCTTAATCATTGCATATTTGAGTGAAAATAGCCGATCTTGACCTAATTTGACCTCTGGAGGTCAAACCATTGACCTGAGCGCTAAAACATGCGAAGTAATTTCTTACTGAATTCATGCGAGCTTTCTATTGCACTTTGCAGATTTGCGCTAACGCCCATATTTTCGGAGTTAGAGGGGGGCCATCGATGGCCCCTCCGGTGGGGCGAAGGTGGCGCCGGACCCCCGGTGGGGCGCGGGTTAAGTAATATGTGACAATTTTAATGAAAGACTTCAGCCGTAAGTAGGATTTGGTCTGTGATTGCTCGCGTATGCTAAATAAAAAAAATGCCTCTGACAATTTTTGATTCCCTTATTTGGCTAAAATCGGAGCGTTTTCAGACTAGAAATGAGTGGTGGGATTTTCCCTTCGCTTCCGCATTCAACGCCCATTTCCTCGGCGATGTGTCTGAGGCTTCCAACTGAGTGGGGACCTGGAATGTTTTTTTGCCATCTGCATTGGACATGAAGGCTTGGAGATGTTTGTCCTCAAAATTCGCGATAATTAACCCTATTGCAACGGGCTATCACAGCTAAAGACACGAAAATCGGACTTTTGCGTCATCCGTTGTACGCCCCAGACTCCCTCGAGGGAATTTGACCGTAATAATTGGATTTGAACAGAAATAGCCTGGGGATAGAGCATATGGTAATACACTAGTTTGATATTCGATTTGTCCAAGAATGGTGAGAGCTAAGATCTGTTAGTTGGTGAGTGCGTACGGTAGACTTGTAGAGGATAGGGAGGGATGAGATATATAGATATAGAGAGAGAGAATAAACATCAATTGACTTGGTAGGGTCAGTGCCGTTTCATCTGAAATGTTGCTTGTTTCAACATGCATAGGTTGCTAGAAACTGCGTTACAAGTTGCGTATTGACAGCCTCGGAGCCACCTTCCTGACAACCTCGGTGGGCCTCCGAGCCACCTTCACCCTGGTGGGTGAGGGGGGTGTTTTGAACACCCCCCGAACTCGGCTCTTATGCAGGGTAGAGAAAACTTGCGAACGCTGGTGGATAGCTCGTACAAATTTATGAACAAACTATATCGGTCACTTTGGCTGAGGTCAATATTGAAGTCATGGCCGGTCAAAGAGGGTGGAATGTTAGGGAAGAGTTTTTGGATTCAAGCGACTGACGAAGTGGAGTTAGTATCATTTTTTAGGCTTCATTTGCATTCTCGTTACGGAAAATAGAACGATGTATAATATGACTACTAGGTCAGGACCTAAAAATGACCTGAGCCAAGGTCAGACTAAGGTTACCATCTAGCCTAGCATAGTCAATATGCATATCAATCGTTTCGTAATACAATCCAAGCGCAATGGTATCAAAATAAAAACTATAATTTTTTTTAAAAGCTATTGACCCAAGTCTGAAAACCTACTTAAGTAGCTCCAGATGACATCTCACAGGTCACATGTCCAAACTTGTAACACGGACCATAAATGGGCCTGGGATACTATGATTTTGAGAATACGAAGGTATTCCAATCGGTATGTACAGAAATAAAACAATTTTCGGGCAATTTCCGTTTTCCCCGTGCATTTCCAATGGAGAGGTCATTATCCGTACCTGAGCCTAGGTCATAAATATGCAAAATACGGGAATACATTGTGTAGTACGGGCATGTGGTATAAGTCTCATTTCGATAGATTCACTTTATTTTTACTTTGCAATCTTAAACATTTTCGGAGGAGAGGTCACATGCCCTACGCTGGTGACCTGACTTGAGGTGACCCAACCGTCAAATTTAGGGAAAAGTTGCGGAATTGATCAAGGAGAAGACGCACCAAGTACGGCGGCGCTTCGCGCCGCCGTTTTTTCGTTCCACCGCAAAAACCCGTGGGGGTGTTCAAACACCTCCCCACCACCGGGGCGAGGGTTAAGCGTGACACTTGCTGTGTAATCACGACCTTGAGTAACGGGCGATTGCAGCTGAGCGGTGTAGTGCAGTGTGAGTGGGCGGGGCCTGTGGTGGGCTGTCAGATTTTTTTCATGACAAAGCAGTAACGGCCCCGCGTCGGAGTCGACAGTACTGGGGCTACGGCGGCGTTCGAATGCTGCACTGCTCCTTGGTGTCACGGAACTCATCTGTAACTGACCGCGTTGTTGGAGCTGACTATAACGGGAGGCAGTCCAGCAGTAGAGTGGCCGGTGCCGTCTCTGTCTCCAGTAGTTCACAATGGCGGGAACGACGGACGGCCTCTTAGCTGGAATCGTGTCCGGCATATCCGGCGCACCCACCATCACTTGGACCCACGTGCTGCTCTTGCTGTCCCTGCTGGTGGTGCCGCTGCTGCTGCTGTACTGGCTGCGAGAAGTGACAGGAGATGGCGCTAAAATCCGGAAACTGCCCGGCCCGAAGCCGGTGTTGCCTTTAATTGGCTCCATCCACCTGCTCCCTAGTGACATGACCAAGATTTTGGACATCGTGGCAGGGTTTTCCCGCGAATTCCGAGGCTGTTTTCATTTGCAAATGTGGGAAGACTATGTGATGATCAATTCGCCTGAAGCGGCTGAGGTCATCCTAGGAAGTAACGAGCACATCACGAAGGGCGAAGAGTACATGGGGCTGATTGCATGGCTGAGAGAAGGTCTTCTGATCAGTAGAGGCTCCAAATGGCACAAGCGTAGAAAGATGCTCACACCTGCGTTTCATTTCAGCATCCTGGACCAGTTCGTGGACGTATTTAATGAGCAGTCGGCTGTGCTTGTCAGTAAACTTCGTGACACGAAAGGTCAGAAGATTGACATATTTCCTTTCATCACTAAGGCGACGCTGGATGTTATATGCGAGGCCGGCATGGGGGTGCAGATCCGAGCCCAGCACGGTGCCCGGTCAGATTACGTGGAGGCTGTTTATGACATGGGTCACGTAGCCTTCATGCGGTTCCTGAGACCCTGGCTCAAGAACGACTTAATATATCGCCGTACTTCGTACTACCAAACTGAAGTGAAGTCTCTGAAGCTACTGCATGGTTTCACCAACTCTGTAATCCACACCCGACGAGAAGAACTGGCTAAAAAGTCTGCCGACGAGCCCACTGCTCTCCGTTCCCAGGATAAGAAACGGAAAGCGCTCTTGGACCTACTCCTTGCCTCAACAATCGACGGACAACCTCTAAGCGATTTGGACATTCAAGAGGAAGTAGATACGTTTATGTTCGAGGGCCACGATACAACATCCTCGGGTATCAACTTTGCTCTCTACAACCTGGGCCGCCATCCGGATGTTCAAGCTAAAGCCTACGAGGAGATCTGTGAAGTTCTCGGGGAAGACATCCATGCGCCGATCTCTCGTAACCAATTGTCGGAGCTTCGTTACCTGGAGATGGTGATCAAGGAATCTCACCGACTGTATCCCCCTGTACCGATCATTGGCCGGCGCCTGGCTTCTGATGTCGTCATCGACGGTTACAGCGTGCCAAAACGCTGCATGGTTGGCATCATTATCTTCTCGATCCACCGTGACCCGCGTCACTGGCCCGACCCGGAGCGCTTCGACCCGGAGAGGTTCACCCCCGAGAACTCCCGCGGCCGTCACCCCTACGCCTTCGTGCCCTTCTCAGCTGGACCGCGCAACTGCATCGGCCAGAAGTTCGCCCTCATGGAGGAGAAGGTGGTTATCGCCAGCCTCCTGAGGGCATTTGAGATCAAGGCGTACGATAAGAGAGAGGACCTGAAGATAACTGGTGACATTATTCTCCGTCACAACGGAGGTCTCTGGCTCAGTTTTACCCCACGTCATTGAAGAGTAATATCGTCATGATGGCAGAAACACTGCGCATGAAGACAATGTTTGGATTCGCGCACATAATTAGCTTCAAGATGCGAGGCCAGTTTTCGGCGGTTGAAGTAATCTAACATGAAGTTCTCTTACCCTCCTACAGCATGAGAGCGCAAATTTGCCCTTGTTGTATTTTGATGTGATAACCGCAACGCTGAGATTGAGGTGGGTATATCGGCAATGGGTGCTTTTGAGGCCTGTTTTGGAACTCGTCAATCTTCCAGTTTGTTTTCGAGAGTCCATCAACGTAAAGGCGCCGTTGAGTGTAACGCAGCCTTATTTTTGTTTTGGTCTTTGGGATGGAATAATTGAGCAATTAGTGAATGGCTATCAGGGATGTGAAATTCATGGATTATTCCCGTGTTCGCTTGTGCCTCGGTCCCTGGTTTCTATTGTCAGGTAAGAGGGGATGGGTGGCTTAGTGGATAGCATCCCTGTCTTCTAAGCCAACGGTCTCAGGTTCAAGTCCCGGCGGAGCCTCTGAATAAGTCCATCTGATCCCCAAAATCCCTTCCAACAGGGTGAGAGTTGGCGACGCCTTATGACCTTGGCAGTTGGTGCGTCGTTAAACCCCAACAATGATTGATGTCAGGTATGGGGACTTGTCTGTAAATTCCCACTATGAGAAACGGGGAAGTGAAGGCCACAGTAAATCATTTTTGGTTTATCGACGCACCAAGTGCTGAGGTTTTGTGGCGTCTGAGAGGGAGGGGAGAATTAGCTAGGCTTGAGCTAGGCAGAGCTTCAAGTTTTGCCTCTGTGTGGGCTCAAACCCACGACACCCTGCACATACAGAATATCATAGGCCGAGCCGAGCGCGCGCGAGGACCGGCTGCGTCACCCAGCCCCCCCCAATCACCTTAAAGTTGTTAGGGTACTTCAACCATGTAATCACTAATGAACCCAACGCTTCGCTTTTACAGCTTCATCGGGGGTTCAAATATACAAAATGTTATGAAAAACGCCATTCCAATGTAACTAAAGAAAACACGCAACAGACATTGGCAAATGACACGTCCAATCATATCACACTTGGAATACATATTAGATCTATAACAGTGAGCTGGATAAAGAAACATCAAATAATGCAAAAAACTTGGCTGCACATCATGCGTGTTTCAGTCTCTTTAAAGGGAATGTGGCCCTTAGTCGAATCCTGGAATTTAGTGAAATTAGGCGTACTTTTAGTCAAAAATAATGAAACCACTCATGATTTCTCTAAAAAATGTACAATAAGCTCAATATTTTGTTTTTAAAAATACTCCTCTAGAAAAAGAAATGAATATCAGCCTGTGGATGATGTCACGATCTGGCAACCACTACCATACTTGAAACGCTTCAAGGGCTTCGATTGGCTGATGCTCATCGTGACGTCAGCATATGTCGTCACACCAGCAGCTCACAACAATGGCCGCCCGGCGACGGGCTGATGGGGGCTGGTGTCAGGTAGGTTTTAGCTTTTTTCTACGAAAATATCGAGTTCCAAGACAAATGAAATATGGAGTACCGGGTTTTCCGACTTGATTTACAACTTGGCTATCTCAGTTAAAATAACGTTGTGAAGGTGCCACCTTCCCTTTAAGCGGAAGTGCGTTTGCTTGTTTGCGTTGATCGGTGCACTGTTTCGGGCGCCTGCCGACGCGGCTAGGCAGTGGGGACGTTTGGTAGTTTAAATCCATGACTGCTTATCCGCCCAGTGAGGACGATTGCAACCGGAATGTAAAAGATATGCTTAAAGGAATATCGTATTTTCTACAGGCCGAGAAATTACAGCACATTTATTCGGAACAAGTTTATCATAGGCCGTAACTGAAGAGGACCGGGATGGGCGCCATACTGCCACAGGCTGGAGCGCCTCTAAGCCTAAATAATCAATCAATGAGGTCATTGTTATGAATTCCAAAATGTGAATAAATATTTAGTTTGCGTGCCGAGTGTGATGAGATTGAACGGGCTATTTGCTTATGTCTGTTCTGTGCATAGAGATCTGCTATAACCAAGGCAGCGGAGGTAGCGGTGGCAGTAGAAAGGGCAGCGGCGTCCACCTCTGGAAACAGCCCACAAGCTGGTGTTAAAAACAAACCAAATATTGGCACGTCCTTATGCATTTGGAAACAGAAAGGCAGGGACGGATCCAGGATTTCCTCAAGGGGGGGGCAGGGTGGATGTTTGCCTCGGGATGGGGCCCTTTGGAGCCCCCGCCATGTTTTCATTTAACGAGCGTAAAGTCTTAACGAACTGATTTTTCTAGGTACAAGGGTGGATCCAAGATTTTTTAATGGCGCAAGATAATACTCGGAGCCTCGCTTGAGGGGCCTGCAATTTTCATTTATTGAACGTGAAATATTTGTGAACTGCATGATTTGTAAGGCACCTATTTCTGACGTGCCTATAAAGTTTAATCTTTCAGGGGCCCAGGGACCAACTCTTGCCCCATCCCCCGAAAGCAAGTCGTAGGGCCGTGGAGACCAGCTCTGGGGGCATTCGAAGACTGGTGAGAGGGTGACCTGAGTGGGTCGGCCGTCCCTGTGTTTTGTGGGACGTTAAACTTTGGCTTCTAAATTAACCTTTCATTGTGGGAGTTGCTCGTTCGGGTGGTGGGTTTAGGGTCACCGTGACAAGTCCCTTGATGACTTAAGTGAGACTCCGACTCCAGCAGCCGTACGGGGAACAACTTGGACAAAATTTATAAAAAGGCTTTGGGCCCCCAGGACCAACTCGGTCACATATATCCGTGGCAGCTGACGTGCCCCAAAACTCCAATCGTCCAATCCCTACAAAATATTTGGCCCTCCAAAACAAACTCTTGGGGCCCCGAGACCAATACATGGACGAACCCTGATATAAAATTTTGGGGCGCCCTGGCTCAGGCACTTTTGCACTCCGCCCCCGCCCCACACCACGAACTCCTGGGGCCCCCAGACCAAATCTTGGGTCCCTTGACCAACATTCGGATGACGTTTGTGTTGCCTTGGAACGTCCATCAGACATCACTGGGGGCCATTTGCAATGCTTGATCGCAGTCCAAGGATGGGTCGCCCCCACCGCCCCCAACTGGGATTCGCCCCTGGTCATGAGACAGTTACCCTTTTATCCATGCTGTCACGACGGTGTAAATATTTGTGGGGGATAATTCCATTTTAACTAACACCAGGATTTATTTGGTCACAAGAAGTTGCTAGAAGATTAACAGGAGAGGCGTTTGTGCAAATAGTCGCTAGCCTTTCCACTGGGGTCCAAAGCTGTACTAACAAAACTCGATTTTGACGTCAACACAGGTGTATTCGATGGTGTGCTGTCGTCTCTAGTTACGTAGACCTCCATGGCTGTGTTTTTTAATCGCATTGGAATTCTGTTTTTAATTACATTGTGCATATTTGAGCCCCTTATGAAGCTGTTAAAGGGAAACGGCGGGCCAATTACTGATGACATGGTGAAAGTAATCCAACAATTTTAACCTAATTTGGCCTTCACTTTAGGGCTTATCAATCTGCTCCAATCTACCCAATATCTCCCTCGTATTTTTCACTCATCTGATAGCATTTCGGATGTAGACATTTCTTTCAAACCCAGGCAGTATATTGCCACAGCCAGCAGGAGTAGTACCACGTGATGTGTGTACACTATAGCCCCCTGCAATTGAATCTGTACACACTAGACTCGGCAGTTTTTGTTCTTTTTTTGCGAACCATTGCTCACTTAGTCTTGATTAACAAAAGCTTCCGTGATTCGCTCCCAGTAATCGATTGTGCATTTACCAATACTTTGGCCGCCTCATATTTTAGAAGTGATTTGCATAAAACGTCATTGTAACGAGAGGGCGATATAAGACGGTTTCTCCAGATATTGTTCGAAGCTTGATGTTGGCAACTAAAGCCCTGTTCCAGCTGTCAGCAGAGTTTTGTCAGCACCAATCAGCGGGCCGCGTTGCGCCTACGTCACAGGACTGTAGCCTCTCCCCGGGAACTAGTTCTAGAGGTTTTACGGGCTGACGGCCTGCTGTTTGCGCTGATGAAAAATAGTAAGTGCACGAAGTGGCAGTCTAATATTTTTTACTGGTGTAAAGGTTTGAGTTCCCTTTGCTTAGCACAAACAAGAGGCGATTATGGCACTGATGTTACTTTTCTGGAGGAGAGGTTAGAGGTCCTGCTGACAAAACTGTGCTGACAGCTGGAACAGGGCTTAATATTGCTTAAACAATCTAAAGCTAAGGGCAAAACATGCATGTTTTGTCTTTAATCACAACCGAGGGAGCAATAGTTTGTCAGAAATTAGCCGAAAACTGTCGAGCCTAGTGTGCAGTAGCGCACCCAGGGTGAGGGGGCAGTTGACCGGCTCCCCCCCAAACGCTTCGACTCCAAAGGGCCGCCCCTGCCCATGCAGGGCGCCTTCAGCGCCCGACATGGGGTTTGGTAACAATTGACCGCCGCAGGTGGCCATCGAGGGCAGAAATGAGCCGTGATCTGGCTTTTAGTCCCAGTTCTACTCTGACCTTATAGCCCCTACCCATAGCGTGCCACCCTTTTACGTGATAAGTACCCTCTCCGGCCAATTTTTTCCGCTCCAATAACCTGCCGCCCCCCCTGTCACACATGCTGTCCCCCACCAGCCTGCCCCTCCCCTTTGTAAGCTGGGCCCCCCAAACAAAAATCCTGGGTGCGTGCCTGCTAGTGTGTATATATATCCAATTGCAGGGAGCTGCACATACCGTGAGGCTCAAGCCATCTGTGTAGCCAGAGGTGGGAATTATCCCATCCCATGCAGGCATTCGAGGAAGATGAAGTCGTGAGCGGGAAGGAAATGACTGACTCACAGGTCAAAGATTCGGCGATTTGATGCGCCTTCGGCTGGTTACAATGAGTCCGCATTTGGGGCCCAAATGGCACCTCCCCTAACCCAAATGAAGCACCCTGACGGAAGTGCCCACTCCCGTCTGAAATCCTACATCTGTTTATGCATGGATGTCCTTGAAATTGCATGTGACGAATTCCACTGAAAACACGTGTTGTTGTGATTTTCTTATTTAATTATATCTAAAGTTGACAGGCCCAGACAGTTTTCCGGCAGCGGCGCTACTAGCGCCTCTGTCGGTAGCGCTACGAACTACAATAGCAGCGCTCGCAACGCCATCTGCCGCGTGGCACTGTCTGATAGTGTTGCGCTACGCACCCGAGCGGCCGGATTGGAATTGTGTTTAAAACGTACGATTCTATAGATTTTGGACTGAAACTAGAGCATAGCATATTTAAGTACGGCTGGTTTTATGTTTTGCTTGTTCCAAACGTCACCGTTTTTAGAAAAATGATTTTTATGAGCCGAAATGGACCATTTCCTCGGATCCGCCATCAGGCCTCCTCGGATAAACTCCGAGTTAGTTATTTGGGCTTAAGGGCGCGCCAACCGTAAGATCATATAGTCGGGATGTCGAATGAACTCTGTGGTACAGGTGGGGGGGGTAATATAAGTGTAAAAATATATCTTGGGTGGCATGGGTGGAAATCCCGGGTGGTCAAAATAAAAAAATCGATATGTAGAAAAAATGTGGTCAAAATCGATATTTAGAAAGTTTTACGTTTTAGATCCATACATACAGTTTTAACCATAGGCGGATCCAAGAGGCAAAGGGGGCACGCGCCCCCCCCGATCGACCCTCGGCACCCCCTGGAGTAGTCCCGGCGCCCCCTAAAAGGTCGATGGCGCCCTGAAATCTCGCCTCTCACCCCCTCAGGATGCGAAAATCGGCGCCCGCCGATAGGATTTGGTGCTGATAACCTGATAGGTTTTGCCAGTCAAAAGTGGCGCCCACTGGTCCGAATGGCGCCCCCAGGTTTTGCCAGTCAAAAGTGGCGACCCTGGTCCGAATGGCGCCCCCAGGTTTTGTCTGTCAAAAGTGGCGCCCCCTGGTCCGAATGGCGCCCCCCCCAGAATGTGCCCCCATCGGCAATCCTGGATCCGCTTATGGTTTCAAACAAATCAAAACAATTATCATGGTAGACACTATCCATCCTTAAACGCTTGCCCCAGTGGGTGTGCTTGAACACCACCCAGGGGTTTTTCTGAAGCTGATATAGGTACAGGTAAAAAATAGCGGCGTGAAGCTTCGTCATACTTTGCACGCCTTATCCTAGGTCATTTTCGAAACTTTCCCAAGATTGCAAGTCGGTGTAGGAGTGCTCCCCTTTTTTCTGTCTCGCATAGGAGCCGAGACGGGGAGGGGGCGGTGTTCGAAACCCCCTCTACCGGGCCGGAGGTGGGACTGTGTTAGGGGCTAGGTGGCGCTGTGTCAGTGGGTGGGTGTGTTTCGGCACTTGAAGTTTGGTTTGACCGGGAAAGTGGTGGGAGTGTCAAACCGTTATATATGGTTACGCTATATTGCCTTTCCGTGTGTCTGGCATCTCTCCCGAGTTCTGGCAGCATGCTAATGTTCTGGGGTTTTATATCTTTGGGTAATATATGTAAACCCTAGGTATTTAACAAAGTAGTTGCAGTGAGTGTGTTTGAGAATAACGCTCGAAAATTAATCGTCTGACGCTCTGTGATTTATTATTACAATAAGAAAATTAATTGGTGCGTCCAGCGTGGTACGGTCGGGGTCTTGCACAGTACAATAAATAGTTGTGATTAGGTGTAATCAATACATTCGCAAGATAATGGGACGTTGCTATTCAATGGAACTTTGGGCCGTTAGATGAATTGTCTGTATAAAAAGACTATCAATATCGTGCCCAGGACATTACAGGGAGTGGCAACTTTAAGAGGATGTGGCACATTCGTAATGGAATTTAACGTGCGGTAGCCACGTTACGGGAGTATTCTGAGAGCCCCTTTATCAATGTTTCCTTTGTCCTAGAAGTTACCGTTCGCGAATTAAAGAGTGAAAATTCGTTCCCTGTCGACTCCGTGCTCCCCGGATGGGCACTTGTCATCAGGTGACCATTAGTAACCATGACAACGTGATCATAGGCGGTGGAACTTAGGGCACTGGGCACCTTGCCCCCCCCCGAGAATGAGGAATTTCAACACTAACCCTATGGGTAGACTGGAAAGAAATGGATTGAAAAGTTCATGTTGACCCCCCGTAAACTCGGACCCTCGGCCGCTGCTCAGCGGGACGCACGCTCAACCTCCGCTTCGCGGACATATTGATTGATTGGCGCCACAAGATGGATTGATTGCTAGATTGGCGCCACACATACTGTTAAAGGAGGCGTTGTTGGTACTAGTCATGTTGGCGCCACTGTCGCCCCTTTGTCACTGGTATAGCTCACCGCTTGGACAACCTAATGGTGCCAGTCTTGGTATCGCGCCTCGGGACATTGATGTTAACGGCGTCTCTCGCAAATGTATGGAAAGACTGGCCCTCTGCGGGTCTCATCACGGAGCTTGTCCTTAACTCAATCTTGGGGGCTTGCTTTACCTCTACTTTTCTTGTCTGGTAATACTTCTTCGTTCTACACCCCCATTTTTCCATAATTCGAGCTCCGTGATGCAAGTAGCCAAATGTGTATTAGTCTCTGAGTATGATGAGCTGTGCTGTGTGCGTTTCCGCTGCTGTCCTGAATGCCAGCCTCAGCAGCAGAATAAGGGCTAACGTCATAGTTGGACGATGTGATTCACAAATATTTAGGATGAAATGATTGATGTTATTGCAAATATACAGAGACCCTCTGGGTGTGATGCCCAGTGGGAAAAACGAAAAAAATATTGGTCTTGCTTGGAATCTTAAAAAACTACGTGGTAAACGTAACTCTGGTACTGACGATTACACTTGCGTATAACTTGCTTAAATGACTAGTTCGACGCATGAACAGCGTTTTAAGATATCAATAAAAATAGCAGAAATAAGTGTCACTCGGGGTTCTAATAATATGCTATTTAGCCAAGAACACTCCATTTGTATCGTAATTTATTTTTGGTGCAAATAAAGAGTCACAAAATGTTACCAATTCCTGTTGGCACGCTAATGTGAAAATGTTGATCTCTAGCAAAGGAAAACTAAATCATACGTAATGTTGGGCTTTTGGCTTTTCTGCTGCAGAAATAAGGCCGAATTAATCACTTTCAATAAAAACATCCTTAAATCCACTCCAGTATGGAATTATACCAATGTACCGCGTTCCCTTTAAATCTTAAGATAATTATCGTTGCTTAGAATGGGCATAATCTCCACAGAACAAAATATTCAGGCAGACCCTGACAAAAATAAATCAGAATTATCAACCAATAGAATTGTTTGTTGCTGTGCATTATTGTGTCGTTCATTTGCGTGGAAAATATACGAGATATCAGTTACCAGTCTCCCAGTTTGAAGGCTATCCCTCGGCTGTTTTTCCCTGGCTATCACGCCAAAGGGAAAGCTCGTATATTAATTGGTTCTTAGCTTTTCAAGTGAACATCTGTATAAACTATCTGACACGAATTTACAATATTTCTAGACTCCAATTTTTCCCGCGGAACAATGCAAATACGAGTCCCTGCACATGGACATGGCAAAGAGGTCATTACATTGTGTTGTCGGCTCGGGTATCGTCTGAGCAGGCCTCGCATGCGCTGCAAGATGGGCTTGCACTGGATATGGGGCTCCCAGATAGGCTTACAATCAATACATATAACCTTACCTTATCATGCCAAAACAAACCTACATCTAGCGGTGACATATAACCCTAGCGGTTGGTGTGTCCTAAAACCCAGGGCTTCCTTTCTCTCTTACTTCCAAACCTACCCTTACTACCGACGCCTTACAACTAATTTTATACATTCCACAGAAGCATGATGTCTGGGGACCATTGCCAGCCGGTCTGACAACATCTGTTGAGCCAGCTAAGACATTACCTCGGTTTTTGGTATCTGACACACATCGTCAACTGCAGCTGTATTAGGACATCTGCTGCTCACAAGTGCCAAGTAAACAAACATTATTACACATGCTCACATATTTACCAGTTATATGGCGCCGACTGGAAAATTTATCCATCTCTCCAAAGCGAACAATACAAATATGAGCCCATAATTAATTCAGAAGTGGAAGTGTACCTACGATGAAGTGATAAGAGATGTGGTCATTGGCGGATCCAGGGGGAAGGCATTTGCCCCCCCCAACGGGAAAGCTCGGGGCAAAACTATGTTTTTGCCCCCACCCCAAGTTATCGACCTCCTTTTCTCCCCCGACTCCTTCTTAGTTTATAGGCAAGATTTTGGTGCTTCAACAATCAACTTAAAAACAGAACCAGTTAAGTTCAGTGTAAATATTGGGCTTTCGACTGGAAAAAGGATCTCGAGCCCATCTTATTCTTCCCGTGACGTTTTTTTTGCTTTTCGCCTCAAATGCCCAAAATTCTACCGGCAAGGGATATTGTACCGTAGCTTTTGCGGCGTGACTTTTTTTGCTTTACTTTTCGACTTTTTACTTTGGTTTGCCCCTCCCAAACCCACCGGCTAGATCCGCCACTGGATGTGGTAGGTATTGGAAGCAAGCACATACATACAAAAGGAATGATACTGACGAATACTGCCATCATATCATTCCAGCCGAACCTTCGCATTTCGCCGGCGTTGCAGATGTGCTGCTTAAATCTGGAAACACTTCACAGTAAGCAGGGGTGCAGATCTGCTCTTCTCTAGGATTGAAGCGAAGCACACACTTGTTACACCAGATCTGCAGGCTTTTCGCAATAGAATTCACGTAAGGTCTCGTCTTTCATATAAGACAATGAATGCTCCGTATATTATGAACACGAATGGTCCCAGCATCTACTGCGGCCTTCGCTTGTTCGCTTGTTCACTTCACTTTTAGTCGCCCCGAAAAATGATGTCCCTCATAAAAGCTCAAAGTAGCTTCTCTCTGAGTACCGTGATGTATATACCAGTAATTCAAATGGATCGGATAATTCTACAACAGTTAACGAACTTTCCTTCACAGCTATCGCACATGAACGGAATAATGCCCGTTCAAGGTCGCACAGCTGTATGGGGATTTCGCTGTTCGACACACACATTTATGTCTTACATATGCCATATGCCATATACATGTGTCATACACAGTGCCGAAGGTAAGACGATGCCCCCTGAAAATCCAGGTAACCGGAATACTTCGTCCTGAACCCAAAGGCTCGACATCAGCCGTTGTAGAATAAAGTAAAGCTAAAGAATATGTAGTTATTTCAAGTTCATTAAGTATTAAGAACTTGTTATTGTTGTTATAACAAATTTATTGTAAGTTCATGAAGTTCAGGATGTCAAAATAGTCGGTTGTCAAGCGCCTTAAAATCTTGATTCCAAGCTAGTGAAGCTTGCAACCTCGGTGAGATAAAATATACGTGTATAGAACGGCGTAGTATAATTTTTCTGAAACATTGGATGTTTTCTATCCACAAGTCATGTTTCTAAGCTGTTATCCAAAATTCCCCAGGTATTTTGTGTGTATGCCTTTGGTTGGCTGTTACGGCTACTTGCTCTGGCGTGGCTGACGAAAAATTACGGCGGCCACATTTTTTCAAACATTTTCTGTGCTGTCAGTGCATGGATTCTGTGCTGCGAGCCGTAGTACCACACTATACCAGCTCCGTACCATGCCCCCGGTGCGGCAAGGCAGATCTACTCTGTAGCCATTTCTTAGTTAACCTTTGCTGCCGAAGCCCCCCTCCACCCGCGAAAACGCTTGCCCCACAATCGCAAATCGCTTTCGCCGTCACTGGTCTTCATTGTATTGTTTCATGGCTTTGTTCACTCAGGTGCTAGACTGCTTGCACAAGTGTCTTATGCGAGTACAAAGGAGATAACTGATTATTATCGCCCACTTGATTTCAATCGAATTACCCAATGATGTGTGTCCCCCCTCCCGCCTCCTATGCACGGATCAGACGTTGCCGATCAGGGGGAGCGCTCGTTCGGTACCAATCGAATTTATTTTGATGTCTGTGTCTTTGTTCACTCAGCTGCGTTACACAGTACACAAGCACGTGTGGGAGTACGAAAGGGCGTGCGCGATTAAGATCAATCGCTTGACTCATAGGCGGATCCAGGATTGCCGATCGGGGGGCACCTTCCCGGGGGGCGCCATCCGGACGGGGGCCTCATCTGGACCAGGGAGGCGCCACTTATGACCGGCAAAAGCTATCAGGTGGGCGCCAAATCCTATCGGTGGGCGCCGACTTTCGCATCCTGGGGGGGTGTGGGAAGCGACATTTCAAGGGGGCGCCATCGACCTTTCAGGGGGCGCCGAGGGTCGATCGGGGGGGCACATGCCCCCTTGCCCCCTGGATCCGCCTATGGCTTGACTTGAGTCCAGATGCCAAATTATGTAATGCCCTCCCCACTCCCTCTTCCATACTCGGATGCAATTCTTCCGAGAAGGGGGGTGGGGTAGGAGGAGCCCGATTTCGAAGAGGTGCGGGGGACATTCCAAGAGGCACCGAGGGTCGCTGGGTGTGCGCCTGCTCATGCCCCCTTTTTGCTTCCTGGTTCCACCCATGCTGTCTTAGAATTTCCTATGTGCTATTTATTTTCTGTTGATCGGACCAGCTGGGTTGGATTTTTATTTTATAAATTTTTTCCAAGTTGTTTCCAGTACGGCTGTTGGAATCGGGGTCTCACTAATGTCATCAAGGGACTTGTCACGGAGACCCCGACCCCACCACCTGAACGAGCAAATCCCACAATAAAGGGTTGATTTAGAAGCCAAAGTTTAACGTCCCACAAAGCACAGGGACGGCCGCCCCCCCTCAGGTCACCCTCTCACCAGTCAGTTGTCAGCCGGCCTACGTCGGATAAACTATTGAGCTCCGGAGCGTCTCAGGGGAACCGATCCCAAGCCTGGACATGCACTGCCACGGTATGTTTCTGAGCGGCGGGCCGGAGCCCAACGCTCTACCAACTGAGCTACCGGGGCGGCTTATTGTAATTGTAATTTGTATCTGTCGGGAAGGAACTGATGCATCGTCTTGCTAGTGATGCACCGCCCCCCCCTCAGGTCTTCGGATATAGCCCAAAAACCGGTTGCGGTAGGGCCTGTGTTACTGTCATTATCTTATGGGACACGCAATCCTCATATTTTGAAGAAAAAGAAACATGTCTGGGTTTCATCAAGTAACCCAGGTATGACCTTTCCGAAGCCATGGAGATAGACTTTCGTTCTTTTCTAGCTTGATGATGCGTCCCTTGGGACATGGATTAGCGATACTGTGGCCTCAGTTGCTATCTAGCATTTAGTAAGCTCTTCTGACCTTCAAGAGACCTGTTTGGCTTTGACACTGTGGATAGGGTGTATGTGTCCTGAGACAGAGGTCGCGGACCCTGCTGCGCTTCAGGTCAGGTCCCGGTGGATTCTCTGGAGAGATGCAATTTGAGCCTCGAAAAACCTTCCCGACCCGGTTGAATGGGCCACGCCGCATTTTACCTATATGGCCTCGTTTTACCTTGAATATATTGGCCTAGGTCTATGAAAATTGGGTTTAGTAGAATACCCTAGCCTGCACAAACGCCTAAACGTTCATTTTCCTAGACCTCTTGGGTTTTGCACTGTCAATGTCACTGATGCCAAGAAGGCTTGCGCAAAGACGACACACATACATCTGGATCTCAAAATTATGATCTGATCCGGCATTTCTGCTGCCAGATTCGAGTTCAGTGCCACAAATTATCCTAGAAACGGACTATTTTATATTGGATCCACGACAAAAGATAAATTTTGTTGACCAGTGTCATCGGGCCAAAAAAATCCTGATATCATCTAAAATGGGAGGAAGTCGGACATTTTTATAAACAGTCGGTATGGAAGATAACGAGGAGTCGAAATCCGAAGAGTTTTTGGTCCTGGCAAGGGAAGTTTCTCGTCAGCTTCAGGCTGATGTTTGACTGCTCCTTCCCAATATTCTAGAGGTTCCTTCGCCTATGGATAGGTAGAATCACATTCGGCGCCGCCAGCGCAGACGACTTTTGCCTTTCGACATAAAAAATACTTAGCTCCTGTGCCTAACTTTCCAGGCTCTCTGGAAATAGGTACCTACATGACCAGGAAATGTACTTTCAATGATATTATTGCAAGTGTCGGATCCCGGGGGGCAAAATAAACATTTGCTCCCAAACACTCGATTTGGTTTATTTTCTTCCTAAATCATATTTTTCACAAATTTGGATCTCTTGACCCCCCCCCCACACCCTCCACTTACCTATCGGGGGAGCTTAATTGGGCGATGAGAGCATTCCTCGCTGCGAGATACCTTATTGCTGGGCTATTTCAAACATCGAGACCAAATTAACCTATGTTCATATATTCGATCAAACTCGATAAATGTATATCCGGTATGTCCACTTACCTCCAGACTTTGGTCTTTGCGGGCTTTCGCCCATGTGCGCAATGACTATTATTGACAGACCAACACTTGGTGAAAGATGGCGTTTGACTGATCGCGAGGACGTGCCGCGTGGTAGATTAAGCACCAATCAATGCCAAAAGTTCCCGCCAAGATCGTTTAAGATGCTCAGACATAGCACTTAAAGACTAATCAAGCCGGAAATGCAGCGCGCGCGCACTCGCTTGCGCGCGTTTTTCAGGGGAATCGGAAAGATGCTAGAAAAACGTAGCTTGTGGGTGACCAGGTGCTGAAAAACAGGAACACACTAGCACGTAATTAAATCAAAGAAGCTAATTTGTAAAAATAAAGCCGCAGATGTTATATTCAAGCACCATCTGGCTCTTAATCTCCCATTTATACTGCTAAGTACATGCTATAGCACGCATTTAGAATATGCTGGTACTCAACTTTTTTACAGTGTACCAATGTCTCCTGAGCCACAGGTCCCGGATTAAAGGACCTTCCCCTTGAGGGGGTTCCTCCCCTAAAATCTCAAAATCCACGCTAGTTGGCGAAAACTGTCAAACGGTGTTAGGTAGCCGGACTTTAGTTCGACAGCAAGTGTTATAAAAATTACCAGGTCAAATGCAGGTCAAAGGTCAAACGCCTAGCGGCGAGAAGGGATCGGGGATTCTTGGCCCTCCGATTCAAGGGCGTAAAATGTTTCGTGTTGGGAGCCGGGGGGTAGGGCGGAAAAGGAGAGAGGAAGAATTAAGACAAGAAATGCTCGAAAACATCAGTTTGTCGATGTGTAGACCGGTTGCGCAAATCGTACATTTATCAATGTCAAAACGCGACTACATATTTGGTCGTCCTTTTCGTTGCCTTACAATTTCATCGAGACTGGTTACGATAGTATTTCATTTCCATCGGACGCCGATAGGTGGCGCTAGTCTGCATATGCCACGCATCCTGTACTGTAACCTGGCACTGGATCACTGCAGTCAGGGCAACGCGTCTGACGTGAAACCCGAGAAATTAAAACATTAATGTATTAAGATGCCAGATTTTAAGATTTTGACTTTCAATGTCAGAGGAATACGTTCAGTCATGAGAAGACGTGCCATCTTTCGATTTCTCCACGTTAATTATCCAAACCACGTAGCTGTGTTACAAGAAACCCATTCTGTTCCACGCGATGTTTCCTGCTGGCAGAGGGAATTGGGCAGCCAAATTTTCATGGCTCATGGTCACAGCCGGAATGAATGTGGAGTGACAGTTCTTATACCAAGATCATTGCAAGGAATATGTGTAGCTACACCCACATTTGCAGACCAGGATGGTAGGCTCTTAATCTTAGATTTGTCTTTTGAATATTTTTGTATTAAGCTCGTAGCGGTGTATGCACCCACTCAAAACAAACCCAGAGAACAAATCGAATTTTTCAGGTCGCTTAAAAATAAAATAGAAACCATGTCAGGTAATGAGATAGGTTATTTATTAATCTGCGGGGACTTAAATATACATTTGACTAAAAGAGAAACAAATAACAGGAATTTTAGCCCTACTACAGCACCAAAGATATTTACTGGGATTATTGAAGACCATAATCTGTCTGATCTGTGGCGAAGAAAAATCCTGAACTACTCCGGTACACTTGGAAGCGCCCTATGACCCCTTTACAACAGTCTAGAATCGATTATATTTTTGCAGGTCATTACTTTCTCTCTAGAATCGCAGGGATACGACAAACCCAATGACGTAAAAATAGGCGCCGTATCTTCATTCCTTACAAATTATTGAGCTTAAAACATTTTATCCATGCATTTCCAGTAGAGAGGTTATCCCTCGTACATGACCTCAGGCCATTGGTATAAAAATACGAGCAATGATTTGTAGTATATGGTAGGACCATTATTTGATATTATTTTCAGATTGATTTATTAACACGCGCTGTGGAGCGGGGTCTGGCGTCAACGCGCGTGGAGTGGGTTCTTAAAATGTCCCCTCTGAGATCTCGGAAGCCAAGAGGTTTAGAAAAACGCCCGCTTGGGATTGTGTTGGCGATGCGGATCTACCTTATGGCAAAGTATCATTGGCTTGGGTCAGTATCTTCAAGGTCAAACGAGGTCGTAAATGTCAAATCTGGGTCGTGCTGGAGACCTATTGGGAAATGCCGTGATTATGCGGGGAAACCGGGAACACCAAAAGCGGACTAAGGTCATAGAGCGAAGGTCCAACACAGTGTTCTTTGAAATTATGAGGTGAAGGTCAATGACCTATGACGTATTTCCAATAATGTACTATATAACTGGTGCTTTAGCCGCCTTTGAACGGGAAATGAGTGTTTGACCTTGAAAAGGACTTCGACCTTGACCTTGAATAGCCTTCGCAGAGGCCTCAAACCTTTATGGGATGCTTTTTACAGTGCCATATTTTTCAGTTACCTTCCTTAGTCTCTGATTTTGTGTTGTTCGTTTGTTTTTGTTTTGTTTTTTTTTGCTTGCCATTCATCTGGTCCTTATGATCCTTCTTCAATACAGGTGACATGATACTTAAACACGCGCCCCGCTGGCGGCGAAATTCGCCCCTCCTGGTTTTTCCCAGATAACGCAAAAACGAAGAGGCACAGAACAACAAAACTTACAGTACCTTATCCCTGATCAATTTTACGCATCTGACCGAATTGTTTAGGTCAGGTCATGTCGGGTCAAGAAGCTATTCAAGTTCAAGTGAACCGACCTCAAAACCCAAAATCAGGAGTTTGAAGCAGTGCCGACGGAACATCTGTCAGCCGATCAGATTCAAACATTAACAATATGATGAGGTCATTAGGGTCTACAAATCTGCTATCTCGGAATTTTGATACTGTTGACCTTAAGTTGGGTCAAATTCTTGGTCACCCCAATATATCGGACTATGATGAAAAAGGGACTCATTTTCAGTAAAAACTGG
The DNA here is from genome assembly GCA_034440635.1 of Lepas anatifera. Classification (NCBI taxonomy): domain Eukaryota; kingdom Metazoa; phylum Arthropoda; class Thecostraca; family Lepadidae; genus Lepas; species Lepas anatifera. Next base: position 2,064,007 of record JAOTON010002140.1, on the reverse strand, counting down.
ATAGATAAAGCTGGAAATTCGCATACCGTGTATTTTTTCCACAATCTTGACCTTAAAATTGAGTTTTTGACCATCTGACCTCTCAAAGGTCATGTGAGGTCACAGGAACGTACAGTGATTTTTTTGCCAATAACTTCTTACTGAATTGAGAGAAAGGTCCCATTTTTCTTGCAATGTGCTTGTATTGTCACGGGGAGTCGATTGATATGCAACATGACCATACCAGGTCACCATGTGACCTTGACCTAGCTCGATGTGATGTCATTTTCAAAATTTGACCTAGTGAGGTCATATTATACACCATTCGGTTCGTCACGATGAGAGGAATCCAATGATACATAAATATTTGCTCTAGCTTCACTGCGTAAAAAAATATAGAGGGGTAAACGTGCACCGCCCTGTTGTAAGCCTATGGAACCTTCTTTGACCTTTGCTGACCTCAATATTGACCTGACATAAAAATACCAGGTATAATTTCTCGTCGTCTCGTCAAGAGCTTTCGAACGCCGTTCTTAATTTTCCTTTAGCTGTCCTGGGAAATGAGATACGGAGGGGGCGGCGAAAAACGCCCCCAGCGGGGCGCGTCATGCCAGGGACCCCAGCGGGGCGCGTGTTAACAAGGCACGGTACAGCAGCCACTTGTTTCGGCGATGCCAGGGAGGACTTTTCTGGGGACAAGTGGTGAGATAATGCTACATCGGGAAAACGTTTTGCATCTGCTATCGTAACGTCTTTCTGACAATGACTCACAGTTTTTTAAACACCGAACCATGTGTTGCTCCACTGGATTCCGTACTGAACGTGCGATTGGGTTGCTTTGCGTTGATGCGTCGAAGTCAGGCATGTGTGCAGCGAAGAATCCATGGAACCTTACCCTGTCCATCGGGCCATCCGGACCAGGAGGTGTGACTTTTGGGCAGCACAAGTTATTAAGTGGGCGCCAAATTCCGCCGGTGCTCGCATCCGAGGAGAAGGGGTCGAGGGAAGCCACATTTCTGGGGGGTGCCATAACCATTTCAGGGGGCGCCAAAGGTGGATCGGGAGGGGGCAAGTGCCCCTTATGCCTCTATGTCCGTCAAGTTGGTCATTATTCATACTGGATTGGGCCAGAATCTTAAAAGACATGCCTCATGAAACAACACATTCTGTGTTAACACGAGCCCCGCTGGGGCCCCGGCATGACGCGCCCTGCTGGGGGGGCGTTTTTTGCCCCCCCGTCCGTATCTCATTTCCCAGGAAAGCTAAAGAAAAATTACGGACGGCGTTTGAAAGCTCTTGACAAGACGACGAGAAATTATAGGTTGTATTTTTATGTCAGGTCAATATTGAGGTCAGCATAGGTCAAATAAGGTTCCATAGGTTTACAACAGGGCAGTGTACGTTTCCCCTCTAGATTTTTACTCAGCAGAGATAGAGCAAATATGCATGCACCATTGGATTCCTCTCATCGTGGCGAATTGAATTGTGTACAATATGACCTTGCTAGGTCAAATTGGAAAAATGGTCTGACCTCCAGCTAGGTCAAGGTACAGAGTGACCTGGTATGGTCATGTTGCATATTAATCGACTTTCCGTGACAATATAAGCACAATGCAAGCAAAATGGAAGCTTTATCTCGATTCAGTGAGAAGTTATTGGCAAAACAATCAACTACATTCGCCTGTGACCTGACATGACCTTTGAGAGGTCAGATGGTCAAAAACTCAACTTAAGGGTCAAAATCGTGGTAAGAATACACGGTTTGAGGATTTGCAGCATTATCTATCCCGTATTTACTGAAAAAGAGCCCGTTCTCTTTTTCACCATAGACAATGGGGTGACCAAAAATTTGACCCCACCGTAGGTCAAAAATATCGAAATTTAGAGACAGCAGCCTTTTAGACCCTAAGGCTCTTATCAGATTGTGAAAGTTTCAAACTGATCGGTTGACTGGTGTTCCTCAGGCGCCGCTTCAAACTCGTGATTTTAGATCTTGAGGTCGGGTCGCTTGACCTTGGATAGCTCGTTGACCTTACATGATCTGACGTAAAAAATGTCAAATGCATAAAATTGATCAGGGATAAGGTACTGTAAGTTTGGTTGTTCTGCGTCTCTTCGTCTGTGCGTTATCTGGGTAAAACCATGAGGGGGGCGAATTTCGCCCCCCTCCCCAGCGGGGTGCGTGTTAAACCCGTCTCTCAAACCTGACTCTAACCCTGCGTGTTAAACCTGACTCACGCAGTATTTTCGTGATCTTTGGTAGCAATTGGGGCAGAGTCGGTTAGTAGCCACGTGCAGAGGTGGTGGGCGGGGCGTGAGGTTGGCTGTCAGCCTCTTCTCCGTGTCACAGCAGTAACGGGCCCGCGTCGGAGTCGACAGTACTGGGGCTACGGCGGCGTTCGAATGCTGCACTGCTCCTTGGTGTCACGGAACTCATCTGTAACTGACCGCGTTGTGGGGGCTGACTATAACGGGAGGCAGTCCAGCAGTAGAGTGGCCGGTGCCGTCTCTGTCTCCAGTAGTTCACAATGGCGGGAGCGACGGACGGCCTCTTAGCTGGGGTCGCCTCCAGCATATCCGGCTCACCCACCATCACTTGGACCCACGTGCTGCTCTTGCTGTCCCTGCTGGTGGTGCCGCTGCTGATGCTCTACTGGCTGCGAGAAGTGACAGGAGATGGCGCTAAAATCCGGAAACTGCCCGGCCCGAAGCCGGTGTTGCCTTTAATCGGCTCTGTTTATCTGTTCCCCACTGATACGACCAAGTTTGTGGAAACCATGGCTGGTCTTGCCCGTGAATTCCACGGCTTTTTTCACATGCGAATGTGGGAAGACTATGTGATTATAGCTTCGCCGGAGGCAGCTGAGGACATGTTTAGCAGCAGCGTGCACATCACGAAGGGCGAGGAGTACATGGGACTGATTGCATGGTTGGGAGAAGGTCTTCTGATCAGTCGAGGCTCCAAGTGGCGCCAGCGTAGAAAGATGCTCACACCTGCGTTTCACTTCAACATCTTGGATCATTTTATGGACGCATTCAATGAACAGTCGGCTGTGCTTGTCAGTAAGCTGCGTGAAACGAAAAGTCGGAAGATTGACATATTTCCTTTCATCAGTAAGGCGACACTGGACGTCATATGCGAGGCTGCCATGGGAGTGCAGATCGGAGCACAGCACGGTGCCAGATCGGATTACGTCAAAGCTGTCCATGACATGGGTGGCGTCGCCTTCAGGCGATTCATTAGACCCTGGCTCAAGAACGACCTGATTTATCGTCGTACTTCGCACTACCAAACTGAAGTGGAATGTCTTAAGCTTCTGCATGGTTTCACCAACTCTGTAATCCACACCCGACGAGAAGAACTGGCTAAAAAGTTTGCTGACGAGCCCACTGCCCTCCGTTCCCAGGAGAAGAAGCGAAAAGCGTTTTTGGACCTACTCCTTGCCTCAACAATCGACGGACAACCTCTAAGCGATACAGAGATTCGAGAGGAAGTAGATACGTTTATGTTCGAGGGCCACGATACGACGTCATCGGGTATCAACTGGGCTCTCTACAACTTGGGCCGCCACCTAGATATACAAGCGAAAGCTTACGAGGAAGTATGTGAGATTATTGGGAAGGATACCTCTGTGCCGATCTCACGTGACCAATTGTCGGAGTTTCGCTATTTGGAGATGGTTATCAAAGAGTCTCTTCGCCTGTATTCCCCTGTACCCAGCATTGGCCGGCGGCTGTCTTCAGATGTCGTCATCCAGGGGCACAGCGTGCCAAAGCGCTGCATGGTTGGGATCTTTCTGCAGGGTATCCACCGCGACCCGCGCCACTGGCCCGACCCGGAGCGCTTCGACCCGGAGAGGTTCACCCCCGAGAACTCCCGCGGCCGTCACCCCTACGCCTTCGTGCCCTTCTCAGCAGGACCGCGCAACTGCATCGGCCAGAAGTTCGCCCTCATGGAAGAGAAGGTGGTTATCGCCAGCCTCCTAAGGGCATTTGAGATCAAGGCGTACGATAAGAGAGAAGACCTGAAAATAACCGGTGACATAATTCTCCGTCACAACGGAGGTCTCTGGCTCAGCTTTACCCCACGTCACTGACGGGCGGTGACGTTGCTGTAATGTATGCGCACCGCATGAAAAGAATGTTTGGAAGCGTGCAGATTTTTTTGACATCCCAGCGGCTCGCCCCGGATCTTTAACAGCTCTGATAGATTTTTGTGCGCGACAAGGACACGAAATCGCACTGCACATAGGGAGTGTAGATATATTAAAGAATAATGTTGCAGTTGTAGTGCAGAACATTATTTTTAAGCAATCAGCGCCAGCATTCGTCACATTGGCCACCAACATTTAAATTTTAAATACCACGGCAGAAGTCATTCTGATTTCTTGAACTCCCTTTGCGATATACTACATTCTAAGATTACTGCCGAAAAGTTGTAGCTTCCCCTCCTTAGCTGCACGACCAGTTACGGCGATAATCGTTCGCTGGAATGCGGCCAGTTCACCTGTAATGATGCCAGATTTCAGCAACATCCCAAGTTTCGTGATTGCTGGGCCAGTCATTACTCTTCAATGCGTTGCTATTGCAAGCTTTTAAAGATTCGGTGCGAACCGTCTTTAAAGGGAATTTGGCACCTTGGTCGAAACCGGGAATTTAGTGTACCTATTTAGAGGTATTTTTAGCCGAAAATCATGGAAATGTACATTATTTTTCTGAAAAATGTACAATGAGCTCAATATTTTGATATTTAAAATGCTTCTCTATGCTAGGAAATAAACCTCTGCCTGTGCATGACGTCATGATCTAGCAAGTACTATCATATTCAATAGGCTGACTCCTCACTGTGACGGTAGTATGTCGTCACGCCAACAGCTGGCAACTGTGGCCGTCTGCTTGGGTACATTTTGGGTACATTTCAGGTAGGTTTTTAGCGTTTCTCACGGAAATTTCGAGGTCCAGGACAAATGATATATGGAGTGCTGGGTTTTCCGCCATGCTTTACAACTTGGCTATCTCAGTTAAAATCACGTTATCAAGGTGTCACTTTCCCTTTAAGTACTTTGATTGAAGTGCAATTGCACTGGGTCATCAGCTGACTACCCTCGCTCTTTTTTGAGGTGTCCCTTTAACGCTGAGCTCGGTATGTTTGGGAATTGAATGGGTTTTGGGTTTCGTTCGGGCGTATATTGTTGCCAGTCTTATTTTTGTTTAGTAAACTACCGGTCCTCATACCCGATGAGCTAATAGAACTTACCTTTGTGTCTTTTTCGATGTTTGGAGTGGAATAATTGAGCAACGGGTGATTGGCAATCAGGGTCGCGAAGGCCATGAGTTGTTTATTTGTTTTTTCGCCTTCATCTGTGATTCTGATTTGCAATGTTGGGAAAGCGTACCCGTCTGTAAATTAATCCCACTCTCGCTCACCCATGTGGGAATGTTGTGGGCGCGAAATTTCGTTTAGACCCAGGTAGTCTGGTCACACCGCGAAATGCACGGCTGGGTATAGTTCCTCCTTATAACGAAAGATGGGAAATATCTCATCTCTTACCGCCATCGAGGCATATGCGCTTGCTAGGTGTAATATTTCTGAGATTTCCATTTTGAACTCGTATGTGTGTAATCAGGCTATATCTCTCAGTTTCATAAGAAATGCGTACCTGATGCTGCAATCTTATAATCATGAAAAGTACTTAAATGATCAGGTACGGAGCGGACGCAGATCTTCTGCGAGGTTCTGATGTACTTTAGTAGAAACATGTATGGGAAATTGGGTGTGCTATAACAAAGCAAAAGCGTTAGTTTCGATGACAAAGTCAGAAACATTTTGCGTATTCTTAGCAACTACAGATTCCCCCTGGTGACGGATTTTCGAAGCAGACATCTTTAACGTTGATACAAAAAAGCAATTGTGCATTGGTCAAATGTGCCCTATACTTTGGATCTGAAAAATGGAATCGTTTGCACTTCCGTATGGTTGTTTTTTATTACAAATAATTATAAATGCAAGAATATCACCTTAAAACACTGCATGTGCAGCTGACAAAAATTTAGGAATGTAGCCCCCTCACTTTCACAAATGCTTATACCTGGTCACTTAACATGGTATGAGGGGAGGGAGCATTTAAATATAGTTAAACACGGGGAAATTCATCAATTTGGAGAAATTCATCCAGCGAGTGATTTGTCTTAATGGGGCCCAATCCACACAATTTCCCCTGCGTTTCATTTGCCCCGGCTGGCCGAGCTGATGCTTTTAACGAGCTTATGACTCTGCAGGTAATAGGTTTAAGCGATTGAAATTAACAGCGTAAGGCAACGGCATCATTTCAGTTCAATGTACAAAATTGTCTTTCTAGACCGTTTTGCATACCAGGGGTGCTCGTTTCCGCGAGACCGTGTGACACCCGAACACGGACCTTTGAGAGCTTCTTTGCTTGAAAAAGGCAAAATTCGCAGCCGGAAATGCTCGTGAGATTTGAGAAAATGCCACTCTCCCAAGGTCGCCAAATATCACGTGACCACCGGAGGAGCACAGGGTTGATTGGTGAGGGGGGGTAATTTTGTATCCACTATCGGCAAGTTTTGGGACAAAATTTATCGATCAAGTGGTTTTTTGGCACAGTATGACATCGCTATCTCGGTTCAAATCCCATTATGAAGGTGCCTTTAAACCCTACTGAATTATGATCCTGTATATTTATGTAGCATGTCCCAGGTAAATTGGTTGCAGGTAAAGAAAGCAATGTTTATCGCGGCAGAATGGACAGGCCGTGATCACGCAAGTCAAACATGAATATTGTATAACTCTAGAAGTCTAGTCGCGCGAAGCCCTGTTAAGAAATGAAATAAAAACATAAAAGTACTACTACATCGTGGCTCGTTGTTTCAAGCTTATTTCGATATAAGACTGAGCTTTAAGAAACTGGGAAAAAATGAAGATTTGACCACTGGCTACTGTAAACTCACCATGATCAAAGATTTCTAGAAGGGAACTGTTATTGGGACAGGTTTGTTGATGGGGAGTATAGATACCACCTGTTTGAATGTGGTAAACGTGATTCCGTTTGTCTAGGTTGTGATGACACCTGCGTCGTTGAATAGTTGGTCGGAAATTAGGCGTGCTTTTGGTCAGCGTTGTCGCCGCGGATCGGGACCTAGGTTAACCTGTTGAACGTTGGTCCTTGGGGGCAGCTCAGTGGTCGTTTTCGTCATATTGTCTTAGGAAAAGTTAGTCCAGTCAGCCAAATGTATGTAAATTTTGTCGTTGTTACGTACAATATACGTTGCATTTGTGTGGGCGTGAGATTGATAGCTTAGAGCTTAACTAGATACCGTGTGTTTAAAAGCTCACATTTTGGTTTGCTCTTGAAATTCAACAGTTGGTCCTAGGATCAAGCAAATGATACCATTGTTTGCGGTGCATTTTTGTTGCAATGTTTAAACAGAAGTTTTTTCATCGTGAATGGCATATCTAGACTGACAGTATGTTTTTGCTTACGCGGCGTTCTCTCCTCGTCCTCATCACAGGCATGATACCGAAAAATGTCAGGAGGAGGTAAAACGTGTTTCCTGCGCTGAAGTGTTTTTCAGCTGCGATATGTGAGATGGGCCTTAAATGAACGCCACGAGTAAAAGTGCCGTATATCATTTCTTTTTATGCTGATAAGACGATCCTCAACTTCCGGCTGATATGCGATCCTTAAAGGGAGAGTTCTACTTTTATAATGGGTTTTGAACTGACAGCAGTTTTGTAGAGCGTGTTGCGAAAGCACTATTGGCATGTTCAATCTCACTCAAAGCTCTCGGTATAAAATTTCCGCCAGCTTTAAAGTTCAGAGTAAAGGGCCTATCGTCATATTTCAAACCCCGAAGGAATACCTTAGGTATGCTTGCTGTAATCTGATTGGTCGTAAACTTTAAGCCTCGCCCACTCGCCGAAAATACCATACTAGCGAGCGGTGGCGTAGCCAAGGGGGGTCCATCGGGTCCGCGGACCCCCCCTTGGGCTGACCTTATGCACTGGAAAACACGAGCATTGGTCTCAGGGGCCCCCTGAGCTTGGTCTCAGGGGCCCCCAAGCTTGGTCTTACGGACTCCCTGATCTTGGTCTCAGGGGCCCCCGAGCTCGGTCTCAGGGGGCCCTCGAGCTTGGTCTCAGGGAGCGCCCAAGCTTGGTCTCAAGGGACCTCGAGAGCTTGGTCTCACGGGCTTTCCGAGCTTGGTCTCAGGGGCCCCTGATCATCGGTATTGAGGGCTCCATAGTACCGAACATTGATCTCGGGGGGGCCTGAGCTTGGTCTCAGGGGGCCCCTGAGCTTGGTCTCACGGGCTTTCCGAGCTTTGTCTCAGGGGCCCCTGATCATCAGTATTGAGGGCTCCAGAGTACCGAACATTGATCTCGAGGGGGCCCTGAGCTTGGTCTCAGTGGGCCCCCGAGCTTGGTCTCAGTGGGCCTCCGAGCTTTGTCTCAGTGGGCCTCCGAGCTTTGTCTCAGGGGGCCCCCGAGCTTGGTCTCAAGGGACCTCCGAACTTGGTCTCAGGGGCCCCCGAGCTTGGTCTCAGGAGGCACCCCGAGCTTGGTCTCACGGGCCTCCTGAGCTTGGTCTCAGGGGGCCCCGAGCTCGGTCTCAGGGGCCCGAGCCTAGTCACAGGGGCACCCGAACTTGGTCTCAGGGGCCCCGAACTTGGTCTCAAGGGACCTCCGAACTTGTCTCAGGGGCCCCCAAGCTTGGTCTCAGGGGCTCCCCGAGCTTGGTCTCAGGGGCTTTCCGAGCCTGGTCTCAGGGGCCCCCGATCATCGGTATCGAGGGCTCCAGAGTACCAAACATGGATCTCGGGGGCCCACTGAGCTCGGTCTCAGGGGCCCCGAGCTTAATCTCACGGGCCTTTCGATCTTGGTCTCAGGGGTCCCCCGGGCTCGGTCTCAGGGGGCCCCCGAGCTCGGTCTCAGGGCCCCCAGGTTGGTCTCAGAGAACCCCCGAACTTGGTCTCAGGGGGCCCCTGATCATCGGTATCCAGACTCTAGGGAACCAGACATTGATCTCGGGGGCCCCTGAGCTCGGTCTCAGGGGCCCCCCGAGCTTGGTCTCAGGGGCCCCCGAGCTTTAATCTCACGGGCCTTTCGATCTTGGTCTCAGGGTCCCCTAGCTTCGTCTTAGGGACCCCTAGCTTAGTCTCAGGGGCCTTTCTATCTTGGTCTCAGGGAGCCCTCCGAGTTTGGTCTCAGGGGGCCTCCGAGCTCGGTTTCAGGGGCCCCCGAGCTCGGTCTCAGGGGACCCCCGAACTTGGTCTCAGGGGCTCCCGAGCTTGGTCTGACGGACCTTTCTATCTTGGTCTCAGGCGGCCCCCTAGCTTGGTCTCAGGGACCCCCCGAGATTAGTCTCAGGGGCCTTTCTATCTTGGTCTCAGGGGGCCCTCCGAGTTTGGTCTCAGGGGCCCTCCGAGCCCGAGAGTCCTACTTTTATAATGGGTTTTGAACTGACAGCAGTTTTTAGAGCGTGTTGCGAAAGCACTATTGGCATGTTCAATCTCACTCAAAGCTCTCGGTATAAAATTTCCGCCAGCTTTAAAGTTCAGAGTAAAGGGCTTACCGTCATATTTCAAACCCCGAAGGAATACCTGAGGTATGCTTGCAGTAATCTGATTGGTCGTAAACTTTAAGCCTCGCCCACTCGCCGAAAATACCATACTAGCGAGTGAACCAGTTTGCAACACGCCTGGCGACCGAAAACCTCGGACGAGTTAACACGTGCATTGACGGGAGGGCGGGTACGACGGGGGCGGGTACCCGCCCCCCCTCGGGTTTTTCGGAGATAACAGAAAAATGACAGCGCGTAGCGCCGCCGTACTTGGCATACCTTTTCCTTTATCATTTTTACAACAACTGTGAAAATTTTAAGGTGAAGTCATCCAAGGTCAGGTCACCAGTACAGGTCATGACCCGACCTCAAAAAAAGTTTAAGATAGCATAAGTCAGAGCAGGGTGAACTTATCCGATTGAAACTCATATCACATAATGGACCCACCGAGTTCTCTAAAATTTTTTCCGGTATTTTTGATATCGATGACCTAAGGTCAGGTACGAGGCATGACCTCTCAATTGAAATACATGGGAAAAATGTTTTTTACGGAATAACTCAGTAACGGATGGTGATAAGAGTATTTATTTTAGCTGCATTAGACTCGCCTGGACTTTGCGGTTCTAATGATATGCATTTTATATAATTTGACCCTGACCTGACCTTAGGTCAGGTCAAACCCTTGATTTGACCTAGTAAGGTCAAATTATATATCATTCGATTCGGCTTGCTGAGAGGATTCATACAGTTCAAGTCGTTTTGCTCTATCTTTACTTTTTCAGATGTAATGACCGAAAAACTGAATTTACATGTTATCCCTATGACGGCTGTTTTTGACCTCTCGTGACCTTAAATGTGACCTGACAAAAAATGGTTTAAATGTTTTCGATGGAGAAGTGGATGGGCAACCCAACGCCGTTTACCGTTTTTCGCTACCTAGCGTGGTGCTCGAGATCTTAGGGGGGCGGGTACCCGCCCCCCACCTGCAATGCGAAGGTGGCTCAGACCCCCGTCAATGCGCGTGTTAATGTCCATTGCAGAGCGCAAGTTGGCGACTCCATATTACCTCAGCTGTCAGTGTCTTAAAGCCCCAAAGTATGTTTGCACCTGCACCACTCGTGGTTGTATATCTAAAAAAAACTGTGGACGCAGTTCTTGTTCTCGACACATGAGTTTCTTGGAGGATCTCCACGTTGAATATTTGGATGCAGCTAATTATTTCAGTTGGTAACGTTTACTGCACAATACTGATTTCAGATTACTAGGGTCAAGCAGACATGATTTTTTCGGACAGTTTTCCGTAATTGTGGTGATACCGCACTTTTGCTGTCGAGGTGAACCCCACAAGCATATTATAACGAGCTACGGTGCGTTATCTTTTGTGTTTTGTTTCCTGAAACTCAATTCGAATAACATATTTATTGCCTGTCTTTCCATAAAGTGGTTATTTATACAACCGATAATTTGTCGGACGTACAATCTGCTACCAAACTTAACGATTACCGAGTGAATATGCCAATCGGTTTCGGTTTGCGAGTTTAAAAATGCCAAAGCCTGACCGCAGTGATGGATTCCTGTTTTCAGCCATGATCATGTTCAACCATATCACACCCTTGAAACTGTGAACCTTGAGCCTTGAAACAGTGAGACCTGTTGGTAGCGTTCACGGTGTTGATGGGTGGGCGGAGTGTGTGGCCGTCGGCAGGGGGCGGCGGCACGCGCGGGCGGCCCCGTCTCCGGCGCCAGCCTCGCTGTGACGAGTCCACCTCGCGTCTGTTGCAGGCGGCGCCGGAGACGGGGGGCCACTGCAGTTACGAGCCGACGCAGCGGCGCCAGGCCTCGGAGCAGCCGGCGGCTCCCCGCCGCGCTGCGCCCACCGCCTCCGCCTGGACGTCGGTGGTGGACGCCCACAACCACCGTCCTCCGGCGGCCGGGCCGTCGCCGGCTCCACCGCTGGCTGTACTCGCAGGCCTGCCGCCCACTGCCGAGCTGCGAGCGGCGCTGGCCACCCTGCAGTGTCCCGGCTGCCAGCAGCATTACAAACTACTCAGCGAGCTCACCTACCACTACCAGAGCCACTCGGGCGACGCGCTCTTCTACTGCAAACTGTGCCAAGAGCGCACCAGTCAGTGGGGCTCGTTCCACGTCCTGGACCACCATCCTGAGCTCGCGGTGGAGGAGTGGGCTCAATACGTGGACAGTACGTTCGAGCGTGCGCAGGCGTTGATGATCCGACTGCTGCTGAACCGGCGTGGTATTCGGGTCACTCTGGAACAGGCGCGCTGCATCCACGCCCACTTTCGGACTCTGGTTGGTGGCCGTGGTGGAGGCCGAGTGCAGGTAGACCCGGGCGGCTGTGTCACAAGACCTCCCTCTGCCGCGGGCGCTGTCGCTGATGGCGCGAACTGGAAGGACTATGATTGTCCCGAGTGTGGTGCTGTGCTGCGCTCAGCCAGCGTGGAGCTGGTGACGGCTCACAAGTTCATGCACTCGGACGAGGCGTGTGCCAAATACGCGGACCGCCCTCACCATTGTGGTGACTGCCACTTCGGCACTGGGTTCCCCTACATGGTGTCGCGCCATCGACAGCGACATCATCAGAAGCGACGTCACGCCGCGCACAAGCCATCCGCGGTGCCGAAGGCTCCGATGGCGGCCCCGGTGGTTTCATCGCCGGCGGTATCCCAGACCGAACCCTCGGAAGTCACGTCCACTGGGACGATCGAGTGTCCCGACTGCGGGAAGATGATGAACCCTGTGAAAGTCAAGAAACACGCCGAATGGCATACTGAGGCCATGCGACGCAGCCGCCGGGCTCTGTCGCACCACTGTCCCAAATGTTACTACGCATCCAACTCGATATTCCTGGTAACACGGCACGTGCAGAAGGTGCATGGCCTGTCGCCGGACGAGTATAGGACTAGGTGTCCCCGCTGTTGCTGCTCCACGTTCGCGCCAGACCGCCATCAGTGTATACCCGGGCTCTGTGGACGAAAGGCCACACTCGGAGGCTAGCAACCCGACGGCAACATCGAGCGCTCTCAAAGCCGCCTCTCTGTATAGCAGCAAGGCTGCGGCAAGCAGTGTTCACTCGGGTCCTTCAGCTGTGGATCTGGCGAACGAGACGAGTCCGTTGGTGCAAGGGCCGCTGATGTTGCCGCCGGAGGATGGATCGTTAACGTGTCGGAAATGTGGGAAGGTTGCTAAAGATGAAATCCGTTTCCGAAACCACGTGTTCTTCCATTCGGCCCAAGCGGAAAAACAGATGAGATGCCTGTCGCACCATTGCACGAGGTGCTTCTACGCTTCCGACAAATACACGCGGGTGTACCAACACCTCGTCCGGCACCACCAGGTGGATGCTGTCCTGTTCAGCTCCCAGTGCACCAAATGCAAGATGTGTACATTCGACATGAAGCGTCACATATGCAAGAAGAAGAGAGAAGACGAAAAGTATGACCCAAGTTCCGTCCCAAAGACAGTATCAAAGATATCTGGCTCTACCAAAAGCAAGTTATCAACAGCAAAGTTCGTTGGTAAGAAACCTCACCCTCTGAGATGTGTCCACTGTGGAAAGATGGCGTACAATAAGGCGAAAGCGAAGCTGCACGCTTACTGGCACACTGCCGAAGCGGAAAGGAAGATGCAGCACATGACACAGCACTGTCCCAAGTGCTTTTACGCCTCAGACAAGCTGGTCCGGATCTTTGAGCACCTGCGCACCGTCCACGGCGTAAATGGCATTAAGCGACAGACACTTCGGCGGCGGTGCATGAAGTGTGGCGACCAAACCTACAACCTGGCGAAGCACTGTGTCGACCCCGTGTCCCCTCTGCCAGATGAAGTCGATGACCCAGATCAGGATGTGGAAGACCCTGGTGCTTACTCACCAGACGAGCAAAAAACAAATCCTGCGGAAGTTGAAAGCTCGATGATATCGAAGGTCGAGTTGTATGCCAAGCCAACCAGAACCTGCGAGAAGTGTGGTCGTGAAGGGCTGTCAATAGCCAACTACTGTGCTCACATGCACTTCCACACAACAGCATGTAAAGAAGAGATGAAGAATCTCGTTCACCACTGTCCGCTGTGCTTCTTCGCCAGCAATGTATATAAGGCTGTTACCAGCCACGTCGCCAAGTTCCATAAGAAGAGTCCAAGAGAGTATGTCGTGACGTGTAAGAGATGTGATGTGAGCACATTCAATCTGGAACGTCACAAATGTGCCCTGCCGTCATGCGAAAAGGGAATCTGTAAGCACTGTGGCATAAGGGGGAATCCTGAACAGCTGGCAGATCACGCATTCTGGCATAGCAAGGAGGCGGAAATAACGTCAGCCTCCTTCCCCTGGGTGTGCCCACTGTGTTACTATGCGGAAAATGAGGCGCGCAAGATCTACACCCACCTGGAGAACGATCACCTCGTGGATCCGTCGATTTACCACTCCACGTGCAACATCTGTAGGGGCATGGTTTTCAATGCAGAGGCACATGAGAAGTGGCACACACTTCCTGTAGCGCGACGGTTTGAGTGGTCCAAATTCACGTCCGGATCCTGCGGATCGGTCTGCAACCTGCCCCAAGCCAGGGATTCGGCTGTTAAAAGGGACCCGCCGGTGGTGGTGCCGATCAGCAGTCTGATGGCCAGTGGCAGGATTGAGAAACGCCACGACTGTCCATTCTGTGACGGCTTCTTCCACTCTCACACCATGTACACCCGCCACATGATCTTTCACCACAAGGTAGGTGGGGACAGTAGCACGGCACAGGGTGCCACTTGCCGGTTCAAGTATTGCGTGACTGTTACCGACAATCCAGAAGTTCATGAGCAGTTGTATCACAAGACAATCGATCGCAAGTTTGGCTGCAGCATGTGCGACTGCACATTCCGGGAAGAGAAAGACCGAGCGAAGCACGAACGGATCCGACATGCTGGCTGTGCTGTGGAAGAGGTTGTGCAGCTGCCAAGCACCGGTCACTGCTGGTGTCGAGATACGGAGCACCATCTGGGCAACCTGCGTGTGTCAAAGCACCATCTTCTCCAAGCCCACTCAGTGATGATACGAGGCGCACCTGGTCCGCGTTTTCAGCTCTACATGTGTCCAGAGTGCAAAGGTAAATACGGCTATGAAGATCTCATCCACCACATGGCTTCCCAACATTGCTGGCCTTTTTAAGATGAGTGGCGATGAAATCACTGTGGGAGTCGGTGCTTCAGCGTACGCTGTGCAAAAACGGTTGACAACGAAGCTACGTTGTCCGGAGTGTACCCAAAAGCTCAGCTTTTCCAAAATGTTTGAGCACTTGCAGAACGTTCACAAGTGGACGTTTCTCGATTCTACCTGTGACAAAAAGGGGAACAAAGGTGTTGCACCACAGAAAGCGCTCAAACCAGCACGCTCGGTGGTCGCGAACAAACTACTCAAGAAAGCCATGCAGCAGCCAAGGCTCTCAAAACCCAAGAACACAGAGGCCATGGGTTCTACTGACTTTGGCAGAAATGTGTACGATTGTCCGTTCTGTGATGCATTCTTTGAGACGCAGAAGGACTACCTAGCTCACGGCCGGCGAGCGCACTCGGGTTTGGCCGTGGAGGATCCGACATCAGTGTGCCCTGTCCAGTACTGCTACCTTCCCCAGAGGGGCAATGGTCATAGGGGAGTATACCACAAAAACCCGGACGGACGAGTGCTACCCTGCAATCAGTGCTCGGGTGCCTACACTTCTAAGTTCCATCTAGAGCGACATCGGAACAGTCTGCATGCTAATCGGCGCCCTGGGATACGAGTGGTTGGTGGCGCAGAGTGTCACTGTGATGTTCCGAACACGCGGAGGAAGTCGATGGCTCACGCGTGGACGTACCATGGGGGACAGTGTCGGGCGCCGACCGGGCCGCGGGCGGAGCCTTACAGCTGTCCTGTATGCGGTGAGAATCTGCACTTCGAAGTGTTGACACTTCACCTCCGGAACATGCATGGCTGGAAGCTCAAAACATCGGGCTCTGTTGTATTTGGCAGTGGACATCAGGCTCGTGACGCTCTAACGAGGATCGAATTTCCAAGATCTCAGAAGGACCAGAGACTTCCGGAACAAGAACGGCTTGAGACGGTTGATGACACAGTCGGCGGAGACTATGATGATGCTGGTGAATGCATGGTTGGCTTCTCGGAACACCATGGTCACGTTCAGTCGCGGGGCACCTCCGATGGCAGAGTTTCAGCGCTCTTAAGCCCGTCCCAGATCAAGCAAGAAGATGGCAGTCAAGGCGTGTTTGATCCACAGTCCGTCAGTGTTGATGTCAAGCAGGAGGTTGTTGGAGATGACCAAGAAGAAGAAGAACAGACCATGGCCAAGGACGCCAAGAGATGGTCGATCAAGGAGATTACGGATAACCCTAATCGGTTGGACTGCCCATTCTGTGATAGCTTCTTCACTGCGAAGCATCACTATCAGAGCCACATGCTTCGCGTGCACTCTGGTGTGCCTGGAACAATGGACACTAGCGGCTTCCGCCAGTCGACATGCACCGCCCGCTATTGCATGTGTCAGGGCACGGTGGCTCACATGACCCAGTATCACAAGGGATCGGCCGACTGCGCTTACCGATGCTGGCACTGTGACCGTTGGTACCGTACGATCATTGCATGTCAGCAGCACATGAAGAAGAATCACTCTACTCAGGAGCAACAGGGTAGGAGAGAGCGAGATACGGCTCATTGTCTCTGTGACATAACGAACGAGGGCAAGTGGTGCCACATGGTACGAAATCACTCGATACAGGTGCGGAGCTATCCGGGACCCAGATCAGACCCGTACTCCTGCCCGAGTTGTGATAAAATGCTGGAGTTTAGTGCTCTGGTGCGCCACTTGAAGGGAGTGCATAAGTGGCCTCTGAAAGAAACGGGCGAAGAGGCTTTCGGAACGAATCGCCTGGACAACCGCAACTTCCAGAGAGTCCCCTCTGACGCCGGGGATCGAGTAGCCGGGGATATCGGAGCAGAGGAGTATGACGACAACGCGGACATGCTGGAGTTCGAGTCAGGAGCACTGGATGAACTGGAGGACGAGTTTGGTCAGGATATTCCGACTTCACTAGATACAGGAACCAGTTCGTCGTCGGCAACTGGGACAATTCCGCCCGTGTTCCCTTGCCCGTTTTGTGACGCCTTTTTTCTCCATAAGGCTGAGTACGCTGTGCATGCAGAGGCGATGCACGCAGGCACTAAACAGTCCGGGCAGTGTGAGATCGCATTTTGCTACGGAAACGACCAGACAAGACACCTGTCTCGAATGCACAAGTCATCCGAACGGATGCTCTTCCAGTGTCCCAAATGTGAGGCCTCATTTCAGAGTCGCAAGCTGGTAGTCAAGCACTTAGCTCGCATACACCGTCCGAACGTCAAGACATCTCTGACTGCCACCACAGGAGCTGAGGCACAGTTCGCCACCCTGTGCTCGTGTGATGTGTGCCCCCGACTCAGTCACATCCAGATGTGTCACTCTGTGTCGGTCCGCGGCGAGCCAGGACCTCGCCCTGAACCGTATGAGTGTCCTATGTGTCCGGAGAGGCTGCTGTTTACACCACTTTTAACGCACCTGACCCAGTGGCATGGCTGGCGACTGAAACTGACTGGTCTGAAGGCTTTCCGGTCGCCAGTCGTCATTCCTGACTCTGTAGCACACCAGTCGGGGGCGGAAGCCCCTGAACAACAACAGATCGTGACGAGTGAGGCGGGCAAGAAACGCCTTACGTTCGTTTGCCACTTCTGTCCTTTCGCGGCCGCCAGGTTTGAGGTGAGGGACCATGAGAAATTACAGCACGTAGATGAGACGCGTGCGTACAAGAGTTTCGCGGCCACCTGTATGCCAGCGGAGTCGGAGATGTTTGTGTGTCCTTTCTGCAGTTACAGCACTCCTCGCATATGGCAGTTTCATCACCACCTGACGAAGTCGGAGTTCTGTCGTAGCTGCCTCGATTCAGGTGCTCAGCTTTGGGTTGCCAAGAGTCCGGTTCTGAAAGGACCCCCGCCGGTCACTAGCAGCAGTGCCGAAGCCGAGACAAGCGATGGCGGCACCAAAACGGCAGCTGGTGGTCCGATGAAGGTCAAACTTTGGACGAACAGCAAGCGCACCTTGAGCAAACCGGCACATCACGCTCTCGCGTGGAAGAAAAGCAAGCCGGTATCGGCATTGGAACCGGTGCGCTCTAGACAAGTGTACTCGTGTCACTTCTGCCCAGCCAAGGCTCCTAACAATCCTTCCATGGTGCACCACCAGCGGACGTACCACCAAGAAGCGTACGCGGGTTTCCGGAAGTTTGCGCGGACTGTGAAAATGGGTGATGGTAAAACAGCGACTTACCACTGTCCCTCTTGCAACTTCAGCTACGTCAGCAATAAGGTGTGGAGACTCAAAGACCACTTGCTCAAGAGCCGGGAATGCCAAGGTGCTTTGAGCCCTGCAGATGCTTCTTGGCTGCGGCCGGAGTCCGAGGAAATTGTTGGGACTGTGGAATATGTGCCGTCGAAAACTGAACCACAAAACGTACAAAAAGCACAACACCAGCGAAAGTTTGGGCATGTCCAGGAGCAAGCCAAGAAATTGCCCTTCGATGGCTCTCGGAGACGCGTGTACAGGTGCAACTTCTGTCCCCAGAAGTTCAATTCCACGCGAGACGTTACCACCCACCAAGGAAGTGCCCACGGCGAGGCTTACCTGTCTTTCAAGCGATTCGCAGACCGATGTCGCCACAAGGAAACTGGTGAGTTCTTCTGCCGCCTCTGCGGTCAGCACTTTCACAAGTCGAAGATGTGGGATCTGCGTAAGCATGTGCTGAAGAAACAAGCATGCCGCAACCTCTTGGACCCCGACACTGACAAGTGGCTGAAGATAGATACACAGCTCAGGAAAATTCCAGGGACGCCACCACGGCCAACGGTAACAGCTACTGAAGGGACCGGGTCATCCTCGAATGAAGCGCTTCTGAAGACTGGGAAAACGGTTTCTACCCCGACCGTGCAGGGAAAGCCCGGACAGTTGGTCAAATCGGGAAGTTCAGCGCAAAGAACAGGCAAAGGCTCGTCAAAAAGCCTTTATAAGTGCTTCTTCTGCGCCTTCTCAGGCAGTTTGGGGAAGAGGACAGTCCGAACCAAACACATGTGGAAGCACCATGCCGATGCGGTGCAGGCGTTCATGGACTTCTCTGATAGCTGTAAACACCCCAACGGACAGTTCATTTGTCCAGTGTGTAGAATGTCGAAGCCGGCTGATCGCCGATGGGAGCTGAGAGACCACTTCCTCATTCATGAAGAATGCGCCAAGAGCCTTCCACCGGAGGCCGCTATCTGGCTGGGGAAAAGTGATGAGGTGATCGGTGGATCGGATGATATGCAGAATGATCTCAACAATGATATCTCTGAAGCCGGAGAGCAGGATTCGGATATACGCTCCGCCGGAGAATCTGCGGAGATAGATTTCGACTTTGATGATGATAATGACGGCTCGAATGTGCGAGAGCCTGCTTTTTCGGTGGCTGATGACCTCAGCAACAATCACGATGAAGTAGAGGGCGACTCATATGCTGCTGACATCGAAGTGGCTGAAACAGGACAATCCAGGCGGGGAAGTGAGATGGAGTCTCCAGTTGAGACCGGAACGCGACGAAAGCGGAAGGCTCCCGAGCACTGGCAGGCAGGGTCGGAATACAAACACCTGACATACATTTGCCACTACTGCGCGTTCTCGGGTCAGAAAAACACTGTCCAGAATCATGAGAGGACTGCTCACGAGAGGTTGCATAACGCTTATATGAGTTTCAACACCTCGTGTATGGATCAGTCGAAGATCACGTGGTGTCCGTTCTGCCCCTGGCGGTCATCACCGAACCGCCGGTGGATGCTTCATCGGCATATGATGGACTCGCCTACATGTCGCTCCCTCTTGCCCGCCACGGAGCATTGCTGGCTGGTGGAGGGATCGGCAAGCGCCCGCGCTGCGGTCCATGCGTCGAACCGTGCACAGGGCTGCGTAACGCTGGCGGACAGACACGAGGCACCCGTCCCCATTCCCAAACCATCCACCAAATCACCCAGTTATTTGGGTCATCCTCAGAAGAGTATCAATCCCGTCGTGGGATACCAGCGTGCTCCATCGGGGGTTTCATGCCGGTTGCCAAAAAACGCAAGAAGCCACCATCGTCTGGAAAGAAAGCATTATTCCGCTGCCATTACTGTAAGTTCCGGGCATCCAAAGACCTTGTTTGGCGTCACCAACATACGGAGCATGCAGATGCGCATGAATCATTCAACGCCTTCGCTAGGGCCAGTCGCAGCAATTCAGGGGGTCACAGGTGTCCGTTCTGCCCGTGGTTCCGCAGAACGGAGGGAAAGTGGGCCCTGATGAGGCATATGGCGGAAAGTGCGGAGTGCAGAAGCCGGCTTGGACCAGACGCGCGAAGCTGGGTGTCTACTGTCCAGCCAGCAAGCAAAGAAAAAATGGTGCAACCTAAGGGCGAGGAAGTGTTGATTCCGGAACCTGGTCCATCAAACGATGAACTCAGTTGGCCTATGGGGGCGCCAGGAAGTGACGAGATTGAAGATGACCCGTTGGATATAACTCCTACTGAGGACCCTTTGGCCACGGATGATGATCCCTTGACACTAGCGCAGGGAGACGCGACTTCTGTGCGTGATCTGCAAACCGGTTCTCAATCTCATCATGGGTTCAACGCCAATCCCTCCTCAAGCAACCCGCTCCCGGCCATCCGGCTTCTCCCTTCTAAGCCAAGACCAGTTGCGGAACAAGCGGACGAATCATCCTCACGATCATTGTTGAAATCCAGCGTTGCAATCCAACAAGGAAGCAATGCCTCGCCAATAAGCACCTTGGAAAGTGCTGAGGTACAGAGCTCGCGGTCTCTCCTCAAACCGATCAAGAAACGGTCAGGGCCCACTACGCTGAAGTGTCGTTTCTGTGCCTTCAAAGGGCCAACGGGAAACGTTTACAGACACCGGCAAACCGTACATGCAGAAGCGCTGGCGAGGTTCAACAAGTTCTGCAAATCGCGACTTAAAGATGGTGCATACAAATGTCCCTTCTGTTCATTCATGTGTCATGAAGGGAACCGATGGGCGCTGCAGATGCACATGATACGGACTGTGAACTGTCGTGCTTCTTTGTCGCCAGAGCATGACTGCTGGCTTCAAACCTCAGAAGTGACTGTTGAGGGCCCGGGTTACTCTCAAAGGAAATCGGACATGTTCGAGCCATACGTCGTCGATCGAGTGCGCACAGAAGATTCGCCTCAACTGTTGGACATGTTTCAGTGTCCGTATTGTACATACAAAGCTCAGAGGCAGCAAGTGGAGCGGCATCAGAAGAACGCGCACGCAAACGCTCACATTGCGTTCCTGGAGTTCGCCGCTAAACACAGAGATCGGGATGCGGCCTACTCTTGTCCACACTGTCTCTACAGGACACTCCTGCCCCAGTCATTCCTTCGGCACTTCAAAATGCTAGCCGGCTGCCGCAATTTGCTTGAGCCTGGAGCGTCGGCATGGCTGCCAGTCAGGGGAACTCGCACAGAGACCAGTGGAAAAGACGATGACGACGTCGCTGTCATCGCTGCAAGTGTGCGCGGGAGTGACGCCTTAGTTGCGCAACAGCTTGGCTATGATGAGCCGGTAACGAGCGCACCGCACCGGGGCCGACATACTAGGACTGAGGCCGACAACGATAGTGACAGCGCAGAGGAGTTCCTAGTCGGTGGAGTCAGTGACGACGAAGAGTTCGCCGCCGAGTACCCGTCGACGCCCACAGTTACTATCGCCTCGGTGGTCTCACTCAACAGTGCTGTCCTGTCGGCGGCCAGCTCAGGGGGTGGTGCTGCCTCTGGATCTCAAGCTCAGGCTTCCTTGGACGAGCACTGGGATAGCTCTCCGGGGGAGGCCCCCGACGGTGCGAATGCTGATAATGATGATGCTCAACTGGACGAGGGTTTAAACAAAAGGAAGGCGGTTTCCGATGCTGCGGAAGCTCAGGGGCAGCCCCGCATTGACTCGTTTTTCAAGCGCGTGAAAGTTGAGGAAATCGATATTGATTGAAAAAGCAAATGTTCGTACTGTGTATGTGTAAAGGGTCGACTGACTGTGTTTCCTAGCTATGTTTTCCTTGTGTATGTTTAGTTCGGAGGCTTTTGTGATCATATGTGATCATCTGCCATGAATGTGTATGTCACTGGTTCCTAAGTCTCGATTAGTGTATGTATGAGTTTGATCTATGAATGGGAATGTGACAGGCGAGCAGTACTTTTTTAGTTTCTTTAGGTGAGCATAATATGTGAAGTGAGACACCGAGGTGCGGTAGTGTGGAGCGATTAGTGTTCTTGCCGATAGCCAGTGTTGTAGGTGTGCTTTCATATGGTCGCTCTTTACCTGTCTGCTGTGAGAAGGAAAAATAAACTTGAACCAATAGTTGGCGTTTCCCGGTAGTGCTGACAAATTGTCGAGCCGTTTCTACACACTGTTCATGTCGGTTAAAGTGATACTTCTAGTCTGGATACACTGCGTACCTACTTGCACAAATTGTATTCCTTTTCGTAACTTGACATTATCCCTCGAAGGTTGATGCAGAGAATCTGATGTTTAGTCCAACGGCCAGCCTACAGTTTATAAGAAATGTCAAGGTAGCGTAACGACCAGATCAAAAGTCATGTTTGCGTGCAACGGGATTAGCACATCGGTTTCACTTTCAGTATGTTCTAAAATGTTCCACTTGATAGTATATTCCTTTTGTTTTGGTTTCTTTACTTGTCCAGTCAGCATGCTGAAAATGGAACTCCTGTAAAAAATTGGGCACGAATTCACGCATTCAGATACATCCAAACTAGGCAAACCAAGTTCACGTTACATTAAAATGGCCTCATTCGTTGTATCTCATTCTCTTGCTATCTCGTACGATGCTTCACAATATGCCAAAACAAAGTTAATTTGCATATCAGGTAGCAGGAGACTTACCGTAAATAGTTAAAATCTTGTTCTTCTGTGTTGTACAGAAAGTGGGTCGATTAGAGTTCAGCCCACAAGAATAAACAGCTCACTTCGGTAGTCTGCAGGGGCGGATCTGGGGGTTCAACCTTGTCATCCCCTCCTCTAAGCTGTTCAATTTTACCCAGCTCTAGCCGATTTTCGCTGATTTTTATTAAAAAATACACGATATTGCCCCGGTTGACCCCACTCCCCTCCCTCTTAAAACGCTTCGCTCTTTGATTTCTCACCAGATGGGTTTCTTGAACAATTCCACCGCAGAAGTACAGTCTTAGAGAGCGATGTCACGAGGCAGGCTGGGTACTCGGAACAATCATTCGGGTCCTTAGCGTATGGGGTTTCTATTTTGTGGAGGTAGTACTGTTGGAAAACAGGGATGAGAATGGGTTCCATGCGTGTGATCAATTGCGGCAAATCCCGCTTTGTACTACTGATTTACATATGCGTGACGTCACGGCACTGTGCCGGATGGTTCTCGTCCTCACCTATACACTGGCTGAGATGATTGGTGTGGAGGAAAAATAGAGTGCAACCAAAAACACCAGTCTGAAAAAACAATAGACATTTGTGAGTTGGTGGGAGAACGCAGTCCCCGCCCAGACCGCGTTCTGCAGAGTTACCAATAGCCTGCATCTGCAGTCGGCACCTTCTGCGTGAAGTCGATACACGGGCTTCAAGTTAACGGAAGAGTTAACACTGAACTGACAGTTTTCGGGTGCCTTATTGCATTCTTCCGCATCCATTCTTTCCGCTTGCGTTTTCAAGTTATCGGCTGTAGTTGCTTGGTACAGAGTTCATCACAGCTGCGGTTTTATATTCACCGTGTACCCAACATTCATGAGCACATATCCGCCCAAAATTCACGCCATAACATCCATAGGTGCATCCAGGATTGCCGATCGGAGAGGGTGCCATCCGAACCAGGGAGCGCAATTTTGGGACGGCAAAACCTATTAGCTGGACGCAAAATCTTATCGTGGGGGCGGGCGCTGATGCTGGTATTTGGGGGACTGGAAAACGGAATTCAGGGGGCGCCATGGACCTTTCAGGGGGTTGCTGTAACCATTTCATGGGGTGCCGAGGGTCAATCGGGGCGGGGGTACATTCCCCATTGCCCCGCTCCTTAGATATGCCCATGACAACATCTGTTTGGGACGCCGTGGCGTGTCTTTCATGTAAATTACACATTTTCATCACATGGCTTGCACGTGCACAATTCACGCTTGGCCGCAGTACTGATGGGTGTGATCCCTTTATATTGTTAGCGCAGTTACACATTCCAAGCTGCAGCTTAATCGAGTCATTAGTTTCTGATATATCGAAGATGTTGCACGTGGCATATGACTTTAAATTTCACCGATGTCATTTTGTTCGTGATCAGACAGAAAATCTTCAATGAGAAGCCGTTGACGAAGAGTGCAACTGAAAGCACCAGTCGCTTCTAATCTGAATGCACTTCTATTCTGAATGCAAGCCTATCTAACAGTTTTTTACCTCTGAAATTGAATTATACCAGTGACTTAAAACGTTTATGAATGAAAGGTCTATACCCAGTTATGATCAAATACGTTCCAGAATTTCGAAATCCTCAAAATATGTTCTCAAAGTTTTGAGTTATTCGTGCATGTGCAGACGAGAAAAGTAGCTCAAAGGCCTCGGTTTGTCTTTGACTTTTTGGGCTTTGGGCTTGGGCTTTTTGGGCTCGACTTTTTGCGGCTACATCAATGCTGACTGGACTGCAGGGGCGTGGATTTTCGAAAATCGTTGGGGTGCCCAAATTAAAGTAAATGACCGCCATTTGAAAATATATATTATATTGTCATCTTTGTTTCGGCTATACATACATACATACATACATACGTACGTGTATTTCATCTTGTGTCAAAACAAACAAGCCATGGAACATCCTCGATTGGCGCAAAAGCACAATAGTGCTTAAATCGAAGGCGCCTTTCGAGTTTGAGGACAGTTTTCGAATCATGAAGCGCCGCCAGAACCGTCAGCTCCGACTTTAGGTGTGCGATGCCGCCAACCCGTGGGACGCCGGCGCATCAGAGTGAAATCAGTAAACTTAGTGCTTGTAGTTTTAACGGCTGGAGTCAAGATTGGAATCGCTGTGAATCAGTGATAAACCTAAATGTTTCTTGAGTTACTGCATAGCCCTGCGTTTTGGATAACCCTTCCCCTTTCAAAAGTATGTCTAATTTTTTTGCATTGTTTAACAATGAAAAATTAGAGTTGATTATTGCTGATATTCTGTTAACTAGGTTTGTTCTTGCATTTAAAAACAATGGACAGTGTAGAATGTAATGTTTAACGTCTTCGCAAGAATAACCACATTCGCATGACGGCGTCGTACTTTTTTGAGCCGAGTATTGGTGACTGTTTAGACGCGACATTCCTATTCTTAATTGGGTTAGTAATGTATTTTGAAGTTTTGGTCCATAGTTATAGTATTCTGGTGGTTTTGTAATACCAAAAAGACTTGTAGCACCTTTCTTAAATTCTTTTCGCGAGTTGGATGCCCTGATCTGCTCTGGGAGTAGGTTATATAACTTGGTTGTGCTCGGCAAAAACGAATGTTTAAAGTTAATAGTTCGAAAGTGCAGTTGGATTCTTAGGTTTGCACAGTCCTTTAGAATTCCGAAAAAGATTAGCAGTATAATTTAAAGGTTAGTTTTACACCAGCTGGACGTTTCATTGCGTGTGCTCGGGCACCCCCAAAGACCTAAGCGTTTACATCCCTGCATAGTACCGCTCATTAAAGTCCGGAGCAACAGCCCACGACTATTCGGGGTCGTTCAACAATCGTTTCCATTGACGTGCGCCGTGCTCTGAATATTTCACGATGGAATTATAAACATTTTGAACATATCCTAAAACCAAGCCGTTCAGATACTGTCGCCGCTCGAAAGAATCTATTTAACGTTGCAGAATGTTCATTGGTGTCCTCGTACCAACATTTCAGTACACTGTATTGTTTCGGTCAATACGAACATTTTGGCCTGAAAAACCAGCATATACTACAACCGTATTAATTTTGCTAGGATTCGCCATTTCCAATATTTGGCACGACTTGTGAGGCCACTCACTGCCCCGGTTCCACCACATAATGTACTATCCGAAATCTGAGTTTTGAACTTACTGATCTGTTAACGGCACGCGACTATTCATAACTAATGATACTAATCAACAATAAATAACTATGAACGCGATGTCATCCATGATATTAACCTTTTCTGTCTGCAGGGGGTTGGACACCCGTGGGTTTTTCGCGAATGATTCCGAGCTGATTTAAATGGGAAATGCGTCATCCTGCACACCTTTAGGGTGATCAATTTTACAACTTATGACCACAAATTGGCGTCAGGTCAGGTCAACGAGTAATGACGTGAATGAATTTCTAAACCCATGCAAGGTGATTATGGTCTACTAAAATGAGGCTGACAAACTAGAGTAAAGCTCGGCTTCCAGAAGAGTTAAATCAAAATTCTAAACACCATTCGCAAGCTCTTGGAAGGAAAAATATGAGCGCTGCCATCCATTTTGAAGTCAGGTCAATAGCAAAGTCACCAGAGGTCACCAAAAGTCAGAAGTTTTTGAAAGTGTCAAATGTCTAGAACATTTTAACGAGATTAGATACAGCAATGCATTATTTAGTATCATAGTGACGAGCATGACTCAAGGATTCAAATGATCTGCAGTATGCCCCATAAATGTCATTATTTGCCCTTGACCTGAACGATTTGACCTCTTCCCTATTTCCAACAGGGGCAGATTCTGGCTAACCATCAGGTTTTTCCGTGGTATCTCCGAAACGGTTTGAGATAGGCTCTGGAAATTTTATGACTTCTCTTAAAACGAAATAGCGCGTGTTCGCTGAATTTTTTAAACTGTATATTCGCCAGAAGCGGAGGTACGGCTGGCTGGTTTGGGGGTTTATCCAGAAGCCGAGCATTGTCGCCGGCGTTGCGGTTCTGCTACAATAAAGCTGTATGTTACGAATTGGCGGCAGTTGTAATGTTTGAATGCTATTACTGAGATTTAGGATGGAACTGTATTTTGATTTTGATTGTGTATTTTGGTATACTTTTGGCCATAGGCGGTTCCAGAAGCTCAAAATGGGGGATTTACAATATTATCCATCCGAACTCTTCCAAAGTAAATTGATTACGTACAGAATGTTCGGGAGGGGTAAACATAGCCATGCATTGATTCCATATGTGTATTGTATGATGATAGGAAATCATAGGCGTGCTCAGGTACCGTAATTAGGAGGGTTCACTCGCACTCAATTTCATTTTAGTGTTGTGTGTGCATTGAATGGGACAAATCATGGTAGCTATGCATTCAGTTCTAATACTAAATGAGATTTGGAGTGAAAGCTAATGTGTATTTTGATATATTTTGGCCATAGGCGGTTCCAGGAGCTCAAAATGTGGGTCTACAATGTTATCCATTCGAACTCTTCCAAAGTGAATAAACTGCCTACAGAATGGACGGGAGGGGTAAAGATAAGGAACATCCTTTATTGATCCCATTCGTGTATTGTATGCTAAAAAAGTTATCATAGGCGTGCCATGTACCGTAATTAGGGGGTTCACTAAGTTTCCAACGTATTTTAGCATTGTGTCTGCATTGAATAGGGCAAAGCATCGTAGATATGCATTAAGTCCTAACACCGAATGGACACAATTCATCCATAGGCGGATCCAGGAGTGTTCCTGGGTCGGGCAGGGGTGGATAAAGGCGGGGTAATTTGAAAAGTAGCCATACCTAAAAGCAGGGTTGTGCCTTACCCCACTATTTTGCCTCCCTGAATCCGCCTCTGACATATTTTGGGGCATTTGAGCACTTGGCTTGACATCAGAGACATCACAATGTACCTGGCGTGTGCATCTCCGCAACAACAAAAAACATGAACAAACTAATATAATTCCCTCCAAATTTCTGGCCCTAGAATCTCCCTTGATTTTTTTACTTTCGCCTAAATGAGAAATATGACTATTTCCAAGCAATTACCTGTCAATCCATACTAGTTCCGTGAAAATCAAGCCTAAGAGACAAGAGTTACGGATAATCTAAAAAAGGCAGAAATTTTGTATATTTTGAACCACCTACCCTCAATTTTCAGTATTTTGAAATTTTCTTTTTTCCAAAATGAATTTGAGCGCGAGAGGATTTGATTGCAGTGTGAATTTTTTTAAAATCGGCGGGGTAGATTTCGAGATCTTTGGAGGGGCAGAATCTGCCCCTCCTGTTGGAAATAGGGGTAGCCGGGAGACCGTTGGAAATAGGGTTAAGGCCGTGCTACATATCATCCGAATACTTTGGTCAAGACAAACACACTGAAGTCTTTAATATTTATCTTTGGCGAATGGTTCCAGACTAAAAAAGGATTTCCTAAATAGGTCAAAATGTGACCCATTTTGGCCCTTTGTGACGCCATGGTCCAACGGATAGGTTCAAATTCGGCTTGAGAGTAGAAAACGGTAAGGCACTTCCAGCGCCGTTTCAACTTGTTCTGTATCTACTCCAGTTGCAAAGATCGTAGGGGAAGGGTCCGATCGGACCCCGCCCCTCCCCTCCCAGAAGGCGGTAGGAACGAAAAGAGCCCAGGCGTTGCTGGCTAAATGGCGGAGTATTGTAACAAACAGGTCATTGTTTAGGCTTAAAAATATAATGTTGAGCAATCTCGGTTAGGCGGTCGTAAACAGTGACTTCTGGCTACCTGGAGGCCTGGGCGCGGCATTGTGGAAGGATGTAATTGAATGGCCCATGTCAAAGGAATATAGTGATGTTTATGTCGTTAAAATAGGCATACCTACTCAGTTAATTGCCTCGTATGTCATGTGATTTGCATTTGACCCTCCTTGTTTACAAGGTCAGAACTATTTATCCCTACGATTCAAATAATCATCTTTAACCTTTAGTGTTGCATACGCATAAATGCCAATTAGGCGTGAAATTGTATAATACAATGACTGTCTTTGTCATATATACCACGTGACACCTGACATTGTCACATATACCACGTGTGTTGTATTGCCATTAAGTGCGCGTCAATTTAAAAAGTCTTGAAAAGCAGCAGCATGCACCCTGATCCTGAAAAATACTCAAGAATCGAAATCGGTGCCTGCAGTTTTGCCCGTCAAGCATGTTCACATGCCGAACTCCTTTAACCCGCGCCCCACCGGGGTCCAGCGCCACCTTCGCCCCACCGGGGGCCATCGATGGCCCCCTCTAACTCCGAAAATATGGGCGTTAGCGCAAATCTGCAAAGTGCAATAGAAAGCTCGCGTGAATTCAGTAAGAAATTACGTCACATGTTTTAGTGCTCAGGTCAATGGTTTGACCTCCAGAGGTCAAACTAGGTCAAGATCGGCTATTTTCCCTCAAATATGCAATGCTTAAGCAAACTGGGCATAACTCTTACGCTATTAGAGCTATTGAGGTCTGGTAAAGTACATTAAATAGGAAATTGTCAGTCCTTTTTCTGCTATGTGAAACGTAAAGACCTCCCGCCAGTGGTTTGACCTCCAGAGGTCACCTCGTGACCTAAGATGACCTGAGGTCACGAAGGGTCAGAAAGTGACCTTGCCTTATATCAAATGAAAGCCAGTGACAAGACAAACACGATGGTGGTTGTTTCAACGCTCTAGCTTATTTAGGTCAAAAGTTATTGTCAAAATACTGTTTTTGACCCCTGGTGACCTTGGATGACCTTGGAGAGGTCAAAGGCAAATATGGCCCCTGGAATCCGGGAAAGGGTGTCCAAGAACGCTTTTCTGATCAAGCTGAGCATTTTGAATCGCTTTTGTGACTTTTAGATCATAAGACAGCTTTTCCCCATACTTTTTCAATGGGAGAGGTCACCTCGTGACCTGACCTCAGGGCACGAAATCGAAAAATCCCGGATATACACCTTGTAGACCCTGGAGGGGCCATAAAGTGTAGGAAGTTTCAGATTGATCGACTTCGAAATGTAGCTCTTACAGAGCTCTGAAGTTGAAGTGAGGTGACCTTGGTTGACCTCGTCTGGTGACCTGACCTTGGGCGACCCGGGGTAAAAAATTTCAGGGATGGTGGGAAAATGATGCAGTGAGAGGTAGAGCCCTCAACCGTGGTGCTGCGCCTCTTCGTTTTTCTGCTATCCCGGAAAAACCTTAGGGGGGCCATCGATGGCCCCCCGGTGGGGCGAGGGTTAAAGGGAATGTGGCACCTTCATAACGTGATTTCAACTGTGATAGCCAAGTGGTAAAGCCAGTCGGAAATCCCGGTACTAAATATATAGTTTGTCTAGGAACTCGAGATTTCCGTAGAAAAAAGCTAAAACCACCTGAAATGTACCCCTCATGTACCCTTAGCAGCAGGCCACAGTTGGCATGGATGTTGGTGTGACGACATATGCTGACGCCACGGTGAGTATCAGTCAATCGAAGCCCTTGAAGCGTATTGAATATGGTAATGGTTGCCAGATCATGACATCGTTCACGGGCATATATTTATTTCTTTCCTTAGAGGAGCACTTTAAAAATAAAAATATTGAGCTTATTGTACCTACATTTTTCAGAGAAGTCATGGACGCTTCCATGATTTTCGGCTAAAAGTACCTCCAATTACACTAAATGCCAGGATTCGAGCAAGGTGCCACATTCCCTTTAATGAACTCATGTTTTTGCCAGTGCTATCGACACTGCACAGAGAGTGAAACACCGAACCCACCCCACCCACGCGCACAGAATATCCCACACATATCCCCTCCCTCAGTCTAACAGCAGGCCACCATCCAACACCACGCATGCAGGTTTATAATCCGCCGCGCGGCCCCTCCCCACCAAGGCTTGAATTCAGCGTCAGCGGTGGCCGGCGTAACCTCTCTAACCTCTGTGCCCAGCGGGCAAATGACAGCCAGCGGATGGCGGTCGCTGATTGGTGGAGGCGCGTTCACTTGTATTGCAAGAAATTCAGCGGAAATGTATCCATGACAATTATAGAGCTTTAACCCATGAACTGGGAGATGTATTTATATTATATTTGTCCAAAATTTTTAGCCATATTTTGCCCTGTAAAGCCTTAGTTCTCTGCTCCACCATCCCAGGCTGCCCTTCCTTTCAGGCGAGACGGCGGCAGAGTCAGCTCAGGCTAGCCAAGGCCATACTACCGGCTAGCCGGCGGCCGAGTTCGCTGAAGTCAGGAGTGTTGCGAGATGTGTTTCTGCTGAGTGGAGAGGTGTGGGCCCCCGCTCGAGGGTAACCGAGGGAAAGAGGAGAGAGAGAGTCTAAAACTAAAATTTAACCGTCGTACGAGTTATCGAGAGTGAGGACTAATAGTGCGCGCTGCCGAAGTACAACCAGATAATATACCAGAAGAGGGAAGCACGTGCTGCTTTGCTTCCTGTGGGATGGTGTAAAGGCAAACAATTTAACTCGATAATCAATATCTTGTCAATGTTTTAGTACATTTCACCTTTCTGGCATAAGCTAAAGCTCTATGGCGAATTCCAAAAGTTATAGGCGATGGTATGATTTGACTAAGAACACTCTTAATGGATCCACCATGACAACGTGGATTTTCGAAAACTATTGGTTCCCAAATCTGAAAACTGTCAATTACGACAGCGTTAGGAGAACCATTATATCATAAAGAATGTACGCTATAGCACCCTTAAACACATCAAACCAAGTTGCAGGCGACTGGGCACCCCATATCCAGAGATAGAAATCTGCACGCCAGCCCTCAGGGGCGCAGCCAGAGCTTTGGTATAGGGGGGCACAACACTTTTGAGGGGCACCCCAGGAGAAAAGGGCACTTTTAACGTAAACTAAAGACTTACTTTATCTTAATTTATAACAAATTTTGGGTACTTTTGGTTGAAGAAAAATGAAAATCAAGCATTGACCGAGAAGGAAAAGTCGATTAAAACCCGACAAAAAGTATCACTGAAATGTCATGTAAGTAGACAAAACACGACTGTTGATAGATTCAAGGACAAATCAGCCATCTCATGCAAATACTTAACATCAGATAAATCAGTAGAGCCTGTGATATATGTCACTATGTGCAAGCTAAGACATATTGGAGTCGAAAATTCATTTGTTAGGCCCACTGGTTTTGTCGTGACGAGTGAGACCTGGTTGAACGCGGATTAAGTTCCTTGGTTTCCACAATGACCGTGGGAGGAGGAGTGGCCTAGTGACATTGGGAGAATAAAATTTTTGCTGCCGGAATAATTTGAGAGATAAGTTTTTTAAGCGCTTATAAAGTTCCATATTTTGAAGGACCGGTCCCAGTTGGAGTAAAGAAAAGGCGAACAGGCCGGTGGTTTGGACGGAGCTGGTGCGACAGGGCTAAAAATTGTGAAAACTAGCTCTTCATTTAAATTAACTAGAAGAAATCCTGATTTAGGGGACTGTGTTCTGAGCTCAGGGGCACATGCCTTTTTCTCACCCCTCCCCAGAATACACCAGTATAATAAGCAATTTATATAACCAGAGGTGCCTAGGCATCACAAGCCGTTTTAGCGATGGCTCATTCCTCGTTAGCTCCATTTTACAAGGGAGTTTGCATTGTGTTCTTATTCCCCATCTATTCAAGATCAGCTCAGGTGACCCCTAGTGTGGACCAGAAAACAATGCGAAAGCTGGTGGATAGCTCATAAAAATTCATGAAGAACCTATACCGGTCACTTTTGGGCTCTGGTCAATATTGAGGTCATGACAGGTCAAAGAAGGTGGCATTTTGAGTAGAGTTGTTGGGCTCTAGCGTCTGACAGATTGAGTTCGAATCATTCTGCAGGCACCAATCGCTTCAACTCGTCATGGCAAATCAAATGATGTATGATATGGTCATACCAAGTCAAAACACAAAAACTACCTGACCTCAGGTCAAGCCAAAGTCACTTTCCAACCTAGCATAGTCAATATGCATATCGATCGACTCGTAATAGCAATCCAAACGTAATGGTATCAAAATAAAAACGGTATCATCATTTCTGCAAAGTTATTGACCTAAATCTAAAAACTGCTTCAGTAGGGCCCCAGATGACATCTCAGAGGTCACAGGTCAAAAATTGCAGCATGAACCTGGAAAGCCCAGGATAGTATGATTTGGTGCATATGAAGGTATTCTCAACTGTATCTACACAAATACAGCCCAATTTCTGTTTTCCCATGCATTTCCAATGGAGATGTCATGATCTGTACCTGACCCTAGGTCATCGATATGAAATATCGCCGAATACATTTTGTATCAGTCGATGGGCTTATTATGTGGTATAAGTTTCAATTTGATATATTGACCCATTTCTTACCTATGCCACCTTAAACATTTTTGGAGGTGAGGTCACTTGAACTACACTGGTGACCTGACCTGAGATGTCCCAACCTTGAAATTAAAAAAAGTTGCTTAATCAATCACGTATAAATTGTGCCGAGTACGGCGGCGCTTCGCCCCGCTGTTTTTTTCGTACCACCGGAAAAACCCGAGGGAGGTGTTCGAACACCCCCACCGGAGCGAGGGTTAAGGGGCTCTCACAAGCTTAGCAAACAGACCAGCTCAGGGTACCAACAGGGCCCATACCAGCTCAGGACAGGGCTTCCGCTCTTGGGCCCCAGATCAGTTCATAAAAACGGTATCATCATTTCTGCAAAGTTATTGACCTAAATCTAAAAACTGCTTCAGTAGGGCCCCAGATGACATCTCAGAGGTCACAGGTCAAAAATTGCAGCGTGAACCTGGAAAGCCCAGGATAGCATGATTTGGTGAATATGAAGGTATTCTCAAATGTATCTACACAAATACAGCCCAATTTCTGTTTTCCCATGCATTTCCAATGGAGATGTCATGATCCGTACCTGACCCTAGGTCATCGATATGAAATATCGCCGAATACATTTTGTATCAGTCGATGGGCTTATTATGTGGTATAAGTTTCAATTCGATATATTGACCCATTTCTTACCTATGCCACCTTAAACATTTTGGAGGTGAGGTCACTTGAACTGCACTGGTGACCTGACCTGAGATGACCCAACCTTGAAATTAAAAAAAAGTTGCTTAATCAATCACGTATAAATTGTGCCGAGTACGGCGGCGCTTCGCCCCGCTGTTTTTTTCGTACCGCCGGAAAAACTCGAGGGAGGTGTTCAAACACCCCCACCGGAGCGAGGGTTAAGGGGCTCTCACAAGCTTAGCAAACAGACCAGCTCAGGGTACCAACAGGGCCCATACCAGCTCAGGACAGGGCATCCGCTCTTGGGCCCCAGATCAGTTCAGGGGCTTCAAGTCAGGCCAAGGGGCAAGATCAAGTCAGGGGCACTAAATCAGCTCAGGGACCCTAACCAGCCCGGGGAACAATCAGTTCAGGAGCCCCAGTGCTGCCCAGTGGACACCAGATCGGTCCATAGGGCACCAGATCAGCTTCGGGGACAAGGAATCAGATCAGTAGTCCACAACCAGCTCGGGACCCAGATCAGCTCGGGGTACCAGATCAAGTCATGAGGCACTTAAAGGGAATGTGGCACCGTGGTCGAATCCTGGAATTTAGTGAAATTACGCGTACTTTTAGCCAAAAATAATGAAACCACTCATGATTTCTTTGAAAAATTTTCAATAAGCTCAATATTTTGTTTTTAAAAATACTCCTCTAAGAAAATAAATATCGGCCTGTGGATGATGTCATAATCTGGCAACCACTACCATACTTGAAATGCTTCAAGGGCTTTGATTGGCTGATGCTCATCGTGACGTCAGCATATGTCGTCACACCAGCAGCTCACAACAATGGCCGCCCGATGAGGGGTTGATGAGGGGTTGGAGTCAGGTAGGTTTTAGCTTTTTTCTACGGAAATATCGAGTTCCAAGACAAATGATATATGGAGTACCGGATTTTCCGACTTGCTTTACAACTTGGCTATCTCAGTTAAAATCACGTTATGAAGGTGCCACATTCCCTTTAATCAGCTCAGGAGCCCCATACCAGCTCAGGGGCCCTTATCAGCCTCTGTGGGCCCAGCTCAGCTCAGGGCTTTTGAGCTACTCAGGAAATCACGTAATCAACCCAGGAGGCCCAGGTCAGCTTAAAGAGCACCATATTAGCTCGGGGGCACCAGGCTAGCTTCAGAGGGCATCATATGGACTCAGGAGGCCAAATGATGACTAATGAGGTACTAGATCAATTAAGGTGGCATTAGTTAAGATCAGGGAGGAATATATCTGCTCAGGGGGCACCTGATAGATCAAAGACCAAAGCGGGGGTCAAGATCAGCTCAGGGAGCACCGTATCAGCTCAGAGGACAAGGGATCAGCTCAGTCTTCCTCGACCAGCTCAGGGCTCAGATCAGCTGGGGTGTACCAGATCAAATCAGCAGGCATTTAATCAGCCCAGGAGCCCCATACCAGCTCAGGGGCCCTCATCACCTTCAGTGGGCCCAGCTCAGCTCGGGGCCCCAGGCTGCCGAGGAAATTACTTAATTAACGCAGGAGGCCCAGATCAGCTTAAAGGGCACCAGATTGGCTCAAGGGGCACCAAACCAGCTCAGGGGGCGCCAGACTAGCTCAGAGGGCATGGGATTGGCTCAGGAGGCACAATAATGGCTCAGGAGGCAACAGATCGACTCAGGGGGCATTAGTTTAGCTAACTGGGAAACATATCTGCTCAGAGGGCACCAGGTCGATCAGCCCGGGGACCCAGATCAGCTCCTAGCCGCAGCAGGGGGCATAGATCAGCTCAGGGAAAACAAGATCAGCTCAGGGTGCACCAAATCATCTAAGGAGACATCAATAATCAGCTCTGGAGGCCCCTCATCAGCTCAAGAGGCACTATATTGGCTCAGGGGACAGTATCTCAACTCCGGGAGGCATGAGATCAGCTCAGGAGACCCAGATCAGCTCAAGGGGCACTAAAACAGCTAATGGAGCATCAGACAAGCCCGGAGGCATCAGACTAGCTCAGAGAGCATAATATAGCTTTAAGAGGCACAATAATTTTCTCAGGGGGCACCAGATTGACTCAGGGGGCACCAGATTAGCTTAGAGGGCACATGATCAGCTCAAGGGGCTAAAAACAGCTCAGTGGGCACCAGATGAGCTCAAAGGGCACTAAAATAGCTAATAGGGCACCAGGCAAGCTTGGAGGCATCAGACTAGCTCAGAGAGCATAATATAGGTTCAAGAGGCATTATAATTTTCTCAGGGAGCACTAGATTGACTAAAGGGCACCAGATTAGCTTTGAGGGCACGTGATCAGCTCAAGGGGCCAAAACCAGCTTAGTGGGCACCAGATGAGCTCAAGGGGCACCAGATTAGCTCCGCCCATACGATTATTGGCGACGATGAGGCAATAGCTGGAAACGGATTACGTGTCCATACTCTTCCCGGGTACTTGGAAAGGCGACAGAATGCCCTAGCTGACCAAAAAAGGCACTAAACTGTCAAAAAATAGTTAAAATCGCTAAATGCAGTCTAGTTGCATTTAAGTTCAACGGCGTAGGGCACTAAATTTCAAGCGGCCCGGCCCAAAAAGGGTACACAGCCCAGCGATTAAAGGGCACTCCGGCACCGATGGGGGCAAGTGCCCCCTGTGCCCCTCCCCCTCGGCTGCGCCCCTGCCAGCCCTGTAGGTAAATTAAAAGTTTCATTTGGCTGAGCACTGAGCATACATCTAGGAAACATTGGCGGATGCAGGGAGGCATTCCGACTATGGCCCCTAAAAGCTCTGAAAAGGGGGGCCGAAATATCTTTTGGCCTCTCCCCTAAAAAAAATTCGAGAAAAAAGGTGTTTATACTAGGTCTGTCGAGCAATTAGATATCTGCTCCCTCCCCCACCCCCAGGAGGAGAGGCAGACATGGGTTTGCCCCCCTCCCGCAAAACTCGGATTTGCGTCCGCCCCTGCCTACTGGAATCTGGACCCGAACCTCGATTAGGCAGAAGCTTCCCTTAGAGCTAAAAGCATTAAGGGTATATAATTTCATGAACGTTGAGCGTGAAGTTGTGTTTCGCACATTCTCAGATTATTTGAAAAGTATGGACGCTTCCAGGATTCGAACCCCCTGCTAAAAACTGGACCGAAACATGGGTCCGATTTTTGCCTTCTAGCTCGCTGAGGAATATTACGGCTGGCGGTTTTGGATAAAAATGAAAATAATAGTGTTTTTTCTTTCATTTACACCGCCTTTTGTAAACGAACACAGAGTCTAGGATCCCCTCCCGAGGCTCTAGATTGCAAGCTTTTAACACGCGTTTCCTATGGCCTAGTCGAAAATGCCAGCCATTTAGTAGGTAAGACTTTAAGCCCCCGATTCTTATAATTGAATTTTGAAAGGAATGAAGCACGTGCTCTATTGTTGTTTTCTCATTTTTTTCAAATATGTTTGATATTCTTCAAGTCAGGGCAGTGTCAGGGCAGTTGAATAACAAGTTGTCACAAAGACTTATGCCTCGTTAAGGCTAGGTACAATATTTATTCGTATTTAAAAATGCCAACTGTGTGTGCTGCAATTAATTGCCGTTCTAGGAGTGACCGCAAGGAGGAAGGAGTTCGGTTCTTCCGGTAAGTAGATATTTTCTCCGTCTGTGGTGCTGCATACAATTTCTAAAGTTTCTTCTAAACAAACGGAGGGGATTCCTTTCTTTTTATTTGGCTTTCTATAACATTGCTTGAATTTAGATTAGGTTCAAATGCTCTGTTAAATTGATTTATTTGCATACAAATCAGTTTATCCAGGTCAAGATAGTTATTATCTAAGGGTATCAAAATTATTACTTTTAATGCGTATAAATTATTGACGAGCACTACTTGTTCCGGCCCAGATTCCCCAAGGATGCAGCTCAGCGCCTGAAATGGGCAGTGGCTGTCCGACGCTGCAATGAACGCAAGAACCTTTGGCGACCCACTCCGGCATCCCGGTTGTGTTCAAAACATTTCTGGCCGAGCGATTTAGTTCGCTTCGGCTCTAGCAAAATCCTCAAAGTCTGCGCTGTGCCTGGAGTCTTTGATTTCTCGAAGAAGGTTCAGGTATGTGAAACAGATCCCCGGGTAATTGTACATAGGCGGATCCAGGGTGGGGGCAAGGGGGCACGTGCCCCCCCCCGATCGACCCTCGGCGCCCCCCTGAAAGGTCGATGGCGCCCCCTGAAATGTCGCTTCCCACCCCTCCCCCCAGGATGCGAATGTCGGCGCCCACCGATAGGATTTGGCGCCCACCTGATAGCTTTTGCCGGTCATAAGTGGCGTCCCCCTGGTCCAGATGGCGCCCCCCGGTCCGGATGGCGCCCCCCGGGAAGGTGCCCCCCCGATCGGCAATCCTGGATCCGCCTATGTAATTGTATGTGGTTATTTAAGCTCTATGTTTAAGGATAATCGTCAAACAGATTGATATAGTTTTTCTATCTGCTTGGAATGGTCGGAAGGCTGCTATTAAATGCTGTTGCATTTATGGGCATCTATCCCCTTAGCTATAGGCACTTTAGCTTTAGACATTTATCGTCTACCGCCACACTCGGCAGTCACGAGGACATACGTCCCTTCAGGGAAAATCCGTGGCGGTGCTCATTGGGGGACGCAGGGAGGCCATTCCGGCCATGGCCCCTCAAAGCGCTGGAGGGGTGCCAAAATATATTTGGCCCCCAAAGGCCGGATAAATTTTTGAAACAACGTGTCTTCTCTAGGTCTGTTGAGCAATTGAATTTTCGCTCCCACTCCCCCCCCGAGAGCGATCATGTACTTGAAGAGGTAGCTTATACAAGGTCTGGTGAGCACCCAAATCGCACGCACCCCTCCCCCAGGAGGAGAGGCAGACGGGGTTTGCCCTTCCCCAAAACTCGGGTCTGCGTCCGCCACTGGCGGTGCTCCTGATGTTAACATATGCAGTGGTTCATCTAATCATAACTTTATTGCGAAACAACTCTAAAAAAGACTTAACATGCACAGTGGCGGGAAAGGGTTCTAAAGTGTCCATAAAATGAACTTTTCTCTCCACCTTTTTTCGGAGGTAGCCGGATAACCGCTCGGAACCTAATTGGCTACATTTGAGAGAATGCATGGGCAAGTAATTCCAGTAATTTCATATTTCAGACCGGGTTCGACCTTATTCAGTCATCTACAGAAACAACACATACCTACATGACAACATTTCAACGCACATTTGACACTATACCGACCTAAATCGTCGTCGTACATCGTCGTACCTAAACCGGAGTGATCTTGATAATGACTTTGAATATAGTCGAAACCAGTCTAATACATGAATTAACTGGAAGAAAATGCTGGAGGATGCATGTTGAAAAACCCTGAGTACACACATTGACAAACACATTGCAATAGAAATGAAATGTGTTTTTTTTAGACACTCCATGCTACTGTGCACCCCTTGTGAAGCGTCCCCGGCTGCACTTGAAACGAAACTTCCCTTCTACCTCTCTATCCAAGCATGGACCTACGCTTGGATGGAGGTCGGCGCCACGAGGGCGAGGGGCCAGATTTCCCCGCCCTGAATTGACGAGCTTTGTTGCGTTGACTGGAAAGAAATGGGTTGCAAAATCCATCTTGTCCATCCATCAAAATCTTCTCTCTTTCTCCTGAAATACCGAAGCTCTGTCGCCCGTTGTTGCCGGGGCGCCAAAAGTCGCGAGTATCTTTCGCCAGATCTGCACGAGACGACACTAAGAAACAGACTGACGTGAGTGGTTGCTGTGGACCAAGATTCCTTTACTTTATACTGTGACTGTGGCTGTGGACAGCCTCAGTCAAGGCTCTAGAATCCCAGGTTGGTTCAAGTTTTTTTTAGTATCCCAGTGGTGAAATATTTTTTTGTGCACTAAAAAGGGAATCAGCTCCATACATCGAAGGCTAAAAAGTAAAACTTGTAGACAAAATAAGTTTCAATAGTTAACAAAGCGCGATGGAATGTGTTTTTCCCCACTGTAGTTTCTGTGAAGTAAAGTATGTTATCGGCTCTAGTAGCTTTGGTATGTTATACAAAAAATTCTACTAAGCTGGTAATCCGACGGTTTTTACTGAGCCGCAAACACAGTAAACGGTACACTGACGGGACCGAGCGAGAATAAAAGCCGATGAGACGACATAGGGAGTGAAGAGAGTGGGCTTGGGCAAATGCGGGACCAGTAACAATAGTGGGAAAGATCGCACCTCAGAGCCAT
The DNA here is from genome assembly GCA_034440635.1 of Lepas anatifera. Classification (NCBI taxonomy): domain Eukaryota; kingdom Metazoa; phylum Arthropoda; class Thecostraca; family Lepadidae; genus Lepas; species Lepas anatifera. Next base: position 2,024,247 of record JAOTON010002140.1, on the reverse strand, counting down.
ATCATCGCCCGAGCTCAAAGCCTAAATGCAACACATGCCGATCCAGGGGCGGACGCAGACCCGAGTTTTGGGGGGCAAACCCATGTCTGCCTCTCCTCCTGGGGGGGGGAGTGGGAGTGAAGATTTTTTTGCTCTACAGACCTAGTGTAAACACCTTTTTTCAGTGCTCGACAGACCTAGTATAAGTTACTTCTCCAAGCGCATGACCGCTCTCTCGGGGGGAGCGAAGATTTTTTTGCTCTACAGACCTAGTGTAAACACCTTTTTCAAAAAATTTCCGGCGTTTGGGGGCCAAAAGATAGTTTGGCCCCCTCCTCCAGCGCTTTGGGGGTAATGGCCGGAATGCCCCCCTGCGTCCGCCAATGTGCCAAACGCATTAAAGGGAATGTGGCACCTTGGTCGAATACTGGAATTTAATGATTTAATGTAATAAGGGATACCTTTAGCCGAAAATCATGGAATCGTCCATGATTTCTCTGACAAATGTACAATAAGCTCAATGTTTGGATCTTTAAAATGCGCCTCTAGGGAAAATAATGATTATCTGACTGTGGATGACGTCATGATCTGGCAACCACTACCATATTCCATAGGCTTCAAAGGCTTCGATTGGCTGATACTGTGACGTCAGCATATTTCGTCACACCAACAGCCTGACAACTGTGGCCTGCTGCTTGAGGTACATACATACATGAGGGGTACATTTCAGGTTGTTTTAGCCGTTCTCTGCGGAAATTTTGAGTTTCAAGACAAATGATATATTGAGTACCGGGTTTTCCGGCATGCTTTATAACTTGGCTATCTCAGTTAAAATCACGTTATAAAGGTGCCACCTTCCCTTTAACAGCCGCAGTTATGGGCGTCGAAAGGAGCACGGACGGGGCATGCGTCTCCTCATAGGGGGAGCAAGTGCACACCCTTTACTCCTAATCCGTAATTGTGACGAAATTGTACCCAATCAATGATATTGTAGGTGGGCTTTTGGTGTATGCATGCTCCTACATGGTATATAAGGGGTTATGTGCCTTGCTGAGCCCCCAAAATTTCGATGGGGGCCCCCTCCGAGATGTCAGAATGCCTATTAATATCTGAATAAGCAAAGGCTGTTCGGAGCTTATGGCGGGGGACAGTGGCGGGTTAAAGCAGCTTACCATTTGTCTTTAAAAAGTGACCGAGCTACTTTCCGATTTTTTTCATTGACTTATGTGAAGCGTCAGATAAACATGTCTGGTAGTGCCTTCGGAATATTTATTTATTTATTTTATGTATCTATCTGCATCATTGCCAATGGGATGACCCCAATAAAAGGCAAAGTACAAGAAATAAAAGATTAAACATGTACACCATAAGAGTAAAGATGCCACAAAACGTGAATAAAATGTCGAAAGAGGCGGAAGGTGACCACATAAAAATAGGAAAACCTATTGTGGCAGCACACACAAAATTAAAACCATAAAAGCGATACGATACAGGTAGTATTTCATGGTTCCTATTGGTGCAGTTCCGAGGTTCTATCTTACTGTGGGGAAAATCAGTTGAAACCAGTTTTTTTAACCTAGGACAGCCTCCTTCCATTAATTGGCCTCGTTTAAAAAAACGGCATTTTTCCATGCATTCAGGCGCCGAAATTCCAGTCTACGCCAGCATCAACAGCTGACGAACCTTCCGGTTCTACCATGGCAACCAATAGCATTGTCCACTTTCTGTATAAAGCTATATGATTGTCATGGTTACATCTAAAAATACAAGATATTCTACCCAGATCAAGAGACAGAAACGGGAGGCTACAGCAAGGCCCTTTACAGCAATACCCAACCGGGTGATCGCCTCGCTGAAAACCATGCTCTCACATTTCAGTCAGAAACTTACTTCTCATATTCTTAAAACTCATGAACGGCTACGAATTATACGAGTGCATTAGTTTACCTGCACCATATTTATATGTCATCATAGCCAGTGGCGGATACAAATGGGGATTAAGGGCTCAAGCCCCTCCCCCAATGTTAGACTACCTATGGTAACTGTATAGTCGGAGGCTGGTCGAGGCAATGACGGGATAGTCTCGAGGCCCCCCCCTCCAATAAAATCCTGGATCCGCCGCTGAATTCAGTCCATCACTCTGCTGAAGTCTTCTACTGCGACTTCGTGGTTTTATGGAAGCCTTCTTTTATGTGAATAGGTTATGTTGTGGATACACGATGGCTATTAGCACAGCCGGAGATCCAGGATTCCTGATTGGGGTGCCGTCCGGACCAGGGGGAGGGGGCGGGCGCTACTTTTTGGCGATAAAAACCTATCGGGTGGGCGCCGAATCCTATCGTGGCGCCGATACTCCCATCCGGGGGAAGCCAAATTTCAGGGGCACCATCGACCTTTCAGGGGCGGGGGCGCCGAGTGTCGATGGGGGACAAGTTCCCCCTGGATCCGCCTAAGGCTATTGGGCGCTGCAGAATTCCTGATTTGTGAAGAGCCATGTTTGCAGTGTCACCTTCAATCGTCCTGCTATCCCGATGGGGAGGCTGCTGTCGCTGGGCAGGCTTCTGGGTGGGAGCTCTCGTGCAAAGTCTGGCTGGGACCCGAGTCGCGCCTGAGGCTATAGCCAGCAGCACCATCAATAAACTAGATGGAGTCTCAAGATACAAAAATAATTGACTGTTCGTTATCAGAATTTTTCAAATAGCAAGAAACCACAATAATAATTTTTCGCGTATCTCCCTTTAATGTCTCGGTCTCGGTGCACGTCACATGGCACAGTGAACTGACGCGGTGGGAGTGCAGGGTAGAGTAAGCTAGTTGGAGAAAGGGATTTGCGAAGGCTGTTTAAAGCTGTCCCAAATGTTTCGTGTGTCTGACACCCCATCCCCCCTCACCATATTTGACAGCGCAGTGTGTGGGCTCTTCCTTCACCCTGCGACGCCCTGGTACCACCACTGGGCTCAGGAACTGCTTTGATTAGCAGTTGTGCGCATCATGCAGTGTATAACTACGGTCATGCGTGTATATATGTGGTTAAAGATAGTTGGTGGAAGGGATTTACGAAGACTATTTAAAGCCTTCCCAAATGTTTGTGTGTCTGACTCCCCCCACCCACCATATTTGGCAGTGCAGTGTGTGGCCTCTTCCTTCGCCCTGCGACTTCCTGGTACCACCACTGGGCTCAGGAACTGCTTAGATTAACAGTTGTGGGCATCATGCAGTGTATGACTACGATCAAATCCTCTAGGTCAACGTTTTAGAGCCATTTTCCACCCATGGCTGATGTTGATTACCAACAACTACACTGTTCCTCGCGTTTCAGGAGGACTGTTCCGATGAGGAGGACGGGTGGAGCACGTATGATGCTGAGAAGCACAAGCAGGCAACTCCCATGTCCATTCGGCGGCCGACCACGGGCAGCCGTCGCCGGTCCAGAGACAAGAGACCAGCCGCACGGCCTCGGGCCCACACTTCACCAATGAAAACCCACCGGCCTGGTCCTGCCTGTTCCAAACAGGCCGCTCTTCCCGCCGGGCCACGCTCTACAGACGTGGCCGGCAGCTCTGCCGGGTCCTCCCGGGCACCTGCCGCGTCCCACACTCTCTCCAGCCACGGCGACTCGCGCGGCAGAGAGAGCTCTGTAGATGCTGCCAGTGTTGCGGACGGACCCAGTCGGCCAGAGCGGCCTCCCTCCAGTACGTCTCATGTTTTATCTACCTCTTCGATTTCTGCAGGTCCAGTTAGGAAACGGCCCTGTGCCCAGGTCAGCGGAAGGGTTCAGCCCAGAAAGAAGAGCTTTATCCCGCACTCCTCCGTACAGGATGTTGAGCAAATCGAGAGTGACGATTCGATCATTGTCGAGCCTTCGAGTGGCAGCTCCAGCAGCGCGAAGGCTCAGCCGACGACCAGCAGGACGACCACCAAGCTGGCGAGTGGCGTTGGAAAGATGCCAGCGATGGAACAGCGGACCTTAAGTGGCAGGTTATCTCGGAAGGCCCCAGCCGCTTACGTTGAACTTTCTGACGATTCGGACTGCGATGATCCCACGGACAAACCTCCATCTGATGGTGACGATGTCGAAGATGTTACGCCTCAGAAGGTGAAGGAGGCATACACCACCCCTGACAAAAGTATCCAGCATCCTGGCAGAAAACTCGTCCAGGCATCCAGAAATCCAAGCTCGGAACTTTTCCCATCGAATCCCAATCCTTCCACTGTCCAAAAGGAAACTGCGCCGACCCCAGCCAGTGCCCAGTCCTCTACAAAAGGCCCAGGTCCTGAACTGAAACTCATCAACCGAGCACGCGCCGCACTGTTCCGGGTACCCGTGTCCCATTTGCGGCAAGCAGCACCAGACGCTTACACAGGCGACGCTGCATTACTACACGCACGACGTGGGCGAGAGTTTGTTCCGGTGCAAGATCTGTAGCGCCACTTTCTCTTATTGGCAGCCGGGGCATGTGCGTAGCGAGCACCCGCATGTGAAGCCAGACGAAGTGTTCAGCCAAATGGAGAACCGGTTCGAGCAGGGAAAACGAAACGTGGCTAGAATGATACTGGAAAAGAAAAATATCGACGTCGGTGACATGATGGACCATGTGCTTGATGCTTCCTCCCAACTTCTCAAGGTTCGCCTGCCGACAGTGCCAGGACAGCAAAAGGAGCCTGCTGAAGTCCTAGCCCAGGTGAATCAGCAGCAAGCTAAGCCGGATAAGAAGCCAGCAGAGTCGAATCCAAAGGAACAGACAATACAACAGTTGCGTGAGGAGTATCAACGGAAAAGAAGAGAGAAGGAACTGAAAGAGGAGCAACACAGAAAGACATTGGAAGAGCTTCGGCAACAGTATCAGAATAAGCTGAAGAGTGACCAAAAGGCAACGGAACAGCGAGTCAATGAGCTTAGCAAGAAAGCAGTCGTAGACCAGCAGCAGCAGCAAGAACACACTGGGGCATCAAATCAGCCGGGTTCGGCTCCGCTGACTAAAACCCAGGAGCTTTTGTCTGATCTAGCCAAGGTGAGAGCTCAGGAAGAAGCCAAGAGGAACGATGAGAAATCAAAGAGAGAAAAGCTGGTGGCTTTAAAGTCAGCCCGGATCGACAAGAGTGTAGCAAAGCCACTTCTTCCTTCTGTACCCAGCACCGGAGACGGTCAAATGTCACGTTCGGCAGGAGCAGCACCACCGAAACCTTCCTCGAACGTTCATAGTGCTCCTACATTGGCAGCGGGCTCTTCAACTACAGTTATGGCAACAGAAAAACTTGGCCCCCAGAGGGTGCTGAACCCTACTGATGGGAACCGTCGCTTCAACACTGTCCAGTGTGCAAGCTGCAACTTCCGTGGTATTGCGGCAGCTGTGAACCGGCACGCTATCTGGCACACTCCCGAGGCCGAGCAGAGAAGTCGCAAGCTGCCCTACCGCTGCACGCGCTGTTTCTACGCCTCTAGCGTGTCCTCCCACGTCCAGATCCACCTGGTGTGTGTACACTTCATCGACAGTACTACCGCCGGGACGCGGACCCCTCCCGGATCTATCGATCCCAGCCCCATGAGTGAAGCTGCATGGAAGATGGGACGCTCATTGGGGGTGAAAACCGTAAGCGATGGCGACAAACCCAGTATCGGTCTGCGCCGTTTTGACTGTGCATTTTGCGATTGCTTCTTCATGGATCAAGCTGGATACCATGCGCATTTCCAGCAGTGGCACATCAAGCCGAATGGTTGGAATCCACAACGTCCTTGCCCGTTCGAAAACTGTTTCGTCGAGGATTCGGATGGACATTCCAAATGGTACCATAAGGCTGCGCCGGTGCGGAACAGAGTTTGTAACCAGTGTGGGGGCACTATCTATGAAGGAAAGGAGAAACAGCACAAGATGGCCAGTTGTCATGCCTTAGGTAAGGTCTCTGAACAGCTCCATTTTGAATGTCCCATGCCAATCTGTGGCTTCGGCTCCAACGACCAGGAAGAGGTAACTGTCCACCTGGCCCAGTGCCACTCGCTGTGGATTCGTGGTCTTTCTGGATCACGCGTTGTACCCTATCGCTGCCCGCGGTGTGGTGATGCTTTTGAGTACAAAAAGATGAAAGATCACGTGCCCAAATGTACTAAGGAGCCTCCGCCGAAAGAAGCGGAGCAGGTGCCTGGGCCTGAGGAAATAGAGATTAATTCCGACGAACCAGTGCGTTCGGTAAAACAGGAGCCTATCTCTCCACGGAAACCCATGGTGAGCATCCCAGCTTCCTTCTCAGACACTGGTAGAGAAACCGGTGGGTCTCGGAAGCCCGCGACGTCTGCACAAAAGAGGCCGTATCATAAGGCTGCGTTCCGAGCTCCGGCTTCTTTTGATGAAGACGACCCAGATATTGATCGGGAGATGGATGATGATGGTCCGTGTTCCATGCCACGCGGTGGCTCTCAGGGTTCCAAGGATAGTAATGCTTTGAAAGATGACGCTGGTGAGGTGAAGAAAAAAATTGTTCCGAAAAAGGAACCTGCCCCGGTAGTTGTCAAATCAGAAAAAGACGATGATTTGTCAGAAGGTGATGCGGAGGAAGAGGAACATGTAGAGATGACTTTGGCTGGTTTCATGGGAATGACTGAGTACAAGGCGTTCGTTGAGGGCGAGGATGATGGGCGGGACATTAATGGCAAGTATCGTTGCATTTTCTGTCCAGCTGTTTTTGAAACTGAAAAAGGCTTGTCTGCTCACCGCATAGCCAAACATAAAATTGAGTTTCGGGCGGCAAAAATGTTTCTCATCAGCTGTGTGCGACCTTGCGGCCTGCTCTGTCCCTTCTGTGGCTTCACCGGGCGTACCAACGGTAAGTGGCGCTTCCTGGTGCACCTGACTCGTCACAGCTTTGGAGTGCCACTATCTGGCCTCCCTGACTACATTCCGACCAAGTCGGAGCAGAGTTCACCCCCCCAAGAAAAAGAAGAAAAGTGAAGAGACGACGGAGAAGAAGCCGGCTGCGTTTCAGTGCATGACGTGCTCGGCGTGCCTGCCGGACAGGGCCAGTCTTGAGGTGCACGTGCGTGAACATGCACGCAAACGCCAGTGTGACCCGGCACCTCAGACTGGGTCAGCCAAAAGCAAGGTCAAAAGGTGATTTATCCACGCCTCAACTTTGGTTCTGCTTCAGAAACTGATCGCATTGACGAAGACCTGCCCCATTTCACAACGCATTGCTGTCTGTGGTACATAGGTACAACAATGAAATCTGTTTCGATTGCGGCTCTCGCTGGCATTACTCACGCATCGCTGTCATTTATCGGTGTCTTAAAAGAATTCCTGGCTTGCGCATATATGTCAACGCTTGCTGTATTCTGTCTTTTTTACAACCCATGCGTGTGAGCGACTGTACGATAAATAAAGGTGCTGATTTTACATGCCTTCTGTTCTTACATGCCAGTCTTGAGGTGCCCCCTGTCTTACATACCTTCTGTACATGTTTTGACCTCTAGTGGCCTTAAATGTGACCTGAAAAAGGTGCAAATATGTTCGATGGTGAAGTGGATGGGCTACCCAACACCATTTACCGTTTTTCGTTACCTAGCGTAGTTCTCGAAATCTTAGGGGGCCGTGTACCCGCCCCCCCGTCAAAGCGAAGGCGGCTCCTAGCCCCGTCAATGCGCGTGTTAAGCAACACCCCTGTACAGAGCTCAGTCGACCAAAGAAGGCCCTGCTGACGATCGAGAGCCCTGCGAAGAACAGTCGGTTCTACTAGTTTAGAGATCCTGATGGCTCTAGCTGGCACTGTGAGTCGCAAAGATGGTCTAGAAGGTGTTCCCAATTGTTGTTCTCGAGTACCCCCAGTAGCTGGTCTCGGGGTGTCCCCAAAGTTAATCTCGGAGTCCCGCAAGAGTTGGTCGCGAGGGGCCATTTTGGTCTTAGTACACATAGATTTAGTCTCGGCCCTCTAAAATATCAAACTGTATTAGCAATTGCGGGCGCAGGGGGGGGCATTCCGGCCATGACCCCAATAGCGCTTAGGGTGGGGTCAAACTATCATTTGGCCCCCAAAGGCCGGAGAAAGCTAAAAAAAGTGTTAACGCTAGGTCTGTCGAACAAAAAAATATTCACTTCCACCCCCCCTCCAGGAGAGCGATCATGTACCATACCAGCAGTGGCGGATCCGGAGGGGGTAAAAAAGGCATTTGCCCCCCAAATGGAAGAGCACGGGGCAAAACTATGTCTTTACCTCTCAAAGCGATCGACCTCCTTTTTTCCCGGACTCCTTTTTAGTTAATAAACAAGATTTAGGTGTTTTAACTCTCAACTTCAAACAGAACCAGTTAAGTTCAGCGTAAGGCTCAGCGTAAATATTGGACCTTGGATAAGAAAAAGGTATCTTGAACCCATATTTCCCCGTTGTTTTTTCTTTTTTTTTGCTTGTCGTCTCAAATACCAAATATAAAATTCTACCGGCGAATCTGAAGCGCAATTTTTCACTGCGGGACGTTTTTTTTTTTGCTTTTCGACTTTGGCTTGCCCCTCCCAAACGGACCGGCTAGATCCGCCACTGCATACTAGGTCTGTCGAGCACCCAAATTGCACGTCCCCCTACCCCCCCAGGAGGAGAGGCAGACATGGATTTGGCCTCCTAAAACTCGGGTCTGTGTCTGCCCCTGCGCATGGGCGCCGAAAGCGGGGGGACGGAGGGGACGCGTCCCTCCCGTTGGCCAACCAGGGGGACGTCCCCCAAAATTGTTGGGTCAGTCGTCATTAATGCTGTCAGGTACCGAATATGCTCAAAATTCGCCTCCCCGGTCAGCACCAGTCCGAGTCCGTCCCCCCTGCGAAAATTCCGTGGCGGCGCCCCTGCCCCTGCGTATTATTATATCAGAACTAAGATCTTCACAAATTTTTCATTTTGCAAAGTTAACGCTCAATGAATGAAAAATATTGATGGGCCCAAGAGTTTCCACCCCCCCAAACTGCTGATGAAATTATGGATTCACCCCTGTCGTGGGAAGATTTGAGACTGATTATTAGTCCTGGAGTCCTTTCTTGACGTTTTACTTCTTATCATGCCAAGGATTGGAACTTGTAGAGTCTTCTAGAGATTTAACAAATGTCTTATTGCTGCCAGTTTGGACTGATGCGAAGGAATGATTCGCCTTTTGCGGCATTTGCGGCGTGTTTATCATTTCTGCTTCACCGGTTTGGTTGTTGGTTGACAGACATCGGCGTTTGAAGAAGGATAAGGTGCAAGTAGTGTGAGAGTGGGATTAATTACCTAATTGACAGTCCGGGGAAGTATTGCTACATTAGTGGTCCGATCATAGATAAGCATGGCGAGAAGATACGATTCAAGAACAACTATCTTCTCACCAGAGGGAAGGTTGTATCAAGTAGAATATGCGATGGAGGCGATTGGACATGCAGGCACCTGTATGGGAATACGTACTCCTGGTGGAATAGTACTTGCTGCGGAAAAGAGAAACATGAACAAACTTCTTGATGAAGTGGTATTCTCAGAGAAAATCTACAAACTTCATGAGAATATGGCCTGCAGTGTGGCCGGCATTACTTCGGATGCAAATGTGCTCACTAACGAACTACGGCTGATCTCACAGCGTTATATGCTGCAATATGGAGAACCAATCCCATGTGAGCAGCTTGTCACTATGTTGTGTGACATTAAGCAAGCATACACTCAGTTTGGTGGCAAGCGACCATTTGGTGTATCTATCCTGTACATAGGCTGGGATAAGCACTATGGATACCAGCTGTATCAGTCTGACCCAAGTGGTAACTACAGTGGCTGGAAGGCTACCTGCATTGGCAGCAACAGCTCTGCAGCAGTGTCAATCCTGAAGCAGGACTACAAGGAGGACATGACCATCAAGGATGCTGTCATGCTTACTATGAAAGTGATGAGCAAAACACTAGATGTTACAAAGTTGGCTGCTGACAAGATTGAACTGGCAGTTCTTTCAAGGGAGGATAGAAAGACCAGTCTCAGAATTCTGAAGGAGCCAGAGGTGACCAAGTACATTGCAGAGCATGAGGCAGAAGAGGCAAAGGCAGAGGAAAAGAAGAAAGAAAAGGAGGGCAGTAAGGCATCATCATCATCCATAGTATAGGATCAAGAACACTGAACCATCATTGTGAAGGAGATTCAAGCATGTCAGTCATTGTTATGACCTGAGATGGAAGATATTTGACTCCCATCTGATAGGCTGGCACATTTGGTTCAGTCTTATAGGCTGGTACATTTGGTCCAGCCATTCCAAGCCTCAAGGTAATTTGTGACAATTGAGTGTACCCATTGGATGGTGCAGTGATGTCATAACAAGCCCTCCACGATGCTAAAATACAGTTTGGCTCAGTGCATTATTCTAGTTTTAGATTGAGGTTTCAGGCAACACATTGGAGATAAGCTAATTAAGGATATTTGGCACTGCCTTATGGTGTGCCAGTGTTGGGTAGATCCTCAACCTGTGGGAAATGAACATTCTATATTTTGTGATTCTACAGTTTTTCATTTGGTATTAATTTGGACACTTCAATACTGTTGATAGCTACTTTCTTCACACCATTGTCATTTTGTCAACATAGGTATGTCATGTCAGGCTGATATATTTAAGTAACACATACTAAAACAGTGAATCATTGTCTCCAAGTCTCTCCATTAATGTAATAAATGATTAAGGTGGGGGAAGTATAGTGTTATCCAATTTCTTATTCTTAATTCTCACCATATTTTTATGCTAAAATTCTGTTTTATTTTAGTGGGAAGCCTCTTGATGCTTGGCTCACTGGTATGCATTTTCATTTTTATATGTCAGCTTTGAAAGTTTTTTCACCATAGGGGTTTGCTTCTCCACTGGGCTGAAGTTTTGTAAGTAACACGATTAGCTCAAGTCTTGCAATATCATCCTCTCTCCTGTCATTACCAATGTATATTGAGCTTAATCATGTATTACTACTTCTCACCTCAGTTCGTTTAAAGCCCATTAGCCATTGTGATTAAAATGTTTTCTTCTGGGAGGGTCATGTAATTTCACAAGGGCTAATGCCTTATTGTGATACTTTGTTTGACTGGTAGAACTGTTTGGAAATTGAATCCGGGAATGTATGGAAGGGACGTATTGGGAGCAGACAAAAATTAGAATCAGGGAAATGGGCTATACCAGGAAAGCAGTGCTCTCACTTTACACTAGTGGAGTTATCACCTTGCTACCCAATTTTTTCTTCTTCCCCCACTGCAGCGATGAAGACATTTATTACATCAACATCTGCACTATGTAAAAACAGGAAATGATGCATTATGAGAACGGTGACTTCTGCAAGTTATGTTAAAAAAGGTGCGAAACGGCAGGGATGACAGAACCACCCCAAGTGCCTGTACGTAGTCGGCGCTCGGCGGGGGACGTACAACCACCCTGCAGGGAGCAGGGCTGAGGGTCTGATCACTACCCTCAATAATGACCCCACCGCTACAGCCCCCGTCCGTCGCGACTCCCTTTTAATCGAACAAGTGCTGACTTTCCGGAAGGCCATCAATTTTAGAATCATCTATGACCCTGGTTAAGCGCAACATGCTCTGTGAGGATCTCAGCTGAACACTGTTTGGCATACTGCAGCCTAATGCCTTGTGCACATACCCTGTGGGTCCTCCGGGTGACGCTGCGCGGAGAGCTGCCTGGCGCCGAGCGCCTGACTCCCCCTGTGGAGTCCTACACCCCGTGCTGGGAATACACTGCCGTCCGGCGGAGGGCGGGCGCGGGTCACATGAAAATGTGGCTTGCGCTTGTCTTCCGTAGGAGGGCAGCGCAGGGGGAGCCCGCCTGGGTGCCCAGCTGTTTGCTGGGCGCCCGGGCGGACTCAGGGACTTCCCCGTTCTCCCGGGCCTCCTGGGTCCAGGGGGTACGGAGTGGGCGTCGGAACCGACGCCTCGTGCCGGGCGCTCTCTGCGCTGCGTTGCCTGGTGGATCTTGTGGGGTGTCGGTTCTTTCAGTACAGGAGGGACTGATGCTAGTAGTGTGCGCACCGCTCTGTTTGCTTTGCCATTCACCCGCACAGCGAGGTATTGACACCGAAAGGGGTAATGAGTCTCTGAATCACGCGTTCTTGTTCCAGATGGGACACTTTTAGCGATTGTACTGTTTTGGGCGCTATATGGCCTTGCCAGGCTAGTGCGCCCCCAAGCCCAAATAACCACCGCTACAGCCCCCTCCCCAGACGAGCGCCAGAATTAAGGCAGTCGGCCGCTCCCAGTCAATCAATCCAGTGCGGTGGTATCGGCGATCGAGCCGACAACGACAGCTCCTCCTCAGCGCATCGTAATTTGAAGGCACCGCAAACGAACACCATCGTTAGTAAATGGTCTCAATCCTTCGCCCGCCAGAATATGATCACCCCCAGAAACACCTGGAGCCTCATTTTTCTACTGAACATGTTGGGATTTCGTTTACGCTCACATGCATAGACAGTGGACATTTTGTAGTGCATCAAAACCTGGTGCTCAGCAATCAGATCACCATCGCCCTGCGGCAAAGCACGAATATCGCAGCACGGGCGCCTTACACTTCATAACACTACGAAGCAGTGAAATGAAAACAACGGGCGTCCGCCGGCCAACAGCTTAGATGCAGAGCAAGACAATGCAGCTGGCGGCAAGCTACAGAGTCTTAGGTTCTAACTAAACCCACCAGACGTCGCCACCTGCGGCGGCGCCGTCGCAGGCAGGTCACGGCATCAGCGGTGGTGACCTCAGCGTCAGTGGCGCGTCACACCCGACCCCGCTTGCGGCATATTCTACGCCGTCCTTTCAATGGAGGATTCTGTGCCACACGTCCATAGCAGATTGAAGTAACCCTCGTTCGATAACCAACACGCGCTCATCAACACCTGGTGCTTCCTACACTTAGCTTGTCGCCGCTCCGCGTCAAAGCACGGGCATCGGAGAAAAGTCACAGTCAGTTTCTCACTATTATGACCCAGCAGGATGCTCTATCGTCACGTCATCATCATTGTTCAGATAAAGCACCCAGCTCCGACGCGGGAGAGGACAATGCAACCGACGGCATGTCACACAGTCCTTGGCTTCCGCATCCTCCGCTGGATGTTCTCGCCCAACTGCGGTGCGGCTCAGCCGCACCTTTTCGCCGATAAATGATGAGAGCTTTCTTTGTCATGATTCTAGCAGTCACATATACCATGGGTGGAAATCCCGGGGGTTGGGGAGGGGGTCAGAACCTTACCCCTGGATTTTGGGTCTCCCATAGAATTTGTATAGGGCTTACATTGCCGTGCCAGCATTAACCCACCCAGGACTCCCCCCTGAATCGAGAAGATATCTCCAGCAATGACATATACCAAAATGTGCTCGCTGTAAGCATACAAACTCTACTTTGCATCGAGTAAGGAAGTTTATTTTCTCTTAGAGGCTGTCCACAAATTACGTAGCGAATATTTGTTTGGTGATTTTGTCCTCCGTCTTCCCCATGTAATGCTTTTTGACACCCATCTGTCACATTGGATAAAGTTGTGGCTCACTCCTCCATCCCCTCCTGTGTTACACATTTGATGGACGGCCCCTAACGTATGTATGTACATTGCAACCCCTTGTCAATAAGCCTGAATTTTCGACAACGGAATAGAAAGACAGTCCTAGGTATGCTACATGAACAGAGACGTGGAGCATATATGGAGCACCAACACTCAGGCTACCACCAGTTTCAGCAGGTCGGCCATATGAACGGCGACTTCCCACACGGGACTTGCCTGCGGATTTGCCGCGCCACTTATTACTCACCCATCAGCGCCATCTTTCCCAGGTGCAGTCTAAACTACAGCCCAGAATCATGAGGATCGCAACCGACTCCATACTACACGTTCAATTTCTGGTATACAACGACCGCTGAGATTCTGGGAGGATAGGTTGGAATAGTTTTGCCAGCAGACATTCACAAGTGGTGTAGCCAATACGTTTTTCGTAGTGAATTCAATTTTCTTCTTTTAAATAGCATACTTCTGCAAATCGGTTTAGTCTCGCCTCTGCACGGTTTTCCTGCCATATCGCATTTGCTTTACATGCCCTTTGGGATATATATATATATATATATATATATAATTTAAACATATTCCATTGAAGTCTGCTGCGTTTCTTGCCTTGACGAGTTTCTTATATAGTTTTAGTAGTTTGTTGATAGTTGATTTAATATTAGAAGGAATCGTAATAGCCGAAAGGGCTTATTCTATATTTTGAAAAAGTGTATTCATCTCCAGGAAAATATAAATTATATAACTGATTAAGCCATCTTGTTAACTTATTTAATAAGCCTTTGCGGCATTTCTTTGTTCTAATTTGTGTTGTATCGTGAGCGCTTGGCAGCTGTTCTCAGCCCCAGCTGGACCCGGTAGAGTCCTGACTCAAGTGGCGGCGCCGGGTCACTCGCACCGCCGTTCCAAAGGCAAAGGCTCTGGTGTTGATGAGCAACACGAAGCTCCCATTCACAGACAAAGTAAAAAAAAAAAACAAACAAACAACATTTATTTCATGGGACGCCCTGATTCTCAATCATAGCAACCATTACCCGACAGCACATTGTACAGTTGTTTCCACCTTCCACTTAGCAGTTTGATCTGGTGATTCTCAAAGTTTGTGACAACCTGGAATAACAAATTGAAGACATGATTGGAATCAAACAAACTGGTAGATAAAAGATACCAACCATGCTTGTGACAATGGCGGCGTGGATGTGAACCTGGGAAGTTCTTTCATTTAAACCGAACTCTACATGCACAATTCCGCGATATTCCTGAGATAATCATTATTAAATGATTTGTTTTGAATCATAAATGCGTTGCTTGTTGTGATTTGTGTTCGTGTTTTTTCAACTAGGCAACTTTCCTCAGGAATTTCGAAAACATGCGGACTGCTTACATTTACATCCCAGCAGTCATTCAGCTCTGTTGATCAACCACATTTGAAGCGGCGAAAATTATCTACTGACCCGTAGGCGGATCCAGAGAGCAGAGTCAGCAGGTGTCCTTCCCTGGCCGAGCTCTTGGCACCCCGTGAAGCATCACTTTCATCCAGGACGCAAGCACTTTACCCCACACGATGCTATTTGACGCCCCCTGATAGGTCACACCTTGAAGATGGCACCTCTAGCACAAATTGTGCGCCCTGACCGAAGAGTCCTCTCCCCTGATCTAGAACCATCTAAGACCTGCCCTCTTAAAACCCAAGACATTCAGAATGGCAACTTCCACCCAGTACTTTTACTGGCCGAACGAACAGCACGTGCTGAACGACTTGAGAAATGACGGTCATCGGGAGGCGTAGTGGATGTGAGGCCGGCGATGATGAGGGAACGGTCCTCCTGGCGCGGCTCCGGCGAACATGCTGAAGTAGGTGCCGTCCAGCAGGCTGGGGAAGAGGCCGAACAGCCGGTGGAGACCTCCTGGGCGGCCCGGGCGACCCAAGCTGTAAACAGGCCAGATGGTGCAAGGGTAGATGGGCGTCTCGCATCGAGGGGTGCCATTGCACGCTGCCGGTAAACTGCAGCTACTGACGGGGAGTGTTGCGTTCTCTGACTTGTCTCAGGCTAAAAATAGGGAGCCCAAGCGACTAGGGTATGTTTAGTAGGCTATTTCTAAACTGAAAAGAAAATAAGCGTTAAGACCACACAATTGTGGCAACGTTAGTCGAGTTTTTTTACCCTAACAACTCACGGATAAACTGCCTCCCGCTGTTTGCTAAATGTCAGACTGACTAGATGATCTCTCAGCATTTTCATTTGTTCTTTAGCTTTCTTCGCTGCCTCTTCTGCCTTGTTCTTTGTTTTCTCCGCTTCCGATTGGTCGTCTGAGGTGGATTCTTGCGCCCGACCTGGGTAGATCAGTAGTAGGACCATGACGATCCCCATCACCAGCAGAACGGTCGATGTCTACCAACACAAACCCAGTGATTAATATTTTCAGTGAAGGAACTCCCCCGCCTTCGCTCTTGCGTTCCCCCTTCTCTCAATTAATACAACAGGGGTTCTCGATAACATTGAACGAGCTGCTTAGAGGCTTCATGGGCAAGTGCATACTTAAATACTGTATTGGAAAGGTACATTTTAGGGAAGAAAACATCTTAGTGGATAAATATTTATAAATTTGGACTTCGTTACATATATTCTGGATGCCGAAAAATTGGAAAATTGATTATTTTTACATCAATCTCCTCTTTGCACCCCGTGGCACGTCAACATGCCACCCGCGCGGCACCGACTGACTATAATTCTAGATCATATGTCTTATGTTCCTAATCTTACAAAAGCCTCTAAAAAAACCCGAGTCTTGGATCTGTTAGTGGATCCAATGGACCTCGAAAACCAAACAAGTTTTCATGCACCCTTTGCCCTGGCGCGTGATAGATGTTTGTTAAATGGTGTATGACACTTTCATGGTATGTGAGCTGAGCTGCCAGTCGTGTAGAGCATACCAAAAAAAACTTCTTCTTTCTCTCGTAACTCACCTTTCTATACACATGATGAATTCTACGACGAATGACACTCTAAAAAAGGGTTATACGGTATGCTCATCTACTGTTATCTCAGTTCAAATCCCATTATGAAAGTGCCACATTCCCTTTAACACGCGCCCCGCTGGGGTCCCTGGCATGACGCGCCCCGCTAGGGGAGGGGCGTATTTCGCACCCCTCCTTATCTCATTGCCCTGAAAGCTAAATACAAATTGCGGAAGGCGTTCGAATGCTCTTGACGAGGCAAAATTTTTTGTCAGGTCAATATTGAGGTCAGCATATGGGTCAAAGACGGTTCCATAGGCTTACAGCAGGGCAGTGTACGTTTCCCCCTCTAGATTTTTACTCAGCGTAGCTAGAGAAAATATGTATGCATCATTGGATTCATCTTACTGTGGCGAATCGAATGATGTATAATACGACCTTGCCAGATCAAATGGTGAAATTACACGACATCGAGCTAGGTCAGAGTCACGGGGCGACCTGGTATGGCCATTTTGCAAATTAATCAACTCCCCTTGACAATATAAGCACAATGAAAGTAAAATGGGAGCGTTATCTTGATTCAGTGAGAAGTTATTCGCAAACAAATCACTGCATGCTCTTTTGACCTCACAGGACCTTTGAGAAGTCAGATGGTCAAAAACTCAGCTTTATGTTCACGATTGTGGTAAGAATACACGGTTTGGAGTATTTTCAGGTTTATCTATCCAGTGCTTACTGAAAACGAGCCCTTCTTATTTTTCACCATAGACTTATAATGAGGTGACCAATAAATTGACCCCACCTTAGGTCAATAAGATCGAAATTTCGAGATATCAAATTTGTAGACTCTAATGACCTCATCATATTGTAAAAGTTTGAAACTGATCGGCCGGCTGATGGTCCTTAGGCGTCGCTTCAAACTCGTGATTTTAGCTTTTGAGGTCGGGCTGCTTGACCTTGAATAGCTCCTTGGCCTGATATGACCTAACCTAAAAAAATATCAGATGTGTAAAATGGATAAGGGATAATGTACTGTAAGTTTCGTTGTTCTGCGTCTCTTCGTTTTTTTGCGTTATCTGGGAAAAACCAGGAAGGGGTGAATTTCGCCCCCTAGCGGGGCGCGTGTTTAGTGACTTGTATTCCAGGTTCTCTTCCGATACGGCAATACGGGGGCAGGTCCAATAACGTCGAACGTGTAGTTTAATGAAGAGGAAGCGGAGGAACCAAGGAATGGATTCGTGTTGGCAAATTAGCTCGACATTACGTTTTTATCCCTAGCCATGCAGCGTATTTCGCTTGCTTCGCGCCTTCTCACTTCACTGCGTTAGTAGAAGAAGAACAATACACTAGCTAGCTAACAAATGCACCAGCTTGCACTCAAACGCTTGGATTTGCACGATTGAAACTGGCTGGCACAGTGGCCCACTCCGCGGTGAGTCGTACCATGTCGCTGTCCCGTGCCGACTGAGCTTGCAGGACGTGGGAGGCGGATTTTATGCGGCCATGACATATAATGGTTGTCGGAAGGACTCACGGACTTCCTGGTCCTATACGTCCCTGCGGTCATGAGATTGACTGAGAGGATTTGAGATGAGCAGGGAACTTTGGTCATTGGGCGCCATTTGGGCACAGAGGTGGCACGACTTCAGCTTGTAGGGGTACCATTTGGAGCCACGGGAGCGTAAATGATCTGATAATGTGATACCTATCAGGAGGCACCACATTTTATCGTGGGTTATCAAAGCTCACATCCTGGGACCGGTTGAAAACGACATCTCAATGGGATGGGGTTGGTGTGGGGAGCCCGGAAGGGTAATCGGGAAGATCACCTTTCCTCTGCCCCCCGGATCCGCCTATGATTCCAAACCTGATCCGTCCCAGCAGTGCGTAGCATCAGTAGTATGCTGGCGCTGCGCTCAGGCGACCGCTCTGTGAGGTCCGGTCATCACTAGCGGTAGCATGGTCCGTTATGGTCTTTTGTTGAGCGTTGCAGGGCGCTTTAATCCCGTACTTAAGCCATTGAGCACACTCAGCCCTCGTTCAAATTTTCTTATAGCTGTGCCCCACTCCAATCCTAAGTGCCCCGAAGCGTTAAAACAGTGACGCCCAGGGGCGGATCCAAGGTGGGGGCGATGGGGTGATCGCCCCCACCTTGGGCCGACGTTAAACACAGGGAAAGAAACACCTCCCGCCGCAGCTACCGGCCCCCGCAAGGATACTATGGGTGAAAAGCCCTGTCTATATATGCATGTACTGACCATATAGTGCGTGCGATCGTGTAGGTGTGGTGGAAACCTGTAAAATGACCCCGGGTTGGGCATTGGGCATCAATTTTTTAAAGCTGAGTTTTATGACATTTAACGCTTTTTTCCGGGGGCCCCCTCCCCGAGTCGCCAGCGGGCCCGCGGTCTTGACGAGCCCCCGAGTCTTGAATTCGCCCTCTCATTGAGGCAATCCTGGATCCGCCCCTGGTGACATGAGTCTTTCTAAGGCGCAGGGATCTAAAGGCCGAGTGTAGGAAAATTAAATGTTTTGGGCAGGTTTAGAAACAAAAGCACAACTGCATTTCCTTGCAAGTAGATTGTTCGACGACTTCCTTTTTTCAATAGAGTAGTGATTGGGTTTTTTATCCACAAGAGGCTTGAAAATTTTATGAAACTTGAACCAACCTGGCATCACTGGCGGATCCAAGGGGGACCAAAGGGCCCGGGGCCCCCTCCAAAACCTAAAATAGTATCTTTTGACCCCTCCAAAAGGACCCAATTTTACCATTTTTATTTTAAAAGTACTCTGTTTTCGCGATTTTTTCTCAATATAGCTCCCAAAACGCTGGTTTGGCCACCCAAAAGTTGCTCCTGGATCCGCCAATACCTTGGATTGTGTAAGGGCATTAGATTCCACTCTGCAGGCCTCTCTCATTAATATAATAATACCAACGGCCTTGGCGGTGCTAGCTGACATTGACAGTGGTCCGGCGTCGAGGAGGATGAGCACGCCAGACCGGTTTTGGGTCCACGACGTCGTAAAACAATGGCATAAGTGGGATGTCACATAGCTGACCTGATTCTAAATCAGTTGGATTTAGGCTAAGCCCATTTTTGCAAGATGGTAATAAGGGCGACTAAAAACATGAGAAATAGTAAAAAATAAGATTTTACATTGGTGTTTGTTCCGAGAGAGCTGTGTTGGGTGGCAGTGTGAGTCTGTGGAACACTTTTATACCATTCAACGTGGACTATTCATTTGCTGAGGGAGGTGACGCCTCACCTCTATTGTAAAGAAACTGAGGGGAGTAGACTCAGGGGCGCAAGTTTCCATATATTTGGGGGGCTCGAGCCCCCCAATGCTCGGAGAAGCCCCCCAATGACCCGACGAGCCCCCCCAATCCCAAGTTGCGGGCCCCTGCGGACAGAGCCGGGCCCCTGCCACGATTCCGGGCCCCAGTGGTCTACTTGGGCTAGCTTTGGCTGAGACCAGGCTCCCTGGCATGCTTGCGGGTGCCCTGTGGGCCATCCTTAACCTCGGTGTCCGCAACCGGGCCCCTAACGATATTTTTCAGGCCCACTTTGACTGCAGCCGGGTCCCTAATTCCGGCAGTCTCGGGCCTACTGTCATCCAACCGGGCCCTCTGTGATCCACCCGGGCCCCCTGTGGACTGCAACCGGGCCCCCTGTAATCCACCCGGGCCCCCTGTGACTGCAGCCGGGCCCCCTGTGATCTATCCGGCCCCCTGTGACTGCAACCGGGCCCCTCTTTGATCCACCCGCACCCCTGTGACTGCAAACGGGCCCCCTGTGATCCACCCGGGCCCCTGTGACTGCAACCGGGCCCCCTTTCATCCACCCGGGCTCCCTGTGACTACAACCGGGCCATCTGTGATCCACCCGGCCCACCTGTGACTGCAACCGGGCTCCCTGCAATCCACCCGGGCTCCCTGTGATTACAACCGGGCTCCCTATCATCCACCCGGGCCCCTGTGATACACCCGGGCCCCCTGGGACTGAGACCGGGCCAACTGCGATCCACCGGGGCCCCTGTGACTGCAACCAGGCTCTCTGCGATCCACCCGGCCCCCTGTGACTGCAACCGGGTCCTCTGTGATCCACCCGGGCTCCCTGTGATTACAACCGGGCTCCCTATCATCCACCCGGACCCCTGTGATACACCCGGGCCCCCTGTGATTACAACCGGGCCCCTATCATCCACCCGGGCCCCTGTGATACACCCGGGCCCCCTGTGACTGGGACAGAGCCAACTGTGATCCACCAGGGCCCCTGTGACTGCAACCGGGCCCTCTGCGATCCACCCGGTCCCCTGTGACTGCAACCGGGCCCTCTGTGATCCACCCGGGCCCCCTGTAATTATAACCGGGCCCCATATGATCCACCCGGGCCCCATGTGATTCCAACCGGGTCCCCTGTGCCTGCAAGCGTGCCATCTATGATCCACCCGGGCCCCCTGTGACTGAAACCGGGGTCCCTGTAATCCACCTCGGGCCCCCTGTGACTCCAACCGGGCCCCCTGTGACTGCAACCGGGCCATCTGTGATCCAACCTGGGCCCCTGTGACTGCAACCGGGCCCTCTCTGATCCACCCGGCCCACCTGTGACTGCAACCGAGCCCCCTGTAATCCACCCGGGCTCCCTGTGATTACAACCGGGCCCCTATCATCCACCCGGGCCCCCTGTGACTGGGATCGGGCCATCTGTGATCAACCCGGGCCCCCTGTAATTACAAATGGGACCCCTATGATTCACCCGGGCCCCCTGTGACTCCATCCGGGCCCCCTGTGACTGCAACCGGGCCATCTATGATCCACCCGGGCCCCCTGTGACTGAAATCGGGCCCCCTGTCATCCACCCGGGCCCCCTGTGACTGCAACTGGGCTATCTGTGATCCACCCGGGGCCCCTGTGACTGCAATCGGGCCACCTATGATCCACCCAGGCCCCCTGTGACTGCAACCGGGCCCCATGTGGTCCACTCGGGCCCCCTGTAATTACAACCGGGCCCCCTATGATCCAACCGGGCCCCCTGTGACTGCAACCGGGCCCCCTGTGATACACCCGGGCCCCCTGTGACTGCAATCGGGCCCCCTGTGACTGCAACTGGACCCCCTGTGATTACAACCAGGCCAGTTAAGATCCACCCGGGCCATCTGTGATCCACCCGGGTCCCCTGTGACTGCAACCGGGCCCTCTGTGAGCCATCCGGCCCCCTGTAACTGCAACCGGTCCCCCCGTAATCCACCCGGCCCCCTGTGACTGCAACCGGGCCCTCTGTGATACACCCGGGCCCCTGGGACTGCAACCGGGCCATCTGTGATCCACTCAGGGCCCCTGTGACTGCAACCATGCACTATGTGACTGCAACCGGGCCCCCTGTGACTGCAACCGGGCCCTTTTTCATCCACCCGGGCCCACTATGATCTACCCGGGCCCCCTGTGACTGCAACCGGGCCCCCTTTGATCCACCCGGGCCCCCTGTGACTGCAATCGGGCCCCCTGTAATCCATCTGGGCCCCCTGTGATCCACCCGGGCCCCATGTGATCCATCCTGGGCCCCCTGTGATCCACACGGACCCTCTTTGACTGCAACTGGGCCCCCTGAGATCCACCCGAGCCCCCTGTGACTGCAAACGGATTCCCTGTGGTCCAACCGGGCCACCTGTGACTGCAACCGGGCCCCTGGAATTCACCCGGCCCCCTGTTATCCACCCGGGCCCCTGTGACTGCAACCGGGCCCTCTGTGATCCGCCCGAGCCCCTGTCACCGCAACCGGGCGCCTGTGATCCACCCGGGCCCCCTGTGACTGCAACCGGGACCTGTGACTGCAACCGGGCTGCCTGTGGTCCAGGATGCGCGGGTCCTCTAATGCCACGGACGGGCCCTTGCCATGAGTGCGGGGCCCCGTGGTCTATCTGGGCTTGCTGTGGCTGCGGTCGGGCTCCCTGGCATGCTTGCCTGGCATGCTCGCTTGGGTGCAGTCCCCTTTAGGGCCACCTATAATCGCTGTGTCCGCAAACGGGCCCCTAACGATATTCTCAGGCCCATTTTGACTGCATCCGGGGCCCTATTTCTGACAGTCTCGGGACCTTTTAGTTCCTCTGTGACTGCAACCGGGCTCCTTGTATTCTGCCTTGGCCCCTTTTAGTCTGCCCGGGGCCTTTGTAGGTGGTCTGGGCTTTTTGTAGTGTGCCTGGGTCCTGTGTGGTCCGCCCGGGTCCCTGTGGTCTGCCCGCACCCCTTGTGGGCGGTCTGGGCTCCTTTTAGTCTGCCTGGGCCCTCTGTGGTCTGCTCGGGCCCCCTGTGGTCTACCCAGTCCCCTGCAGTCTGCCCAGCCCCTTGCAATTTGCCCGGGTCCCTATGGTTTGTCCGTGTCCCTGTGGTCTGCAAGGAACCACAGCACTAGCGGATCCAGGGGGTAAAGGTAAAATCGGGGGATTTGATGCCCTCCCCAAATCCCCCGATTTTACCGATTTTTACGGATTTTCTTCAAACAAAAACCATATGTTTTTCACGATTTGGGGCCCCGTTGCCCCCTCCCCCACCGTCGACCTGAATCCGCCCCTGATTCCACTCCTCCCACTTCGCTGTATCCGGGAACCCGTGCTATAATTTCAGGCTCCCTCTGGGCTACCCAGGCCTCCTCTGGCTCTAGCCGGGCTCCTTGCCTTGCTTACGACCCCCCATAGTTCACCCCCCCCCACCGTGCGCAGCCGGGTCCCTTCCGATAAGTACTGGTTTAATACATTGACATATGTTTGTTATTTTGGCATCTTTCCGCCGGCACTACTTTTCTTCATTGATATATTTCTAGGCATTTTTGTCAGAAATGTGCATGAAGTTTTCCATTTTTGTTTGTTCAAGTGAAATTTTAAATACAGACAAATTTAAGCCTTTTAAATTTGTCTGTCAAAAAGTGTATCATATCTTGTCGTCAAATCCGGGTCAAATAAAGTGCGTCCACCGGCGAATGGTAGCCTCTTAATTTCCCGGGATTGTCAGCGCAGCGCAAGGAATCTAAGGCATGCTCCTGGCTCTCTTGTCGCATTCGCCGAGGCGAATGATTTGCACAAAGTTTGCATTGAACAGTAAAATTGGCATGCGTATGATTCAATCGGCTTGTGTCAACTCTGGAAAAGTTTCGTTAGGCTCTGATTTGGATTTTACGTTTGGGCTTTTTGTGTCAATCCTAATCGTGCTCCGATGCACAGTGTTGAATGGCAAGTGAAGTGATTGTTTGCTATTAGCTCCTGTCGGGCTAAATCCTCAATGAGTGATGATCCCCTGTCCGGCTCCCCTGATGGCTAAATACCAAGACTTGGAGAATCTTTTGCCCCCTATGGCCGCCAGTGACGTATCTAGAATTTGAGTAAGGGTAGGGGCAAAGCCTCAGGGGACAGGGTGGCACTTAGCCACCCGAAGGGCGCACTTTTCACCCAAAGGGCGACCAATCGTCGCATCCTGGGGAGGGGAGGGTTTGGGGGAAGCATTTCGTCCTCAGAGGCTCTTGGGTTTAAGGGGTGACTGCCCCATTCGCCCTCCCCCCTGGTGGCCACCCCATTCGCCCCGCCCCCTGGTGGCTGCAGCCGGGTCCCTACTCCCAGTAGTTAATACCCTGTGGATGCAGACGGGCCTGCCATGGATGCGATTCGTGTAACTGCAACCAGCCTCTGCCATGCTTGCCATGCGGGCCCCTGTGGTATCCCGGGCCCCTATTGGTCTGACCGGGCCCCCTGTGGCCTGTCCGGGCCCCTGTGGTCTGCCCGGGCCCCAGTGTGCAAAGTATGGCATTTTCGACAAGATCTCGTCGGTGTGAGTGCCCTTGGAGACAGGAGCGAGTGGTGCGAATTTTATCAGCCTGGTGCGAATTTGCAAGACTGGTGCGAGGAAGTTGACACTGAAAACTAAAAAAATAATGACTGAATAGTTAGGAAGACACGGGAGGGGCCTTATAAAAAGTCCTTAACTAACTAATAAGAGAGGTAGTATTGCATCGTGTGGGTAGGAATGTGTGCGTTTTTCTCCCTGGTATATGGCAGATTGGTGCGATTTCTTTTAGGCTGGTGGTGCGATAATTTTGGATGGCTGGTGCGACTCGTCTGGCCTGCTGCCATACTTTGCAGATTGGCTGGGTCCCATTTGGTCTGCACGGACCCCTTGTCTGCTAGTGCCCATTTTGTTCTGATCGAGCCCCTTGTGGTCTGCCCGGGCCTCCTGTAGTTTTCCCGGAACCCTTTTGGTCTGTCCGGGCCTCTGTGTGGCCTCTGCGGACCCCCCTTTTGTCCGTTCGGGGCCCCTTTTGTCTGCGCAGGCCCTCTGTGGTTTGCCCGGGCCCCTCCCAGTCTGCAAAGTATGGCACTTTTGGCGAGATCTCGTGGTGCGGACACCCTTCAGGTGGTTCGAACTTTGGAGCAAACAAATGCCCACTTTTGCTGCATGGTGCGAGGGAGCTCAAATCAAACAGCCACAGAGGTCTGAGAAGGGAGAAACTGGTAAAAACATCGAAATTTCCAGGTCAGTGAAATTTCTCACCAATGCTTGGTGTGAATTTTAGGCTGCTGGTGGTGCGAAAAATCTACAAGGCTGGTGCGGACTCGTCGGGTCTGCTGCCATACTTTCCAGACTGGGGCCCCTCTGTGGCTAGCCCAGCCCCTGTGTTCTGCTCGGGTCCCTGTGGTCTGCCCGGGTCCTTTCATCTGTTCAGGCCCCGTGTGGTCTGCCCAGGCCCGCTGCCCAGCCAGCAATTCCGACCGGGCCCAGAGCGGGCTGGGCCGGGCTCTGCCCGAGCCCTAAGACTCATAGCTGAGCCACATAGACTCGGGCTGAGCCCGACATTAGGTCGGTGGATGACAACTTGCCCGAGCGGTAGAGCCCGGTCTTGCTTGACCATGGGTTCTGCCCAGGCGCAGCGGAGCCGAACCTGGTCTGAGCCCATGTACACGGGCTCTGCCCAGTCAAAGCCCAGCATATATCGGGCAGAGTCCAGCCAAATTGCTGGCTGTGTGTGGTCTGCTCGGGCCCCTTTTGGGCTTACCGGCGTCCTATGGTTTCTGGGTTCCTGTGGTCTGCCCGGCCCCTTTGGTGTGCTCAGGCCCTCTGTGGTCTGTCTGAGCCCCTTGTGGTCTAAGAATATCGTGCAGAAACTGAAGCTGTTGTGTTAGTCGCGTACTTGCAGGGTGAGCAGTTTCGTGCCCCACGTAGTGTATCCGTGCTCCCTGTTGCCGAAACCGGCCCCCTGCCATGCTTGCGGGCCCCCTGTGGTTTTCCCGGGCAACGTGCGGCCGGTCCCATGCCTCCTAGAACATTCGGGGAAAAATGGATGGGGCGTGAGAAATTTTAGGCCCCCATTCCTTTTTTACTGATCCTATATGAGGATTGTAAAGGGAAATAGGCAGTACCACCTATTCATAGTACCCCTTGATCGGTACCCAGTGTTGTAAAATGTCATGAACTGGCAAGGTGAATGGATCAGAAAAAGGTGTCTTGATCATGTAACATAAATATCAGTATCCCCGCTGATAAAGGAATTTCGCACTTCGATCTCTACCTTCCATTTGTATCAAATTATTCGCGATAATGCGATTTCGTTCCAGGTGTGAATGTTAAAATAGTTGGACAGTATAAACATAAGTCGGGTGCACAAAAGCGTAAAACAAAGAACATTCAATACCGAGGGGTTGCTCTGGCAAAACTACCCAAACTTTGTTCATTTTTCAGGTAACCTATGAATCTAGAATCGTCTTGCTAATTTTGCAAACTGTTATAAAATGACCCCGATCATATTTGCATTTAATATCTAGCAACGTACGCGTCCACTTAAAGTAGTTCATTTCACTACTATTTTTGGTACTTTGCAAGCTACGTTCATTTATCGACCGCAAAAAAATTAAAACCCCAATTTAAAACTAACTCGGAAAAGTGCAATGTGTATAGTTTCCAGCAAAACGGTAAAGTAAGGCTGTAATTCCAATCCTTCTTTTCCTGATCATTATCTTCCTCGGCCAGCCCACCAGCCGGATCCCGTTTGCTAAAAGACCCTCCAGCATCCATCCCTCCTGCGTCGTCCGGGGCTGATCCCGTTGTACCTCCGGAGGAGAGCATCCGCGCGGACGACGAAGACGGTAAGTAGGCACCTACTTGTCCAATATCCTTACATAGTTTGGCAGCTCGTTCAAAAGATTGGGTCTTTTGACTACTTTTGGGCTAAATAGTGCAAATCAGGAACAGTGACGAATAGCGCGCTAAAAATTGTTATTTAACCTTTGCAGTCAGTTTTCGACAACAAACTGTCAAAAATACGTTTTTTTCGGTCATTTTCATTAAAAAAATACGGGCCCCCATCATGTGCGGGCCCCCTTTCGAGCCGGGTGCCCCCAATCGAAAACATAAAGTTGCGCCCCTGAGTAGACTGATACGCTTTCTTAGGTACTCTGACAGGTCACAAAAATCAACATTGGAACTACTCCCCGCGGTAAAGTCTCGAGTATGTCCTGTCTGCCCGAACCCAGAAGTTAATTTTGAAACGATCGAAAAGCACTGAGTGAAAACCTCGGCGGAGTTTGCCGCTATTTTTCTGCACCATCATGGGAAGGGCTGAAGGAAGTGCGAAGAATGATATGCTGCTGCAGCCATGCCGGAGGGTAAAATTATTGGTGCCCTACCGAGAACGCCAACACTAAATTCTGTATAAAAGAGAAATAAGCGTATTTTCTGGCAGATGTATAAAAAGATTCCTGCGTTGCTTAGTTATGTTCTATTTCCGCTTGTATTCTCTTCCTCACCCCATTAGCCTTGACAATAATGGGGGCGCGGTAGTGGAGTGGTCAGCATAGCTGGCTTCCACGCAGCCGACCCGGGTTCAAGGCCCGGCGGCTTCCCTGAACAAGGAGCAAGCTGGCTCCCGAGAAACCCTTCCAACAGGGAAAGAGTTGGCGACGCCATATGACCCTGGCAGTTGGTGCGTCGATAAGCCCCAATAATTATTATAGCCTTGACAATAAAGGTCAAGCTACACTGCTCGTTTCAGCCTATGTCGTTTTTTCTCACTTTTTAGGAACATGTCGTTTTCAAGTACGTTTTTCGTCTTTTTTTACTTTTTGTTTATGTTGTTCCGTTTTTTAATTGTTAACTCATTGCGCCTCTTTTCTGGCTTGTTTTGACAAATATCAATGTCAGGCTAGGGTTTTTATTGGGGAATTGAGCTATATATAAGAAGCAAAAACAGCATGGCAGCGGGATAAGACTGTCCATGGACTCTGGGTGGTTCCAGGTAAAGTGCCACAGGAGCAGGTTCCGCACTTTCAGTCCAATACCGAGGATGAGGATTGGAAATTTATGCATTTTATAAGAACTCTGTCTCACCTTTTCGTGGGGGTGCCCAAATCACCGTTATTGGGGGTGCCCGGCACATCATTGGGAGTGCCTGAGCACCCCCAAAGAGATATAAATCCACACCCCTGGATTCTCCTCCAGAAACCCAGAAAAGCGGTCGGTGCCTACCAGCTCCGCGATTGCCAGAACTTGGTCCTTGAAAGAGGCCCGGACCGACTGTGCCACCTGATCAAGTCCCTGAAAGTAGAGTTGCCGAAGTGTTCCCTCGTTCTCTCCATAGCCCTCAATGTACGACACTGGTCCAGTTTCACGCCTATCAGAGTTCTCCTTTCCGCTACACCTTCCTCTCTGGTGTGTCTACACCGCCGCATTCACCTTTCCTGGATTGGATCTTTTCAGCGCAGGCGTCATTCGTCCTAATACCTTGCAGCTGCACCAGCACGTCCTGTACACGGCAGTCACGATGTCGAGGCCTCTGCACTGTAGTTTCTGAAATGGCATGCCAGTTCGCTTACATACATCATATAGACATGGAGCAGGAGCACGATGAGGTGATTTTGGAGATAGTTCAGGAACCCACGCGCCGCTGACACAGACTCGTGGTCCCTTGCCCAGTCGTTACTGGTTGATATAACTGAGAGGCACTGTTTCAAAGTCGGCATTTTGTTCAGAATTGCCTGGACGGCTCGCTTCCGATACTGCCAGGGAGTTTCACAACCAGCAGTCATGCGGCTGCTGCTTCCACAGTACCTACAAACGGTACAAACGTTGTCGAGACAGTTGTAATTTTCCGATCAGTACAAATCAAATGATACCAAATTACCATAACAGGTCAAACTTTGTCCTCAAGAGATTTAGCTGACCTCGGATCAAGGAATTAAATCGACGTGACATGATATGCCCATACCATGCATAGTATATTTAAACTCGTTATGAGTGGTGCCAAAAACGGAGTGAAGGTACTGGTACAGGAAGAATATAGAAATGCCGCCTCTCTCCACTGCAACACACATCGTTTAAATCTTGTTCTCATGGACGGCTGCAAGGTTCCGGAAGTAAGATGTTTCTTTTGTAGTGTATGGGCCTTTCACTCCTTTTTCCATCGGAGTCCCAAGCAAACACATTTTCTGGAATTTTCCAATGAAGAGGTCATGATCCGTACCTGACCCTAGGCATGGATATGAAAAATCTCGAAACACATTTTGAAGCACTTGGTTGGCCAATTATGTGGTATAATTTCCATCCGATATATTTACCCATTTCTTACTTATGCCACCTTAAACATTTTTCGAGGTGAGGTCACTTGATCTGTACTGGTGACCTGACCTGAAATGACCCAACCTTAAAATTTTGGGGAAAGTTGCGGAATTGGTCAAGGATAACGTGTGCTAAGTACGGTGGCGCTTCGCGCCGGCGTTTTTTTCGTGGCGCCGGAAAATACCGAGGGAGGAAGTTCAAACACCCCCCACCGGGGTGAGGGTTAAACATCGAGTCAAATTAGATTTATTGAACATTAAATGCATAGGTACCTTCTTAGACATTTAAAAGTAGTTAAGAAGCCTACTTTGAGAAAAAGAAAAATATTTTGAATAATCGATACTACAGCAACAGGTAGGAATTCTCGAGGCGTCTCTAAAAATGTCCAAAATCTGTGAACGGGTTTCCAAAATTCTTAATGATAGCCATACTCTCAGTGTTTTCGGCAGTCCTAAGAGCAGCCAGTAGTGCCAAGAATGACATTTTGTGATCCTTTACCTCAATGCATAGGCGGATCCAGGATTGCCAATCGGGGGGGGCACCCTCCGGGGGAGGGGCGCCATCCGGACCAGGGGGCGCCTCTTTTGACCGGCAAAAAGCCTATCAGGTGTGGGCGCCAAATCCTATCGGTGGGCCCCGATTTGCATCCTGGGGGGAGGGGGGCAAGATCTTTCAGGGAGCGCCGTGCCCATTTCAGGGGGCGCCGAGGATCGATCCGGGGCACGTGCCCCCTTGCCCCCTGGATCCGCCTATGCCTCGACGTACGGATCTGGAGAGGAAAACAAGCCTAGAAAATGAACTTCTGACTTTGGGTGAATTTTCTGAAAAGTTTTCCGACAATGATTAATTATAGGTAAGCGAGTTGTTTCATTGTGCGAAAAACACCGGCGTATTGTGAATTTGGATGTATGTGGCGTGTTTGACACTCCTATCCTTGGCGGCCATGTTGGCGGCGCCACCGTCGTGCGCCGCGCGTGAGTCAGTTGGCGAGGATCGCAGGCGGCCGCCCGGGGCGGTGTCGGGTGCCTTGCCATTTGAGATAGTTTTGGGTGTTTTACACTGGTAATGGTTAAAGTTTCGCACTTAATGATATTTAGCTTGCAGAAAACTGTTGCATCAGTGGCATTGTGGTTGTTATCCCAAGGAAGTCGAAGAGTGCAAACGGAAAGGTCAAACTGAAACGGGTTAGACAAAAAGTGTCTGTGACCAAGAAAGATATTCCTGGTAAGGAATTGCACGATGAATTTACAAACGGTGGGAGGCTGCCCACCCTGGACTATCAACTACGAAAGTCTTGTCTGAGAACCAGTTTGCCGTGGGTGGAAGATGAGCCAACTCAAACTGGATGTCCACGGAAGGTAAGCACACTGGTGGGAATACAAACTGTGGATTGTTTTTTTGTATCTTTCGAGTTAACACGAGTCTAATCATTCAAAAGGTTTTTTGTATAAATTACTTCTGTTCAAAATCTGATATGTGAACAATTGTCTAAACGATACGTCATTTGGCCCCTCCATGGGCCGGTGAATGCAGGAGAATCCTGGAATTAGAAGTACCTAAAACCAGTGCTTGTGTCCACCCTGATCAATAGTACGTGGCCCAGGGCTCGGACGATCACGGCAGTGACGGTGGAACGTCCGAATTTAAGGGGAGCACCGTGGACTTTTCAACCCATTTATTTCCAGCCAGCGTATAGGGCTAGTGTTAAAATTTCTTATTTAACCCGCGCCCCGCCGGGGGTCCGGCGCCACCTTCGCCCCACCGGGGCCATCGATGGCCCCCTCTAACTCCGAAAATAGGAGGGTTAGCGCAAATCTGCAAGGTGCATTAGAAAGCTTGCGTGAATTCAGTAAGAAATTACCTGATATGTTTAAGCGCTCAGGTCAATGGTTTGACCTCCAGAGGTCAAGTTAGGTCACGGTAGGCTATTTTCACTAAAATATGCAATGCTTAAAGGGAGATACGCGAAAAATTATTATTGTGGTTTCTTGCTATTTGAAAAACCCTGCTTATAATCAGGATTTCGTTTACGAAACTGTCAATTATTTTTGTATCTTCGGAAAAATTTTTGGGAGGCCACTCACTTATTATCGAAATAGGTTAACAGTTCCGATAAAATCCTGAAACCTTCATCCATCACTTACTTTTCGAAAACTATTTAAAGTTGAAAAGTAATGCTTGTTTTGTAATAGAAATGTTTGTTCTCCTGTACCTATTTGTATTTGAAATAATTTTACAAAGCCTTTAAAAAATACAAAATGAATTAGTTTGCCCTAGAAACGGAAAAAGACATAATTACTCCAGTCTTCAGCCGTTTCGTACCTCGGTTCTTGAGTAGTTTTCTGCTTCAGCCCCAGGATGACGAAACTTTTGCGTCATAAAAGGTCACGTGACCCCCTATGAGGTGGCTGTACGTTCTGACTGATCAATTGTGATTTCTTAAAAGTCCTATATTTTTGTTTTAATATTATTTTTGGCAGTAGCTTTTTTAAATAACCTTTAATTTAATAGTTTTAAACTTTCAAGTCACTGCTTAGGAAAAATGGGACCGTTTTTTTTAGAAAATTTGATAGCCTCAGCCGGGGGTACGTCATTTACATCGATAAGAGGTGTACCGGTAAAGTCGTCTAGAAATGTTGACTTTGAGAGCATTTTTAAGGCATTTGCTGGCTGAATTCGCAAAAATGAGAATAGGACTTCTGAAACAACTTTTTGTGGCCTTTTGATCTAGCCTATAATTTTTTTCGCGTATCTCCCTTTAAGAAAACTAACCATAACTCTTATGCCATTAGAGCTATTGAGATCTGTTAAACTACATTGGATAGGAAAATACCAGACCTTTTTCCGCTATGTGGAACGTAATGACCTCCCCCAGTGGTTTGACCTCAAGAGGTCACCTCGTGAGCTCATATGACCTGAGGTCATCAAAGGTCAGAAAGTGACCTCGCCGTATATGAAACGAAAGCCAATGATGAGACATACACGATGGTGTTTGATTCAGTGCTCTAGCTAACTAGGTCAAAAGTTATTGCCAAAATGCCGTTTTTGACCCCTGGTGACCTTGGATGACTTCGGAGAGGTCAAAGGGAAAATATAACCCCTGGGATCCGTGAAATGGTGTCCACGAACGCTTTTCTGAGCAAGCCGAGCATTTGCAATCGTTTTTGTGGCTTTTAGATCACAAGACAGCTTTTCCCATGCTTTTTCAAAGGGAGAGGTCACCTCGTAAGCTGACCTTAGGTCACGAAATCGAAAAATCCCGAATATACATGATGTAGACCCTGGAGGGTTCATGAAGTGTAGGAAGTTTCAAATCGATCTACTTAGAAATGTAGGCCTTATAGAGCTCAAAATTTGAAGTGAGGTGACCTTGGTTGACCTCGCCTGGTGACCTGACCTTGGGTGACCCGGGGTAAAAATTTTTAGGGGATGGTGGGAAAATGATGGGGCAAGAGATAGAGCTCTGAACCGCGGTCCTGCGTCTCGTCGTTTTTCTACTATCTCGGAAAAACCTTAGGGGGCCATCGTTGGCCCCCGATGGGGCGAGGTTAAAGGGGGGGCGCACTGTGTCCGGTAACCCCCCTCCTAGTTCCACCGCCAGTGGATCACGGACTCAAATTGTGCCCCCTATTTCGATTCATCGAAATATCGATGTATTTAGTTGCCCGCCCATCTCCCTCTCTCCAAAAAAACGACTGACGCTCTGGGATTGTTCGGGCTTGTTCTCAACGGCGACCAGTTTGACTCCTCGGAATAATTTGTCAACGACTATCAAATTTTCTAACTTACCCCCGGCGCTGCTTTTGCAATGAGGGTCAGAGAAAATGCATTCCCTAACGTAATCCTGGCAATATTTTCATTATTAATTGCTGATATTCCCCACATTTTTAGATATGTGTTCCATGAAAAAATATTTATTGCAAGGCTCATCAAGCATAATTATTTGCACAGAAACATATCGTTCCAGCTCTTTAAGATTCGCGCCGGAGAACGGAGGTTGGCTGCCAGAGCACTCCTGTTCTTCACTTAAAGGGAATGGGCACCTTCACAATGGATTTTAACGAGATAGCCAAGTTGTAAAGCAGGTCGGAAAACCCATACCCATATTTCATTTGTCTTGGACGATATTTCCGTAAAAAACTAAAACCACCGACAGCCCCCCAGCCCCGTCGCCGGCGGCATTGGAGCTACTGGTGACACATATCGACGTCACGATACATCGGCCAATCGAAGCCCTGAAGCGTTTCAATATGGTAGTGGTTGCCAGATCGTACATCATCCACAGTCTGATATTATTTCTTTTCTAGAGGAGGATTTTAAAAACCAAATATGAGCTTATTGTACATTTTCAGAAAATCATGAGTGGTTTCATTATTTTGACTAAAAGTACGCCTAATTACACTAAATTCCAGGATTCGACCAAGGTGCCACATTCCCTTTAAAGGGTCTTTACTGTGAGTTCCTGTTCTCGTTATGCTTAGTGCTTTCTCTCAATTTTAAAACGAGTTCTCTGAAAATGTGGATACAGTACTACGCTTTTGGACACCACGTAGTGTCCCATAAATTCTTTGATTGCGGTTTTTGCGCGAATGGAATAAGAAAGACCTGAATAATGCATAAATTCAATCACAAGTTCACGATTTTGTTCTACGCACACAAAACAGGGGCATACGAACCGTTTGAAAAGTGGAGGGGACAACCTTGTAGGTGACCTACACAAAAAACAAAACATTTAAAAACGAACAGACCCATAATTATGAGCAGTTTTAAAACCGATCATTTGGTGTCAATAAGGCACGCATGCACACTGGCCTACACTTTGTATTTCCATACATGACTTCTTTCTTTCTTTCCCGCCGTTTTCTTTCATTCAATAGCTCCGTGGTGTGTTTTTTTCTTCACTTTAGTGGAGGATGACCTCTCGTCGCGCCTGTCGATGTCCGAGGGGCGGCTGCTGCTCGGCGTTTGGTGCCGGATCCGTGTCCGACTTCGCGCTCTGTGTTTGGATCGGTCTCGGCTGGAGTTTGATTGGATTCAGTTTTCGGGAGCTATCTGGAAGCACTCGGGTAGATGGTACTCTGGCCTTTTTCATGAAGCGCTTCTCGTCCAGGGGCTTGCATAGGGCGTACTATGGAACTGGAAATTTGCCAGACAAGCTATCGGGCCCGCTTTGCTTTCTTGTTTTATATTTGAGTCGCTTATATTTTTATATACGTCCACCACAGAAAATTGGAGTTGGGAGGGTGCAGTGGTCCCCTGGTGCCCCAATTTCTACGCCTGTGTATAACAAATATATCATAGTCGAGCGGGCATAATTGTGCGATTCCATGCATTGTGAGATACCATACATTATGGTATCTGTGCACAATCTCGAAACAGAAGATTCTCCTTGTTATATTTGGACGTGAAGTGTTCCGTTGACAAGGTCTGGGAGGGATAAATCGGGTTCCGCCCTCACCAGCTGAGGTGGTAGCCACTAACACTGGCTGAGAGATGAAGAACTGAGCTCGATATTGGTCGGAGCTATCACCGTATCAGTGGTGGAGGTGAGCACCGTGGGGAAAAAACTGTTGAAGTTTACCGATGTGTGGCTTTGCAAATCTGTGCACTGTGCAACGAGTATCAATCACTCGGATGTAAAAAAAGTTCAATACGAAGCTAGAGATTTGGCATCCGCATCATTCCCGCTGTTCAAAGCACGACACAAAGGCTGAGTTTATGCAGGGTGGGCTGAACTGTTTTCTTCTCATACATCTTACACTCGCTCAACAGATCAATAGATAGCTGCAACACACTAAAACACAACACTAAGTTGGTACTTAAATCTTCTCCACCGGCCAAAAGTTGAGAGACGGGGGTCGTCAGTGAAATTTGGACTCTTCTTTAACAAAATGCCACCCCCCTCTGGAAGCTTCCTCGGATTTTGACTTGGTTCACTCATGCTGTTGGAAAAACATGTAGCTTTCAATAAAACTGGGCTAAAATTGGATTGTTTTTAATGGAAAGTGAGGGGACGATTGCCTCCGTCTCTCATGCTTTCAGCGCCCATGGTGGATGCATCCCTGTCAGAGCAGCGAAATGACACAACTAAACATTCTTCTAGCACAATTGAGCAACTAATAAGTACGCTGTCATTACTATATACTGACCCACTTCCTTGATTCTGCTTTGGGTCTTGACATAATCACCCTGAGAATAATAGGAGAGCAGAGAACGGGCGCCTTTAAAGTCTACACAGCTCAAGACGCAAAGTGCACATATATCCATGGCATCCTTGGTTCACGGCCACCCGTGATCTCAGCTAGGCGCACAGGGGAAGTACCATGGGTCAGAGGCCAGAAAAGCCCCGATCTTGTCACTTAGTTGTGAAAAATATCGGAGAACCGGAAGATTGAATACTTTTAAAACCGACACAGGGGGAACACTAAGGTAAATAAATCCGTTCAGTGTAAGTTACCATTTTCTGGTACCTGGTACCTGGTATCCTCTAAGTTGGCGATAATCTTTTTATTTTTCTTGTAACTCAAAAATGTTTTTTTCGGGAAACGCCCTTGCCTTGAGGTAACATTTGGCTCAGTTTGGGAAAGCAATTTTCTTCTGACCTCTGCAATGCGTATCTACTTCTATTATCCCGATTAGATCAGACAAGCAATTGTGAATTGCAGCATTAGTTCGTTAGAAGCCCCATTACGTTCCAAATAAAAATTGACTGAAAATGGAATTGGTCTTTTCAAATAACTTAACAAATGGATGCAAATGCTTCTTGGTCCGTAAGCATTTGCTACTTTTTGCCACATGCTAGAACGAGTCCTACTTACATGCCTATAGGAGCATTGCTACACGACGAAGGCCTGCTCAATTGAGGTTTTTGGCCCGTGATTGTAGATCTAACCATATAATGCGCAGTCGTTACAAACAATTATGACCCAAAGCATATTTCCCCAGCACCAGGCAACTTTACCATTGACATAACGAGCTGTGTATACTAGTAAACATACCGTCTTTTCATCGACGAATGATGAGGCACGAATTCACAGGGACAAATTGTTGTCAACAGCTCACAAACATCTCGCACAGCATACTGAACAGGTGCAAAATCCGGGAGTCAGCACGATATTTGGAGTAAACTGAATCGCCATCATGGACAGCTCGACTCTGCAGACTTCTAGCACGCCTCCACATCAGCCCTTTGGCACGGGAAAAATGGCGCAAAAACCTTTTGGCAAATCTGATCACACTGACCGATGCAAGTTTGGTCAGTGAATAGCATTATATACACACTACACACGAGGACACATGATGATTGCATCAAAATCACCTGCGGGTCTGTACCACAGTATGATACAACGATAAATATTTTTTGGTTAGCGCATGGAACCATCCATCGATTACGCGTCATTTTTTTACTTCCTGCTGTCCTTGAATCTTCACACTTGTTTTGAAAGTAATGAGTCGGTGCTAGGCCATAAAACGTGGCAATTTTCTCTCCTCTGGGGGTTCGCATAATGTACGGATGGTTCCGCGGTGGGTTCATGATTGTTACAGGAGAAACAGGAAAAGTGGCCTTTCACATAGCAAGCGCAGATGTTTTCAACCTGCTGGGGTTCTGTCACTAATGTGTCCCAAAAACTGTTCCCGCCCCCTTCCAAAAGGCAGGCAACTTGCTGTGTTCCGGTGTTTGGTCTCTCCTCATGCCCTTTGACTGCTTTGAAACTCTTGTTGGTTTCAAAAATTAGAAATGATCACAGCGACTTAACAACAGGACTTATTAGAAAACTCTTGTCGAGTAATACAAACTCTGCAATTGCAGTAATGTTAACAAATTTCTAATTTGTGTTTTAAGACTCCTATGAAGGAGAAAACCAACAAAAAAACTTCAAGTTGTTTCCGAGCCATTTTTGAAAAAATCCAAACATAGAAATTTTGCAATGATAAGATTTAATCACTCCAACAAGAAGCATGGAATGAACCCTCCTTGAAGTCTCTACGATTACCTTGTATTATTAGGCACATGCTGGAGACATAGGCGGATCCAGGGGTACGAGTGGGAGCACTTGCCCCCCATCGATCCTTGGCGCCCCCTGAAATGGTTACGCTCCCCCCTCCTCCCGAAATATGACTTCCCGGCACCCTCCCCCAGCATGCGAGCATCGGCGTCCCCTCGATAGGATTTGACGCCCACTTGATAGGCTTCGTCGTCCAAAAGTGAAGCCCCCCTTATCAGAGATTCTGAATCCGCATATGGCTCGGGATCCAGCTTTTAAAGGGTCTTAAGATCGAAATGAAATATGGCTTACTTCCTTCTTGGGCAAACGAGAACACGATATTCATTTGCAATTTTGCACAGCTAGAAAGAACATTACTCCAGTACCTTTTTTGCGTCACTATTTTAATAGTGACGCAAAACAAATTTTAATAGGAGAATATGGTAACTGCATAATGGGAGTTAAACTGAAATAGCAAGGTGACACAGTGTACGGAAAACCCCTGATTTGGCATTTAATTCGTCCTAGAAGTCACCATTTGCGGCGAAGTAGGATGTGGTAAGAGCGGATTCCCGTCGCCACGGGCCCCACGCGGGACGGAGTTACCAGCATACAGCTCCGCACGGCGGTTCGGCTCCTCGTACGGGTTAGGAGAGGGGAGGCGTGAGAATGGTGCGTTAAAAGAGAAGCTCGCTCGTGAAGTGCCGTGTTCCGTAAATGTCGAGGTTCGAGACAAACAAGATGGGGGTTTTTCGGTGTACCCTATGCACCCGTTAGCTCAGTTCAAAGCCCACGAATGTGTTAACTGGTGCCATTTTCCATTTAAAAGTGAGTTTTTCTTAGTTGGGCACTGACTTGACACTTCTTCCCCAGCGCACTGCTGCTTGTGAAAGGCCACTTATATCATACATACGCACGTATTGGCACTTCTGAAAAAGGTTCTCGAGTACGGTCTGTACCGAGCCAAACCGATCATTCCAGTAATAATAACCATCTGACGACCACAACCACTGCTAGCGGCATTAGCAGCCGGGGCGGACCACTGATCGTCGCCCCACTGTACCACGGACAGTAGGGGCACTGGTACGACCCGCACACTTGGCAAACGTCTATCACATTCAGCTCTGTGGAGTTCAGGATTTGCGACTCGAACCGTTCCGGCGCGAAATACTCGTAAAGTCGGGCGGCCCGGTAGGCGGTGTAGTTGGCTACCAGAAAACGCCGGTAGATTGTGTACTCGAAACACTGGGTGTGAGAGCTGTACACCTGCGGTACACAAACAGTCGGCGTCAGGCGACTCGTGCTGCATAGGCCTGATCTCACCCATAGGTATGGATCAGCCTCCTTCCAACAGCAAGCGCAGACCACCGGATGTGACGTCACACCTCGTAACATATAACATGGGAAAATTAAATGATAAGATATCCAAATTTTTGCAAAAAGAGGCTCAGAATCGAAAATAAAATGTTTATTCGTTGCATTTGGGATAAACTCAATTACTGTGTATTCTCACAAATTCGTACGCGAAAAGTGCTATTAGCAGCAGTTTAACACACGGCTCAATGGTGAAGAAATTCCTCCACGCCCGTGTGACGTCACTCGGGCGTGAATGAATCCCTCTTGAACGTACCTTTAAGTAAAGGTATCTTGGGTATGGATCACATGCCCGCTCAAAATTTAAAATTGACAGTAGTCTTGACTGGTTCAGACTAGGGATTTTACATCAATTAACTTTAAACATATATTTGATTGTAGTCTGTATTCAGCAGGCAAATATAAAACAGGTCCGTAATAATCATTGTACTAAGAAATTATTTGCGTTTCAAGAGCAATGTGACATTTTTGCGAGCCACACTATTCCATCCCATGTGAATTATTGGCCCTGTTCCGTCTCTCAGCACAGTTTTGTCAGCACCAATCAGCGGGCAGTATTTCGCCTTCGTCACAGGGCTGCAGCATCTCCCCCAGAGCCGGTCCCAGAGGTTTTACGCCCAGACGGCTTGCTACTGTGCTGCTGGGAAAAGAGCAGCAGCAAGCCAGTAGCAGCCTACTATTTCGCCGAGGAGGGGAATTCTTTAGCTGGGTAAGCGAACACCAGCGAGACACCTGTTGCGCTGGTGCTGCTTTCCTGGATGTGGAGGCCAGAGGCCCTGCTGACAAAGACGTGCTGACAGAGGGAGCAGGGCTGATGTGTCACACGCCTACGTGTTACTGACCCTGTCGAAGTACCAGTAGACCTTGTCCGTGCCGACTTTGCCGTTCATGAGCGTCAGGCTGTTGTTGCGCTTGTAGCGGCGCACTTCGGCGTTGGCTACCTGCTGGTCTATCCAGTAGCCGCTGGGTAATTCCACCTCCAGGACTGCAGCACCGCTGGTCGGCGACTCTGCAGTGTTGACCCACCTGTGGTCGGAGGTCAGGGTGGGTCAGGTCACTGCAGCCACAAGTCATTAGTTCTTGACTAACGAGATGAAAAGGAGATGCGAACTAAACAGAGCTGGGGGCTCCGCCACGGGTTTCAAGTTTGAGGGGTGGGGGAAGTTCAAGGGGACTCCACTTCAGGGGGCCTCCTTCAGTGGTGGATCCAGGGCTGGATTATTTTGGCCTTATCTCTTTCAGGGTCCCCATGCAAATTTCAATAGCCTCTTTTCTCCCTTTTAACCTACGAAATTTATTGCATTTCGGGGCCCTAAAACAGCTGCTATAGCTCTTTGTTAGCGCTGGCGCCTCCATTGCCGTCATCAGGGACACTTGCGATCGTAAAGGCCGCTTACACCCGTCATAGCTCTTCTGCGTGGTAGAGAGAACTTCCCCTGCAAAACATTTTGTACTAGCCGTTTGACGTTGGGTTTTTTGTCGAGGTTGCTGTAATTTTCCCGGGACTTTGATTTAAAAACTTGGGCCTTTAGTGCCTCCAAGAACAGCCCAAGGGCCCTCTGCATTCGCCGCGTGGCCTCCAGAATGCTAATCGGGGCGTTCAGTGGCAAATAGCAGCACCTCCTGAAAAGTTTGGATGCTTTCTGTTTAGTCTCAGGGAACTTCGTCTACAATCTGCAAATCATTTTCTGTTGGTTTTGATCACATTGTACCGTTATAAAGACCTATTTTTTACTTTAAGGCCGCTATGGTCCTTACATTGACCCCAGTTTCCAACTAGAGGACCTCCCATCCTGCTTTGGACGCCCCTTTACTATTTTTGAAGCTTCCATTGTCGTTTCAGGGATTTACGGTACCACCTCAGGGCCCATCATTAGCCCCGGGCCCCACTGAACTCGCCTCCTTTACTATCTGAACCCGCCTTTGGTCCACCCCAAACAACTTGAAGGCCTTTAGGAATGGCTTCGGACCCCTTAGCGTCCTGCCACTAGGGCATTCCATTACTGCTGCAGATGCCTCTATTAAAAGGAGAGGCCACCCCCCCCCACACACACACACACGCGCGCAGCCAAAGTTGGAGGGCGCGTCCCATTCTGCCGGAGCCCCTGATTGGATTTGAAGTCCCGGTTCCAGTAAAGCGGTACCATCTCGGCATCAATCCTGAATTTCCAAACCTTGAGGGATCTAGATAGTTTTGCAGTTGAAGTTATCTTCACTGGAAACAAGAGTTACTGCCTTGCACTTGAATCCCTGAGAACTGACCCCTTTGGCGGGATCCTGTTTCGAGTTTTGCCGCAAATACTTAAAAACGTCGGCTCTAGGAACAATTCGAGTTCTAGTTACCGAAAACCTGCTCCATATTATAAAAATAAGCCAAGACCATCAAATTTGGGCAGCATATTTGTGGAGGCGAACGATGGTCGCATAGAATTGGATACATCCCAATGCCCAGCCAGCGAGAACAGCAGAAAAGTAGCATTGCAAACTAACAATCATGTCAATAAGTCTGTGCTTACTGCTAGAAAAAAACATGCGATGATATTACTCCTGTCGTCACTAGCTGAACACAGCACACCTGTAACAAGCCTCGATGTGTATGAGGGACTTGTTGCGGGCCGCCTGCACTGCGTTCTCCCTGACCCGCAGGTCGAACGCCTTCAGCGGCGGCACGTCCTTGAGGTCCTCGCGGTCGATTCCGTAGGAGACGTCCAGCTGAACCACCGCTTGGCCGGCTCCCGCTCCCACCACGTTCACGTGACCCCACACGTTAGGAAGCTGTGGGCAGAGCGAGGCGCGGAAGGGTTATGGCATAGGTGGTATAGGTTTATGGGCTCTGAAGTCAAATGATTTTTCAGTCACGTCTGAAACGGAAAAACATGATCTGGCCCCATTTGTGCAGTATAAAGAATGGATCCATGGAAGACGATTTCAGACCTTCATACCCTTTTTAAACATATATAAAAATACAAAAACAAGTATTTTTTTCCCGGACTGAGAAAATTGCGAAAACGAAATTTTCCCAAGAACGTCTTCTGTTCCTAGCCCTGTCTTACGTCCGCTCAAAGTTCAGTTTAGGTGCCTTTTCAGCAAATAGATACCTGTCTTTGATACCAGCAGAGCATCGACTTATACAGTTTTTACATTATCACCCTACTGTAGCGCATGCCCAATTACTACAGGATGTTCATTTTTCATATCATCACTGTAAAATCATCATTGTACTGCCCCTCTGTGGAAACCTAGACTGGCATTTATCTGCAAGAAATTGCAGACTGACTTTTAGTGTACGACCACGGACTCTGGCCTGCCGTGGCTGCACTTACATCAACAGAGGGCGCGTTGCCGGCGGTGGTGTTGCCGATGTGGACGACCTTCTGGAAGTCCCGCAGACCCGAGGTGTCCAAGGTGACCGTGAGGTCAGTGATGTCCCGCAGCCGCGCCCGGAAGGCGTACATCGTCAGGGCCTGCATGGCCACCAGCGTGTCCTGCCCGCGATCACGTGACGTCAGCCCGCAGTCTCACCCTTGTGTCATGCCGAAACCATGTGTTACCAAGCTTCATTGTATAGGATTGAGCTCTAAGACCTGATTTCTACTGTGAAATTGTGCAAACTCGCGTAGGGTCAATGACACTATGCTGATACCGTATCAAAGCTTAAGAAATGTAGGTCAAGTCTTTTGATATTAAATGACCACTCACCACGGTGGAAATCCAGGCGCCGTTGTACATCCGCATGCTGTTCAGCCAGAGCAC
This sequence comes from Lepas anatifera, assembly GCA_034440635.1. Taxonomy (NCBI): domain Eukaryota; kingdom Metazoa; phylum Arthropoda; class Thecostraca; family Lepadidae; genus Lepas; species Lepas anatifera. Next base: position 1,982,094 of record JAOTON010002140.1, on the reverse strand, counting down.
CATTTTCTCCTGATCGATGCCGACCCCGTCCCTGAGCAGGTACACCAACAGCGCGTACGACGTGGCCTCCACCGCCTGGGCGTCCCACACCTGCTCGTTTTTAGCCTCCAGGTAGGGCCTCTGGTTCACATCCCGGGTCACCGGCAGACCCTGTATGGGATCGCGTGACCAGTAGTACATACCCTCCATCTCTCGCCGGGCTGCCTGAAGACGTCCAAAGGCCAGCTCGCGGTCCACGCTGTTACTCAGAGTCAGAGCGTAGGCGGTGATGGCGATTTCGTACCCGTCCGTGAGGAGGTTCAGGGAGCGCTCCAAATACTGTGTGGCGAGGATTTTGGCGGTGGAGACGTCGGCCTTGGCCTGGCCCTGCAGTTTCTCCTGCAGGGTGTGCAGCGTGATCAGGACGTGAGCCGTCAGCGGGATCCGACGGTTGCGGCCGCGCGGCGCGAATGCGCCGGTCGCGCGCGGACTCATCTTCTGATCCAGCGGAAACTCGTCGTACCACTGGGTCTCGTTGAACGAGCCGTCCTTGTTTTGAAAGAGACTAAGCCAGTGAGCTGCTTCTGAGAGAATCCGGGGCTCCACGTACAGATAGTTCTCCCAGTCCTGGAACTGTGAGTACTCCAGCTGCCGGGCGGCCCACGCTGTGCCCCTGGTGGACGCCAAACAATGTCTGGTTACAAAACTAGCCACAAGGAGTGCGGCAGTTTAGCTTGCACTACCGTGCTAGGTAAAAATAGTGTAAACGAAGGGTACTGAATGTTTGTCCGAAACTGGTGTACTCGGAAATTTAGTTCCCTCCAAATGCCGATGCTATAAAATCAAAAGAACACTTGAAGGGGCGAAAACCAGTCAGGTATCTCTCACTGACAAATTTAGATGAAAAAAACTGTGGACAAACCGGTTGTGCGGTAGAATCCCGAGAAAATGATATTTATACGTCACGTTTGAAGTGAGCAATGTGGAACAGTGTCGTAGCGCACACTGATACTACTGGCTCAAACCGGCCTCCCTTGACTTCACTCACCAAACGCTCGGCCTGCCTCCGTCGAAGAACAGGAACGGCCCGCGCCTGTACCGCTTCATGATCAGCAGGAACTGCACGTTCATCTTCTCCAGCACGGAGCGCAGAAGCGGCCGCGGCAGCTGGTTGGTCAGGCGCAGGTAGTGCAGCGACCAGGCGTTGTACGCCAGGTTAAAGACGGTTCCATCGAGGCACTTGACTGGACGTCCGAACACGTTTCCTGTCGTCATGAATTTCGAAGGGAAGATCGGACCGATGACATCGCCTGGAAGCAGACCGCAGACTCTCGTCAGGGATCGCTCTTATAGGGAGTGCAGCTGTACAAAAGACAGCACTTTAGGGCCATGGAAGCCTCCCTGCACTGCATCTAGCGGAGACAGTCCTCTCCGTTTCTGATTCAGCATACACGTGTAAAACGCTTTAAAGAATTATTAATTTCCGTGCTAAGTGATCAGTCTCCGACCACAAATGCGTGAGGTTGTGACTTACCGGAGACGGTGACAGTGCCCTGCGGGCTGCCGTAGACGAATCGCCGCCAGGTGGCATACGGCACCTCCGGCGACTGTTCCGTGAAGATGTTGAGGAACTTGTGGTCCACTGCCCGGTTCTTCAGGTCCAGGAGGAAGGAGGTGTGCTTCCCAGTCAGCACACCCTCCGCCTGCAGACGGGATCGAGTTAATGTTAAAAGTAGCATGGCTTACTTGTTCTTTTGCTAAATATTCTCCTTGGACAGTAGCGTGCTATAGGTTATTGTCTAGTCTTCTTACCTGTGATCACCTAAACAGTGCAGTTTTGTGTAATGGTTAGAAGACTCCTTTGCCTTCTCGCTTAGCACCGCTCTCATCCTTGCAAGACGCTCCTAAAGGATAGCAAGAAACTCACAACATCCGCCAGTTATGACAGAACAAATGAGACTGCTTTCAGTCAGATCCAAATTAGCTACAGGAGTTCTCAGGTGCGATGTATATACATGGAGGCAGAAGTTGCGCCCCACCTCCGCAGCCTACCTGAACGGTGACGGTTGCCGACTCGACGTCCAGTCCAAACTGGGTGACGCACCTGACGGTTACCTCCAGGTCACCTATCTCCAGCATCGGCTTAATGGGGATCGTCACCTCCACGCTTGACGATGGTCGAATCTGCGAAATCAGCAATTTTCTACTGTGAGGAATCGTGTGGTGGGTTTCAGAAGCTCAAATAAATATCACATATCCTTAAATGTTTTATTTCATTTTGTTTACTCACTTGTATGAGCAACAGCCAAGCAGAAATTTAGGGTAAGTAGACGTAAGAATGGGGCAAAACGACTAGCATGAATTTTTACGGTGGAAAAATTATAAAACATCAGTAAGAAATCACAACAAAAATCATACCTAGGATGAAGCAAATTGAAATAGCAAATAAATTTTAGAGTCCTACACCGAGGAGCACGACTGTACTTAGATAAGTTGTTAATTGGCCTATTTCCTTTAATCCTAGATACACAATAGAGCAAAAACATGTTTTTGCCATAAAAACATGTTTTTGCCATAAAAACATGTTTTTGCCACACAAAAAAGTGTTTGCTATATTTTGGATTTCACAAAGGATCCACCTCGGGTGGCCTCAATATGTGTGTTAAAAGTCATCAGTGCTCTACAAGCAGGCATTGTTTAACAGTCCCGACGCAGGGCACTGTAATATGTAAAGATGCACTATCCTGGTCCTCTGCAAAGGGCACACACTGTGGGGAAAGTCTCCAAAAGGGGAGCATAGCTTATCATGCCGAAAGAATTGTAAAAAGCAGTTCATATTAGAGTCCCCAAAGTTCTTGGATTTTAATCAAAGTCACGTCTAAAACATCGGCTTTCTTGGAAAAAATTCAGGCAACATTACTAGATTCTGCTATATTTGATAGAGGGGACGCGTGACTCAGTGCTAGAAATCCATCGTTCTTAGTCACAGGTCTCAGGTTCGAGGACCGGTGGGTTCTTTGAGTGGTAGCATAACCTGATTCCCCACAAGTCCCACAATATACGTATTTGGAGAGGGTTTATCTGTCCATATTATCACGATTGTTATATTATTTAGCCATCTTACCCATATTATCACGATCAGTATTATGCAATCACGGTTAACTTTAACCAAGGATTCAAACGGGGGAAATACATCCTTGCGGTCTCCTGACAATCACAAACTAAGATTCGCCCCTCTGGTAATAGTTTTCCATTCTGCCCTATTTGGGAGTCTTTTTAAACTTGGCCAAGTTTCCCCTCACCGGCAATAAGTGCTGGTGGTCGCCTGAGGAGGTGCGCACATTGCGATGGGACACTACTCCGTCCTGTTCCACGTGAATGAACCTGCCAAAAGTCCTGCTGTCAGAGGGTGAGTCAAGATTGTCGGACGCGAACGCGCAAGATAGTTTATTTCTCGGTGAAAAAACGGGTTTCATAAAAATATGATTAGCTTTAGGTAATTTCAAACATTTGGATGAATTAGAGAAATAGGGTTCTAACCCTCAACTTGAGCGGAAAGTACGTCACAAATATTTCACACATCAGGGAAGAAGATCTAGATGCAAAGGGCGAGTTTCCAGAGTTCGTGAAAGCGTTAGTTCGGCCACTGACCGGTAGTCGGCGCTGCCCGGCAAGACGACGAGCGCCAGCACCTCGATGTCCTGGTTGTTGACGAGGAGCAGGCGCGCCGAGATCGTCTCCCCGCGCCGGATCTGAGGCGCCACCTCCATCGTCATGTAGAACGGACGATTACTGGCGTACTGCCGAGACAACGTTAGCCATCTCAGTCGTGGTGCAGACAGGGGTACTGAATTGCCAAACAGTGGGGGAGGTGCGCTTCCAGACCAACCGATAATAACAACTTCACTGATGGCGACAGAAGGGGGGGTGAATGAAATAGCACATATAAGCCCATAGAACTTGACAAAATTTATACGGAGAACCGCCGACCTGAGATGTGCTTAGTACAGTGATCAATGAGCCCTACCAGTAAGCCGGACCAGAATGTGGCTTAAAAGCTTTAAAAGTGCTTTCCAACTTTGATGTGTTTTTTTTGCACTCGTAGAGACGCTTACGCATCCCCCGAAAATATAACATTCTACGAGCTCCGATGCAAGAAAACACTGTTGCGTAGTCACTGCTCTCTTATTATTGTTCCGCTCTCACACAAATAGGACACAGAGGAGTTGACATCGCTTGATGAATGACTCGACTTCTTTGCAGCAAGATTTGCAGAAGCGAACCTAACGAAGTCACTGTGAGAGACGCTATTCTGAAAAACTTTCCCCACCTGGAGAGGCTCCTCGATGAGGCCGAAGCCGTGCTTCTGGCTGATGCTGAAGCCGCTGATGTACCAGTCGTCGTTGGTCTCGGGAACGTCCAGAATATTCTGCTCTCCCCCCGTGTACCCTGGGAGATCACAGCGGAGTCACTCTCAACATCCGCCAGTAGGTACGCGTTGAGGGGATTTCTATGGATGCCACGGTGCAATGCGCGCCTCCATCTCAAATTCCGTGTAAAAGGCTTTCATTTTTGATCTGAAATTACTGGGCCTTAATGATGCCGTCCCATTCTTGAGATCCTTTATAATTTGTAGATACTCAACTACCTTGTCTTATTGCAACATATTCCTCAGCAATGCTGCTTACTTTGCGTGAGCGTTACGCCCGTCTCTAAAGCCAGAAGTACAAACAGTCCTGACGTACCGATGTTTCGCAGCATCCAGGCCCAGTCTCCATCGCCAGGGTCGAACAGGTCCTTGAAGCTGGAGCGACGTCGGAGTCGGAAGCGACGCTCCTCTTCCTCTGCCTTCTCCGCTGTGTCGCCTGCGGTATCATCATCATTGGGGTTTTAAAGCGTCGACTGCAACGGTCATTTTGCGCCCATCGCCTGGGGTAATGAAGCCGTCAATATGTTTCGAACATCCCAGCTACGGAAGAGTTTACTCCACTAAACTCTTTGGTGGAGGGTTCAAAGCTTTATCCTATTTTCAACTAGATATCCAACAGCCGAGGAAGCTATCTTTTTTTAGTGCTCGAATACCTGCATTCGCTAAGGTTGCTCATACTAGCCCAGCTTTACCCAGTCCTCCTTTCACGCACATCCGATGTGGAGGACTCACATCCAGTTTCGTCGGAGGCGTCGGCGCAGTCGTTGACGCCGTCGCAGGCTCTGCTGGCGTTGTAGCAGCCCCTGGTCAGACAGCGCTTCTCCCCTTCCAGACACTCTGTCAGTGGAACACCACAACTTTACTGTCGTCAGCTTCAGTCCGTGTGCTTTTATGAAGGATTATTTGATAGCGGTTATGTCGTGAGAGTTGAGGTCTACGATGGATATATGTCACAATTTCTGTAATATAAACAGAGATGTAAATGCTTCCAAATTTCTTAACCAAAGAATGTATACGTCTAAACTATTCGCTGTTTTTTGCTTCATCTAATACAAAACATACAAAGCGGAGAGACACTTATGTAACCAATCAATGAACACAAACCCAAATCTAATGCACCACAGTCTTCGGCTCACCGGAGCCGGGAGAGGTCTGCACACGTGCGTCAGTGAAGACGGCCAGCTGCGCCAGCTGCAGGCTGGCGTTAGTGTCGATGCCGTAGTCGGGCGTGACGAGGTACTCGCTGCGATGTGCCCGACTTCCCATCCCGCCACCGCCACAGCGCTCGGTGGATCCTCCTGTGGGGAGAGAAGAAGGAGAAGAGTGAGGACCGTGCGAAACGCATCCGCGGCAGAGGGGACTGGAGGATTGCGTCCCATTGTTGAATCCATTTTACATGTATGTACATGCATATCAGATGTATTCTTCTAATATCAACCACAAGAAGATCAGGCTAGAAGACGATGCTTTTCCTCCAAGAGCTCGGTGTATTTTGACAATGATTGGGCACGGATTCTAGTGTGGCGGGGGGCGGATGGCCCAGACCTCCCACTTTGAAAAAGGGGGTAGGGGCCCTTTTTCTTTTGGCCGAGATTCCAATCCTCAAAAGGCTGTTTGCTTCGAATTAGTTAAAAATGCCGAAATTAGGTAGGAACACTTGTCACTTTTTGGACACCGCAGCTTCGCTTAATAAGACAATAGAGTTGCACGCCCTATTTGGCCTGATGAGTTCAAGCAAAATTAAATGGAGGCTTCCGTCGCTAGGTCTGCTACCTCCCCCCATTTTCTAGAAAATCATTGCCAACGCTCTTGAATATAAGCACAATGTAGGCAGACCCAGGACTCCCGATCGGGGAGGGGCACCGTCCGGACCAGGGAGACGGGGCCGTCACTTTTGGACGACAAAACTTATCAATTGGGCGCCAAATCCTATCATGGGGGCGCCGATCCACGCAAATCCTGGTGGATGTAGGAAGATACATTTGGGGGTGCAATCGATCTTTCAGGGGGAGCCGAAGGTAGATCGGGGGTGGAGGTTGCGAATGCACCCTTTTTGATCCGCCAATGATATTGGCATTAATGTATCCAATCACACACCTCTACACGATACATGATTGTTGTTGAACCATTCCCAGTTCTAACTCTAAGAAACATAACTGAAAAGCACCTGTGCGGACCTGGAGGTGTTCTCGAACGAGTGGAGGTTGGCGAGCACGGAGGCCCGCGTGAGGTCGTGTCCCGCCTGCACGCTGTAGAGGTAGGCCCTGCTGGAAGCGGTGCAGAACGTTGCTCCCAGGGGTGCTCCAAGTTCCCAGTTCCACCGTGTTCTTACTATGATCTTTATGCTGGTTCAGAACCAGGTTCATCTGTCGGAGAAAACTGGTGTGAAAAAGAGTGGAGAGAGAGAGAGAGAGAGGCCAGAGCGAGAGAGAGAGAAAACTGCGACGCAAAGAATACTGATACGTACAGTAAGGAAAGGCATGATTTGTTAAAAGGTAGTTTTCATTTTCATTTGGTATGGAAAATGCGATGTCATGCAGATATAGCTATTTATTAACAAGAGCAGAAAATTGAGAGTGCATCTCCTTTAAACCCAGCGGGACAAAATCGAGCTAGAAATTCAGCGATTTTTTCCTCGACTGCATACAAATATTTGATATGGACCAAAACTTAACACTCCCCACATTACACCCACTGACGCTGCGACATTTGATGCCTCTGGCAACTTCACCTGAAGCGACTGGTACCCATTTCCTCACCAAGAGGCTCACCCTGCCACTCGACCTGCCACTCACCCTGCCACGGTTGGAGCCTCTGTCACGGTTGGTGCCGCTGTCACTCACCGTGTCATGGTTGATGGCGCGCTTATAAGCCTTGCCACGGTTGGTGTCTCGGTCACGGTTGATGCCGCTGTCACTCACCCTGTCCATGTTAGATGCCGCTATCTCTCGCCCTTCCGTGGTTGATGTCCTCTCACCCACCCTGCCATGACTGATGGCATTTCCACTCAGCCTCCCCGGTTGTTGCTGCTGCAACCAACCCTGCCACGGTTGATGCCGCTGCCACTCACCTTGCCACGGTTGATTCCGCTTTCACTCACCCTGCCACGGTTGATGCCTATGTCACGGTTGATGCCGCTGCCACTCACCCTGCCACGGTTGATTCCGCTTTCACTCACCCTGCCACGGTTGATGCCTATGTCACGGTTGATGCCGCTGCCACTCACCCTGCCACGGTTTATTCCACTTTCACTCACCCTGCCACGGTTGATGCCTATGTCACGGTTGATGCCGCTGCCACTCACCCTGCCACGGTTGATGCCCTCCACGGGCACCTGCACCGAGTCGGTGATGAGCTCGCCGCCTCCAATCGTCACATGGAACACCATTAGTCGGAAGCTGGGAGCCATTTCAGCGGAGACGGGCAGCGACAAGGTGGTGACCGATCCGGCCGTCGTCTCAGTGACTGGAACCTTGTCTCCGTGGATCACCAGGTTCTTACTGAGCACCTGACCAGAGCGGAACGTGATGGTTGGACGTGGAGGACTTAAGTGACTGGATGGTGCCCGTGAGCTGGGCAGGTGTTCAAAGAGACGTTCAACAGACTGAGGGCTCACTGAGTTGAATTTTACAATCTGGGTGGCAAACAAGCTTATATATTGGACTTGGAGCCTGTCCAGAGCGGCTAAGGCCAACGATGAGAGACAAAGTCAAGTCAAACGACCTTCAAAACTTGAAATGTTTCAACCGACTTAGACTCCATGCAAAATAATTAGGTGCATTCCTCTTCACCTGCTCAAAGGGTAGGCAGCAGCTATCTCTATTACAACCCCGTGACATTATGGGACTCACGATCAGGAAGAAATGCGTCATCGGGAAGTTGGAGCGGACGTGGAACACGGCGTACTCGCCCACGTCAGTTCTCCGGTTGGACGTCTCCACAGAGATGATGTTCCTCTCCTGTGAGTAAAACGGCTCCAGTCTCAGGGTGGAAGAGGTAGCCCCGCCTTCTTCACCGCTGAAGGTGGCCGTCAACTCCACCGAACTACCCCTTGGTGGCATCGACAGCTCAAACCGGTGCAGCCCCATCGAGCGGTACTCGGCCCATCGCTGGTTGTTGAGGTACCGCTCTTGTCGCGCCTCGGCGTACTTCCTCTGCGCCCTCACGGCTCCCCAGAGCGGGTCCAGCAGCGGGTCCCTGTCAAAGGCTCGGTTCCCTGGTCGCTCCCCGGCCTCCGGGATGAAGGTGCCGTTCCTCAGCCACCCGTCCCGCGCCAGCTGCTCGCGCTCGCTGGGGATGTGGATGTGGCTGCCGGTGGTGCCACCTGAACTTCGGATGGTGAGGGAAGACCCTCGCAGCTGGTCGGAGAGAGAGGGGAGCGCCGTCGTGGTACGTCACCAGCACCTGCCGCCGGAGGGCACAGATGGGGTATCATCAGGCAGGGCAGGACGGTTGGTAGATGTTTACAGTGCCTAGTTTTGTTACAGAAGAATGACGGGAGCATGTCAGTCACTGAGTTTGGCAATGCATCGACCTTTTGGTTTTTAATGATTTCATAATTATTAGCTGGGATCAACGGTGTTTTTAACTCTTGTATTTCGAAATGAAAAATATAAAATCAAATTTTAATTTAGAAGTGCTTACCTTGCACAAAAATACCTAGTTCAAATTACAACGTATCCGGGAAACACTACTAATCCCACTTGAGTCAACTTAGGGGATATTCTAAACCAAATGAATGGGTATAATGAATGAATGCACCAATAATTGATGCTGCATAAATCGATTGAAGGGTGGTTTTACTTCACGGTAGTGGACAATTTTATTGTAGAAAATTGCTAGTCGTAACCAACAACTTTGGTAGGTTTATTTTAGAATTGAAGCTAGGGGCGAATTTGATATCAAAGGATTATTTTTATAATTTTAGCTGAATGCCACTGTGATTTTGAGCTATGCCACGATTCATCCCAGCTCGTTCTTAATGTCTGAGCATTCCAACGCTCGGAAAAATATAACAATGAGAAACGACGGAATGTAGTCAGATGGCTCACCTACTCTTTTGTAAGTTGGACCTTGAAAGACCCCATACCGTACTCAGTCAGCAAAGTCAACAGGATGATGGATGTGCTCAAACGATCTCTTTCAACTGACAGAGCAGCAGGAGGACTGAAAACTGACCCAGTTTCAGTGGCATATTTGGGAAACATTCGGTCCATTCTTAAATACGACCATGTAATTTCGGACTATCTGATTTTCGTATTAAGCGATAAGCCATGCATGTTTTCATTTATATCTCTTGTAAACATATAGCTATGCCCAGTAGATATTGAATTTGTTACATAAAAGCTTCAATCTTAGTAGGATGTCTCCATTATTCCTGAGGAAACAACTCGTTCAGTGACCGGATTTGTGTCAACTACAAGCCAAAAAGTAGTACCGGCGTCACCCGGTGGGGGAAAGAGCTGGAGGCCTCCATACTATGGCATATAACCATGTATCTTTTACCCGGGAGATGGTTGAAGACATTTACGCTTGCTTTTTGCAATGGATTTTCCACATCAATATGGAAGGAATCTGTTTATGATACGCCATAGATTACACTAAGTATAATGCATAGGCGGATCTAGTATTTCCAATGGTAGGGGCATCTTCCGGGGGGGGATGGGGGCTGCCACCCGAACCAGGGGAGGGGCGCCACTTCTGACCAGTAAAACCAAACCCTTTTGGTGGGCGCCAAATCCTATCGGTGGGCGTCGATTTTGGCATCCTGGGGGAGGGGTGGGAAGCGACATTTCAGGGGCCGCCATCGACCTTTCAGGGGGCGCTGTGACCATTTCAGGGGCCAAGGGTCAATGGGGGAGGCACCTGCCCCCTTTGCCCCATCCTCTTGATCCGCCTATGGTATAATGTTATCTATTGATACGCGTTATATTGGCGTTTATCATAATAGTCGTGCAACGTAATTCAATGTTTTTCTCCAGCAGTAAATTAAGGGAAAACTGACTCCAACTAAGGCTGGACCCTAAATCAGTCGTGCTGAGAGTGACTAATGCCTTTCACCTTCGTTTATTATGCACACAGACTCAGTCATTGGCCGATAACGATCCTTCCCTTCTCCCGGAGCTGAAAGACGTCATCGGTGATTCCTAGTAGAAGGGTTACACTGGCATTCGCCTGAAGAAGACGATTGGGATCAATAGTGCATCCAACACAGGCGGGGTCGTAGGCCAAGCCCCTCAAAGGCAGACATTTGCGGTTACTGTAATTATAATGGGCCTTGACTCTAACGGTTCGCTGATACAAAATACATATGCATGACTTCACTACTTTAGAGCAGCCACGGGCGCTTGCGAAGGAGAGCACTATGCCATACAGAAAGTCCAAGGCAAACTAACGTGGAGCTAATATAAGAAAATCCGGGTACGCCTCACACATGGTCGTGACCCTGGCTTTTTACCACAGCGCTTGACTGACCTGTCCCTGGAAGGGCATTCCAGGCTTGTACATCTGAGGCGCTCCACCCAGAAATCTCACGGAAACTGAAGAGTTGATGAGCTTCAAGTTGCAGAAGCCAACCTTAGTTTCGTTGTACCAGTAGTCACTGACCTGTAAAAATCCAGCATAGCCGATCACAGACGATTAATGCAAGCCAAGAACGTGCAAAAAATAGAGAAATTATATCAATCGGATTCACAAACAAGTACACAACTCCACACTGAATCATGGAAACACAAACTTTCACCTACACATATGAGTCACATGGCGTGGGAGGCCCCGTGCGCCGCTGTTGCCTCATAACAAAGCTGTCTTGTGGACTACATAACCTCGCCGAGGTCATGTACTGACCTTATCTCCACCTCCACATCACCTGGCCCGACAATTCAGCCCTGTTTATGCAGACTCACTCTGGCGACTATTTTCACTTCCGCGCCGTTCAGCCGGGACATCTTGCCGTGCAGCAGCTCCATTGGGAAGGAGAAGGACTCGCCACCATCAAACTGAGGAAGCACAGCGTAAAAGGGCAGGTTAGAGGAAGCTGTCCGCGCTTGAAACTGGTTTCGACGAGCCACAGTTATGCAAATGTGGATCCTCTTAAATGGGCAGTACTGAGAAATGATAGGAGCCAATACATTCAATGTTATGATAATAATATTATTCAGGATCTAAAAGGATACATATATCAGCACCTCATGGGACCACATGCTACCTTATTGATAGTTCGGTTACAGTTGGGAAGTGGCCTAAAATCAAATTCATATTGCAGGTTATTCGGTTTGAATCGTGTTCTTGCATCATATAGTTCCCCAAAGAGCAGAGCATGTGGATTTGAAGAACACTGCACCTTCAAAAATTGTGGACATATCTAAAAGTCAAACGGTTAAATGAAAACTGTTTTTTATTTATCCTATTTTTGACGAATCGTTCACCTCACAATTCTTCACGATATACGTTAAAAAGGTATTTCGTCCACTGATTCACTTTTAAAGTTATTCTTTGGCGGCTTGATATTTTGTAGCAGTAATCCAGGGACGGCGGATTCCATTTTCGAGAGGCAAGATTTTCGGGAGGGGCTCCTTCCTCCCCAGGGGTGCCGCCATCCCCAGGGGGCGCCTCCATCCCCAGGGGCGCCTTTGCTATCCAAGGGCGTCCTGTAGAAGGTCTTTGGACTCGGCGTGCGAGGCCACATGGGATGGTTTATTTCAAATTTTCTGAAAAAAATAGGTATTTTAGATTTCGCGTAAACTCAGTCGTATCGGATCGGTATCAGCAACAGAGCGGCATAGCCCAGGGTTCGGTCATCTCCATAGCCTTGTTTGCCGTTATAATCAATGATATTGCAGACACCCTTCCCGCAAACATAGGTCATGCACTTTTCGTTGACGACTTCACAATATGGGTGAGAGCGTGTACTACAGCGCGCAGAGGCGGCTGCAGCTTGGCCTCGGCACGTTGCAGCAATGGAGCCCACGTAATGGACTGAACTTTTCTAGTATAAATACCAAGTGTATGCACTTCTGTAATATCCGTGGAGACTGAAGACCCGATGTTGTACATTCGCGGTAGTCCGATCAACGTTTTAGCGGAAACCAGATTTCTCGAGCTCACACTCGATACAAACTTTCACATGTGCCGCACGTGAAGGAACTCCACAGAACATGTTTCGATTCGCTGAATCTACTGAAGGTGTTGACGAGGATGAGTTACGGTGCGGATAGAAAAATGTCTCTAATGCTATACAGATCACTTATTCGTTCAAAGATCGGGTACGACTGTGTTATGTATGAAGCCGCTCCTTAGTCCGCGAAAAAGATTATCGATATTGTCGATCATCACGCTATCAGAATGGTTACAGGAGCGTTCAGAATTTCACCCATAATAAGTATGCTAGTGGAAATGAACGAAATGCCGTTGGAAATGTGCCGTAAGATGCTCCCTTTGCGTTACACCATTAATATCAAACAGTCACCAACACACCCCACATACCAAACATTTTTTGGCGACGCCCACCTCCGTCAGATAGACAGTGGCTCGCGTGTTGCAACCCGTCAACTGGGAGTGAGAGTCCGTGCCTGGCTGACAGAGGCTGGTATCGACAGCAGCCTCGTAGAACCACATGAATTAGGTGTTATTGAACCATGCCTCCTCTCTACAATTAACACGGACACAGACCTACTCGTGTCCCCTGAGGCGACGCGCCAGTTATTTATGAACTTACGTTCGGAGTCGTTCGAAAACCACGTCTGTTTCTATACAGACGGCTCCAAAAGTGACAATGGCACAGGAATTTTTGGTGACGATGTTGAGAATCTTTTTAGTTTTCCCTACGAAGGATCCGTTTTATCTCAAAGCTGCACGCCATTTTTGCTGTTTGGACCAGGTGTTCAAGCTGAGGGCGAGGACGTTTGCGATTTTTACTGATTCGCTGTCTTCGCTACAGGCATTGAAGTCACTTTATTTTTATAATGCGTCAGCATCTTATCTCTTGACTCCCATAAGGCAAAATTGACACGGCGTGAGGCAAAAGAGAAAACAAAAGGTGAAAAGACAGAGCTGCAAAGACTGCTTGCGAACTTGCTGCTCCGTCTTGACTTTGCATTCCATTTTTTCACTTGTACACTATCTATAGTTATGAAGTATGTTATAGGTGACTGGCAACGGATGTGGGAAGAGGACCCCAGAGGTTCAAAGCTGAGAGGTCTTAAACTTAAGGTATGGAAGTGGACATCGGCTGATGCGGGGTCAAGAAAGAGAGGAGGTGGTTCTTTCTCGGTTGTCAGTCGGTCACACCCACGCCACCCATTCTTTCCGCTGGAGCGGAGGCGAGCCGCCTGAGTGCCCACGATGTGGTGAATTACTTAGTGTGAGGCGCGTTCTCGTTGATTGCCGAGACTACGAGATGGAAAGAGTACGACATCTGGGGGATCACCCTCATTAGAATCCCTTATGCTATAGGGCTATACTATACTATACTATAGAATCCATATAAGTTATAGGGCAGCGCCCAGTTATAGCGATCCCCAACATCATAGCCAGGGGTGTGGATTTCAAAAAGTCATTGGGGGTGCCCAAATTTGAAGAAAGAAGTAAATGACCGCCATATGAAAGGAGAGAGCATAATTTCAGTTTTGTTTTAGCCATCGCACAGTCCTTTTAAATTCTAAAAATGATTAACAATAAAATTTAAAGGGTATTTTAACACTAAATGAATGTTTAATTGCAGGTGCCCGGGCATTCCCAAAGTGATATAAATTTACACCCTTATATGGTACAGCTCATTAACCCGGCACCGCCTGGGCTCTTTTCACACCCACACCACCGCCTGGGGTGTGATGGGACACCTTACGGTCTCGGGAACCGGAGGTGATACGGATAAATTAAAACGGCGCTAGAAGCGCCTTACCCTCTTCTTCTCTGGATCCCAGTTTGATGCGTATCCGTGGACCCGTCGCGTTACAGTGGGTCAATAAATGGGTCAAGTTTAGACCCATTTAGAAAATCTCTTACACTTTGGGAGCCATAGGCCTTGAATAAAAAAGTCATCAATGTGTTCGTCTTGACCTCAGGATTGAAATCATATGCGGCATGACATTGGAAGATCACATTATGACATTGACCTTAGGTCAAGGCCAAATAATGACCTTTCGAGTCCATTTTACATATCATGTGAATTATTGGGTCAAGCTCATTACTATGATACCAAATTACGGACTGTATCTTGTTTGTTGAAAAGCTATAGACACAAACAACTACGCAAACCGTGAGCTTTGTGACCTCCTGCGACCTTGTTATTGATCTGACCTGAAAATGGATGAAAGTTTGCAGATTTTTCAAGAGCCTCCGAACGATGTATAGAAACTGTATCAACTCTTGTATTAGCCGAGTTACACCCTGGTTTTGTCAGCCTCATTTTGGAAGAACGGAATCGCCTTACACGGGCCTAGGAATGGCGTCATAACACGTTGACCTGACCTACCTGATGTCAATTTTTGGCTATAAGTTGTTGAATTGATCTCCCTAGAGGCCTGCAGAGCGATGCGGGTCTCATCTGAATCGGCTCAAAATCATCTGCGAAAAACTAACTAGGAACGCGACGTCATCCGGGAATAAGCAGCGCAGTATTGTAGCATACAAACTAACTTGTGCGCCTCAAAATAGAAAGTTTCATTTCATTTCATTTATTCATCATATTGCCCACGGAACAAGGCCCATTTACAACAAAGCACATAAAATCGGATGTCAAAATAGGCTAAGGAGTGTACACAATAAATCCACATAAGCAGGAACTTAAAAACTTCCGTAAAAATTAAAGTAAAACATGTCAAAACTTGTAAAATAAAACACGTCAGGCTAAAAACTTCCTAAAAATATAAAAATATAAGATACCTAAGACATAAAAACTAAAAACTGAAAAACAAGACTAGAACCACAGGTCAATCTAACTATAATGTGGCATAATAGATGACCTTCCAAATAGCGAAGGTGCAAAAATGTCTGCTTGTGGTCGGATTTCAGGAATTTGTTCATGACCTAGGCAATCTAACAAACAATCCTTCCTCACTATCACTCTGCGTATGGCACATTAAACAACGCTAATTGCCTCGTTGCTATCACGGGCACATACAATGAGAAACGGCGTACTAAAAAATAGTCGATCCTACCTTAAGAACATTGCCATGAACATCAAATCATGCGACTTCTTCGCGATGACAATGACATGACCTTAAAATGATTCATGAGGTCGCTGTACAATAGTGATCTAGATTGGTTCCGACAGTTTGCGTTCAACCATAAAGTAATTTGTGTTGCACCCTGTCGACTCTAGTCAAGTGAACAGCAGCTGCTCCGCCCCAAATAACACTACAATACTCGAGGACCGAACGAACATGTCATAGTAAGATACGAGAACAGCTGATAGGCTGAGATTTCCTCCTTCACCGGATTTTGGAATGATCTTATTAAAAAACCCAGAGTTCTGTTGGCCTTTTCGGACAATCGTGGTTAGACGGCAGTGCACAGTGACTTCTGGCTGCCCGATAGGCCGAGTGGCGGCGACATCGAAATAATGTGATAGAGGAGTGGCCCATGCTTAAGAAATACAGTGATGTAATGGCATTGAACTATACATACCTTCTCAGTCAATTGCCTGGCACATCCTTTGATTTAGCTTGGACTCTCTTTGTGTGAACGGTCAGATCTATTTATCCCTCCGCCTCAAATAACCATTGTATCAGCTTAAACTTCTAGTGATGCACACACATGAAAAGTCAGCTAGTCGTGTATGTCACATGTACCGCGTGATTCGTATTGTCAATAAGGGTTTGTCCTTATTTGTCAATGACAAAATGGTAAATTTGGGTTTGTCAATGAAAAATGAAAAGCTGCATCATCAACCCTCATGCCGAAAAATACCAAGGATTCGAAATCGGGACCTGAAATTTTACCCAGCCTTATTCATATACCGAACTCTTTTAATGAACTCATACGCATATTTTCCAGTGATATCGACACCGCATATTGCACAGACACCTAACCCATACATCCACCCATGTGCACAGAATGTCTCCTACATCTGTCCTCCCTCAGTCCAACAGCAGGCAGAACGACCACCATTCCCAACACCACACGTGTACGTTTTATAATCCGCCACGCGACCCCCTCCCCACCCAGGCTTGAACTCGGCGCCAGCGGTGACCAGCGTGTGTGATCTTTCTAACCTCTGTGCCCCGCGAGCAATCGGCATCCAGCGGAGGGCGGCTGCTGATTGGTGGAGGCGCGTTCGTATGTATAGCGAGAAATTCAGCGGAAATTTAGCCATGAAAATGATGGAGCTTAAACCATAAACCAGGGGATGTATTAACATGATCTTTTTCAAGCATTACTAGCCATATTTTGCCCTACATTGGCTTGATTATCTGCGCCACCATCCGATACTCTTTAGTGCAGGCGAGACAGCGGCAGAGTTAGCCCTGGCTAGCCATCGGCCGAGTTCGCTGAAGTCAGGAGTGTCGCGAGATGGATTTCTGTTGAAAGAAAAGGAGTGGGACCCGGCCCAAAGATAACCAAGGTAAGGAGAGGAGAGAGATTTTGGTACATACCACCGTCGGACGAGATCTAGAGTGTGAACTTATGAGAGCGCTGCCGAAGTAAAATCAGATAACATACCAGAAGAGGGAAGCACGTGCTGCCTTGTTCCTTGTGGGATGGTTAAAAGGCACTAAACTTAATTTGGAACTCAAAACTTCGCCGATGGTTTAGCGCATTTCACCTTTCAGACGTCATACCACGACATCTAACATTCTATGGTGAAATCCAAGTAGTTACAGGCAACAGAATGCTTCTGTCTGATACGGGCACTCCTAATCGATCCATCATACTAACGTAGATTTTCAAAATCCACTGGGGGCACTCAAATTTGGCTGTCAAAAAAACTCAACTACGTAGCGTTAAGAGAACCATTGTATTATGAATTATATATCCACCAGTTGCTTATAGCTCCCGCCCAGTGGGAAGATTTATCTAGTGGTACGGGCGCCAATAGCCAAAGTTGCTGCAGTATCTAAAAACTATAATTATTATGGAAATGAGGTTCTTGGCCATTTTAAGTTCAGCGCCAGAGAGTTAACTTAATCGTACGAGACAAACTGTAATGTCCTCCCTTCCGGCTGGTTCACAAATGTTATTTCTCCACGTACGTTTCGAAAATGGTTTCCAATAAATTTGGATTGATAGTTTTGATGGGCCGTCATGATCTAAACGAGGGTGGGTGGTAGAAGCAAACACATTATTATTTGAAACACAGACCCTCATACCACACACAGAACTGCGTTCTGTTTTTATTATCGGCTGAGGCGCTGCATTTGTCGTTATTAAGTGCCTCAAATTCTATCATTTAACCCTGTGAAGGAATAATAGCCAAGTAACTATAGTTACAAAATATCAAAACATGCTTACCAAAAATGTTTATCTATATTCCTAACAATTATTGGGGCATACGGCGAAAAATCTCAAATATATACTTCTGGTAGTGTCATTTCTTGTAGTCGTGCTTAATTTTTCTGGACCTCTTTCATTTTTTACTTATGTTTGGTGGAGAAAGCAATCGACAAAGCGATCGGGCAAAACCCTTCTGAAACATCAGGCGAACAGAGTGAGAGAGTGACGCGGCTACATGTTGCCTAAATGTTTGAATCCGCGACGGTTTTTTACTTATTGACTCTTGGGTTTATCAATTGTGGCATACTCCCTCCCCGTTACGTTTTTTAATCGACTTCGCCTTGCCCCCCAAACCTACCGGCTATATCCGCCACTGTGCATTAGGCTTGAGGATTTTCGTTGCTTGGTAAAATATTAGGTTTTAGGTCAGATTCAGAATGTCTTTACAATACTATAACACGTATTTGTTGAACAGTTCCTCTTCATTAAGCACTTCAAGTTCTGTATATTCGCATCATCCTCAACAAGGCGAGGTTTTCATGCATGCACGTCAATAGAAGGTCAAGAAGTAAATAAAGGGCTAAGACACAATCATAGAGTCCTCCTAAAACCGATCATCACTGTCCAGCATGCAAGTGGCGTCTCAGGGCATTCTTGAACGCAGCTCGGCTAACAGTATCGCACACTTCAGGTGGCAGTGCGTTATACCTATCGGCCCCCACACTGGCCAGTCGACGCCTGCCTGCACAGGTTCTAGCTCGTACAGGTCTTAATTGGGGCATATCTCGTGGCGTACGAATGGTCTGCACTTACAAACATGTCTCTCAGGTCGCACGGTTCGTTGGTGGTTAGCACGTTACGGATGAGATATAGTTGATGGTATGCGACCAGTTCCGATATCATGGAAGACCCAAGCGGCGTACCTCGTCACTGATATGGTGGAACTTCCTTTGCCGGTGATAACTCGGCTGAAAAGTTTATCACTTTTGAATTCTATGAAGTTGAGTTACCCCACAAGTACCGTATATGGACACACAGTAGCGGATCGATGAAATGACTAATGAATCAATGACTTGTTTTAGAACCGAATGAGGGATGACATGTCTCACGTGTATGAGCCCCATCAACATGCCAGTACATTTCGCGACTAAATGATCAACGTGAGGTCGAAACGTTAGATGTCTATCCATGTAAATACCTAAATTTTTACTTCTCATTTTCGGTGATGACGGTGTTGGCTACTTGGATGCTGACAGGTGGGAGGTCTCTTAACATTGCCGAAGTTCCGAAAACGATAAGTTGGGTTTGGATGCATTCAATTTCAGTGAGTTTTGGAAAACCAGTCAAACAAATTTGAAAGCTCGTTTTCCAGATCGGTAATTATGTCGGATATGCTATGTTTTGGTCCAGATATCAATATTTGGGTATCGTCCGCGAATTGCACGATGTTGGTCTTTTCCGTGTAAAGATTCAGTTCATTTGCGAAGATTGAAAATAACAAACAAGAGAGACCCTCCTTGATATACACCAGTGGTGTTGGGAATGTTTTCGACATGAGTTTGGTTCCATTTTTGGTGATTTTTACTTGTTGATGGTGGCCCTTGAGGTAATCCTCAAACCAATGACTATCAACGCCGTACATCCGTAGCTTGTCTAACAGTTTGTCATGGGGATCACGTCGAAGCATTTCGAGCAATCAAGCAGCACAAGCATCGATATCAAACCACAATCCATCGCACGGTAGATGGAGTCCGTTACAATTGACAGTGCGGTTTCAGTTGAATGGTTCCGTTTATAACCGTGCTGAGCCGGAGAGTACAAGGAGCTGCTATTGAAATAGTCACTCAGCTGCATATGCACTATCCTCTCCGTGATCTTGGAGATGGCAGGCAGCGTAGTAACAGGGCGCCAGTTCGATGGGTCCGTCGAGTCACCTCCCTTTGGAAGCGGCACAACAATACCGTGCTCCATGGTCGTGGAATGACACCCGAAATAAGACTAGAGTTAATGATATCACATAAAACATGAATGATGCCGTAAAGAATCTCTGGAACATCGTAACCTAAAACCGTGAACATCAACGATGAGGATGATTTCATAGTACCGACAATAATACAAAGGTCATTCACTGAAATCGGGGTCACTCTAAAACCACAGGCAGGCACTCGCGGCAGGCGGATTGGCAGCTGACTAGTGGGTGGACGACCGACGCAGCAGTCAGGGGTCCGACATTTACGAAGAAATCGTTAATCGCGTCCGGCGTAATGTTTGGAGCACCACTGTTCCCCTTCCTGCTTCCGATGATTGGTCGCAGCACCTGGTAGACGCGCCCTGGACCCGCCTCTGTTAGGCGCTGCGCAGGTGTTCGCGGGTGTCCCGACGCATGGCTGCGCGGCACTGGCGGTTGAGCAGCTTGTACTGACCCCGCCCCTGCCGGCCGGAGCTCAGCGCTGTCCGGCGCCTGGCCAGCAGCTCGTGTCGGGCTGGTCACACGGATGGCGGTTGGTGGGAGAGGTCGCGTCTTGATCAGTGGTGCCACGCTCTCCAGCTTAGAGGTGAAAATCTGTGTGAATGCCTCCCATTTTGCAGCAGGTCCTTCCGCTGAAAACAGCGTCCCAGTTGGTGTGGCCAGAGTGATGTTAAATTCGCTGAGGTCGATGCGGTTGAGCCGGCGGGTTTCGATTGCTGGTGGCCGGTATTTTGTCTTGCGGCCGTATTGGATGAGCACTCTGGTGATGTCAGCGGACCACCGTAATGACATGGGGCCACATCACACTTAACCGCCATCTCTGGCCTGTTGGTGATGACGACATCTATCAGTGATTGAGCCGGTCTGTAAGTCGGAGATGTCATATTGCACACCTGCAAACCGTAGGTCGTAATGATCTGCCGCAGCATATGATGTGGGGTGTTGGTTCCATCTGATGGCTTCAACAGGCATGCGTTGAGGTCTCCTGCGATAATTAAAACCGCGCCTGGGTGTGAGCTGCCATAAACTGAATCTGGGACCAAGGTCCTCAAAATCAGCTGTCAATTGCGATAAGGTGTTGGTCGGGTGACGATAGGCCAAGCCATGACTATACGATTACGTTTCTCGGTTCTCACTAGACTCAGATTATTTCCAGGTTCGAACTATTTGATGTATTAGTTGTTGGTCTCGGTAGTATCTCAAAGTTCAAGTTGTCCCGTGCCAGTAGTGCTACTCCGCCGTAACCCCCAGGTAGTCTGCCTTCTTCGGCCGGTCACAGCGGTGCAGCGCGTAGCCTTCAATGTGAAGAAATCGGGATGGCACGTTTGGGGTCAACAGGTTTCGCACAGCGCAAGAAGGTGGAATTCATGCAATGTAGTGAGGTCGTGCTAAGATCCGGTATCTTGGGTTTAATAGACTGGACGTTCAGCTGTCCAATCATAAGCTGTGCAGGTCTACATCCCTTGGGCCCTATCCACCTGACACCGCCCCTGCTGCCTCGCGCACGAGAACGCCTGCCCCTCCGCGTTCGGCGGCGGCGGTTGGTCGCCCCACTCTCGGCTGCGGCTGCTGGGCTCGCTTCGGAGTCTGTCAGCCCCGATCCGTTGTCACGTGATCGGCCATGTGCTTGCGCAGTGTTCAGCCCGAAGGTCACGTGTGCATGCCCTGGGGGCATTCTCTGGCGGACCGGCCAGGGCCTCGGTGCAGGAAAGGCGATGCGGACGAGAGAATGCAACACGATCAGTAGAACCAACTGACGAAGTAAATCAAAATGCACCATGATTAAATTATATACAAAACACAACACAAGAAGAAGTCGCCTCTGTCAATTTAGGACGTAATTAGGCACTGCGGATCTGAGTAGACCCTTTCTCACGTGTATTCTGGTGAGTTGCAGATGGTCCTTGCAATAGAGTCAGCCAGTGAGATCGTCAACCACTCACTCTCGCTCAAAATCAATCACGCACAATTACTCAGGACTAAGGGACTGTGGTAACGATGGCGGGAGAGTACGCCGGCGCGTCCAGCCACTGGCGCCGCGACCAGGCGCAAAAAAGCGACCAGGCGCACTTCATTAGTACTTGGCTGCACGTTTTGGTTGGGGGTGCCCAAATCACCATTGGGTGTGTCCAGTTAATCATTGGGGGTGCCAGGGCACCCCCAAGGAGATAGAAATCCACATCCCTGATCATGTCGGTTTAAATGGCATCTACTTTGATATCATCTACTCATTGATCTAGTCATTTGATGTGATACAGCCATTGTTAGAATCTGACGTATCCATGTATATTTTAGAGCTTTGTTTTTGTGTTTTTTCTTGAGGTATAATCGACTGGTTTAACTACCTGACCTTTTGAAATCTGTACAGCTAAGTTTTAATCTTTTGGTATGGGCGCCGTATGACCCACGTTGTCGGTGCACCCTTCACACCCGCACTAGAGACGGTCTGGAACTAACGCGTACTGGAGGGGGACCTGGTAGGCCCATAAGATCTCAGAAACTAATAGGCGCAGAGAAATGTCGGTTGGGGTGTGGTTGGGGCTATGATAATCTACATTATGCCCAATTTTATTGACCTAGGCCAATATCTTCAAGGTTAAACAAGTTCATAAAGGTCAAATTTTGGCCATGCTGGGGACGTATTAGGAAATGCCGTGCTTATGCGGAAAAGAGACGGCAATAAGCTAAAGGCGGACCAGGGTCCTAGAGGGAAGGTCGTGAAGAATCTTCCCTACGATTTTGAGGTCAAGGTCATTCAAGGTCATTGACCTATGAGGTCACAATATGGTATACTAGCTATAATGTACACTTTGACTAGCACTGTAGCAACCGTTTGGCAGGAAATGGCGATTCACCTTTCCCAATGACCTTTGTCCTTGACCTTTAACCTTGAAATTTGCAGTGAGGTACCTTAACGATGACGTCATAGCATAATGTACGTCAGACTGGGAAACTCCATTTGACCGGAAGCACTGAGGTCAATGACCTTGAAAGTGCTGATATGACCTTGACATATGACCTTTGACCTAGACCTTGACTTTCATGTAAGGTGAACTTGACGTATCACTCCAGTTATATGGTGTTATGACGTCACCGGTTGGTCTCCAATGCAAGCGAACCGGTCCGACCGCGTGATTGTGGCCATCTCAAAATGCAGGTCTGAATTTGAAACCCTATAAGTCAAAAATTTTTCGACCGATTTTCAAAATTATTTCATCAATTGACGCACCATTAAACTGTCTCAACTCTGGCCAAGTGTTGTTTTTCGGCTACGTGCGGTTCTCCGGCCACTCTCCGGGAAAAAAAACAGGTAGGGGGCCTCCGAGGTCCCCCCTCAAATACGCGTGTTAGACCGCAAATATGTTGATGATGATGCGCCTATGCTATCCAGGGGGGCGCCTTTTGCTATCCAGGGGACACCTTTACTCTGAGGGGGGGCGCATTTTGCTGTCCAGGAGGCGCACCTGCTGTCCAGGGGGATGCCTTCGCTATCCAAAGGGGGTGCCTTTGCTCTGTAGGGGGTGGATTTTCTATTCAGAGGAGGCACCTTTGCTCTTTGAGAAGGGGACGCTTTTTGCTGCCGAGGGGGTGACTGCTCTGGGGGGGCGCCTTTCCATCCAACGGACACCTATGCTATCCAGGGGCGCCTTTGATCTGTAAGGGACGCCTTTTTCTGTCCAGGGGGCGCCTGTTTTAACCAGTAGGCGCCTATGCTATCCAGGGGCGCCGTTGCTCTTCTGGGGCATCTTTTTTCTGTCCAGGGCGTGTCTCTGCTGTCCAGGATGCGCCTTCGCTATCCAAGGGCGCCTTTGCTCTGTGGGGGCGCCTATGCTATCAAGAGGGGCGCCTTTGCTCTGTAGAGGGCGCCTATGCTATCAAGAGGAGGTGCCTTTGCTCTGTGAGGGCGCCTTTTGCTGTCCAGGTGGCGCCTTTGCTATCCAATGGAGCCTATGCTGTCCAGAGGGGTAACCCTTGCTCTGTAGGGGGGGAGCCTGGGCAAACCAGAGGACGCCTATGCTATCCATGGGCACAGTTACTCTTCTAATGGGGGCGCCTTTTTCTATCCAGGCCTTTTCTCTCCTGGGGGGGGACCTATTTGCCCTCCATTGGGCGGGTTTGATGTCAGGGGGTGCCATTCATATTTGAATGTGTATTTATTTTACACAGGGGATACTACCGCTTCAGGTAGGCGGTGCTTAGGTCTGATTTTCTCTTGACCGGCCGGGGCCGCCAGCCAACTCCGGGGGTGCAGCCCAAATCAGGGGGTGAGGGGACCTCCCTGGACCAAGTTAAAACGGGGTGTGCAAAAATATGCTTTTGCACACCCTCATTTTTTTCAGGGATGGCAAGGTGTGCGACTGCACGCCCTGCCCACGGAATCCGCCGTCCCTGCAGTAATCATAAAAGATACATTCAAAGTATGGAAAGAGGTTGATTTTCTCACGTTAAATACCTCATTAGAAATATATTATTGCATGTGTCGTTGCACTGAAGGCCCTAGAATACAGCCTGGACTAAGGAAAGCCAGTCGTTATATCGCCACACGGTTGGAGCATCCTAAAGCCGAAATAAAGACACACTTAAGAAAAGGCTTACTAACTCCGTCTTTGTATTAACAGTACACAATATCTCGAACTCGGTTGGTAACTCAGTTGAAACCTCATGCTTCTGAAAAAGTGATTCTCTGGTCAGGTCAGTTCCCGGTGTCGCTCTGAAGCCTGGGTCGGCTGTGCTCTGACCTGTGACACCTGCTGAGCTGTGACGAACTTGTACTGGTGGTCCTCCTCGGTGGCCGGGCTACCGGGCCGCAGGAACAGCTCCAGGGTGGCGTTGCCGCGCACGTTCTTGTCGTTGGTGTACCCAGCAGAGAACTCGCCAGTGATGGCTTCATTGGACAGCAGGAAGTATGTGGGCGTCCACACAAACACCTGGGAGGGCACACCTGTAAGCTACACTCAGTACTAGGAGAACATGCTGATGTAATGGCAAGCGTTTACAGCGATTATCAGCAAATACCAATAGCAATGTATTATTGCACATTAAATTTCATCGAAATGACACGACTGCTGAGGCCTGAGAAACGGTTATTGAATGCTTAGAGTTAAGCACCGCATATTAGATCTTATTAGGTGCTGGGTGTCGAAGTGCAATAATCTGACTCCTGAGCCACAGTTCCCGGTTTCAAGTCCGGGCGGATATTCTTGAGTCAGTGTAATATAATCCTTAAAATTGCTCTCAACGGGGTGAGAATTACCACTGCAGTATGATTATTATGGACAGTAATTTTGTGGTTAAACGTGGAAAGTTATAACTAGAGAGCTCATTGCATTGACACAATTGAGAAATTTCCAGAAGTAAACCATTTTTTCATAGCGTGGATGTGTATGTTATGCACGCTCGATAGCACATGGATGCGGATATGAATAAATAAATAAATATATATATATATATATATATTTATTTATTTATTTATTACATTCATATTTATATTTGTCAAATACATTAATTTGGTAACACACATAATAAAAAGTATAATGCAGCATTGGCGAAAAAGTCAAAGGTTTATGTCCAGGCGCCTCTCCTGTTGGATTGCGATTGAAAATTCCAAGTGGTAATTGAAGTAATTGAAATAACAGCCTGGATCAAACAGAAAGTGCAGCTTCCACTCAGTCACCTTAATTGGAACACTCTCTTTTCAGCACTAAAACCGACGCGTCAGATTCTCGGAGGTCCTTGTCTCACGCGCGCAGCCACATATACCGCCTGATCACCCCAAATCAGCAACCTGAAATGGGAAATATTTATAGCATTGAGCACCATTACTTTTTCCCATGCACTTACCTCCCACTGAGGAACATGGATTTTGGTAAGCTTGATAAATTTCTCTTCGATTTGACCTCGGACGCTGACCCGGATTCTCCACCAGCCTCCTTTCCCAATTCCAGGCAGTTTAAACTTCAAGGAAACCACACCTGGCAATCACACGTCCGACCGTGTCCAGTAGCAGCGGGGCACGAAGTCAGTCCATGCACATTGCACAACGTACGTAACAGGAGCGGACAATGACACAGAGACAAAGTAACCAAGTACGTCAATGCTAATGACGCTGGAAGGCTGACGAAGCCCGGGCACGTGAAGGGTATCGGGGAAAAAGGGCTGCTGGAGATACCGCAAATGATGAAACGAAATTCAAAGGGACACATCTATTAAGCATTGTTCTGATCATAAATGAGGCAGAAAAAAGATATTAGCTATCCGAGCGAGGATCAATCTTAAAGGGAATCTGATACACTTACTGCAGGGCTTCGACTGAGATAGCCATGTGCTAGAGAATGCCGAAACACGTTGGGAGGGATATTTCCTTTGTCCATGGATTCGCCACTTCCAGTAAAATAGCGTGCGTTTAGAGTGGAGTGCGACCCCACCCGGGTCTCCGCTGAACAGGCCCCGCCAGCCACTAGGCCATTCACGGGCGGTGGCTTAGTATTCATTCAGTTTGGGTAGTACCGTTGAAGTCTTACGTTCAAGTCTTCTGTCATTTGTAAACAAATTGCGAATGTAAATACCATTTAGACAGAAAACTCAAAAGGCAACGCAATGCAACATTACGACTTTGAATAGTCTAAGAGGAAACTTAACGGCTTTACGAGGTGTATTTCCAAGGCCTGAAGCAACTCATGGTGAACAGTTAAATGTACACACGATCAGAATAGCTGATTTTCACGTTCGGCTTCAACAACTGTATATTGCAAATTCGTTTTAGAAGCTCAGTGAATACGTAACATTAGGTGGTATTTTTAAGGCCTCCTCACAGAATAATCAAATATAAAAAGATACACGATTTGCTCGTTACAATCTATAGGTTTCTTTTTTCTTGAAATCATTTGGTCTGATGACGAGTCGCAATCGGAGTATTGTCGATCTTAATAAAAGTCTTGTATTCGTTTATGTTTCATCAGTGTGTGAGGAGGCCAACAAAGACTCCTTCATCTACACAAACCCCGCCTGGCATCTCGACTCCGTTCGAGCATTACCTACCGTTGTTGGAAGACTGGGAGGGCCACCGCCGCATGATGTATCCATCACTATCCTGTCAACGAATCACGTCAGCCGCGTGAGACCAAGCTTGTTCGGACACTGAAACTTGTACAAAACACCATTCCCGTGATGTTGATTCACTTCGCTTTTCATATATACCGCATAACGTATATAAATATAAATAACTATTCTCATCCCTTAGCTTCCTCCTCAAATCTCATTACCACGGATTAGTGAACCTTGTC